>OZ022525.1:1473488-2095988 GCA_963989415.1 Cerceris ruficornis
AAGACCAGCGTCTGTCGGGGTTGGCATGCCATGATGCCCCGGTCAACCTCGTCAAGATACGCCTCGAAGAGTTGAAGACCCTTCGAGGGTGACGCGTAACACCCGATCACCGCGTGTTCCCCCCAGGCTATGCCCACGAAGCCCTTGCCGCGATGAAGCACGCGACAGGACGGAGCCGCGTGAGCCATGCTCCAAGTGATCGCCGCCGTACCGTCGAGATCTCCTGCCCAGTTCGGGCAATCGGGGATCCGGTACGGCTCGGCGATCATTGCCAGGCCGGATATTTCACCCCCAGAGGGTCTGCTGCAGCAAGTCATGCGCACCCCGGCAGTGGTTTATATTACCCTGGAGGAGGCGTGCAGACATTTTGTCTGCTTACAGGCCTTCCTCCAGGGCAACCCTTACTTCGGCCTGGCCGCAAGTACCGGCAGGGAGTACTAAACTCCCTGCCGTCGTCGGTGTTAAGGTGGGTGTCGGGGGTGAAGCCTCCGTCCGCACCGTGGGGGAGGAGGTTGGTACCTCCTTTTCCCGCACCTTCTCCATAGAGGAGGACGGGGTAACAATGGGGAGGGGACTCACCGCTACTGCTGTCGCCTCCACCTCCATCGCCTCGTCACTCCTTGTGGCCGGACCAGGGGCTCCCACAATGGCAGTGGGACTGGCTGGCTGCTTCCTTGGTTCCTTGGAGGTCGGGAGATCTTGCTCCCCGCGTTAGGAGGGCTGGTCCTCTTTACCGGCGGGCGGCACGCAGAGCCTCCCATCCGATGCCGGGCCAACTTCCCCGTCTTGGTGCAAACAGCGCAGATGGGAGCGGCCCGGCACGTTGACGCCTTGTGGCCAGTCCCACTGCATCTGTAGCAGAGGACGGACCTGTTCACCGAACTCTTGCAGTTCTGGCGGACATGTCCGACCTCCAAACACCTAAAACACTGTAGTGGCCTCTGCTCTATGGCCGCTACCCAGGCCCTGCAGAACTGGACTGTAATCCGTCCAGTTCTTTCCAGGGCCCTCGCTACATTGAGTGGACAGCGGGCCCAGGCCGAGAACATTCCGGAATTCATCATCCGGAAATTCCCGACCCGAACCTCGTTGACCGCACACCTTCCCCTCTTCAGCTATGGCCCGCCTGACCGCTTCTGGAGTGGCCATCTCCGTTAAATTGGAGATGACCAGCTCCGCGGTCCTCTGCGGGCACGCGGCTCTTATGCCCGAGCCCTCGAGGGCTTTACTTAGGGCGGCTACAAACCCGCAGCCTTGAGGAGACTGTCGGGCCCGGGGACCTCGAAGACGAAGGCCTCAGTCACCGCCGTTCTGGAGTTTATATCTTTTATGCCCAGGGCCTTCAGATCGACCCTGGATATAGGCTGGGCCAACTTTTGGCCCAGGTCTTTTTCTTGGCCAGCAGGAGCGGTGACCGTGACTGCCGACGTACCGGGGGGACTTGGCAGTTTTGGTCTCTCCTGCTGGCCCTTACCTGCCTTTCCCTGGCCGGGGTCCCCTTGGGTGGCTGCACCGCTCGTGGGCCTCCGGCTGAAGATTTGGCTTGCGCCGTCTTGGACGCAGGCTTGGGTGCAGGTGTAGCGGGATTGGAGCGGGCCTTCTTGCCCTTCTTCATCACCTGCACCCAGGTCCCCTCCTTCCTTTGGGGCTGTTCCAACCTTCTGTGGGAACCTGTGTTATCCATACACGGGATCGTCCACGACTAACAACTACAGTCAGACCCCGCTTAACGCGGGGGATACGTTCCAATAAGTTCGAGTGCTAAACGAAACAGCGTTAAACGAGGTCATCTTAACTCGTAAATAATGAGGATAAGTGAAACAGAACGAAGAATAAGAAAATTTATTGGTTCTTTTTTTAATGGAAATAACTCCCTTTAAAACGAAATCCTTCGATGTAACTTTTCAGGGGCTAGGAAATTGACAATGACCTGCGTTCGGTATGGGATTCGCTCAAAGTGGCCCCCTGGAGAGGGACCATAAAACATTTACATTTTCTTACTAGTTCGTTGACCTAGTCCCCCGGTTTCCAATTTATTTGACACTCTCTTTCTTTAACTATTCGAACCAACAAGGAGAGCTCCCTTGTTTCTTTCCGTACGGAGACCTACAAGTCTGACTTTATCCAGCGACGATTTAATCGCGGAGGCTCAATTAAAAGTTAATTTGCGAAAGAACGGTCCGTTTTTGACCCATAGTTCCTCTCAGACATTTTACCTACACAATAAGACGAATGCCATGAGCCAATAAAAAAATCAGCTACCTTTTCCTGAACTTTGCGGCCAATTTTTTTTACAAATTTCCATCGATCCAAAGCTGTAGAATATCCCCTGAAAGCCGTGACCATCAATTTTTGTATACACATATACGACAAGTACCACTGCCGATTGCGATTTCGAGGAATCCAAAAACCGCGTAATAGTGAACCAGCGTTAAGCGGGGCAGCGTTAAGCGGCGTCTGACTGTACTTCTAAAACCCAACGAACACGCACAACGAACACTGCACCTTATTATTTTACCTCGGCCACTCGCAACGCTCCTGGCCCTTGGCACGTAACACGTATATCGACACTGAACCCATTTCTGCTTTAATTTCCACGTCAATTTACGTAGAGTTGTTATTAATAATTTTTGAATTTTTTTTCTGAAATATAAAGTTTTTCACTTATTTTTTCATACAAAAATAAGTAACCTCCCATATCCTTGGATGCACTTCTTAATACGATATATAAATCTTTGTGTCCGAAATACCTCCATTTTTGGCGAGATGTAAATACATTTACACTATCTTTACACTGTCGATAAATAAACACTAAACTAAAATATAAACACTATTATAGGGTCCTATTCTGATTTAATCTTAGACGAGCAACCAAAGACTATCGGTACTCGTCTTCGAATAAACGGAACAGGTTCCCTTAGAACTAATTAACAAAACCGTAGCGTAGAAACTTAACTCTTTGTGCTCGAGGTCATTTTCGCCTGGGCCAACCAGCAACTCGAGACGATTTTCGCTATTAGGAAAGTGTGTTTACATGTACTTTCAAATGATTTTACTCTTAACCAATTGTATAACAATAAAATTTGAAGAATTTATTTAGATTCACATTATATACAAAAAGTTTGTTAAACATTTTTTTTAATTTATTTATTATTAAACAATTAACAAAACTCAGACGTCGAAATGAAGGATATTTGTTAAACATTACGTTCTATATTTTTGTTTGCTATGGTATTTTATAAAACAATCTCCAAGGTGTCAAGGAAGCTGCGCTCGAATTAACGTCGAAGACAGAATCCGACCCGCGGTCGCGAGCTGTTTTGAGATAAGACATCTTTGTAGCCACTTTAAAATACTTTGTATCACTCGACACCTCATAAGATTATCCACTGTAAGAAGTGGTTCAGGTGGATCCTTTTCAGTTTTATTGACGACGGACAGAGTAACGACTTACAGCAGGTTATTAAATAGACTGACTGGTTTTGCAGTTTTTCGGTGGTCTTAAATACTTAGCGTTCCTTTGTCTCGAGATAGGCGTACGTGCCTATCGACGGGGCAAAAGGTCTATTATATTTCGGAAATGCACCGGCGACTACGAGTAAATAAGAGGCAGAGGCCTAAGGTTGCCTAGCGGTCGACGGTCAAGACTGAGGCTTATCTTACACCAGGAGAGGCCTGGAGTAGACTCGCGAAGCGATATTCGTTAGGCCGATCCTAAAGAAACACCGTTATCGCTCAATTGACCGCGTCGATCCGAGTGGTGCCCGAGAGGCACCGCTCGAGTTGTCGCGTCACATCCAGTGGTGTCTGAGAGGCACCGCTCGAGCGCAAAGGGTTAATATTATTTACGTGTAGAAAAATTCCGTTCCTACACTATTACACACTTTTATACACATATAGACACACGCACACACACACACGCGCGCGCGCGCGCGCGCGTACGTATGCGTGCGCATGCAATGTATTAAACATAAAGAAACACAGTAAACACAAAACAAAGCTTAAATTAAGAATTTATAAAAATCTAAGAGTAACTATAAAATACGTGGAAAATACTTTCGAAATTTCGCTGTGTAGTCTTGGATGGTACAATTCGTACTGAACGCAGTCAAGAAATAGAAAACTAGGTCAAAGGCACATTTGACTACAGAATACAGGCACTTTAAGTACCTGCAGTTGAGACTAACCAGATGGCTAGAAGAATTTCCTTGCAAGATTGCATTATTGAAGTCACCCAGGGATGTCGAACCTTTTGGCTCCTTTGACTTCCATTTGAAGAAACAAATTTTCTTGGGTCATACACAAAATTTACTAGTCTTCATTGTTATGTACTAGCGGGGACGCAGGAGATTGGCAAACGCACTTGTTGCATGGTAACAAAAATAAGAATAAAGGTTATATTTAACAAGTTACAGACCAGGGTTACGACGCCGCCACATGGCGGGACAGGTTATCTACAGAGGGGCCACTCCCCACACGCGTCCGCACACTCTCGTGGCTCGGCCGGGGGGGGGGGGGGGCCGTCGCTCGGATTCTCGGAATCACTCTCCGGCCTTTTGGCGCATCCACACACACACAGCACTCAAGGGCGGGTACACAACATCCCTTTCTTTCCCCCTTTTGAGTTTCAAACTTCGGACTAATGCTTGACAATTTTTCTTATGGACTAGAACACAATGATTACAGTAACATCTACAAGTACTCTACCCTACGTATACGATTCGTGCGTAAACCGATCTGGGGGTCTAACCACACGACCATATCTTGACGTAACAGACTGTCGCTGCACATCCTCGGCACTCTCAGGTTTTGTGTCCGAACTAAAATGCACTCGCGGTCGATTTTCAACAGTTCTGTCACTTCGCAGCCCGGCAAACTCTTCGCACCATGCCTCACTACTTTCCCGTGCCGGCAGGTGACTCACTTTTAGCTGGTTTAGGTGCACTTTCCTAATGTGCCCATTTTGGTGCATTTGGACCAAATAGACCTTCGGACATATTGCCAATTTCACCGTTGCCCTAAACCATTTTACAGGCCCCTTTACATTCTTTAACATGACCAGGACTTCTTGGCCGACTTCAAAACGGATCCCTTTTGTGTTTTCCCGACTCTCTCTCCTTCCTTCCCTACCTTTGGCAAGGATTGAGAGGGGTGTACGTGGTTCAAAGTTTAAGAGACTGGCCATAGGGGACACTCCTGTTACGGACGACGGTGTTGTGCGAAAACTTAAAAGACAGTCTACCAGTCTTTGGGTTGCACTCAGACTTTTTGATTCCTTACCTAACATAGACTTAATTAATAATTTCTTAAACGTTTGTACCGACCGCTCCGCTAGACCGTTCGACTGAGGGTTGTACGGCGGTGAGAAAAGGAGTTTTATACCTTTCTCTTTACAAAACACAAAAAATTCATTAGCACAAAAAGGTGGACCGTTGTCACAGACGATGGTACGGGGGAACGAGAATCTGGAGAAGACTTCATCCAATCTTTCCTTCACCCGACCCCAAGCCGTACCGTTTTGCATTGCAAATCACTCAACCCATTTGGAGAAGGAATCGCACACGATCAAGTATCTGGTTCCTCTCAAGTCGAACAAATCTAGGTGCACCCTGTCCCACGGCCGAGACGCCTCTGGCCACGCTTGCCGATTATTGTCTGTATTTGCGCGCTGGACTGATTGACAAACCTCACAACACGCAATTGATGCTTCGATGTCCCGATCTATTCCTGGCCACCATACATACGACCGCGCCATTAGTTTTGAGCGTACCATGCCTGGATGGTTATGGTGTAGTAGCTTAAGAACTACCGACCTTAGACTACTAGGTATAACCACGCGGTTCCCATAAAATAAACAATTATCTGACACGGACAAGGAGTTTCTGATATTATAATATCTTTTTAAAACCTCATTGTTTGCTACTTTTGGCCATTTCTCCAACAAAAATTTCATTACCTTGGCTAACACGACATCCTCCTTAGACAGAGGACTTACTTCGGTGTACGGAACTAATGGCGTCGATAAATAGATAAAGTTACATTCTAGTACATCGCATGGTTGGGGAGATGGTAATCGAGACATCGCATCAGCTTGTGGGATGGTAGACCCTTTTTTGTGCACAATTTTATAGTTATACGCCGACAGAATAATTGCCCAACGGATTAGACGTGACGATGCCCTGACCGGTATGTCCTTGTTTTCCGCAAACAAAAATTTTAAGGGTTCGTGGTCGCTGTAAATTGAAAACTGACGCCCAAACAAAAATTTATGGAACTTTTTGACTCCGAACACAACAGCAAGGCCTTCTTTGTGCAACTGACTGTAATTCTTTTGTGCCGGTGTTAGGGACGCTGATTCGAAAGCTAGCGGACGGTCTACTCCATCGACCTCCAGACTTAACACCGCACCGACTCCGTATGCGCTTGCATCAACCGTTAATTTGATAGGTTTATCCGGGTCAAACAACACTAACTGGGCTTTCTCCGATAATATTGATTTACTCTTTCGGAAGGCTGACTCGCACTCAGCGGACCACGACCAGGGGACATCTTTTTTTAGCAAATTATGTAACGGCGCTAACAAATCAGGACACATAGCAATAAAATTCCTATAAAAGTATAAGGTAGACAGACATGATTTTAACTGGGTGACGTTCTGCGGGGTTGGTGCAAACTTAATTTTCTCAATTTTTGCAGGGGATGGACTTTTCCCACTACCTGATAACACAAAACCTAAAAATTCCACGGACGGAGAAAAAAAAATACTTTTTTGGACGTTCAATTTGACGTTGTAGTCATTCAAGCGCGATAGAACCGACTCCAGCGTATTCCGACAGCTGCTTACCGAGTCACCACCCACCAGAATGTCGTCTAAATAAGCCGCACATCTATCCACTCCTTTCAGTATGGTGTCCATTACCATTTGAAACAGGGCCGGCGCCGACGATAGACCAAACACAAGGCGATTGTACACATACAAGCCGTTAATTGTGTTGACTGTTAGAATCTGTTTACTTTTTTCGCTGACTGGAATTTGCAAATATGCGTTTGTCAGGTCTAACCTACAAAATACATTACAATTAGCAAATTTATGAAAAACATCGTCCGGCCGGGGAATAGGATACTGATCAACCCTTATTTGGGGATTTACTGTTGACTTCAAATCTGCGCACAAACGTATTTTGCCATCTTTCTTCGGCACACAGACTAGGGGACTCGCCCACTGACTATGACTAACTCTGGATATAATACCGTTTGACTCTAAAACATCCAATTCTTTAATTACCTCGGCTCGCAGGGCATACGGCACATCGTATGCTCTGTGGAACACCGGTGTAGCCTCCTCCTTTAGATTAATGTTAACTTCAAACCCCTTGATTGGTTTCTCATTGTCCCTTTTTGAAAAGGCTCGAGGAAATTTTGACTCCAGTTGTCTGATTTCACATTCCTTCTCCGGTTCCACCGTCAGGACCATGCTTTGCGAGAGGGTGCTACGCCACGTTGGGAACAATACATCCAACCAGTTACGACCTAATATAGCGTTACAAGACATTTGGTTTGCCACCAGTAATGTTAACATTTCGCCTTTCTTGGACTTATGGCTAGACACAGAAACACGAAGTTCACCACATATTTTTAACGTAGACTTATTTGCTGTTACTAACTGTCTCAAATATGGGCGTAACGCCGACTTAGCTAACCACTGGCGGTACCAAGACCAACTAACTAGAGTCATTGAGCTCCCGCAGTCTACAAGAAACTCGCAGTCAATACTATTTACAACCAGATTAACCATAAGGGGATCGGACCCACTATCACTAGAAGACACATTACACAAAATTGAAATTAAATTTTGGCTATGCCGACTATAACAGTATTGAGCAGTATGCCCCTGCTTGTTACACTTAAAGCACTTCCAGTTCCGTGCAGGACACCCATCTGGCTGGTGCTTGGAGAAACATTGACCACACCTGCGTTGACTGCATTGAGGCTTAGACTGTCCTTCTTCACCTCTAGACTGCGACTTGTCCCTCCTGTCTGTTGATCGCCCACGGTCCCTGTAACGTCCCTGACTGCGGCTTCTGGGTTGAGACCTGTCTCCTGGTTGCGGGCTCCTTCTTGACTCCACTTTGAACACTTCACCAGACCCTCCTCCTGTGACGTTCCGGAGCTGGACCGAGCTTTTCATAATTGCTTCCATGTCCAAGACTATCTTGCACGCACCTTCAAAGGACAGATTCTCCTCTTCCGACAGAAGTTTTCTCGCCATTGCCTCATTCTGTAAACCGCAGACTAACTTATCTCTCAGCGCTTGGTCGAGGAAGTCACCAAATTTGCATGTTAAGGAGATACTCTTGATTGCTGAGATATACTCCGTTAACTGCTCCCCAGGCTGCTGGACTCTGTTGTAAAACTTGTACCTTTCTGCGATGGTACAGACCTTGGGTGCAAATTTGTCTTTTAGACATCGGATGCATTCCTCGAAGGAGACCTCTTTTATAGTCCTGGGACTTAACGCTTCGCGCAACAGCTTGTACTTCTCCGCCCCCAAGTATAGACATAAGCGGGATACCTTCTCCTTATCGCGCGTGCCCGTGACCTCGAAATACAGTTCCAACCGTTCCAGGAAAAATTCGAAAGACTCCGCTGATGGTTCGTATACCGGGACTGGCAAGTTAGCCGTATCCGTACTGCACGACGGCTTAACATCGCCCGCGTTTCCTTGGTCGACCGGCATTGTGGCAGCCTTCTAGCACGTGCTCCGCACTCACGTGTTTTCCGAATTCCAAGTTTTAACTTGGCACATCCTCGTCGCCAAAATGTTATGTACTAGCGGGGACGCAGAAGATTGGCAAACGCACTTGTTGCATGGTAACAAAAATAAGAATAAAGGTTATATTTAACAAGTTACAGACCAGGGTTACGACGCCGCCACATGGCGGGACAGGTTATCTACAGAGGGGCCACTCCCCACACGCGTCTGCACACTCTCGTGGCTCGGCCGGGGGGGGGGGGGGGGGGCCGTCGCTCGGATTCTCGGAATCACTCTCCGGCCTTTTGGCGCATCCACACACACACAGCACTCAAGGGCGGGTACACACATTCATGTTGGGCCGCATTCAGTATAGCGCGCGGCTGCATGTGGCGTGCAGGCCGTGATTGAGACGCGACACCGTTATCTTTAAACATTAATATTTGGAAAAATGGGACGAAGTGGGACGTGATTCATGTATGGCCATGTAGGGGAAAGTACGCTGAAAAGATTGGAAGTTATTAGAACATGGGATATTGCGGGACTTAAAAGATATTACTTCTCAATAAAACAAAAATTGTAATTTTCGTTACCTCATTTAGTATCATTTTTTAACCGTATTGTGCACAATAATTATTAATTATATATGATGTTGTAGGTGAAAGAATGCTTTTCAGTTTAAAAAGGGGGGGGGGGGGGGGGAATAGCAAACGTAGTTAAATATCAGGACATTAAAAGGAAGATGCAAGAGATTTTAGCTGAACAGTGCAGTTTTTTTTTTTTTTTTTTTTTAAATGTCCAACTTTAAGCGTACAACGTAACCAAAATTTGTATTATATGCCATTAATCACTTCATTTTTTAATGGAATGAACATTTAAAAAGCAATATATACTAAGTTTATTTCGAAATGAGAAAGTTGTTTTTTTCGTAAAATGTCGCGGAAATTCGCAAATCAGACCACTGTGCGGCGTCGCTCGTCGTTCTGCTATTCTCAACATCGGCAGGCAAACATACACGCATACCTACATTCGGTCATCCTGACACTGAAAATCTATAATTAGTCGATATTCAATCACTTTGTTCCTCGGATGGTACAGTACACCCAATCGGCCATGGTTTAATATATTCAGCGGAGGTGGACGTATTGTATAAGGCCTGTAAGCAGACGAAAATGTCTGCACGCCTCCTCCAGGGTAATATTAACCACTGCCGGGGTGCGCATAACTTGCTGCAGCAGACCCTTCGGGAGTAGAATATCGGCCTGGCAGTGATCGCCGAACCGTACCGGATTCCAGACTGCCCAAATTGGGCAGGCGATCTGGATGGTACGGCGGCGATCATTTGGAGCATGGCCCACGGAGCTCCGACGTGGCCATAGCCTGGGGGGAACACGCGGTGATCGGGTATTACGCGTCGCACTCGAAGAGTCTTCAACTCTTCGACGGTTATTTGGACGAGGTTGGCCGGTGCCTTCTTGCATGTCAACCTCGCCAGACGCTGGTCCTGGGAGACTGCAATGCTTACGCATTGGAGTGGGGAAGTCCCGGGACCACTCCCAAGGGAACGGCCTTGGTAGAATGGGCGGCGAGTAACGGCCTCAGTCTCCTGAATGAGGAAACCGTGAGAACGTGCGTCCATGCCAGAGGAGAATCCATTGTGGATCTCTCTTTCGCATTTCCTGGCATGGAATGACGTGTGACCGGCTGGAGGGTTGAGAACGAGGTGGCCACCTTAAGTGACCACCTCTACATTACATTTAATTTCAATGCCCCTCCAGCCGTAAACGGTCCTCGTCGTCCTGACCGATCACCGCGGTGGGCCATGAAAGGCCTACGCAAGGACACTGTAGAGTTGGTGGCCTCCGTCTTCGCCTGGCAGGAAAGGCCAGGCGAGATCCTTGATGATCCGGAGGCCGGTGCGCGGTGGCTCCGGAAGGCGCTGACGTCTATATGTGACGCCACAATGCCCCGGAGTCGTCCTGGTCATCAGGGATCGGTGTACTGGTGGTCGCCCGAAATCGCAGAGCTGAGAGCTACGTGCGTCAGGGCAAGACGCCAGTACACCAGGGCCCGCCGAAGACGGAGCACGACGGAGGAGGAAAAGTTGAGGCTGCGCCGGATCTTTTCCGCAGCCCGTAGGACTCTCCGCCTGGCCATCTACGATGCGAAGAACCAGGCATGGGAGGAACTCCTGGACGGTCTAAACGCTGATCCGTGGGGGCGACCCTATAAAATGGTCTTAGGCAAACTAAGACCATGGGCGCCCCCGTTAACGGAGAGGCTAGAGCCCCAGTTCCTCCGGCAGGTTGTATCGACTCTCTTCCCCAGGGAAGAAAACGTCGAGCCTGCCGATGAAGGATCGGTTACCAGCGGGGACTTGACCGATGAACTGGGGATCACAGACCAGGAGCTCTCTGGGGCTGTCAAGCGCCTGGCTAGCCGTAATACGGCGCCAGGGCCGGATGGCATCCCCGGGAAAGTCCTGGTGCATTCGATGAGTGTCCTTGGACCCGATCTAAAGCGTATTTACAACGCTTGCCTAAGATCGGGTCGGTTCCCCTCAGGCTGGAAACGCGCTAAATTGGTGCTCCTCCAGAAAGAGGGAAAGTCCGGATACTCACCGGCCGCATACCGGCCAATCTGATTGCTTGACGAGGCTGACAAATTACTCGAAAGAGTAATTGCCGGCCGTATAGTCAAGCATCTGTCCTTGGTCGGTCCAGACGTCTCTGAGGCCCAGTTCGGCTTCAGACGAGGTCGTTCCACTGTTGATGCCATCAACAGGGTGAACGACCTCGCGAAGCGGGCAGCAGGAAGGGGCAGTGTTGCTGTAGCGGTGTCGTTAGACATAGCTAACGCCTTCAACACTGTTTCCTGGACTGCTATAGAGAGGGCTCTCGAGTACCATCGAGTCCCTCTCTATCTCAGCAAGGTCGTCCTGGACTATCTACAGGACAGGTGTGTAGATTGGCACGGTGTGGATGGCCCATGATCCAGCTTTGTTGAGCGGGGGGTTCCACAGGGATCGGTCCTCGGACCACTCCTGTGGAATCTCGCGTTCGACAGAGTTCTGCGGACTTCCCTCCCCGACGGCGTGTCACTTGTTGCGTACGCGGACGACACGATGGTCGTCGTCGTCGGGAACGACTGGAGGAGCAACCTCGCGATCGCGGAAGATGCGATTAGGAGGGTCTCCTTGGCGATCGAGGGACTGGGGCTGAGGGTGGCAACCGAGAAGACACAGGCCATTTGGCTCTGTGGTGCGACGGGTCGCGGGTTGCCAGCCAATGCCTCACTCGCGGTAGAAGAGATAACTGTCCCGGTGAGGCGCAAGTTTAAGTATTTGTGCCTCACAGTGGACAGTTACTGGCGCTTCTCGCACCACTTCGGGAACTTGGCTCCCAGGTTGGAGAGAGCGTCGGCTGCTTTAAGCCGCCTGGCTCCCAACTTGGGCGGTCCAAACGAGAAGGCGAGGCGGCTGTACATGGGAGTCGTCCGGTCCATGGCGCTCTACGGAGCACCAGTATGGGTCGGCGGTCGGGCCGAGCCATGCGCAAGGTTGACCGCCTGATGGCTATCCGGGTCGTGCGGGGTTACCGCACGATTTCCTATGCGGCCGCCTCTGTACTGGCGGGTTCCCCACCGTTTGCATTGCACGCAGAAATGACCGCGGAGGTTTATACAAATCTCCGTGCACCACTGCAACAAACGGATGAGGGAGAGCCGTCCAGTGCAGGGGAAGTGGACGTGAGGCGTCAGGCCGAACAGCGCATGACAGCCAAATGGTCCTCCTGGCTCGAGAAGCCCGAGAACCAGGCATCACGCGCTGTGAATGCTGTCACCCCATTCCTTCGGGAGTGGGTGACGAGAAAGCACGGCCAACTCTCCTATCGTCTGACACAGATTCTCAGCGGGCACGGGTGCTTTGGTGAGTTTCTGTGCTGGATCGGCAAGGAGGTAACACCTCGATGTCACCATTGTGGCAGGGGGGAAGAGAACACTGCCCAGCATACGCTGGCGGTCTGCCCAGCGTGGCGAACTGAGCGCAGTGTCCTCAACGCGAGTATCGGTGTAGACCTCTCACCACAGACAGTGGTGAGAGAGATGCTCGCCAGTGAGGCGAAATGGCGAGCGGTGGCCTCCTTCAGCGAAGAAGTTCTTCTTCAGAAGGAGGCCGCGGAGAGAGATAGAGAGGGGCTGAGGGGGAACACCTCACGCCGTCGAGGCCGCGTGAGGAGAAGGTAACCGGGGGAGGGCTCCGGTGACATGACCGGATCCCTCTGCACCCCCTCGGGTCCCCAGGGCTGTTCTCCCTCGGCATAAATGTACATAGTTTTTGTACATTGATTATTTATTGTGTGCATGTATTTATTGTGTGTATGTATTTATTTATGTGTGCGTGTTTATTTTTTAAGGTAAGTAGGATATAATTAGTTATTATATTCCTATTTATGGAAGGATCAGCTGAGGCATAGCGCCGCGCTGTGCATGCTCCCTCGCGAGGCTATGCCTCGGCTGAGACCGTGGACCGGGTAGAGGTGAGGGCCCTACTCGGTACGCTTCGGCAACCGCGGAGGGGAGGGGGAGCCGCCATGTCGTGACTGCATGGCGGTTTCAAGTTCTTTGGGGAAGCCCCGGGGAAGGATGGGGGAAGACCTTCGGGTCGGAAACCACCTTCACCGGGAGCAACAGGCTAGGATGGGGTCCAGTGTTATGCTTAGCTTAGATCCTGGGTCCCATCCTTAAAGCTTTAACGAGAGGTCACCATGAGGTTTTAGCCGGTAGAAATCCGGCACTACCCACTGCCCTTCCCTCGGGACAGGGGGTGTCTTTGGAATATTTCCTCATGTAAAAAAAAAAGGTGGACGTATTGTATGGCCCTATATGTTCTCCTACCTTTTCCACTAAATATCTATCGTTCCTTAAAATTTTTGTCACACGATATGAACCTAAAAAGGGCCTAGCCGCTTATAATCTCTTATAATCTTTTCATCCAGCCGTCCGTAGTCGATACAAAGTCTGCTCGAACCGTCTTTCTTCCGAACTAACACAACTGGACTCGCGTAATGGGAAAACGAAAGCTGTATTATACCGTCGCGTATAGTGGAACGAAATGGGCAATCTAGGTGGAATAAAATCAAATCACGCAATGGATTTTCAATAATTTTATCGTAATCTAGAATGTATGCTGAGACTAGTGATAGGAATAATAATTGATATTGCAATCACCCAAGTGGAAAAAACAACGCTTAAAAACAACGAATTTCAGCAGCGCGGAAACGTACAAATATTTCAGTGAAAAAAATGCTATTAGAGCAATTAAGAATTTTGTGAGACTTTTTATCTTTTGTACGGTTTATCACCATTTGTTAATATTGAACTGACCTTAACCAACTTCTCGAAAACTTAATTTTTCAACAATTTTTTGTGGTTTTATTCAACACATTATTTTTTGACTTAAATTGCCAACATCAGCATTGAAAAACTTATTTAGTACCCCAAAGAACCCTCTGGAAACTTTGAGGGCATTTAGTTTAAACTATATAGAAGTGATTCCAGTAACAATTGGCTACGTCTACCTCTGCCTTTTGTTGTTATGCCTTCGTAAAGTTCATGTAACACAGGATGGTTGTCGAGTATCAGTGAGGTGCGCGGTCAGTAAATACTCGGATTTCTTCAAGGTACCATGCAATAATTAGAAAATCCCATCGGCATTGAGAAGAACGAAGACTTCTTAACTCTTTGCACTCGAGGGCTCCAGAGCGGAGCCATTTAAAAGGGTATAGCAGGATAAGTGGGTCAAAAGTGCCCTTCAACGATTTCAATGGGGACGGTCTCATTCGATAGATAATGCTCGGCGATTGATGTCTACAAATTTTTAACCCTGAATTTTGACCGGAAGGGTAGTGTTATGGGGAAAATTTAAAAAACAGGTTTTTGGCCCTTTTTCCCCATTTATTGAGGCGTAAAAAACCCAAATAAATTCTAACATATTCTACACGGTACCGGACATATTGGAGAATTTTTTCAGATTTCTCCGTCGAAGTAGCTAAGCGTGAAAAATCGGCAAAGTAAAAAAAAAACGGAAAAAAGAAGATTTCGTATCGAAATCTTCGAGGTACAACTTTTTGATTTATATAGTAACAATCTAACACCTACGATTGTTATCCCCAATTTTTTCAGATTTTTAAACCACCTGCGTCATTGTGAAAAAAATCGAAAACCGATTTTCGGGACTTATTTTGATCTAAAACGCAAGAAGTAATTGTTATTTTTCCATTATTTTGATAGAGTATGTTCATTTTGTGCTTTTCAATGTTTCTGCATAGAAAGCAATTGCGAGTGAATGCAAAGGATTGAATTGATTCAATTATTCGGAAGCTACACACTTCCTTATCAGCTAAAAATACGAACGTCCTTTCAATAGCAGCGATGGCGCAGTCGGTAGAGTTCTTGGCTGCGGAACCTCTCGAAACTTTTTGTCGCCGGTTCGAGTCCCAATGAGGTAAAATAATTATTTTTTTTTTGTAATCTTACACTTCATAACAACAAATAATAAGGTAAATGTACCAGTAGTTGACCAGTTAAGAGAAACTTTCTACGGAAGCAATGGTAACCCTTTACTCTATCAATAAATGGCGAGAATCAATACATGGAGACGTTCGTTAAACCCTTCAGATTATGTACCAAGACCACTTTTTAAAAAAAGTTAAGTTATACAAGTTTGGTAAACATTTTTGAGAATTCGGAAAATGATCCAGTAGTTGTCCACTCTTGAAAAGGAAAAAACTAGTAATTGACCACCTCTTTTCGTTAGTAGTTGATCACTTATATTCGAAGCAAGGTTAAAAGACTAATGCTGGAAATCAGTTTATTATCGTTTAATTTTAACAATTAGCAGTACAAATCATATTTAAACAATAAAACGAAGAAATTAACCAAATTAATTGAATAAAACATTCAACTCAGGAGCAGAATAAACATTACGAGTTCTGCTTGCTTTGGTGGGCTTATTAATATGAGAAACTACAGCATTCCATTTGTAGTCCAACACGTCGGGCTTCTCTGGCCACTATTGCTTTCATATTGTTTATTTGCAATAATTATCACTAGTAAACAGACGTAAGATGTCATTATAGTAAGTAAACAGATAAACATGAACACAAAAACATTTATATCTAAATATATTGATTCCATATGACATCTAACTCGGGAATAGAATAAACATTTCGAGTTTTACTCGTTTTAGTGGGTTCCTCAATATGAGAAAGTATATTTTCCCAATCGCATTCGAGCACGTCAGGTGTCTCTGGCCATTTCCATAATCGCCCATGCTTCTGCATAGATGATATTGAACATGCGGTCATCTACTAAAATACGTTATACTATAAAAGTGAGCGTTATGTTACTTGTTTCTAATGAAATTATATGTAACATAGATACAATATAATTGGTATTTAATGTTGGTTAATTTGTGCTAGTAATTGACCATGTATGTCAACTTCTAAAATTAACCAGAACGCTAAGATTCGGTAGTTGACCTATCGGTTAATTAAGTTTTTGAAAGTAGAATAAGAAAAACAATCTGCTTAATAAATATAAAATTTAATGACAATTAAGTTGTGAAAGTTTCAAGCATAAATGTTCAAAACTTGAGAAATTACTTACCGCCAACTGCGCACGGTTTCTTAATGAAAACGTTAAGAAGGTTATACCGTCGAGCAATGCGACTGACATTACCAAGTTTAATCGTCCGTAGTTTTGATAAACAGTCGTATCCAAGCAAAAAGATATGAGCATCGCATCGGTAAAGAACGTAGCGCGTCTATCTTATTTGTTTTCAGAGGCATTCATTTATAAAAAGCTTATTTTTAACGTTTTAATTGAAAGTGGTCAACTTCTGGCACATGGTCAATTACTGGTGCTTTTACCTTAATCATTTTTCAATTTTTCAATGTTTTTTAAACATTTTTAAATACTTATTCAATATGAAATATATGTAAAAATAATTATGGAGCATATTGTTTTTTTCATTGATTCGTCCTAGCCACATCTCGTTATTCTTTTGTACATTGAACGAATATTAGTTTACTGTGACGAATGCAAATATGTATTCAATATTAAAAGGATCCAATTGTATATTCTGATGAATTGTAATGAAGGTGATGTCTAACGGAAAGAAGGGTCTATTTCTTTTTAAACATTCTTATTTTTGTATTTACCGCTTCTCCATTTATGCAGAGATCATCCAAAATGGACAATGAATTGAAAGAAAGAAGGTATATTGGGATTTCGTCTGTTGCGGAGCAAAAATACGCCCCTGAAGCTCACAGATGTAGCTTCCAACCTCGCATTTTAACTTTCTTAATTATTTACATATTTCGTAGAAAACCTAGCAGTCGCGCATTGTCGTCTATTTATGACTCGAAAATCAATGCGCTTTATGGGCCTATCGTCGTCAGTACTTCTTCAGGAAAAGTTTTGTCCTGCAAGAAGTATTGACCGGGGACTTTTCTCCCACGCGAGCTGGGTTTTTCCGGCTTCGCCGATCGGCAAGGGAGGCTCTTAGCCAATGGGCAAAGGACGATTTCTTTGCCCACCAATGGCAAAATTAAGATTCGTTAATAATAAGAGTCTCCCAATCAGCAACGTTCCCGCTTCGCAGTAGTGAGCGCACCCGCCAAATAATGCCGGAAGCGCGTCCTTACGCGCTTCCAAAAAATCAGTCTTCATCTAATATCGAACCGAATAACATCAAGCGTTCTCGATAGAAGCTCCGTCTGCGCTACTAAGATCCGGACGTAATTTAATATATCATCATCGTATAAGGCTCGGGACATCCCTTACATTGGTCCTTCGAGCCGGATAGAATTGCATTTATCCATCATCTATAAAGCTCGGGAAATTGGTCCTTCGAGCCAGATTCAAATTAGTGAATCTAATTTATACACAGTTCGTACCGTAACATTGGTCCTCCGGTCAGTGTTCGTTACTTTGTACAGTGTAAATAAAGTACATAGATTAAGGCAAGTTTCGCCTTTTTGTGAGTTTCATCACAATACAGTAAAAGCTGGATAAATACGACACAGTTCGGGGCTCAAGCGCATCTCTTATGAAGTAGCGGTGCCGAATTCTTGTTTACATCACGGCTCCAGCCAAGCGCGAACAAAGAAAAGGACAGACAGTAGAAGAGACAGAGAGGCCCAAGCTATAAGAGAGCTATAGCTATAGAGGGAGCAGTGTAACATGATACCACCCGAATGTATCGGTGAGGCAATACTAACTGGAGGGTCCGCCGTTTTCATTTTCGGTCTTTTTCGGTAATTTTTTTTTGAAACCTTTGCTAACGTATTTGTGAGATTTTTCTGATTAAAATGATACCAAACACGACATAGTTTGAATTATATTTACTTTAAATTTAATATATTTGCTTACCACTTACATAATTTACACATTTCGTGTTTGGTATCATTTTAATCAGAAAAATCTCAAAAACACATTGGGAAAAGTTACTAAATAAGAAAGTTTACTGTTGCATTAGCAATGCGTCGCTTTGTTTGCTTGTTCTCTGTGTCTCTTCTACTGTCTGTCCTTTTCTACGTTCGCGCTCGACTGGAGCCGCCGAATGTAAACACCGATTCGCCACCTCTACATCATAAGAACGACATCGGTCGCGACCTTTGCATTTAAGTCTCATCAAACTTTGAATTGACACCCGGTTGGATAAATACAACATCTCGGCAAAATAAATGCAGCATAATCGACCCCTTAGCAAGGTTTAAATGCTCAAGTCGTGACCGAATGTCGCTCTTAGGAACTCGCATTCAGCTGGAGCCGCATGAAAACACTGAATCGCCACCCATTTGGATAAATGAAGCATAATTTCGACACCGTCGTAAGACTTAAATGCAAAGGTCGCGACCGATGTCGTTCTTATGATGTAGAGGTGGCGAATCGGTGTTTACATTCGGCGGCTCCAGTCGAGCGCGAACGTAGAAAAGGACAGACAGTAGAAGAGACACAGAGAACAAGCAAACAAAGCGACGCATTGCTAATGCAACAGTAAACTTTCTTATTTAGTAACTTTTCTGAATTTAACTTTTCCCAATGTGTTTTTGAGATTTTTCTGATTAAAATGATACCAAACACGAAATGTGTAAATTATGTAAGTGGTAAGCAAATATATTAAATTTAAAGTAAATATAATTCAAACTATGTCGTGTTTGGTATCATTTTAATCAGAAAAATCTCACAAATACGTTAGCCAAGGTTTCAAAAAAAAATGACCGAAAAAGACCGAAAATGAAAACGGCGGACCCTCCAGTTAGTATTGCCTCACCGATACATTCGGGCGGTATCATATTACACTGCTCCTTCGTCGAGCGTCGAGGTTCGCCAAGGGGGATCCCCCTATGTGGAGGGGATAGTCGTGTTGTATTTATCCAGCGAAACTTTTCGTGCACTTATCCAGCTTTTACTGTACCTCCGTGCGTGGCTCAAATCGGGTGAGCCTGTTTTAATTACACGCTCACTCCAGAGGTGTCGTCTACAAAACGCGAACAGACATAATTCGTGAGGCGTCATCCGTAACATCGTCCGTTATAATTCCTTTACTGCTTTATGCAAATCAACTCCTCAATATTCTTAAATGCCTCGTCTGATCACGCCACATTAATCAAAGAAGTTATCGTTGCTTCATTGACTATACCCCTAATATAATTGGAATTTCGGGCATCAAATGTTATTGCTGTGAATGTGCGAGTGGTAACCGTACCATAGGTTGTTGTTCGCACATTGCTGCAATAATATACTACCTGTCGCACGCACGGTATCTATCGACAATTGTTAGGCCTTCAGAGATATTGACAAAAATATTTAATAAAAATGAAGTGGTGCCCATCATTAATGAACATAGTAACGAGGATTAAAGCCACACGAAACGTGTTTCAACTTTTAATTATCAAAAGGTAATCTATCGCATGCCATTTATATTTTCACACTAATATTAATTTCCGTATTAACAATTGTTATCCAGTTAATACTTAAAAACATTTGTTTTCTAATTATATTTCATGGGAGGTGAATTGGCAAAAGAAAAGTTTCAAGTATTCCGCAGCTAGATACTGTAGCCTAATCATCAAATGGTAATCTATCATTCGTATTTTTACATTAATATTCATTTACGTATTAATAACATTTATGCAGTCAATAATTTAAAAAAAATGATCATCAGTTCTAAAGGTTCAGTTCGGTACCTGTGCGCTACCTACACGCTGCGCAGGTAATTGCGGGCTAGATAACTGAAGGGAGTACATAATACTCGAATAAGTGTAATAAAACAATAAAGCCTTCTGAACTGAATTTAATGTTTTCGTGTACTTAAAGTGATTGGAAAACACGATTGCAATGGGGCACAAAACCTAAAGCTGAAGAAGTTGATTTGCATAAAACAGTAAAGGAATTATAACGGATGAAATCCCAATATACCTTCTTTCTTTCAATTCATTGTCCATTTTGGATGATCTCTGCATAAATGGAGAAGCGGTAAATACAAAAATAAGAATGTTTAAAAAGAAATAGGCCCTTCTTTCCGTTAGACATCACCTTCATTACAATTCATCAGAATGTATTAGGACCTTGAATAAGTTCTCGCTGTTTCTTTTACAAAATAAAAGCTTTATTTAAATTATAAGGAACAAAAACATTTCATTCAAAGTATTGCCCATCACTAGCGACCACTTTCTCCCATCTTTCTGGCAGTATATGAATTCCGCGTCGGAAAAACGACATGTCTTTTGAGGCTATCCAAGAATCGGTCCATTTTTTAGCTTCTTCATAAGAATGAAAGCGCTGGTCAGCTAGACCATGTGCCATCGAACGGAATAGGTGAAAATCAGAAGGGGCTATGTCAGGTGAATACGGCGGGTGGGGTAGAACTTCCCATTGAAGCGTTTCCAGGTAGGTTTTCACTGGTTTTGCAACATGAGGCCGAGCGTTGTCATGTATCAAAATCACTTTGTCGTGTCTCTGCTCGCATAGCGGCCGTTTTTCTTTTAAGGCTCGACTTCAGCGCATCAATTGAAGTCGATAGCGATCCCCCATGATAGTCTCATTCGGTTTGAGCAGCTCATAATAAATTACACCCTGCTGATCCCACCAAATACAGAGAAGAAGCTTCGAACCATGGATATTTGGTTTTGCAGACGATGTTGATGCATGGCCGGACTTACCCCACGATTTTCTACGCTTTGGATTATCGTAGTGTATCCACTTTTCATCGCCAGTCACGATGCGGTGCAAAAAACCTTTTCTTTTCATCCGTTGAAACAGTAGTTCACACGTGAGAAAACGCCGTTCGACGCCTCTCGGCTTCAATTCATACGGTACCCAATGTCCTTGCTTCTGGATCATTCCTAAAACTTTTAAACGTTTTGAAACAGTTGACTCATCTACTTATAATGTTTTTCCAAGTTCTCCTAGCGTCTGACATCGGTCTTGATCGAGTAATTCCTCCAACTTTTCGTCTTCAAATTTTTTCGGCGCGCCAGAACGTTCTTTATCCTCAAGTTCAAAATCATTATTTTTGAAGCGTCGAAACCAGTCTCTGCATGTCGTATCCGACAAAGCATTGTCACCATAAGTCACAACAAGAATTCTATGTGCTTCAGCTGTAGATTTCTTTTGAATAAAGTAGTGCAATAAAATTCCCCGCAAATACACTTTATTTGGCACAAAAGTAGCCATTTTCAGAACTAAGAAAAAATTACTTTGTTTACACTAAAGTGAACTACCATACACTGAAATTTAAGGTTAGATACCCTACTGCCTTGCATGTGTGTTACCATTCGAAATTCCACGAACGGGGTACTGCTACTGTCATCTTTGAAAAAACAGCGAGAACTTATTCAAGGTCCTAATACAATTGGATCCTTTTAATATTGAATACATATTTGCATTCGTTACAGTAAACTAATATTCGTTCAATGTACAAAAGAATAACGAGATGTGGCTAGGACGAATCAATGAAAAAAACAATATGCTGCATATAATTATTTTTACATATATTTCATATTGAATAAGTATTTAAAAATGTTTAAAAAACATTGACAAATTGAAAAATGATTATTATTTGTTGTTATGCAGTGAATGATTAAAAAAAATAATAATTATTTTACCTCATTGGGACTCGAACCGGCGACAAAAAGTTTCGAGAGGTTCCGCAGCCAAGAACTCTACCGACTGCGCCATCGCTGCTATTGAAAGGACGTTCGTATTTTTAGCTGATAAGGAAGTGTGTAGCTTCCGAATAATTGAATCAATTCAATCCTTTGCATTCACTCGCAATTGCTTTGTATGCAGAAACATTGAAAAGCACAAAATGAACATACTCTATCAAAATAATGGAAAAATAACAATTACTTCTTGCGTTTTAGATCAAAATACGTCCCGAAAGTCGGTTTTCGATTTTTTTCACAATGACGCAGGTGGTTTAAAAATCTAAAAAAATTGGGAATAACAATCGTAGGTTTTAGATTGTTACTATATAAACCAAAAAGTTGTACCTCGAAGATTTCGATACGAAATCTTCTTTTTTCCGTTTTTTTTTTTACTTTGCCGATTTTTCACGCTTAGATACTTCGACGGAAAAATCTGAAAAAATTCTCCAATATGTCCGGTACCGTGTAGAATATGTTAGAATTTATTTGGGTTTTTTACGCCTCAATAAATGGGGAAAAAGGGCCAAAAACCTGTTTTTTAAATTTTCCCCATAACTACCCTTCCGGTCAAGATACAGGGTAAAAAATTTGTAGACATCAATCGCCGAGCATTATCTATCGAATGAGACCGTCCCCATTGAAATCGGTTGAAGGGCACTTTTGACCCCCTTATCCTGCTATACCCTTTGTCTTCAAACTCGAGGGCTCCGCTATTGAGACAATGCAAATAATTTTCAGTTCATAACATAAGAACAAAAACAACTATTTAATTTTTTTTTTATATATTATAACATTTGTATCCATAATCAATTAAAAAAGCAATAACATACAACAATGAATTTTCTTTTAATGGGCATATCAATTACTTATATGTGAATATGATTTCTCTATTGAAATGGCTTCGAGCTGCTGGTAATATGAATGAAAAAAAACTTCGAGTGCAAAGGGCTAAACATCACTTTTATTACTTAACACTATGTCGTCCGGTGGCTCCACATTGGTGCCATTGTAGGATCAAGCCTACCGCAATTAATTGGGACACAAGGAACACAAGATACGAGCAACAACTATTGCCGCTCGGGGGTTCTGCTTCGCACCGGAAACGCACTACGCGCACACTCTCAAGAGAGTCGAGCTTAACTCTCTTCTCCAATCTGTCGTACGCCGCAAGCCTGGCAGAACTGCCGCCAGGGGGTGCGGCGAAACCCCACACCATGCGAAAAATATCGGCCAAGCGCCGGTGGCTCTACAATACAAAAAATACAAAAAATCTTATAGTTATCTACATATGTGTATCTTTATAATTTCAAAAAACAGAGGAGCAAAATTTAGAAATGTCGATGAGATTTTTAAAACTTGACAATTTTTGTCTTCCAACGTCCTCGAAAAACATCCGGCGACGATCAAAATGTTATGAGTCAATTCTTCCGGCACGAAACGAAAAAAACTCGATCAGACGTGCGGACGGCATAGTGTTAACTGCTCTTATCGTTAGTTTGCAAGCAAAGAGGAACGAGCTGGGCAATCTGAGTGGAAGGGAATCATATTCTCTGCGATACATGGTTCACTTAAAAATTGAATAACTAAAAAGTACCGAACGGTACCGGGCTGAAATTTACCAGATATATACCATAAACTATATAGAATTAATTTCCGCAAAGATTTCGTGCGTCTACCTGTGCTCTTGTTTGTCATACCTGCCGAAAGCTTGCGAGACAATCTGTCGACGCCAGTCGAAAAAGGCTTTAGTACGCTCTTTTCCATTAAATATCCTTTCAACATAAAGTCCGACAAGAAAATGACTTATGTAAAAGTTTCTTTTTTCTTTCGTAGAATGAAAATCTGTAAAGAAAGATATAGATTTTCCTGTAAAAAATGAAGTTCACCTTTAATAACATTGAAGAAATATAGCAAATAAAAAGTTAATATTGCCTCGATATTCTCTCCACGATACTATGAAACTTTTGTGTATAACATTTTTCTCCCAAATGAGTGGTTCTCGAGTTATTATTTTTTTCCACCTAGATTGTCGATTCGTTCCACTGTGCGTCGGTTAGCGAATTTTATATCGCCGCGTCGACTTCGTCCTTTTTCCTTTGGCGACTACCGCCTCAGGCGCACATGTACAGGGTGTTTCAAAAGGTTTTGTCATGGCTTCGGGGGGTTGTTCTAGAGCTCGGATTGGATGAAGATTTGTAAAAATTACTTGCCGCAAAATTATTTGAAAAATTTCCGATTGAAACTGGCTCGGCTATCTTCTTCGTATTGTTACGTAGGTAAAATGTCTGAGAGGAACCATGGGTCAGAAGTGAACCGTTCTCCCGCAAATCGACTTTTAATTGGGCCTCCGTGGTCTAATTCACACTTAGTAAGTGAGAGAGTCAGCTGTTCCTTCGGAAAGAGACACACAAGATATCCTTGTCGGCTCGAACAGTCTGAGGAGAAGCGTGCTACTAGACATTGGAAATTGGGGGACTGGGTCACCGAACCACTAAGAGTAGTGCAAGTGTTTATGTTCTTTTCCCCGGGAGGGCCCCTGAGCGAACCTGACACCGAGCGCAGGTCATTGACGTCTTCCTAGTGTCCGAAAAGTCGCATCGGAAAATTTCGTTCGAAACGGAGTCATTTTCACCACCTCAATACAGTGTAGGGGTATTAGAATGTATGAGTGAGGATAGTAAGAATGCCAGAACGAATGGAAATGTTTGGAAGTTAAGAGTGGCTGAACGAGAATGTGAAAGTATGCCAGAGTAACGTGAGCTAGAGATTTGGATGTTTTAAGAATGCATGTATATGTGCGAGCGTGAGAGGGTCGAAGCGAATGGGTATGCTTGCGAAGAACGACAGTTAGTCTAGTTTGAAACGAGCAACAGTAAACGTCGTAGAATAAAAGAATTAACACACGCATTTCTGATTAAATACAAAACCCATCCTTCCCGCGCACCAAAACAGATAGAGTTATATATTTTGTCATTTCAGAAGGAGTTCTGGGATAGCTATAATATTCTCAAAATTCCGGATTTTATATTTCGTTCGTTATTCAATGGTTATGTCGAAATACATACTTCGTATGATATTTTTTTGCATTTTTATTCATTGTATTTCCAATACAAACATTACTATTGTGAAAAATAGCCGAGAGGGGAGAAAGGTTTTCCAAGTCAGAATATGCCGGAAGAACTGCGATGCATGTGACCATCTAACTGTTTTATTACTTGACCCAACCCGGCGCACAGTGGGAAAAAACCGACGTTTCGGTGGCTACAAAATCTTAATATTTTTAAATATAATTCAAAAATATAGAGGACAGTTGCCAAATGCGTACTAGTCACCTAAATCGTACCAGAATATGTAAACTGCCTTCGGAATTAAGTGGTACGCATTTGGTAACTCTCCGCTAGTAATTTACATGAGCTTATATTTTTTTCCTTTCCCCAGAGTAAAATGTCCGTTAGTAATTGCTACATTTAATATTTAATTGCAACATCCCGATAGAGGATCCGACAGATAGCAACGATGGTAGCCGTCATCGAGAGTCGTAGCAGAGCGGTTCGAATAAAGCCTTCGTATTAATATTTTTGTCTTTATTAACTCTTCAAACGAACAGGGTAAAGTCTCATAAAAATCGGCGTCTGCAGCTCCGAAATGGTCGGTTCCCAGATGGTCAGCGAAGACGAAGACCGCATATCTAGTACTAAAAAGGCATTTGCAAATAAGCGAAAGTTTGTCCTTCTTCTGCTGACGGCCGCTGCAATTTTTTAAACTGTTAAACCAACATTTGGTAGCCATATGCGAACGAGTGACTAAAGCACGCAGGTATCGAAGAATTAGGTAGCTCGGTTTACCTTTCTTTATTTCATATTACTTTGTCGACGGGTGGTCTCCACGGTTACCGTTGTTACTGTTACAGAGAATAATGAGCAAGGTCTATCCAGTTTCAATATATTCGAAAATGAACTGACATTAGCTTAACAAATGTCTTTATCAGCTCTCATTTTCAAATATATTGAAATTAGATAGACATTGCGTATTATTAAGTTTAATGAAAATCGGCGTTCAAATGGTCAACGAAGACGCAGGCGATATCTAGGAAGAAAGAGGTGTAGGGACGATGTTTACGATCCGGTCTCCGCCATTGTTCGACTTCGGACGGCTGACTCTGCTTTGTTAACTATTTTTAATTTAGCAAGTTTCCGGTGGACAGGGGCCGGGTCGTGAGCCGCCGAAAAAGAGAAGCCCTATTGTCTGGGAGGGAACTCCGTCACGAGGCGGGTGGGCCTTGAGGGGTGTTCACCAGATATGGAATTTTCCGTACCAAGAAACCCCCAAGGTTTACAGACGTCTCAAAGCAAGCTTAACAATTTTTCGGGAACCGCGTAGACAAGGATAAACGTTAAGTCTCTGTTACTCTCGAACAATCCCTAGTAGCACAAAAATATTAGTTTGAGATTTTTTTTAGATATGGGAAAAATATTTTTTAAGCCACACTTTTTAATATGAAAAAAATATTAATTCTAAATATTGTACATATATACAAAAAATGTATAGTGTATGTTCACAAAATATTAATTAAATATTCGGAGAATATAAAATAGACATTTGAAAAATATACAATAGATATTTGCAAAATATGTATTTGACATGTAAATAATTTTGATTAAATATGTATTTAATATAAAAAAAAATATTTAAAAAATATGTATTTAATATTTAAATAATAATGTTTAAATTTTAAAAAAATTAGAAACGACCGTATTTTGTTTATTCATTATTTAAGAGCATGAGTATTATTTTTTCTTTCTCTGGTATTTTCTTAGACTACACTACACAATTGAAAATTTTTTATGATGAAGGCGGGATTTGAACTCGGGAACAATTTGATTACTGGACACTGTGCTTCCTCACTGAGCCATGCAAACCTGTGGTATGCAATACTATTTTTAAAGCTGATAAATACGATTAAAATCACACACTGGCGTTTATCATATCTGTTCTTATTTTATATAAAATAAGAATAGATAATGATAAACTGAAGTGTATTTCAATCATACATATAAAAACACGTACAACATATATTTTATAAATAAACAAGAACATTTATTGATACAGCATCATATAATTTTAACTTTATAAAAGATAATTTGTGTTTTCTTCCTTGTCCTGAATAAAATTGCGATGTTTCGTTGGTAATTAATTTATTTAATATGTTGTATATAATTTTTTTGTTTGTGTCTCCTCCAACTAAGTACAGTAATTGTACCTGGAAGAAGGTGTATGCCATTATTTGATGAAAGTTGAAAAACAGTATTGCCCTTACTCGTAAACATACAGTACTATATAATTTTATCTTTTTCGATTTATATGAATACAAACCAGTAAATTAAATTTTTCTGAACTTTCTGAGATTACGGCATCGAAATTTTCTATCTCGGCCACAGATGTCAATGGCAATTGATCTAAAAAAGATCTTTCGCCATCATGCGAGATATTTCCACTCCCAGTACCTGATGCTATATTGTTTAATAATCTTTCCATGCATTCCAATTTATTAAAAATTTGTTTTAAATCAAATTTGAATTCAGCATATTGCCGATTTAATAAAGTCAGCTGTCCTTCATGTAATGTATTATTGTCGCCCCTTAGTCCTTCGTGGTTTAATGGATTATTGACTGATGTATCTGTATAATAACAAAGTACATATATCATTCGTATTGTTACAGTACTATTTTATTTATAATATAGTAATATGTGCTGTCATATATTTATTAATTATTATTTTATTACTTCTATAGTAAGATTTAACGTAAGCAACATTTATTGTTTATACTTACGTGTTGCTGCAATTTGCGGTTGCAGAATTTCGCCGCTTTCAGAATCGGAGTCTAACGACATAATCGTACATCGCCTTTTTACAATTTTAGATTTTTTCGGAGGCATACTATATAAATATTATTTTTAGTCCAGCACCACTAATAATGCACCACCATTATTATTATCAGAAAAGGCAAAGTTATATATATCTACAGTTAAACAAAAAAAGAAAGAAGTAATGAATTATATATGTACACCTAATAAATTAATGATTAATTAATTACATAAATGGAGTAAATCACATGCTACAAAGTACGAGTGGCACTTATATACAAATGCTTTATGTGTAATTTCATTTGGAGCATATGAAACCGTTTTATCTGAAAAGTTGTCAAATTTAAAAATTCCTATTAATTTCGATTCAATAGGATATTTGTAAAAAGTTTTCAGTTTTGTTGATAATTTACCAACTATTTTATTTTCTACTATATCAAAGATCTGCAGGACATAATCATTCCTTATAAAAACGTAACAGTCTCATTGTCCATAAGCTTTTAAATTAAAATTTAGAAGTTGTATTCTTTTTTTATTAATATTTTCTACTTTAATAATTATTTCTCTACTAATATTTTCTTTGATTGCAGGTGTTCCGTTTTCCGATAACCTTTTTGTTATTTGTGTTAATGGTTTATTCCACCTGCGTAGCATATTTATTAGCTTTCCTAAGTAATTTTCAAATGCAAAACAACTTAATTCTTCCAAAGAAGTTTTTAAGTTTTGAACATCATCGGTAATGTGTATTAAATTATGAACATTATATATACAAAATTCTCTACCATATAAAGCAGAAGATTGATGTACAAATAATGATAGCATTTCTCGAGCTTTGTTTAACCATTCTACATTTAAACGTATTAGTTTATTGTGTAACAAAATTCTAATACCTGCATGAAATAACAAAAAATGCTCATAATAATTATTTGGAAGAATTCCTTTCAAAAGAATGGGTCCCAGATACAAAAGAAATAAACGAAACTCCGTAGCTTTATATCTACTCAATTCTGATACAGGTCGCGATTTACGATTAAATTCGTTCGGTAAATATTTTGAAGCCAAAATCATTCCTTTCGATAATTTATTTCTCTGTCGTAATCGAAGCTCTATCTTACACCAATGATGAAGTAATTTTTTCATTACTCCTAAACAGCATAAATGCATATAATCCAGAACAAAATGTTCTATTATATTTATTTGGTTTATATTTAATAAGGGTGTTTTTTCATCATTTTGATGGTGATTCACATCGCGAAAATTTTCAAAATCGAAATGTGTCCTAGCACTAGCATTATTGTTTTCATATATGATTCGGCGGTTATAATACAGGGTGGTCCACGGGAAACGGATGGATTTAAAAAAACAATTGCTCTTATAGTTTTAAACATAGACAAGTTTTATTATTATAGAAATGAAGGTAAAGTTATGCCATTTACAAAAAAATACCTTGATTCAATTTTTAAAAATTACATCACCCAAATGACGGCCATTGAAACGGACACACATTTCAAGTCTTTCTCGAAAACTTGTTTCCACTTTGTTCAATAACTGTTCATTGATTAGTTCAATTTGTTTCCTAATTGGTGGCTTTATTTTCATAACTGATCCTTTAGATCTAAATGCATTCACTCACCTTAAAATTGTATTCCGTCTCGGGACTTCACCATGACGACCAATACGAAAATGACGTCTAAAGCATCGTTGAGTTTCAACAACAGACTCACCACTTTTTACAAAAGTATCGTATACAAACACGCGATGATCTTTTGTCCATAGCGGCATGATGACGACTAAATGGCATGGAGTGGGGAGTCGAATGACCTTCAACGCGAGTTTCCCCCTCCACCAGTCGCCGAGTACTGCGCGATTCAAAAACGTCCGTTTCCCGTGGACCACCCTGTATATACCCTGTTCTGTACATCTTTCGCAACCGTAACGACTTGTATCACCTTTAATATTTTTTAAAAATGCTCTCGCAGGTGCATCGCAAGTGAAGCATATTACAGAAACCTCGAACTCGATATTATCATGAATTAATCCATGTTTTAAAAGATCATCTAATTCGGACGTAAAATCATTCAGATAATCAACTAAGGAGTCTGGTTTTGAATCACCATAATAAATTACTATTGGAAAAGGAGATACAGTATAATTTTTTAACACTAATTTGCATAGAATCGGCCAAAACTGATTGTTCGAATTTTTGGAAACTGGAATACCATCAATATTAAAAATTAACCGAATTGAACAAGTTTCTTTAAGTTCAAGAAACACACCTGTTTCAGCTCGTAACAATTTTAATAGATTCTGTTTTATACCAAAATATGTGAATTGAGCTGTGTTTTTCTTTTTACTTAAAACGGATACAATATTTGATGATCGTCCAGTTTTTAATAGAGTGCGAGCATCACGTGGAATTTTATATTCTGGATAAATGTCCTTCAAACCTTTTAATAAATTACCCAATTGGGTATGATTAATATTGTTTTCTAAGGACCATACTTTTAAAAAGTTGAGCAATTTTAAATTTGCAAAAGCACTATCTTTGTTATTTGCAATAGCATTGTTTGTTTCTGCGCTATCTATTTGTTTATCTCTATTAGTTTCAAAATAAAATGAATGATTAATATCAATATTAAGATCGGGAACAGGAGTAAAATTTGTTTCAAAATTAATTGGCGTAATTTTGGATGCCTCAATAATCGTGTCGACACACCGATTCTGAATAGACGACGACGAAGCCATCTCTTTCTTTATAAATTTATATTTTTTATAGCGCTTCTCGGACATTTTTCGGTCTATAATGTATAGAATATATGTGAGACAATATTATAATATGAATATAATATTATTAGATAAAGATATACTTATTTTTGAGTTGTCACGTATGCGTAACGCACGGCGAGAAGAGTAATTAACTAACACGGAACACACTATATAGAACACTGATTCAAGATGTTCAATATACGTTTGCTAAGATTGAGCGTGTACCCACTAATGATCGAGCTGCTCCGTTTTCGAAATGCATGGTCTCTATAGTTACCCAAAAAACTGATAAAATGTTTAATCAATATTATTCGGTAACTAGGCTCTCATATGCCTCGTTTTTGTCTGAATCTGATGCAATCTTCAGAGGACACTTCGATGCAACTCGCAAAATCGTCTTTTCTTAATGCACAAAAAAAACAAAAATAAATTTCAAATATCAAAAAAAATATATTTTATTTCCAATATTAAATTAACATGTATTTAATAGCTTAAAAAATATATTTCTCCGTAATATGAAATACATCTTAGATTAATATTAGAAAAAAATGTTTCTTTCTGAATTTAAAATAAATATTTAATGAATATTTAAAAAAAAATATTTCTTTTTGGATCTATAATAAACATTTGAGAGAAAAAAAGAAGATTCTAAAAAGAGATTTAATGTCTTTTTAATATTAAATACATATGTATTTAACATTTTGTGCTACTAGGGATGAGAGTAGAGAGAGAAGAATTACTTGAAAGAGTAGGGACGATTGACATCTTAAATGTCCTAACTCGGTCGACTGACGGAACTTTCGCCTGGGTCAAGGTTTATGGCCCTTTTGTTACGCTAGTCGGCGATGGTCGAAAAAACACTCTCGCCCAAATTTTCCAATCAAAGACTCGTAGTAAGAAAGGTAAAGCGAGCTACCTAATTCTTCAATACCCGCGCACTGTAGTCACTCATTCGCATATGCCTGCCAAATGTTGGTTTAACAGTTTAAAAAATTGCAGCGGCCGTCAGCAGAAGAAGGACAAACTTTCGCTTATTTGCAAATGCCTTTTTAGTACTAGATATCCGTCTTCGGATATCTAGTAAGAATATATAACACACAGGATAATGTCTGCAGATACGAAATATTAAATATTAAATATTAAATATAGCAAAAAATAAAAGTTTATGTAAATTAGTATATTTTCAAATTAGTATATTTGTAAAGTATATTTAAAAGTATTAAGAATTTGTGGCCGCCGAAACATCGGTTTTTTCCCACTGTGCACCGGGTTGGGTCAAGTAATAAAACAGTTAGATGGTCACATGCATCGCAGTTCTTCCGGCATATTCTGACATGGAAAGCCTTTCTCCCCTCTCGGGTATTTAACGAAATCTTCCGATGCGACTTTTCGGAGACTAGGAAGACGTCAATGACCTGTGCTCGGTGTCAGATTCGCTCATGGGCCCTACCGGGGAAAAGAACATAAACACTTGCACTGCTCTTAGTCGTTCGGTGACCCAGTCCCCCAATTTCCAATGTCTAGTAGCACGCTTCTCCCCAGACTGTTCGAGCCGACAAGGATATCTTGTGTGTCTCTTTCCGAAGGAACAGCTGACTCTCTCACTTACTAAGCGTGAATTAGACCGCGGAGGCCCAATTAAAAGTCGATTTGCGGGAGAACAGTTCACTTCTGACCCATGGTTCCTCTCAGACATTTTACCTACGTAACAATACGAAGAAGATAGCCGAGCCAGTTTCAATCGGAAATTTTTCAAATTTTGCGGCAAGTAATTTTTACAAATCTTCATCCAATCCGAGCTGTAGAACAACCCCCCGGAGCCATGACAAAACCTTTTGAAACACCCTGTACAGGTTCTCCGTCTTTTAATACAATGTTCATCTCTAAACCTACGTACCGTGTTTTACACGATCGATAAATTGTTACAATGTTTTCTACTCTTTGCTTGTATTTCAGAATCATTACGTATGACAAATCAATTTGCTCAGTTTTGTTGGAATCTTGGATCACGTCAATTTTGTATATTTCCGGTGAGTCGTTTTTCGTTTTCGTATCATTTACTGGGTTTGAAATGGAAACCTTGCCGTCCCTTATGCGTACATCTACAGGATTCACAAATTCCGCACCAATTAGTAAACGGTATTGCAAGAAAGAGTTGAAAACCACGTGCAAAGTGATCCGATACGTACTGCCGTCGATTTTTACCGTCGTCTCTATCACGCTACGCGTACGATCCTCTTTCGAACCTATACCCTGAAATTTTCATTTGATTTTACCTAAAGAAGCTACGTCGATTTTAAAATGTTCATCCGCTCTAATTGAACTTACATCACTTGCGGTGTCAATCAACGCTTTCACCCTATCGTCACCTAATTGCACCTCTTTAAAGCACTTTCTGCGGATTCCTGTACTTGCACTGCAGCTTTCCTTCCGTGTGTCGCGTTGTACCGGATTCTTCCGACAATTCTTCGAAATGTGACGAAACTCGTTGCAACTAAAGCATCCTGCTCTCTTGAACCTTGATGGACGATCCGTACTTATTGTTAGATGACTACGCGCACCGCAGTTATAACAGGGCGTATTACATACTGGTTTCCGTGAATGAGCCGCGTGTTCGCTCTCTCTTCTCCTTATCTCCGTAATTTCTCGTCTTCCTCTGCATACTTTCTTTCATTGTCTCATACAACGCAAATTTCTTCTTTAACTCTCGAATCGTACTTGCGTCGTAAAGATTAGTTTTCTTTTCCGTCTCGTCTTGAACTCCGTCTATTACAGGCAAGCCGTTTATTTGATCGCCGTTTGCGTCCTTGGAGGAGCTCCGCCGGCTTCTCCCAACCACCTGCTTCACCCAACCAAGATTGATTTGCCTTTCACTTGCCAGGCGCATCTGTTGCCAAGAGCATGATGGCGCAATGGGGCGACAGGATTGTAAAATGTATCGCCCAGACGGCCGCTGCGGCAACAATGCATTCTTTGACGCGAGAAAGTCTGGCGTTCAGCTGTCGCGGAGTTTTTTAACTATTTGCCCTGAAAATTAATTTACTAATACGTCTGCTAGAACGCAACACTATATTTCGCCGTAAGGCGTCACGTAGTGGTCGAATTAGCAAAAACTATCGCTAGAAGTCCAAAAACATTAAAATCTATTAATCGTATCTGATTTAAGACATATCTGATCATACTTTTTCACTAATAATACTTTTGTTCTACCCTACACGCGACGTGGTGCGATCTGAAACTGTTCTTCGACAAATAAGCTTAGTCGACTTGACATGTACAGTGAGTCCCATAAGTATTCGTCCCTTCATTGCATATAAGCGAAATGTGTTGTAGTCAAGTGATACATGTAAGATTTTGCAGTAAGTTTTTTATTACGGATGAACACACGTATAAAATTTATTTTTACAAAATTTCATCAAAATTGAGTCATTAATAACAAAAGTATATTAATTTTAATCTACATAGTACATAATAACAGTCCACGAAAGTATTCGTACCATGTTTAATAGAGTCGGTTTTGTTTCGTTTACATACATTGTCTCAACGATCGCAGTCGCGTAAGTGAGTTTCAGCTGTCTATTCTAAGTCGAATCTTTGTCGAAGTAACATCAATAATCGAGAATGAGTCGAAAGAAGTCCGAAACTACTGTAGAAGAGCGTAAAATAATTTTTAAATTACACCAAGATGTCAAAACTTACGTTGAGATAGCAAAAATTATTGGCAGATGTAAATCTACTATCTAATATATAATTAAACGAGTAAAATCAAGTAATAGTTTGTTAAACAACGAACGTGCTGGAAGACCAAGGATTTTAACTGGGCGAGAAGGAACGACTTTAATTCGTGAAGTACAAAAAAATCCACGACTTTGCGCACCTAAGTTAGCCACAATGTGCAACGACATGTTTAATACAAAAGTTTCGACTGAAACTTGCCGGAGAATATTGAGAACTAAAAATTTTCATGGTCGATCGTCGAGGAAGGAGCCCTTCATTAGTAAAATTAATAGAGTAAAGATATTAGCATTTGCAAAGAAATACATAAATAAAAGTAAAACCTTTTGGCAAAAAGTTATTTTCTCGGCCGAATCGAAATTCAACGTTTTTGGATGTGACGGAAGAGCAAAAGTTTGGAGAAAGCCTAACAAGGAATTAGAATTAAAAAATTTACAACCGACAGTAAAGCACGGCGGAGGCTCAGTGATGGTTTGGGGCTGCATGGCAGCATCCGGAGTGGGTAACCTTGTATTTATCCACGGAATTATGGACAAAATTAAATATAAAAATATTCTTGAAGAAAATCTGCAAGCAAGTGCTGTTATGCTGGGTATTCAAAACGATTATTATTTCCAATATGATAATGACCCGAAGCATACTGCTCAGATAGTTCGTGAGTGGATACTTTATCACGTTTCTTATTTCTTACATACACCACCTCAGTGTCCGGATATAAATCCTATAGAAAATTTGTCGGCAGAAATGGATAAAAGACTACGCAAACATGAAATTTTCAATAAACAAATATTAAAAGAAAAAATTCTGGAAGTTTGGAACAGTATTCAACCAAGTACGACTGCAAAATTAATAGAAGGTATGCAAAATCGATTAAATGAAATAATTAGGCATCAAGGTGGACCGACGAAATACTAAATAAATTACTACAAAATATTAAAGCTATTGTAATATGCAATTTTTTTTATAAAACATACACCGGTACGATTTCCTTTGTTGTCTGTTATTATGTACTATGTAGATTAAAATTAATAAACTTTTGTCATTGATGACTCAATTTCGCTGTAATTCTGTATAAATAAATTTTATACGTGTGTTCATCCGTAATAAAAAACTTACTGCAAAATCTTGCATGTATCAATTTATTTCAACACATTTCCCTTATATGCAATGAGGGTACGAATACCTATGGGACTCACTGTACATCGTTTTGATTTTCATTATCGACGTGCGTGGCACGTCTTTCCAGCGCGAGTGCTTAAATACGAATGCCGCCTCAATGCGCCACCATACTCGTACCAATAGGTTCGCGCCTGGCAAGTGAAAGGTTCGTCAATCAGCGAGCTCTCAAGCGCATGGGAAGGAGTACAGGCAGAGCTGTTCCAAGGACACATGCGGCGAACAAGTAAGCGGCTTGCCTGGTGTATGGACACAGATAAATGAGAAACAAACGAAATAAAGAAAACGTGCTCTCGTAGCACGTTTGTTTTGGCCGACAGTGTTGTACCGCACTCAAAAGATCTGAAAAAATAGAGCATGACAATGATAACATTATGTACATAGTGTTACGAAACGAGCATCAGTTCGTCTTCACGGGGGAAGGGATATGCAGATTCGTCACTATATAAATTGACGATACAATTATCTGAAGTTTCTCAACATCAGTTGGTTTATGTTTCATCTGTTTTACCGACTGCTACTACTTTTATTGCTCTATATTGCTCCTAGGGGGTTACGCCACCTTCACGCTCGGAAAAATAGGGACAAAAATAAACTTTTTTTTACGCAGTCATTAAGTATATAGAATGATCTTCATTTTACACATATATTGTATTGTGGGGTTCCTCTGCCCACTTATTCTAGGGGTTTAGGCTTCAGTGTCCACTGTAAGGCTATAACGTATAACGATCTTTATTCTTGACAATACACTCTCGTGTCTCTACGACTCGACTCTCACGCCTTACTTCTTCCTCGGAAGACTTTTCGCGCCTCTGGCGGCGGCTTACATAAGTTCGCCTTTCCCGCCACTGATGGCGCCGCGGCGCTCTCGCTGCGGTCGCCAGATCACCCCCTTCCAAATTTCAACTCTAGGTTGTTGAAAGGGTTTCTTTTTTCTTTTTTTTTTTAAATATTCTCACACTCATACAATTTACTCACTCAAACCATATGTACATTAAATTAACTTAAAACTAACTCTTCGCGCTTCTTTGGTTTTGATTGCGTTGTTGGTCGGTTCTTCGCATGGCCCGTACGTTGGCTTTAGCCTATCTATGCTAATGTTGCGAACCGTGTTTCCAATTTTCACTCCGAAAAACTTCTCGCGCCTTTCGGTTACTTTGAAAGGGCCTTCGTACGGTAATTGCAACGCCCCTTTTGCCGCGTCGTTCCTGACGAATACGTGCGAAGACGTTGACAATTCTTTAAATATAAAAGTTGACTTATTACTATTATGATCGCTCGCGCCTGTCGGTCTCAATTTCGCGATGTGCTCTCGCAATTGCTCAACGAAATTGGATGTGAATTTATGATTAGCTGCGACTAGAAATTCACCTGGTAGACGTAAGCTTTCTCCATACACGATCTGCGCTGCGGATGCACCTATATCATCCTTCAGCGCCGATCTCAAACCCAGTAGTATCATCGGAAGCGCGTCCAACCATGCACTGGTGTTTTGTGCTTTGATCGCGTCTTTGAGCTACCGGTAAAATCGCTCTACCATCCCGTTAGCTTGGGGGTGGTAGGCTGTGGTTCGCAAATGTTTGGCGCCTAGGAATTTGGTCAGCTCGTTAAATAGGCACGACTCGAACTGCCGCCCTTGGTCGGTTGTTATTCGCCTGGGTACGCCAAAACGCGCGATCCAGTTCTTTATGAACGATCTGGCCACGGTTTCGATTGTGATGTCAGGAATAGGAATCGCTTCCGGCCAGCGTGAAAATCTGTCCACGCACGTTAGACAATATTTGTATCCGTGTGACATTGGTAGAGGTCCGACTAAATCTACATGAACATGCTCGAAACGAGCTGAAGGCGTAGCAAACTCTGCTAACGGCGTTTTTACGTGGCGTGAAATCTTTGCCCGTTGGCACGCTATGCAGTCCCTGGCCCATCTCTTGCAGTCGCTCTTCACGCCGGGCCATACGAATCTCTCGGTTACTAGCTTGGTTGTGGCTTTCGCTCTGGGATGTGCCAGCGAGTGCAGAGTGCTGAAAACTCCTCGTCTCAGCGCTTGCGGTACGAACAGCCTAGCTGTGCCCGTCGATATGTCGCACGTTATCTCTAGCCCGATGTCTGGGAGGACTATCTTCCTGATCATCAGGGACGATTGCGTTCGAGCCTGCGAAATCTCTGGGTCGTTTTCTTGCGCAGCCTGTAACATCTGATAATCGATACCGCCCGTGATTTCGCTTACCCGCGACAACGTGTCCGCTACCGTATTTTCTTTGCCGGCCACATGCTTAATGAGTACGTTGAACTGCGCTATGAAATTTAAATAACGGAATTGCAACGCGGTGCATTTGTCCGCTTTCTGCTGAAAAGCGAAAGTAAGCGGTTTGTGATCCGTAAATATTACGAATTCTCTGCCTTCTAAGGCGTGTCTAAAATATTTTACAGCCGAGTACATGGCTAAAAGTTCGCGGTCGTAGGCGCTATACTTCGCTTGCGCTGGCGATAACTTACGCGAAAAGAAGGCGATGGGGCGCTCCCCAGCCGCTGTTTTCTGCTGTAGGACTGCTCCGACCGCTATATCCGATGCATCTACGTACAGACTCAGTTGCCTATTTGCTGACGGATGAGTTAGTAAAGTGGCTTGCGCGACAGCCTTTTTTGTTTTCTCAAACGCTTCGCGAGAGTTGTCGCTCCACTCCACGCTTTCATTGCTTTTTCCTGTTATGGCCTGCAGTAACGGGATTTGGATTTCCGCGGCTGATTTAATGAATCTACGGTAGAAATTCACCATACCCAAGAACTGTCTAAGTTGCTTTACCGTCTTTGGCTGCGGAAAATCTAGGATTGATTGAACCCTCTGACTCGACGGTTTGATCCCGTCGGAATTTACCGTGTAGCCTAGGAAATCCAACTCTCGTTTGCCCAGCTCGCATTTCTTAAGGTTAATTTGGACGCCGTAATCATGTAAACGGGTAAATAATCGCCTTAAATGCTGCGCGTGTTCTGCTTCATTACATGACGCTACCAAAATATCATCGATATAAACGTATGCAAAATCTAAACCTCTAGTGACTTCTGCCATGCAACGCTGAAACGTCTGGGCGGCGTTGCGAAGTCCGAACATCATTTTGGGAAATTCGAACAAGCCGAACGGAGTGATCATCGCCGTTTTGTGGACGTCCGCTGCGGCGATGGGGATCTGGTGGTACGCCCGTACCAAGTCTACTTTGCAGAAAATCTTGCAGCCCTCCAATTGCTGGTTGAAGCCCTCGATGTGCGGGATCGGATACTTATCCGGGACAGTCCGGGCGTTCAACGCCCTGTAATCGCCACACGGGCGCCATGTTCCGTCCTTCTTTGCCACCATATGAAGCGGCGATGCCCAGCTGCTGCTGGATGGCCTGGCCACTCCCTGCTGCAGCATATACTCGAACTCCTTCCTGGCCAATCTCAATCGGTCCGTGGTGAGACGGCGGGGCCTGCAGGATACTGGTTGGCCGGGAGTTGTTAGTATTCTGTGTACCGTGTCGTGTCGCTTACCGCTGGTGCTTAGCACGGACCCGGTGATATCTGGGAATTCCTGCACTATTTTCTCGAATTGTGTTAGAGGCCGCAATGTCCTGATTGAGCCCGTTCCCGTCGTAGCTGCAACTCCGCCCACTGCTAACTGGGTTACGCTATCTACTAAACGCTGCCTTCTGACATCTACGAGAAGGTCGTGAGCTGCTAGAAAATCTACTCCAAGAATTGGATATTCTACCTCGGCCACGACTAAATTCCATACGAATTGTCGCCGCAGACCTAGGTTAAGAGTCTTCTTTACCGACCCAAACGTTCGGATGGGTGCACCGTTTGCCGCTTCTAACAGCATGTCGCCCGCCGCTGCCTGCCTTACCGACCTCTTAGGGTAAACGCTGATATCGGCTCCTGTGTCGATAAGGTAGCGTTCGCCGGAGGATCCGTCGGTAACAAATAAGCGGCTTACCTTCTTTACCGGAAAGGTGGCCGCGTTCACTTTTCCGGTGGGGCAAAATCCTTTTCGAATTTGCACGGCGGAATGCAAGAATTTGCTTGGTTCCCGAATCGTCGATGTTTCCAGCAGATTCCATTCCTGTGTGTACGGCTCGACGACGTACTTCTTGCACGATTGAGAATGGGGGTTTGCTCTCGCGATCGCCCGCGAGATTTCTGCTGCTGTACCCAGTTGCACACTTGATCCAAACGATCTGTTATTTCTTCCAATCTCTTCTGTAGCTCTTGATCAATCGGCTTAGGAGTTGTTACTGCCGCCATTTTGTGTATGCCTGCGACTTCCGAAATCTTGTCCGCCATTATCGCCAGCCTGACCGTGCCAAGGTCGTCTTGCGTCGCTAACAATGCCTGCTTGTTGTCTGGTAGCCTGCCTAGCCACAAGGTTTTCAGGAGTTCGTCCGATACCGAATCTCCTGCCAGGTTCCTTAGATGCCTGAGGAATTGCGACGGTTTGCGATCGCCGATTTCCTCCTTCTCAAGCAATTGTTTCAGCCGCCGTTCTTGCGATTCGGTCAATCGCTTTATTATTGCATGCTTGATCGTTTCGTATTTGTCTGCTGTGGGAGGCTTCATGATGATCTCACTCACCTCCACGGCGTACCTCTCCTCTAGCTGCGTTATTACGTACGAGAATTTGGTCTCGTCCACCGTAATATTAGCTAGCTTGAATTGGTTTTCTAGCTGTGCGAACCATAGCTCTGGTTGCTTCGGCCAAAATGGCGGTGCCTTCACTACGACACGTGCTATGTCCCCTGACTCGGTCGTTGTCATCGTTTTTTTTTTCTTTTGCGTGTCTTTCTCTCAAAAAAACCTCGGGGGTCACCAGTTGTGGGGTTCCTCTGCCCACTTATTCTAGGGGGTTTAGGCTTCAGTGTCCACTTTAAGGCTATAACGTATAACGATCTTTATTCTTGACCAGGGTAGGCAAGCTGCCGTGTTATGAAAAAGGACTGAAAACAGCGCCGCTAGTATTCGCGGGTACGAACTAAAGGCATAAATTTTTGTATAGCATGCCTATCTATATTAATGTATACTCAATGGTTGTATTCTAATGCTTGCCTTCATATTTTCTTTTCAATTTTATTTTAAAATGGAAATAACAACATTATATTTCAGTTACTTTCGTTTTATTAATATTCATATTACAAAAGAATCATAATATACATAGGTATACATAGGAATAGATATACAATTACAGTACAAATATTTTCTAACCTCTATTTTCCTTGCAGGAAATGATCGAACATTCCTTCCTTTGCTTCATATCTAGAAAAAGAAAACACCGTCAATTATAACAATATTTTAAAAATTATAGCAGTTATAATAACTATGAAATAAATAATAATTATGTCTCAAGTTCGTTCGGCTGCTCGTTTTCGTCGTGACCGGTCTCCAATCACCCATAATGGCGGTTCAGAACAGAATTGACATTTCAGTCTTGGCGGGAAAGATCACACCGATTTCCTCTTGCAAATGTAGTTGAAATTCGTCAATTCGGTGTGTATGTAAGACTAGCGTCAGTATCGCCACCTGGTAGACCCGGGTCGCGTAACTAGGAACCGCTGAGCCCATTACAGCTTGTCGACCCTGTTCTTGACTATACACTCTCGTGTCTCTACAACGACTCGACTCTCACGCCTTACTTCCTCCTCGGAAGACTTTTCGCGCCTCTGGCGGCGGCTTACATAAGTTCGCCTTTCCCGCCACTGATGGCGCCGCGGTGCTCTCGCTGCGGTCGCCACAGTATATAGGAGTTTTATGAACAATTTGCAATGTTAACGATTAAAAAAAAATTAAAAATGGCGGAGATATGAGCCGATAAGTAGGACCCTCTTTTGAAAATCCTAACTGATGGTGTACTTGATTTCTCTGTTATGCATTGTCTGAAACATAAAAAAAATTGTCTTATTTAAAAGGGTAGTAGCTAAAACGTGACGTAGGGAAAAAGTTTTAAAATCTTTGTTGTAGAAACGACAGCTGTTTGAAAAAAAAATTCGAATTGGCATCGAAATTTTGAGTTTAAAATATGTATAACTTTTGAACATGGCACGCAATCAAAAAAATCCTATGTCACCTTTCACAGAATATCATAGAAAATAAATGTTGTAAATTTTAACCATGTCGGTTGAGTAGATATTGAGATGTGAGCTGTTATTTTTGAAAGTGGTGTAAGTCCATTTTTTCATGTATCAAGATATTTAAGGGTTTGCATTTGAATTGATTTAAAAATATTGGCAAACGTTAATCAATTCGAGTGATGTTTTTAACACTATACACCTTTTAAATTTTATTATGAAATAATAATTATTGAAAATATTTAAAAAAACAAACGATTTTTTAGCTCCAAATGGACTTATACCACTTTCAAAAATAACATATTATAAGAAATAAAATCAAGAGGAAGTTTAAGTCCACATTTGTATGGACATTAGCTTCACTGAAATGGATTTTTTAATGTAAAAAATTATAATTAAAATGAAGACATTTAAACACATGAATCACCAAGTTTATTATGGTTTAATTTCAGTCATATTAAAAAGACGATATAAATAAAATGTAAATTCCTTTGTCAAGATAACTAAAAATAAAAAAAATTATATTTTAAACTCATTTCCCCTTCACAGTTAGCGTAGTGAAGTATTCATGGTAAATATGTGATATGTAAGGCAGCAAACTCATCATATCGTTGTATTTCTCTCTTGTTATAGGTCTCGAAGTTTTATACAGTGGCAACATAGTAATTTTTCTGAGCTTTTTAGGTCTTCCTTGTTTTCCAAATAAAAAAATTGTTCTAAATGGAGCATTTTATTCCATACTAGTTTTGTAAAAAATTTTGTACGGTTCATCCCTTTTAAACCTCATCCAGCATATTTTTAGCCGCTGTACAATTTCTCCGTCCGTATTTTTTTTCCTGTTTGATATTGCCTCTTCTAAAGATTTGGTCGAGACAAAATCTTCCCTTTTCATTTCGTACAAATTGAAGCTATTTTTTTTCGGGAATAATAATTGCAAAACGAAAGTTGTTTTAATTATAGTTATTAGAAATGGACTTATCCCACTTTCAAATAAAAGATTTTTGTGATAACATTTTATAGCCAAAATTCTTTTGACTACTTTATAAAAAATCGTACACCATTGAATGTGTGATTATAAATATGGAGAGAAGGTGTCTATATCTTACTAAAATTACCGTTAACTCATTTTTTTAAAAAGTGGACTGATACCACTTTCAAAGATAACAGCTCATATCGTGTACACCGGTTTGAAAAATGTAGTTTCGAGAGAAAAACGCAATAGCAAATTAGTACGACGCCTGCGTCTTGAAACCAAATATTTTTTTTAATTACCTTCAATCTGCGATTCCTGGACCGTACATGAGGTCTTCTATTGTTGCCGTGATGTCCTCCTCTTCGTTTTGAGCAGCACTTTTCAATTTCCTGGTGTGTTTGGCCTCCTGTTGGGCTCTTATGTTAGCTATGGATATTCGTTTAGAATTTAAGTGTTCGGACAATTACAGCGCGCTGGGGCCAATTTCACGGTTTAGTAATTGCATAATATGTAGTACACTAGTATATCCATCATTAAATATACTAGCTGCAATATAAGATGCAATCTCAACAATTTTTGCACTATTGTAATGTACTTTTGGAGGCATAGACCAAGTGCCAGAATTTAGACTTTCGTTGTTATTTTGAGTGTATCCTTCTAAACAACGTTCTAATAAATCAGTATCAGTTAATCCATCGTATACCGGTTTAATTACTTTTTAGACAACTACAGGAATTGAATTTTTATACTTATAAGAATCCAAAATTCCAGAGGTTTTTGTTTTCTGATACGAACACCAGGTATCTTCGTCGGATGGGCACTTGTTATGTTGTGGCTTTTCATCAGTGGATATTTTATGGTAATAAGTTGCCAATATCGCATTTTTCATTGTTTCAACTGATATATTTATACTCGTTCTAATTGCAAGACCATAGTAAACTGTTAACTCATCAATAAGCTTGGCTGTCAATTTCCCTCTGCCACCTATACCAGGATTATCTCTTTTTACTTTGCGTAATTGCGTACCTATTCACTTTTGCACGTGACCTATGCATTCCTTTTTTTTTAACAACTAAATTTTGATATGGATTAAAGTCAACAATTCCTTTAACCACTTGCGCTACGATTTATCTTTCGGTAGCCGTGCCGCGCTCCACGAATAATGAACGGTTGAACTGTTAGCCGACGTGCCACACACGTCGCTTTTGTTTCTGCGCCAAATGCCTATCGACGTGGTATACACGTCGCTTTCGGTTTTGGAACAAAAGCATCTCGACGTGCGTGGCACGTCTTTATAGCGCAAGTGGTTAAAAGTCTTACCTGAGTTTCGGGTCGACTGAAGTCAACTCCGACGCGCTCACAGCTAATTGCTATAACTTTGGTAATAGTTTGAATTTTAGAATGGTGAAACGCTCAAAATATTCTTAAAAATATAAACAATACATGTAGCAAAAAAATTATCGATCTTTTAAAATCTCAAAATGGCGTAAACCCTTAAATAAAGCTTCAATTAAGCCTAAAGCTGCATAGTCAAAAGTGTCGTCATTGTAATTTAAAAAACAATCTAACAATTTCAGTCGGACGGAAAGTACGTTGACGCTAAGAAAAATTTATATTTTAAGTAAAATATTACATTTCAATACGTTGCGGAATGTTTAAATATTAATAAAATACAATTTTGTATTTGTTGATAAAGACGTAGGTCGTAAAGTCATGTAGTCAGCAATATTTATTTATATACGCGAAAGACACTGATTCAGTAATAATATTAAGATTACAGTAACAAACATAAAAGCAAAGATAAAACATTACACGCAGTACAACCGGAAAGACAGACATGGACCGAATGTGCCCAGCGGAAGTGACCGCAACGCCACGTCACAACAGTCACAAATAACTGTCGGTAACACATTCATTCCTAACACCTCCTCTTGTTTCCGACATCATTCCCATTCCAGACAAACATCGTGAAATGACTGCCCAATTCAAAGGTTTTGTAAGTAGATCCGCCACTTGCATTTCTGTCGGCACATAGGTAACGTTAACATTTCCAGCTTCTTGTTCTTGTCTAATCCTATGAAAACGAACACCGATATGTTTCGTTCTCCTGTGGAACTCAGGATTCTTTGACATCGCAATTGCTGCCTGATTGTCTACCTTTAATTCGGTCGCTCTATTTTGCTTCAACCCAAAAGATTCCATTAAAGGCCGCATCCAAATAAGCTTCTTCTGTGCCTCTGAAATTGACATGTACTCTGCTTCCGATGAAGAGAGTGCCGTGATTCGTTGCAAACTGGATGACCAAGCGAGTGGTCCACCATGAAGCATAAACACATATCCAGACGTGGATTTCCTTTCATCCAATTCACCAGCATAGTCCGAATCACAATATCTAATCAAATCATCCGACGAATCTTCATTAAAACGCAACGATATATCAATTGATCCCTCAAGATACTTCATAACCCGTTTTACTGCTCTCCAATGTAACTCCTGTGGATGACTTGAACATCGAGCAAGCGCATTCACTGGAAATGAAATATCTGGTCTTGATATTATTGCTATATAATTCAAGCAGCCAACTGCTTCTCGATATGGAAACCGTTTTTCCATAGTGTTATCTTCCTTGAGTGTATTCGTCAATTTAACAGATGGGTCCATTGGAGATACTGCCGGCTTGCACTCTTCCATTCCAAAACGAGGAAGAACGCGCGAAATATAACCATGTTGATTAATGCTGAGCATCCTCCTCTTGCGATCACGATTTATCTCCATGCCGACGTAACATGATGGTTCATGACATTTGATTTCGAATTCCTGCACCAATGATGTAACAAAGGAATTCAATGTTTCCTTTCTCCTGCATGCTATGAGGCCATCATCAACATATAAGCAGAGAATTATACAATCCTGTGTGTTGCATTCTTTTACATAAACATATGGATCAGACTTCGACTGCAATAGACCATGGGATATAACAAATTTCTTAAAATTGTCATTCCAATTCCTAGACGCCTGTTTGAGCCCATAGAGACACTTCTTTAGTCGACAAACACGACCCGATCCATCATCATATCCTTGGGGTTGTCTCGTATAGATCTCGTCCAAGTGGCTATTTAGGAATGCTGTCTTTACATCAAATTGCATTAATTCCATATCCTGTTTAGCCACTATTGCTAAAACAGCTCTTACAGACTCGTAGCGTACTACAGGCGAAAAGGTCTCGAAGTAGTCTATACCTCGCGTCTGACTAAAACCTCGTGGTACCAAACGTGCCTTGTAACGTTCGAGTGTTCCATCCGGTCGTACTTTCGATTTGTTGACCCATCGACACGAAACCACGGGTTGGTTTCGAAACCTTCGGTAACGGTCCAAGCTCCCATGTTTCGTTCTTGACAAGCGATGTCATTTCGTCATCCATCGCTCTTTTCCAAAGCTCAGAATCGTCTCTTTCTGTTGCATCTTCAAATGAATCTGGATCCAAGGAAACCCTCATTGCTGTTATACGTGCAGATTTAGACGATCTGTCACGCAACACGCGATCCGATGGGGGAAATGACTTCTAGCACGACTTCGACCCCGGTGGTCGACCTCTTTTCTTCAGTAGTTCGATTGGTGATGAACTTACGCTGTCACCCTCCATTGTGTCCACGAAGACATCATCAGAATCCTTGACGATCTCTGAAGTCGGTTCCTCAAACTCATCCTCTTGCTCTTCCAGCGGTAGAGGAAAAAGAACTTGATCCATTCCATTCATCGTATCTCGAATATCAACGTCTGCAACTCTCTCAACGAGCTTCTTTTCCGGATTATAAACTCGATACACCTTGTCAGTGTAGAAATCATATCCGACAAATATCGCTTTCCTTGCTTTGGGATCCATCTTTCTTCTCTCGAATCTGGAATGTGCACAAAAGCCTTTGCTCCGAAAGTTCGCAGGTGAGAAATGTTAGGTTTCTTGCCATGCCACTCATTCTACGGAGTCGTACTCACAATTCCGCGATTTGGCACACGATTTCGTAAATATGCTGCTGTCCCAATAGCTTCCGTCCACAGCAAAAGACGATCTACCTTTGAAAGATCTGTATTAAATAACATTGACCTGGCTGTGTCACACAACGTACGGTTTTCCCATTCGACCATACCGTTACATTGCTCCACATTAGGAGGCGACAATTCATGCGTTACATTCATCAGCATGAGAACCTTCTTTACTTCGCTATTGACATATTCAGTTCCGTTATCCGTTCTCAATGAAATCGCTTTTCTCCCGGTTTCCCTCTCTGCATCCAAGAAAAACTGTCTCAGGATGCTTGACACCTTATCCTTTGATTTCATGAAGAAAACTTTGCGATAGCCCGATGCTTCGTCTTTCAGCGTCAGGAAATATTTACACTTATTCCATGACATAACGCCAACATGGCAAACATCCGAATGAAATCGCTGTCCCGGTAGACATTTACGTTTTTCTCGAGTGGGATGAGTACTGATTGTTTGTTTTCCTAAATGACATGAATCACAATCGTCCCGTTTCGATAAAATTACATCAAGACCTTCAACAAGATCGTTTCTGGACATTGCTCGTATCACGTTGTCGCTGACGTGACCAAGGCGCTGATGCCACAGTCCAATTGATGAAGTAGCCATTAACAGAAGCTGATGGTGTTAACATACGAATGTAAGGTACATTCTGATTTTCGATTCTTTTACCGCCGAGTATCGTCTTCTACCCGTTAATCAGCCGCATGATTCCGTTTCCATGATAAAATGCATATCCTTTGGTCTTTTCCATGAACGTTGTCGAGAAAAGTGACTCGGTACTCATGTCTTCACAATAGTATACAGATTCCCACGTTCGTTTCTCCCAGAAAATACCATTGCCTGATTTTTCAATCTTGATATCACCGACATGAGTTGCCTTCAACGTTTAGCCATTGGCTATATTCAACAACAGCGGCGAAACAAGTTTTCGAAGTGACGAAAACCACTCGATGTTACCAGTAAGATGCACACTTGCACCAGAGTCTGCAATAATGCTACTATTACTTTTTAATTTATATGCAGAAACTGACAAACCATTATTATCCTTCGCGTTTGTTGTCCCTTTCGACGATTCCGCTTTTTCCAATTTCTGCCAACAGTACCGTTTCACGTGCCCTGTCTTACCACACTTGTGACATCTTCCTTTGAACTTTCTCCTTTCATCCCTAGATGCCGCTAACCGATCGCTGATCTCTGGCTTCGATTGCAGTCGAAATACATCGTCCAACGCATCAGCTGGTCGCGCTGCAATACTTCTCTCAGCATTGCTCAACTTCTCTAGAAAAGATTCTAACGACATCTCATCTGATAAAAGAGACCAACTTGTCACAAAACCGTCAAAGTCTTTCGGTAGACAGCCAAGAACCATTGCCATTAAGAGTTTTTCACTAAAGGGTCTAGCAGGATAAGGGGGTCAGAAGTGCCCTTGAAGCTATTTTATTCCACGATGCGTCATTCGACAGGTAACCATAAGAAACCATTGTACACAAATTTTTAATCTGATAGCTTGACCGGGAGGGTAGTTATGGGGTAAATTCGAAAAACCAGTTTTTGCCTCATTTTCGCCACTTAGTGATGTGTAAAAATGTCGAAAAAATTCTGACACATTCTAAACATGATTGCATACGTTAGGAATGATTGTCAGATTCTTCCATTGCAAGTGCCGCGCGCAAAAAATCAAAAACAACAACAAAATGGGAAAAATGTAGATTTTGCACTGAAATCTTCGAGACACAATTTTTAAATAATTCCTGTAAGTACCTGATGTATCCATTAATATGCTCAATTTTTTTCATATTTTTTTAATATGGTGCAACACTGTCGGAAAAATCAAAAACCGATTTCTGGGACGCATTTCGGGCTGCAACGCGATCAGTATTTGCTATCTCTGCATTATTTTAATTCAGTATGTTCAGTTTATTACCTTTAATGTCTCTGAATACGAAAAGATACGTGTTAAGGAAGAGAATCAAGAAAATAAAGTAAATTGTTAATTGTATGCTCCTTATATGCTAGAACTTTAAACCTTCCTTCAAGAGATGAAATGGCGCAGTGGGTAGAGTGTCTGCCTGTGGAACCGCTGGAAACTTTTTGTCGCGGGTTCGTATCCCCATGGGGGACTTAATTTTTTTTTCTGTAATTTTTTTTTTAAATTATTAAACACAGCAATAATCAATAGTCGCTTTAAGGTGTTTCACAGATATTTTTATGTCTTCAAAAAATATAAAACCAGCATGAAAATAATCATACGGTATGATTTTCCTAGTTATGCCATATTTTGCAATTATGAGTATTTTCAAACATTTTGTATGCTTAATAGATACTGGTTTATTATAATGCATGAAAATATATGTTAAATAATGAAGGGACATAATATTATATCTTGGAAAGTTATAACAAAGAGGAGGAAGGCAGAGTTTCTTCCTTTCTATAGATTATAACTTTTCATGATCCTTTTACATTTAACATACATTTTCAAATGTCTTAATAAATCGATGTTTATTCAATATACGAAATGTTTAAAAATACTAGTAATCGAAAATCGTGGCATTATTAAAAACAGTAGATATAATTATTTTTAAAAATATTTGTGAAACACCGTAAAGTGACTATTGATTATTGCTATGTGTTTAATAATTTAAAAAAAAAATTACGGAAAAAAGATTAAGTCCCCCATGGGGATACGAACCCGCGCAAAAAGTTTCCAGCGGTTCCACAGCCAGACACTCTACCCACTGGGCCAGTTCATCTCTTGAAGGAAGGTTCAAAGTTCTAGCATATAAGGAGCATACAATTAACAATTTACTTTATTTTCTTGATTCTCTTCCTTAACACGTATCTTTTCGTATTCAGAGACATTAAAGATAATAAAATGAACATACTGAATTAAAATAATGCAAAGATAGCAAATACTGATCGCGTTTCAGCCCGAAATGCGTCCCAGAAATCGGTTTTTGATTTTTCCGACAGCGTTGCACCATATCAAAAAAATATGAAAAAAATTGAACATATTAATGGATACATCAGGTACTTACAGGAATTATTTAAAAATTGTGTCTCGAAGATTTCAGTGCAAAATCTACATTTTTCCCATTTTTTTGTCGTTTTTGATTTTTTGCGCGCAGCACTTGCAACGGAAGAATCTGACAATCATTCCTAACGTATGCAATCATGTTTAGAATGTGTCAGAATTTTTTCGACATTTTTACACATCACTAAGTGGCGAAAATGAGGCAAAAACTGGTTTTTCGAATTTACCCCATAACTACCCTCCCGGTCAAGCTATCTGATTAAAAATTTGTGTACAATGGTTTCTTATGGTTACCTATCGAATGACGCATCGTGGAATAAAATAGCTTCAAGGGCACTTTTGACCCCCTTATCCTGCTAGACCCTTTGTTTCCAAAGTATTTCGATTCCGGCGCTTCAATTTTACGCACAATAACCTTGAGTCCTTTTTTTTTTTTTTTTTTTTTTTAAATGAGGGAATCTTCCAAAGACACCCCCTGCCCCGAGGGAGGGCAGTGGGTAGTGCCGGATTGGTAGCGAACTACCCCTACCGGCTAAACCACTCATGGTGACCTCTCGTTAAGGCTTTATAGATGGGAACCAGGGGCTAAACTAAGCATTTCTTCTGGTCCCCACCCTAGCCTGTTGCTCCCGGTGAAGGCGGTTTCCGACCCGAAGGTCTTCCCCCATCCTTCCCCGGGGCTTCCCCAAAGAACTTGAAATCGCCATGCAGTCACGACATGGCGGCTCCCCCTCCCCACCGTGGTGCCGAAGCATACCGGGTAGGCCCTCATCTCTACCCAGTCCAGGGTTTTCAGCCGAGGCATAGCCTCGCGAGGGAGCATGCACAGCACGGCGCTGTGCCTCCGCTGATCCTTCCATAGGCAGGGAATTAACCTGCCTATCCTACCTACTAAGGTACACATTCATCCATATAAATACATTCACGCCAATAATACATACACTCGGGACACCCCTATGTACATAAATTTGACGCCGAGAGGAACAGTAAGGTGGCCTGAAGGGGGTGCAGAGAGATCCAGTCATGTCCCTGGACCCCTCCCCTCAAAGACAGGCCACCCTCCCCATACACGGAAATTCGTTATGAGAAGACCATTTGTCTCGGCGCCCCACCCGTTGCAGACGACCACTCTCCCGGAGGAGGAGGCGCTGCTTCTATCTATATACACCCCTCCCCGGGGTTACCCAACTTGAACCTGATAACAGGCCAAGCAGCGGGCCCCCGGGGTCAACCACCCATATATACAGAGCCAGAAGGGCGCCTCCTACCAAGTGGCTCGGGTAAACCCCCGGATTCGCCATGTCCGAGACCTCCACAAAGGCCCCCTGGGGGTGGTTTTTGACCGGGTTTTCCATCCCGTAGCTCGGGTAGCCCCCGGAGTCGCCACGTCCGGACCTGAACTTGTCTACCAGACCCATCAGGTCCCTAGGGCGGTTTTAAGGGTTTTCCTTCCCTTTAGCTCAGGTATCCCCGGGATCGCTAAGGCCCCGTACCCTGATCCACCCCGATCAGGGTCCCTGAGGAGAGCTCGGGTACCTCGGGATTGCCAAGTCCCGTGCCTGCCGAACATACCATCGGTCAGGGCCCTGAGGATAGCTCGGGGCCCCGGGATTGCTAAGTCCCGTACCCCGGTCAGTGCGTCCTCCGACCAGGGCCCCTGAGGACCGCTCTGGAACCCCGGGATCGCTAGACCCGTCTCCGATCAGCGCAAACCAAGCCGACCAGAGTCCATGAGGACCGCTCGGGACCCCGGGAGCGCTAAGTCCCGTACCCCGGTCAGCGCTTCCCACCGACCAGGGCCCCTGGGGGGATAACCTTGAGTCCTGCCACAAACGTACCAACCGTATCATCCAGTTTCCATGAGTAAACGAAAAACTCACGCAACAGTTCCAGTAGAGCACTTAACGTCTTTGGCTCATAGAACGCTTTAATTCTCATTATGATTTCCAATGAGGTTTCACAATCACATACCTGATTAAAGGTTGTGTCGTCCAAAGTCGACCGAATAATTGAACGCGCTTTACTATCCTTCGCTTTCCAGTCACCAATTTCTTTTGCGTTTTCCACAGCGCCATCCTCAGTCTTCACTTCCTCTGGCTTCACTGTCTTGCTAGCCGCAACCTCCCAGATTCGGTGACTCTCAAGTACATCGCGAATTTCAATCTTTCATCGAGCATATGTCGACTTCGTGAGCTTACTCACTCGGCAGGCGTCTTTCAAAAACCCTTCGTCACTCATTTTAATTTATACTTCACGTTCTACACGTTATTGCTCTCTTGAAAGAAAACGTTTGGGCTGAGATCGTTCTCGTTCATACAAACTCAAGCTAACATAACCTTAAAAATACCATGTGCTTTGAATCACTGACCCACAAGCCGCACTTAAGTCTCATAATCTGTTGATAAAGAAGTAGGTCGTAAAGTCATGTAGTCAGCAATATTTATTTATGTACACGAAGGACACTGATTCAGTAATAATATTAAGATTACAGTAACAAACACAAAAGCAAAGATAAAACATTACACGCAGTACAACCGGAAAGACAGACATGGGCCGAATGTGCCCAGCGGAAGTGACCGCAACGCCACGTCACACAGTCACGAATGACTGTCGGTAACACATTCATTCCTAACAGTGTTTTTATTTTCAAAATTTGACATTGTACGAAAAATATGAATTAAAATAAATATGACAGGAAAAGTAGAAAATTCAATTAGAACCGGAAGGAAGAGGAAGACGTCTATTCGTCAAGATCGGTTAATTGTTAAGGAGGAGAATAAAAATCCGTTTATCAATGCGAAAGAAAGAAAAGAAAATCTGCAATTATCAATAGGTGTTACAAAAATTAAATCTCGTATTCAAGAAGTGGGTTTACGTGGTTGCGTAACACAGAAGAAGCCACACATTTCGAAACTCAATGCAGCGTAACGTTTAGAATTCGCATAACAATATTATAAAAAACTCGTGTCCTTTTGGAAAACAATAATACGGAGTTTTAGTGTGTTCGTTGGTGGATAATCAATACACGGAATTAGTGCGAAGGATTTTTATTTAGGACCGCTTTACCACGGACCTCGATGACGACTGACTCGTTGCCATCCGCCAGCTCCGCTCTCGGGATATCTTGCAGCGGCACGCGGCTACAATGTATCGGTTACAAAGTCTGCCATGCCGCTACATCACCCCCTTCCCAGTGACAGCGTTACACCGTATCTTACTTAATTTACTATTTACACGTACTTAAAAATAAGCTTACTATACTAAAGTTATTCAATTTCACTTATTCTAATGTCACTGTCCTTCGCACTTGTTATCAGTTTATTCTTACGACGCTTGAAATCTGTCTGGAAAACGCACTCTTCTTCCAGATCGCGTTATGCGGTTTCGTAATACCGGTTGCATATCCTCGCATGCTTCATCGGTCGTCGTGATTGTATCTTCGGTATCGGCAGGGCGACTAATCGGGCCTGAACCAATTTCGTCTCGTAAACGGTAAGCTGGCTTAAGGCGGTCGATAGATACCGTATCGTTTCGTCCGTTTCTTCGAATTACAAAGTATTTATTAGTTCGTCGCAATACTTCGAACGGTCCATCGTACGGCGGCTGTAAGGGTTCTCTTACCGCGTGGTGACGGACAAACACATATGGCACTGTCGCGAGTTCTTTGAAAATAAAGACGCCTTTCTTACCATGCCGCGAAGCCGCAACGGGCTTAATTTTATTCATATGCCGTCGTAATCGCGTCGCAAATGCTGTCGTATCGTCCGTCTTAGTTTCCGTGAAAAATTCTCCCGGTAAATGTACGGTGGAACCGTACACCAATTCGACCGATGTAGCATTCAAATCGTCTTTAACTGCTGAACGAATACCAAGTAGGACCAGTGGTAAAACGTCCGCCCACGCTTCTGTTTCATGGCATTTTATCGCTGCCTTTAGCTGCCTATGCAGCCTTTCTATCATGCCGTTCGCGGCTAGATGATATGCTGTCGTTCTTAAATGAGCTGCACCTGTCAAGACCATAAGTTCTTCAAACAGTCGCGACTCAAATTGCCGACCTCTATCTGTCGTTACTTTCCGCGGAACGCCGAACCTGGAAATCCAGGTTTCTAAAAAAGCTCGCGCGACCGTCTCAGCAGAAATGTCGGCGATTGGTATCGCTTCGGGCCACCTGGTAAAACGATCGACACACGTCAAACAGTAGCGGAATCCACGCGATACTGGCAATGGACCGACGAGATCTATGTGCACGTGTTCGAAACGGCCCTCCGTGCTTTTGAATTCGCCGGCCGGTGCTGATACGTGTCGCGTAGTTTTCGATCGCTGACATTTTTCGCAGGCTCGTGCCCATTTACGACAGTCTACATTAATCGCTGGCCAAACAAATCGCGACGTGATTAATTTTTGCGTTGCCCTTACCCCGGGGTGTGCTAATCCGTGTAAGGTATCGAAAATGCGACGGCGTAGTGTCGCTGGTACGTATGGTCTAATCGTATCGCTCGCGATGTCGCAGAAAATTTCGCCCTCGGCGTCGGCGAGTCTATTTTTTTTTAATTTTAACGATCGTGAATCCGACTGGACGAGCTTCCGTAATTCTTCGTCCGTCTTTTGCGCTTCGGAAATTTCCTTGTATTCTATCACAGTTGTTACTGCTTCGATGCGTGACAAGGTGTCGGCCGCGACATTTTCAAGCCCCGCAATGTGCCGAATGTCGGTTGTAAATTGCGCAATGTAATCTAAACAACGAAATTGCCTCGGCGAGCATTTATCTAGTTTTTGATTAAACGCAAATGTTAAAGTTTTATGGTCGGTAAATATAGTAAAAGTACGACCTTCGAGGATATATCGAAAACGTTTGACCGCGGCGTATGCAGCAAGCAATTCCCGATCGTATGCACTGTACTTACGCTGAGCTGGTGAAAACGTTTTAGTTAAAAACGCAAGCGGCTGCCAGGCCTTGTTAACGCGCTGCTGGAGCGTTGCGCCGATTGCGTTGCGCCGATTGCGTAATCCAGGCAGCCAGGATAGTTAATCGCCAGAGCTGTCCTTGGAAGAGCTCCGCCTGCGTCCCCTTCCCATGCGTTCGAGAGCTCGCTGATTGCTTCGCCTTTCACTTGCCAGGTTCGGACCTATTGCCACGCGCGTGGTGACGTATTGGGGCGACATTCGTATCTAACCGCTCGCGCTGGAAAGACGTGCCACGCGCGTCGTTTTGTTTTCCGCGATCGACGCGCGTGGCATGTCTTTCCAGCGCGAGCGGTTAGATACGAATGTCGCCCCAATCCGCCACCACGCTCGTGCCAATAGGTCCGGTCATGACACCGAGAGAGTGTCTGTGAATCAGTGACATCTCAGCTGTATGAATGGGTGAAGTAGGCGGAGCTCTTCCAAGGACAGCTCTGGCGATTAACTATCCTGGCTGCCTGGCGTAATCGGAGGCATCGACAGTGACGGCTAAAGGTACCCCCACGGTGGGGTGCGCTAGCAACGTGGCGTCCGCGAGATTTCTTTTTACGTCTTCGAAAGCTCGTTTGGCATTTACCGACCATGTTACGGGCTCGTTGCCCTTTCGTTTGGCGCCTTTTAATAAATCGTTAAGGCTCTCCTGCTGCTTAGCAGCGTTCGGGATAAAACGGCGATAAAAATTTACCATCCCGAGAAACCTCCGCAATTCTTTTACTGTCTTTGGTTTCGGGAAATTTCGTATCGCGTCGATTCTTTCTTCGAGAGGCCGCGTACCCCGGTTGTCGACCGCATATCCTAAAAACTTCACTTCTGACGCCCCGAACACGCACTTCGCGGGGTTAATTATTAACCCGTTGGCGTTTAATCGCTCAAATAGAGTTTTTAAATGTTCCTCGTGTTCATTTTCGCTTTCCGAAGCTATTAAAATATCATCAATATAGACATAACAGAAGTCGAGATCACGCAAAACAATGTCTATGAATCGTTGAAATGTTTGAGCAGCGTTTCGCAGATCGAACGGCATTTTTACGAATTCGAACAAACCGAACGGTGTTGTCATTGCGGTTTTTGCGACATCCACGGGCTCGACCGGTATTTGGTGATACGCGCGCACTAGGTCAATTGTCGAGAATATAGTCTTACCATGGAGGGCTTGAGCAAAATCCTCGATATGTGGGACTGGATAACGATCGGGCACAGTCCTTGCATTAAGGGCACGGTAATCCCCGCACGGCCGTAGCCCATTGTCCTTTTTCGGCACTACGTGCAGTGGGGATGACCACGGACTTTTCGACGGGCGTATGACCCCTTGTTGCAGCATGACGTCGAACTCCGCCTTAACTTCTTTTAGCATCCCAGGTGCGATCCGTCGTGGCCTGCAGGATGTCGGCGGCCCGTGCGTCGTCTCTATATGATGTGTAACCTCGTGCTTTATATCTCGTTCAATCCCTGGTGGTCGCGTCACAGCCGGAAACTTCGCGAGTAACTCGTGATACCTTGAGCCTCCCTGTATTGTTCTCACAGCACCCACGTGATTCGCCGTTATATTTCCGCGCACCGTCAGGGACGTAACTTCGTCTACCAACCGACAGTTTCGAATGTCTACCAAAAGCCCGTAATGTGCCAAGAAATCGACGCCGATAATTGGCTTATCCACTTCCGCGACTATAAATCTCCACGTAAAACGGCGACGCAATTTAAAATTCAGGTTTAACACCATTGTTCCATACGTGGCAATCGCTGTCCCGTTTGCCGCGTACAGTTCCACGGAGGATTTTTTTCGAGGGTCACTCACCAACGCGCGAGGGAATACGCAGACGTCGGCACCAGTGTCTATTAGGAACGAAATTTTTGTTTCCGCGTCAAACACTGAAAGGCGGCGCGTTCCTTTTCTGTCGCCCACGGCCGCAATTAACGACAGTTCGGTCCGTTTCCCGCTCGCCAAGTGCACGGGTCGCGACATTTGGTGGCATCGTTTCCGAAGGTCCGATGATACCAACACTCTCCATCCTCGGAATCGTCGCGTACTCTCCGTCCTCGTGAGAAACTGCGCGGTCGTGAACGCGAACGCGATCGTGGCTGTCGCCGTTCTCTTCGCGATAGTTCATCTACGCGTAACGTCAATCGCTCGAGACACTCGAGTATGCCGCGCATCTCAGAACTTCCGCTTACCTGCGCGACCTGTTCGTGGATCGGTTTTACCTCCTGAATCCTGTCAGCTAAATCCGCAAGCTCGGACAAGGGGCGGTCGTGCGAGGCAGCGAGTACGCGCTGCGTTGCTGTCGGTAGCCGATCGAGCCACAGAGTTCTAAGGAACTCACTCGTTACCTCCGTGCCTGCCAAGCTCTGTAAGTGCCTCAAAAATTGCGACGGTGACCGATCGCCTAACCGTTCACCTTCCAATAATTTCCGCAATCTTTGGCTGCTTGAGTCCGACAAACGTTTTATTAGCGTCTCTTTCACCAATTCATATTGGCCTTCGTTTTTTGGGTCGTCCAGTATATCCTCGATTTCGTCGGTGTATTCCTGGTCCAATACGGCAATCAGGTGTAGAAATTTGGTCGCTTCCGTCGTTATGCCGCTCGTCTTAAAAACCGCTTCCAGGCGTCGAAACCAACTGCGCGGTTTCTTTGGCCAAAACGTCGGAATTTTCGAGGATACTCGATCCACTCTCCCGGTGGTTCTTAATTCCTCAGCACTACCACTATCTTCCGTAGCCATGTTTCCACTTTATTATATGTCGCTCGCGTTTTTCGATCACGTCGGGGTCACCAATTTAGTGTGTTCGTTGGTGGATAATCAATACACGGAATTAGTGCGAAGGATTTTTATTTAGGACCGCTTTGCCACGGACCTCGATGACGACTGACTCGTTGCCATCCGCTAGCTCCGCTCTCGAGATATCTTGCAGCGGCACGCGGGTACAATGTATCGGTTACAAAGTCTGCCATGCCGCTACAGAGTAATGAGTCGAAATTCGAATTAAAATCGAATAATAAATGAAAATACGTCTGGACAAAAATCGGGCAAGCCTTTAAACCAGAATTAGTTACTCCTACCGTTGAACATGGAGGTGGCTCTATAATGGTATGGGGCTGTCATAGTAATGAAAAAGTAGAAAATGTAACTATTATTGAGCGAATATTAACCGGACAAAAATAAATATGTTGAAATACTACGAAATAATTCACTACATTCAATCCAAAAAATGGGACTAAACAACGAATTGACATTCGTACATGACAATGAATCAAAACACACATCTCGTTTCGCAAAGTAATTTTTGCAAGAACACAAAATTAATGTATTGCCTTGGCCTCGACAAAGTCCGTACTTAAATTTAATTGAACATTTATGGGAAGAATTAGACCGTAAAGTACTGGCAAACCAAAGACATACTAAATGTAAATTAGCAAACGCAATAAAACAACAATGGTGTGAAATTGCTCCTAGCATTTTAAAAAAACTAATCCATCGTGTGCTCAGTCGATTGTTAGAGGTTACAAAAGCTAAAGGATATCAAACCTCATATCAGTTATTACTTAAGTTAAATAATATGTACATTTTTGTTAATTACAACTTAATTTCTGAACGAACTGTACTGCAAAATGTCTATTGCTTTTATCATTATACTGATACAGAATTCATTTATATATGTAAATGTGTTTGTAAAGAAGTAGGGAATAAATTTATAATAACACGAAACTTTAAACTTATCGCTACTCGACTTAATTTCTTTCTTTCCATAAAAATATGCAACGACAACTTAAATAACGATGCGACTGTATGTAATGGTATGTATGTATACTGGTAATGATGCATTTGTTATATACGTTATTGTACCCACTGTACCGTGAGTCAACGACTTTCTGGGCACGTCACGTTTTAAATTAATAAATCGTGACTGATTTTTTTAATGTTTATTTTAAACAACAATAATTTCGGATAAAACAATGAAATGGATAATAACAAGAAATAACAATTTGATAAACTTAACCAAAGGTTGGGCTTGAAATTTGTGTAAGAGTGAAAATGGTGTAAGTTGATGTTCGAAGTTGACTGGTTAGTTTGAATTTCGGTTGACGGCTAACTCTTCTCAAAAAAGGAAGAGTCCTCCGCGAGTGAATATCCCCTTCCACCGTCCGGTTATGCCCCCAGTAATAAGGTTCGCGCACCCCCGGAAATGACGGCGTGTCCGTGTAATTGTAATAATTTACTCATTTTCCGAGAGAGCGCGACAGATTTTCGCGGGATCACTCTGCTCTTCTTTGGACCGGTGAAGGGGATAGAGGTCCTGGTCGGGTGGCACGTAGGCCAACTCGACCCTTGGCAGAGGGGCTAAGGCCCGTGGATGGCGACAGGAGGTGGCTCGTCGGCACAGGCGAAGGTTTATGGTACGGCTATTTCTATTGAGGAAGAGAGGAGTGACAGTACTAAACTTACATAATCTTTAGACTTTCACTCCCCTCGGTTGTTAAAGGCCTGGCAATCACATATTGATGTTAAAATTAATATTCCTCAAAAATAGCCTTGTCGCTCGTACCGTAAGCCTATTGTTTACACGGAAGCGGACATCTGCATGTCAGGGAAATTCTGATCTTTTGTTGGAAAAATATTTTAAGTTAATGTTGGAATGCGTCCCCATGAGCCTTGGATTCTATGGCTTCCTGGACATGCATTGTCTGTTTCAGCAGAAAGATTCCGTGAAACAATTAAACTTCTGCGCTCGACGCCTCAATAACCTTGTTACCCATTCAAGGGTAGAAACAAATGTTCGAAGCGAAGCTAAACACTCACAATCAATGAAAGATTGGTCGAAAGGTGTCTTGTGTGATGGTTTTCGGGAAAGTCGTGGGCACGGAAGATTAGGAGAAGTTAGGAGTGGAGGACAGGGACCTTGGTAAGTGGGGATGAGGCCCAATGATAATGATAATGATAACGTTTATGGTGATGATGACTATGATGTGTAATATGTTGGATGGGGTTAGGACGTAACAGTAGCTACTGTAAAAATGAGAAAGTTGTACGCAGAAGATTTCAACACAAAATCTACATTTTTTCACTTTTCTTTTTGATTTTCAATTTCTTACGGGTAGGACTTGCAACGGTAAAATCTGAAAATGAAATCCCTAACTTGTGCAGTTATGTGTTTATAATGTGTGAGAATTTTTTCGGAATTTTTGCACCTCATTAAGTAGGGAAAAGGAGGCGAAAACTGATTTCTTGAATTTACCCCATAACTACCCTCCCGGTCAAGATACAGGGTTGAAATTTGGTACACAATGATTTATATTATGATTTATATGGCGGTAACCTTTCGTCTAAATAACTCCGATTCTGTTTATCAAAATGTCTCAATATTAAAGCATCTTAGGGTCCAAGTACTCAATAGTTTTCATTGTAGTTAAATATAATTTCAGTTGAAACTTCTACAATTAAGTGCCATTGGGACATGATGGTAACAAATTAAAGTTTTGCTTGGCAGGCCGGAGTCTATAATTCTTTCTTAACCTGTTAACCGGGGAATTAACTTTTGTTCAACTCGTTTCAAACTGGAGACTTTTTTCTTCGCAGTGAGAAATAATATTATCACACCTAAAGTACCACGCTAGAATTTAATGGAAAAGAATAACGTAAAACGTAATGCGTTCAACATACCATATTTAAAAATTGCCACGACGAAAAACATCGTCATACGCATTAGAGTTGTCTTCCTGGTATGACGTAATATTACGTCCTTCCCGGTTAACAGGTTAATGAATAATTCTTTTCCGATTCGTTGATTAAAATAAATAATTAATTTTGAGAAAACCATTGGGCATCTATACTTTATATTGTCAAATTTCGTAAACAAAATGATTGAAAATTTTCAGCATGTATTTTGTAAATTATATTGCTAAATCAAAAAACTTGTGGCTGTCATTCACAGAAATATTTTTGCACCATGTACGATCAAGATTAAGTTTTGGGTGGATATGCTTTTTAAACCAATTTCTTACATATACAGAGTGGGGCATTTTAAAAAGGTCACCTGAATAACTCGCTTGTTTTTGAAGATAGGAAAAAATGCAGTAGGCCAAACTTACTTGGTATCGGGGGGCTCATAATCTGGTATTGCCAATTTTTCTGTAGGTGGAGGCGTCAATGAGATATGAAGGTCAATTCTGTTTTTTTAAATTGAATGGTATGGTTTCTTACTTATAGTCTGATAGTGTTTCAAAGCGAATACAATGACCTATTATGAAGGTCATTCATGGTCACCCAAAATCAACTGCAATAGAATTTAAATTGTCTCACAAGGAGAGTGCAAGGTCTTCTGGACACGGATTTAGCTCAAATTTTGTAGGATGGTAGATTTAGTTTCCCTGTTGATGAATATATATGGTTATAGGGGCCACTACTCAATAATTTTTTAGATATTTGCAATTGAAGATGCAATTCACTCGTTAAATTCAGTTCTGTAGCAAACGATTACACGTAATGGGTTTAGCGTAACAGCAACGGGTCGGTGTTTCGCGTCGTACGAGCCGGGTTAGAGTCCGTGGAAGGTCAGTAACATTTTTTTTTTATGTCTATTTTTACACATAAAGGTACATAATGGAGTTCAAATAAATTGGAAATGAAATGTCTTTAATGACTAGAAACCATATAAGAGATTTATTTGTCATTATCATTCGTATAAGTACAGAATAAGCAGTCTTTTGGTTTTAACCCTTTGCGGACGGGACACTCTGACGCGCGTGTGTCTGCCTGGACGGGGAGGCTTGGGAGCATTTCGTGGGAAATTAGTAAACGCATGAAGATTCGTTTGCACCAATTATACATTTCGTACTATATAAACAAATGTTTGCTAAATGATTTACAACATGTCAAATTTTAAAATATGCAATTGAAATTATCAATAACAAGTCTAATAGACTTTTTATTGATAATTTCATTTTTATATTTTAAAATTTGACAAATTGTCAAGTCTAATAGACTTTTTATTGATAATTTCAATTTTATATTTTAAAATTTGACATGTTGTAAATCATTTAGCAAACATTTGTTTATATAGTACGAAATGTATAATTGGTGCAAACGAATCTTCATGCGTTTACTAATTTCCCACGAAATGCTCCCAAGCCTCCCCGTCCAGGCAGACACACGCGCGTCAGAGTGTCCCGTCCGCAAAGGGTTAAAACCAAAAGACTGCTTATTCTGTACTTATACGAATGATAATGACAAATAAATCTCTTATATGGTTTCTAGTCATTAAAGACATTTCATTTCCAATTTATTTGAACTCCATTATGTATCTTTATGTGTAAAAATAGACATAAAAAAAAATGTTACTTGACCCTCCACAGACTCGTACCCGGCTCCTACGACGCGAACCACCGACCCGTTCCTGCTACGCTAAACCTATTACGTGTAACCGTTTGCTACAGAACTGAATTTAACGAGTGAATTGCATTCAATTGCAAATATCTAAAAAATTATTGAGTAGTGGCCCCTATAACCATATATATTCATCAACAGGGAAACTAAATCTACCATCCTACAAAATTTGAACTAAATCCGTGTCCAGAAGACCTTGCACTCTCCTTGTGAGACAATTTATTTTCTATTGCAGTTGATTTTGGGTGACCTTGAATGACCTTCATAATAGGTCATTGTATTCGCTTTGAAACACTATCAGACTATAAGTAAGAAACCATACCATTCAATTTAAAAAAAAAGAATTGACCTTCATATCTCATTGACGCCTCCACCTACAGAAAAATTGGCAATACCAGATTATGAGCCCCCCGATACCAAGTAAGTTTGGCCTATTGCATTTTTTCCTATCTTCAAAAACAAGCGAGTTATTCAGGTGACCTGTTTAAAACGCCCCACCCTGTATAATATGACGATAAGCTTGACATTGTACCTTCCTTTAGGAAGAGCTATTCGGAATCAACATTTATGTTCATTGAATTACTTGCGATAATACGTAGAACATTAACATATGCACAGGTATTATGATGCATATGAAAAGAATTGTGAGTTCGCCTTATTATACATGTTTCGTTGTATCCTCGGCAATAATTAATTTCTCATTTTTAAATACTCCTGTTTTAAAAATTTATTGTGTATGGATAAGAAATAATTTAATTTTAATTGCTAATTTGATAATCGATAATTTAATAATAATTTTCATTGCTAAATTTCTAATATTGTGTTTGGTATTCTTAGAATGAATTATACTGCTTAAGATGCCATGATAAAATGGGAATTCCTATTTGTGGAGCTTGTCGACGTCCCATAGAAGAGCGTGTAGTAACAGCCTTAGGCAAACATTGGCATGTAGAACATTTTGTTTGTGCAAAATGTGAGAAGCCATTTCTAGGTCATCGTCATTATGAAAAGAAAGGACTGGCTTATTGCGAAACTCATTATCATCAACTGTTTGGAAATCTTTGCTTTGTGTGTAATCAAGTAATATCTGGAGATGGTATGTGTACTACACAATATTATTACAAAATAGTATTACAAATATACGTTACATAAATCTTTATTACTACAATTTTAATATATTAATTGTACTCTTCAATTGTCTTTGGAAAACGGTCTTACTTCGAAAAGAGTATATGTATTATGTTCAACCTGGAGCATTTTTCATAATGTAAATATGTATAGCTTATTTCTAGATTATCTTTTCATTTTTACATTATTATATGATCACTAAATTAAATGTGAGAGTTAAAAATATTTCATCAATGTTTAACCTAATGTATATTATTATTTGCAGTATTTACAGCCCTAAATAAAGCATGGTGTGTTCACCATTTTGCATGCGCATTTTGTGATCAAAAAATGAATCAGAAAACAAAATTTTTTGAATTCGACTTGAAGCCGGCATGTAAGAAATGCTATGATAAGTTTCCGCAGGAGCTAAAGAAACGTATGCGACGTATGTATGATTTAAACCCTAAAAAATTACCTATTTAATGGCATAATCTGCCTCCTTAACATCTTAATTTCATTGATATAATTATGTTACTTATAAGTTTATTATATAATAGTTCTGTAATGAAATTCTTATATGATACTGCATATTTTATAATATTATCAACTTTTATCAACTTTTAACCATATTAAATGTATGCATTACAATTTTAAAAATGTACTTGTTACAGTGTTTTTAAATAATAAAATAGTAATACTGGTGCTTTCCTTTATTACCGCCCTATCCTCTTAACATTAAAATTGATTGTTTAAGTATATTTCGAATTCATTTACTTCATCACATTCTAATATATGATATCTGTGTAGGAAAGGGTTTCCTAAATGAATCTTGAAATATTCTTTGAAAGTTATTGTAGGGACGACGGTTGACGATCCGGTCTCCGCCATTGTTCAACTTCGGGCGGCCGACTCTGCGCTGGGCCCGTTAGCTATTTTTAATTTAGCAAATTTCTGATGCTTCAGGTCCTGCGGGTTTAGGACCGTCCGCGGTGGACAGGGGCCGGGTCGTGAGCCGGCGGAAAAGTGAAGTCCTATTGTCTAGGTGGGTGCTTTGCCTCGAGGCGGCTGGGGCCTTGAGGGGTGTCCACCAGATGTGGTATTTTCCATACCAAGACACCCCCATGGTTGCGGAGGTCTCGCGGCAATCTTAACATTTTTTCGGAACCCGCCTAGACAAGGGTAAAAGAACTTTCCCTTACTCTCGTTATTCGAGAGTAGGGAGAGAAAAATTAAATGAAAGAGTAGGGAGGACCGAGGGGTAGAAAAGGGCGACACGCGATCGTCCCCAGATTCAGTGAGAGCGAACAGAAGACTAGCGACTAGATTATATGTAAAACACAAAGATTGTACATAGAGAAAATAAATCACTACGTATTGCGACAATAAAGAACACGATCTCTAAAGTTATTACTTTAACCCTGCTGATCTCCTTATTTATTCCTCACATTCGTGTTACTTCGGGTCATAGTGACCCAATGAACAAAGGTTCGAACTTTGAAAAATATGAAATATATAAGCAAACAGAAGTAAACTTTAAATATAATACATTTAATAACAAAAACAAATACTCAGAAACCTGGTATCTGTTAAAGCATAACCTTTATTTCAGGTCATATAGACCCGAGGAGAACAGCAGGGATAAGTGATATCTGCCTATACCACCGTGCTTATTACCACCGTGGTATTACCATCCCGCGACCCTGATTCCTGAGGTATTTGGAAAAACGTGTTGGTGTAGGCAATAAAGTTTCAAAAAATCAGGGAACTTTATAGTATGTCTTCTGTTCGAACAGATCTTGTGTTAAGAACTTTATGGGGGGGCATCTGCATTTCTCGGTGGATGCAGATGCTCCTATTGTCTCTCATGGAGCTTAACCAGGGGTTCAAGTCGCGTCTGCTTCAAAAGGCACTGGTGAGTAAAGTTAATTTATAGAAAACACATTTCTTTTCATTCTAGGCTGAAGAGGCACAAAACTCTAACTTCTTTAGGATATTTATTGCCTCTTCAGCCCTCACTAGTGCATGGCGCGTCTTGGACCTCAACGGCCCAATAGCATTGGGACTCTCGCCAGGGTTGGTTCTGGAAATTCTCACTGTCAAGGTCCTTCTTCCCACGAATCTCCGGGGCCCTCTCCTCATGCGTGTAGGAGAGGGAATTTCATCAGATTTTCACCCCCGTTAGAGATAGGGAAGAAGGACGGTTCACCACCTTGGAAGGGCCGCCTCTTGCAGATCTCACGGCCCAATCAGGGCATTTTGTATCTTCTCCCACGACGGCTTTTTGGGACTTTGGCTCGTGTGGAGGAGATGCAAAGTAAGACAGTCATTCATAGAGATTCATAGACGTAAGGGTTCGACACAAGAACTCTACAGTCATATTCAGCGACTCATACAGGTCGCAAATTTCAGAGTCCGACACAAGGACTCATTTTTTATTCACCGGAACCGATCGCCGCAATATTATCATTCACTGTTATAAGTCATTGTTACTATCGAGTTAAGTTATTTAAAATAAACAATATATATATCTCAGAGGAGTAATAACCAGTTCCTATAACCATCAGAAAAAATACAGTTCACTTAATAATTGAAACTCCTCATCATCTTGTTTGGGAAAATATACACTCCGCCACAAAATGATAGGACCCCTCTGAATTTTCCGTATATCTCAAATTCAGCGTTATTTGCAAACATTTGGCATATACCTCTATAAACAGTACAACTTCCTTTGTAACATACGAAGAATTGGCTACTATTTACATTATATTTCAAAAATGATATTTGTTTATGTTTAAAACGTGTGCGGCAAAATGATATGACATGTTGAAGAAAAATGATAATCTGATTCAAAAACAAGAATTTTATACAAATTCAATAATGTGTACATTTCTCCTTTCTTTCTATGACTTCTAACAGTGTTTTCGGTAGGTTTTTGCATAGCTTTTTTATCAAATTTCTATAAATTGAATTCCACCTTTCCCCTATAGCGATTTTTAATTCTTCTAGGGAATTAAATTGTTTTGTATCGCGATATGCATGACGGGTTAATTCCCCCCATATATTCTCAATAATATTTAAGTCAGGTGACCTTGCTGGCCACCGTAAAACCTCAATATTGTTCGCGTCAAAATATGTTTTAACAAGTTTAGCAGTATGTACGGCTGCATTGTTGTGCTCAAATATGAATTCTTCACCACTTACACGTTCTGCATGTGTCATGATTTCGTCATTTGCACCCCAAACCCTTTCCTTTCATTTGTCGACTCATTTGATATTGTTGTTCGTTCTTAAGATCATGAAAATAATACGATCAGCCATGAGGTCCGTCAAGAGTGAATCTCTTCTCATCTGAGAATATAACTTTTTTCATTCGATTGCCAATATGTTTCTTCGCTCATGGTGGATTTGTCTGCAATTTTCGTCTTTGAATATGGTTAAATTTCTGTAAAAGGCGTTGTACATTCCGCCCATTCGCAGATATGCCTGCTTCCTGTGCAATTTGACGTACTGTCAATGTTGAATTTGATGCAACTTTTAAAATTGACTGCGCTCCGCGATCAGTTATGACACGTGGACGACCTGTCGCTTTCTTTTTGCCATAACTTTTACGATTGTTTAACAAATTTTAAATAATATTTCGGCTTCCACCTATTAATTTTGAAATTTCCGAAATGCTTGAGCATTCTTTTTTTAAATTCATGATCATTTTTATCCCTGTTGTGCTCATTTCCTTTCCACGTCCCATTTATATGATTAACACTGTTTCTTACTAACCATTGCAACGAATTAAATAATACATTTAAAAATAAAGCACAATAATTACTCACAACGTTATTCGAAATGAATCTGCCGACTATTCGTCAAATTCTGACTTAAATATGAAACATGTCCTATCATTTTGTCGCACTTGTTTTGAAACAAACTAATTTAATTCCTGGAAAACAACGTAAACAATAGCCGATTCTTCGTTTGTTACAAAGGAGAGGGTACTATTTATAGACATATATACCAAATGGTTGGAAATATCAATGAATTTGAGAAAAACGGAAAATTTAGGGATATCCTGTCATTTTGTCGGGGATTGTAGCTTGCAGAAGTTTAAGTATTTGGACATGAATATATATGTTACCATTAAAGCGTGGAATCCGTTATTTCATAAAATACCTAACAATAAGTATTTCATGAATTACTTAATTCAGGGACGCCGTTTAGTTGCTATCCGCATGCTTCCTTGGAGGAGCTCCACCTGCTACTCCATCCCTTGACTCGAGAGCTCGCTGATTGACTTGACTTTCATTTGCCAGCTGCGAACGAGCCTATTGGCACGAGCGTGGTGGCGCATTGGGGCGACATTCGTATTTAGCCACTCGCACTGGAAAAACGTGCCACGCACATTTGTCACGGAAATCAAAACAACTTGCGTGGCACGTTGACTAAAGTTATTTGTTGAAGAACAGTTTCAGATCGCACCACTTCGCCTGTAGTGTAAAACAAAAGTATTGTTAGTGAAAAAGTATGTTCAGATATCTCTTGAATCCAATACGATTAATAGATTTTAATGTTTTTGGACTTCCCCGACTACTACGTGACGCCTTACGGAGAAATGTAGTGTTGCGTTCTAGTAAGCGCATTTGTAAATTAATTTCCAGCGCGATAATTAAAAAATACTCCGTGACAGCTGAACAGAAGGCCTTCTGGCGTCAAAGAGCACATTTTTGCCGCCGCGGCCGTGTTGGCGATACATTTGACAATCGCGTTAAAAGTAAAGACTAGGCAGGATTGTAAAATGTATCGCCACGACGGCCACGGCGGCAACAATGTGTTCTCTGACACGAGAAGGCTTTGCGTTCTGCTGTCGCAGAGTTTTTAACTATCTATGGTAGAAATTAATTTACAAACGCGCGTACTAGAATGCAACACTATATTTCGCAGTAAGGTGTCACGTAGTAGTCGAAGAAGTCCAAAAACATTAAAATCTATTAATCGTATTTGATTTAAGAGATATCTGAGCATACTTTTCCGCTAGCAATACTTTTGTTTCACACTACAGCCCACGTGGTGCGATCTGAAACTGTTCTTCAACAAATAACCTTAGACGACGTGCCACGCAAGTCGTTTTGATTTTCGTGACAGATGTGCGTGGTACGTCTTTCCAGCGCGAGCGGTTAGATACGACTGTCCCCCAATACGCCACCACGCTCGTGCCAATCGGCCCGAACCTGGCAAGTTAAAGGCAATTCAATCAGCGAGCTCTCGAGTGCACGAGAAGGGAAAGTAAGCGGAGCTCTTCCAAGGACGGCTCTGGCGATCAAATAAACGGCTTCCCTGCTTTAATGCGAGAAGGCCTTTCGTTCTGCTGTCACGGAGTTTTTTTAACTATTTACAATAGCGCAAGAACGAAACACTATATTTTGCCGTAAGGCGTCACGTAGTAGTCGAAGTTGACCAAAACCATCGCCAGAACCCCAATAACATTAAAATCTACTAGTCGTATTTGATTTAACACATCTACTTTTTCACTAATAATGCTTTTGTTTTGCCCTACATGTTAAACGAAGCATGTTAAAAAATTGAAGGCAGTAGCTGGTGGAAAGACGTGAGATCGTCTTTGCTCAGCAGAACAAACGTTAAATAAAGGTTTGTTTTTGTTGTTTTTAAATAAGAAGATAACACCCGTGTTTTTTCCTCTCCCACACAAATGCATATACAAAATATCCTTTTCTTTTACGTTAGATTCTCTTATTACTATTCCGTTTGTGCGTGTTTCAACTTATCGATGTGTACGATTCGCATTTTGTTATTGCTGAGTAGAAGTTTACATTTTTTCTTCCTGAATAATTCGGTCATTACATGTGGTCCGGTAAAGCGGTTATCTAGTTTTCCTTTTATCGGTTCTTTTAACAGAAAGACTTTGTCATTAACCTAGAATTCTTGAGCATTTAATTTTCGATCATAGTGTAATGCGAAATGAGAATTTTGCAATTTGCAAGAGTCACTGAAGAAGAGAACTTTTGCTTTTGATGTATTATGTATTTCGATGGAACTTCGTACAGCACGACGGTATCGAGTAGCGTTTTCTGTGATAATGAATCTTGAATTTATTAACGAGTTTCAATGAGTTTGTAGAATAGATTGAGTGAGAATTGAGCTTTTGATAATAATGAGAGTCAACGAAAAGGGACGCAGGGTTTGAAGGACTTTAGGGAAAGGAGTGGGAGAAGTATGAGGGACTTTGGGACTTTGGAAGGTCGAAATAGGAAAATAAGAATTTCGGACTTGGAACGGTGATTCGGGGATGAGTAAAGATTGAGCTGACTGTATCAGGGAGTTGGAGGGTCATGATAGAAGGTAGGATTTTGTACTTGGAGTAGTGAATCAAGATAGTGATGGATGCAGGCCGAGTCACGGTGTTTGGAGCGGTACAAAATATTTGTAAAGATATTACTAATGCTAATCGGAGGGTACATTACAGTAGTATCTTTTCGTGCGTTATTTTGATTTGATTAAATTTTCTTCGGGGGGGGGGGGGGGGGAGGGAGTTTCTCGTGCGTTCTTGATTTTCATTTATAAATCTTCCAAGTAGGATTGGTAAGTTTCATTATTATGTTAGGCTCCGTAATATTACTTGAAGGTATGCGCGCGATTTTGCCAAAAATTAATTCGAACGGCGTGAATTTGGTGCCTTCGTGGGCGTTTGTAGTGTAAGAGAACATAACGAAGTCTAACCATCTATCCCAGCTAAAAATTTTTTTTATGAACTGTTTTAAATATTCCGGTAAGACGTGGCGAGATCATTCAATAGAACCATTGTTTTCCGGATGGAATGCGGTTGTTTTAAATTGAGAGGTTTTGAATCGTTTGGCGATAGCTCGAATAAGCGAGTTTATAAAGTTTGTTCCTTGATTGGTGAGAATGGCTATCGGGGCTCCAAAATATTAGGGGGGCCGGAAAGTAATGTCGTTTTCTTACATTAAATTCAAACGAATAAATTTTTAATAAGCCTTTATTTTTAATCAATAATATAATCACCCTCGTTATCAACAACATTTTGCCATCTAGTGTGCAAATTTTCAATTCCGGACCGATAAAAATCAATTTGTTTTTGAGTAAAATATCTCGAGATGGCATTTTGGACATCATCCAAAGATTCAGATTTTTTGCCACTAAGAAAATGTTGTAGGGATCGAAATAAATGGAAATCCGAGAGTGCGATATCGGGTGAGTATAGTGGGTGAGGCAGGACCTCCCACCCCAATTCATTAACTTTTTCCAGTGTTCGTCTTGCACAGTGCGGTCTTGCATTGTCGTGTTGCAGAATGACGCCTTTTCTGTTGACAATCGCGGGATACTTTTCGATTAAGGATTGGTTCACTCGATCCAATTGTTCACAATAAAGGTCTGCATTAACAGTTTGTCCAGGTTTCAGTACTTCAAAGTGAACAATTCCGCGAATACTCCACCAAACACACAGAAGTGCCTTTTTGGGATGTAAACCCGGCTTCGCAGTACTTCGTGGTGATTCATTTGGAGAGAGCCACTGCCTTTTGCGTTTTGGATTATCATATAGGATCCATTTTTCGTCTCCAGTGATCAAACGATCAAAAAGCGGTTCTGTATGATGCCGTTGAAGCAATGCGTTGCATGTGATGGATCGGTTGGCTTTGTTCTCTTCGAACAGATTATGGGGGACCCAAACACCTGCTCTGCTTATTTTTCCAACCTGCTTTAAATGCTCCTGGTTGGTCGACCAAGGTTGGTTAAGGGTGTTTGACAGTTCTTCAATTGTTTGACATGGATTTGCTTCGACTTCTGCCCTTAACATGTCGTTGTCTAGTGTCGTTGGTCTTCCTGATCGATAGGAGTCAGAGAGATCAAAATTACCGGATCTGAACTTGGAAAACCATCTTTGGCATTTACGAATGTCTAATGCACTTGGATAAACATCGCAAATGTTTTTGGTCGCAACTGTTGCGTTACTACCCTTGCGAAACTCAAAAAGCATACAATGCCGAATATGCTCTTCTGGTATTTGGCTGGTCATTTCACCCCAAATTGCAAAAAAAATTTAATATTGTGAATTATTTAGAAGTGAACAAGTCACAATAACCTCAAAATGACTTTGGCACGCCTTCAAGATACACAATGAGCTGACAAATGGCAATCAAATATCGACATGCGCAGAAACGACATTACTTTCCGGTCCCCCTAATAGCTAATAAAGGCTCTAGCACAGGGGTCGGCAACCTTTTGAGACGGAAGAGCCAAAAGTTATAATTTACAAAATTTCCCAGTTTTTAACCCTTTCGCTACGGAGTGCTTTTCCGCGAGTGTGCTAACACGGTACGGAGCAAACCTTTTTTTTTTTTTTTTTACATGAGGAAATCTTCCAAAGACACCCCCTGCCCCGAGGGAGAGGCAGTGGGTATTGCCGGATTGGTAGCAAGCTACCCCTACCGGCTACAACCTCATGGTGACCTCTCATTAAAGCTTTATAGATGGGGCCCAGGGGCCAAACTAAGCATCTCTTCTGGACCCCACCCTAGCCTGTTGCTCCCGGTGAAGGCGGTTTCCGACCCAAAGGTCTTCCCCCATCCTTCCCCGGGGCTTCCCCAAAAGACTTGAAACCGCCATGCAGTCACGACATGGCGGCTCCCCCCTTCCGTGGTGCCGAGGCGTACCGGGTAGGCCCTCATCTCTACCCGGTCCAGGGTTTTCAGCCGAGGCACAGCCTCGCGAGGGAGCATGCACAGCACGGCGCTGTGCCTCGGCTGATCCTTCCATAGGCAGGGAATTATCCTGCCTATCCTACCTAATTATACTCATACATCCTTATAAATACTTTCACTCCAATAAATACATACATACAGGACACACCCCCATGTACATAAATTTGACGCCGAGAGAAATAGTAAGGTGGCCCGAAGGGGGTGCAGAGAGATCCAGTCATGTCCCTGGACCCCTCCCCTCAAAGACAGGCCACCCTCCCCATGCACGGAAATTCGTTATGAGGAGACCATTCCCCTCGGCGCCCCACCCGTCGCAGACGAACCACTCTCCCGGAGGAGGAGGCGCTGCTGTCTATATATACACCCCGCCCCGGGGTTACCCAACTTGAACCTGCTAACAGGCCAAGCAGCGGGCCCCCGGGGTCATCTCCCACCCATAACAAGCCCGAAGGCCCCTCCCATCCAAGTGGCTCGGGTAAACCCCCGGATTCGCCACATCCGAGACCTCCCCACAAAGGCCCCCCTGGGAGTGGTTTTTGGCCGGGTTTTCCATCCCGTAGCTCGGGTAGCCCCCGGAGTCGCCACGTCCGGACCTGAACTTGTCTGTGCCAGACCCATCAGGTTCCTAGGGCGGTTTTAAGGGTTTTCCGTCCCTTTAGCTCAGGTATCCCCGGGGTCGCTAAGGCCCCGTTCCCTGATCCACCCCGATCAGGGTCCCTGAGGAGAGCTCGGGTACCTCGGGATTGCCAAGTCCCGTGCCTGCCGACCCGGACCATCGGCAAGGCCCTGAGGGATAGCTCGGGAACCCCGGGATTGCAAAGTCCCGTACCCTGGTCAGCGCCTCCCACCGACCAGGGCCCCTGAGGACCGCTCTGGAACCCCGGGATCGCTAGACCCGTCCCCGATCAGCGCAGACCCAACCGATCAGAGTCCTTGAGGACCGCTCGGGACCCCGGGAGCGCTAAGTCCCGTACCCGATCGAAATCGGGCCCCTGGGGGGGAAAATTGGAAATACGAGAGCCCTATCTATGGCAGACCAGGAGACAGTATTGAAGGCGTTAGATGTGTCTAACGACACCGCCACAGCAACACTGCCCCTTCCTACCGCCCGCTTAGCGAGGTCGTTCACCCTGTTGATAGCATCAACATTAAAAGTAATATAGAGGTGGTCACTTAAGGTGGCCACCTCTTCCTCTACCCTCCAGCCGGTCACACGTCGCGCCATGCCAGGTGACGCAAAAGTGAGATCCACTATGGACTCACCTCTGGCATGCACGCACGTGCTCACGGAACCCTCATTCAGGAGAATGAGGCCGTGACTCGCCGCCCAGTCTACCAAGGCCGTTCCCTTGGGAGTGGTCCTGGGGTTTCCCCACTCCAATGCGTGAGCATTGAAGTCTCCCAGGACCAGCGTCTGACGGGGTTGGCATACAATCAGGCACTGGCCAACCTCGTCCAAATAACCCTCGAAGAGTCTTCAACTCTTGTTGAAGACGCGTAACATCCGATCACCGCGTGTTCCTCCCAGGCTATGGCCACGAAGCCCCTGCCACGAAAAAGTACGCGGCAGGTCGGAGCTCCGCGGGCCATACTCCAGGTGATCGCCGCCGTACCATCGAGATCTCCCACCCAGTTCGGGTGATCGGGGATCTGGTACGGTTCGGCGATCACTGCCAGGCCGATATTCCACTGCCGGAGGGTCTGCTGCAGCAAATCGTGCGCACCCCGGCAGTGGTTTATATTACCCTGGAGGAGGCGTGCAGACATTGTCGTCTGCTTACAGGCCTCCCTCCAGGGCAATCCCTACTACGGCCTGGCCGCAGCTATCGGCAGGGAGTTCTAAACTCCCTGCCGTCGTGGATGATGCTAGGGTGGGTGTCGGGGGAGGGGAAGCCTTCGCCCACATCGTGGGGGAGGGGGTTGGTACCCCCTTTTCCCCCACCTTCTCCATAGAGGAGGACGGGGAAGGAATGGGGAGGGGACTCACCGCTACAGCCGTCTCCTCCACCTCCATTGCCTCATCTTTCCTCGTAGCCGGTGCTGGTGCTCCCACGTTGGCGGGACCGGCCGGCAGCTTCTTCGCCTCCTTGGTTGCCGGGGGGGGGGGGGGGGGGGGGGGGGGGCTTGTTCCCCGGGTTTGGAGGTCTTGCCTTCCTTATCGGCGGGTGGCACGCCGGACCTCCCGTCCGGTGCCGGGCCAGTTTACCGGTGTTGGTGCACACCGCGCAGATTGGATCGGCCCGGCACGTCGATGCCCTATGGCCGGTCCCGCTGCAGCGGTAGCAGAGGCCGGACCGGTCCACCGAACCTTTACAGTTCTGGCGGACGTGCCCGACCTCCAAACACCTGAAACACATTAGCGGCCGCTGTGCAATGGCCGCTACGCGGGCCCTGCACAACTGGACCGAAATTCGTCCAGCTCTCTCCAGGGCCCTTGCTGCATTAAGCGGGCAGCGGGCCCAAGCCGAGAACATCCCGGAAGTTGTCTTCCGGAAGTCCCCAACCCGGACCTCGCTGACCGCGCATCCCCCCTGTTCGGCGACTGCCCGCCTGACCGCCTCCGGAGTGGCCATCTCCGTTAAATTAGAGATGACCAACTCCGCGGTCTTTTGCGGAGCCCTCAAGGGCTTTACTAAGGGCGGCCACAAGCCCGCCAGCCTTGAGGAGGCTGTCGGGTCCGGGGACCTCAAAAACGAGGGCCCCCGTTACCGCCCTTCTGGGGTTAAAATCATTATTAATGCCCAGGACCTCTAAATCGACCCTGGACATGGCCTGGGCCAGCTTCTGACCCAGGTCTTTTTCTTGGCCAGCCGGAGCGGTGACCGTCACTGCCGACGTCCCGGGGGGACGCGGCAGCTTCGGCCTCTCCTGCTGGCCTTTACCTTTCCCTCTCGGGGGACCCTGGGGCGGTTGCGCCGTCCTTGTCCCTCCGGCTGGAGTCTTCGGCGGCGTCTTCCCCGACGCCGCTTTGGGTGCAGGTGTAGCGGGGGTGGTGGGGGCCTTTTTGCCACTCCTTCTCTTCTCCAGACCCCACCGTGGTCACTTGTTGATCAGTGGCGAGGTCCGGAGAAGCGACGTCCACCTCCATGCCGCCGTTGTCAGTTTCGACAACGGCAGCCGGGGGGCGGGCGTCTGCCTTCTCTAGGCGCTCCTCCAACGCCTTTACCTTCTGGAGAAGGGCCTCTTTCTCCTTCTCCAGCTTCCTTACTTTCTCGTTAGCCCTCCGTTCTCGGTCACTATGGGCCGACAGCACTTGCCTGGCCGAGGCGTCCGGGGCGTCGCTATCCTTGACCCTGCGGGCTATCTCCTCACCAAGGGTGTGGGAGATCCGCATGTTCAGGCGGACGCGCCTGAGGTCGGTGGTTTTGATGTTTGACATCTTTCCCATCGTTTGGGCTGTCGACTCTAGACAGCCCCTCAGGCGCCTCCAACATTTACCTAATTCCTCGGCAGGGAGTCCTTCACTGAGGAACGACTCTTTCGGAAGGGGCTTCATTCCGGGACCAGATTTCTCTGGGTCCCAGAAGACCCCCCCCCCCCCCCCCCCCCGGAACAGCGCCCTCTCGGGGCTTCCTGCCGTTGCGGTTCTTCTCGCTGAGACCGTCGCCCATCAGACGGTCTATCTCAGCGAGATGTGCCGACACCTCCTGTTCCCACATCTCCCGCTTTTCTATCTCGGAGATCGGCACCTTGCGGGGCTTCTCCGAGATCCTGTCCGTATCCTTCTCTTTGTCCTTTTTGGACGAAGGATTGGACGTCTTCGTCCCACTCGTTGCCGAGGCAGCCAAGTGGGATGGTCCCGCCCTATCCTTCGTCCTGTCGTTTGTGCCAGGTCGGGGGTCACAATTATTGAGCACTACAACCGGGGCATTGTGCCCAACCCCGGAGGAGCCATGGTCGCTGGATGACGACGCAGTGGGGCCCGCTTTACAACCAGCATCTGCGCCGGCACTGAGGGATCCGCCCTCTGTGCGGTAAACTTTATCCTTGTTATTGTGTCTATTCATGTTTGTAAAAAGAAAAAGAGCCAATCCGTCAACAAGGAAATCCGTCCGACGACCCACTCGCTCCGTTCGCGCCAACACCCCCGCAAGCAGGAGTGTCAGCCCCAGAGGACACCACGTGGAGGTGGAGCGATGGGAACCTTTTTCGCTAGCAAGGGCCCCCAACTTCGCCGAAATCCCCTCCATCGAGTCTCAAAAGACGTACTGCTGGTTGCACGTTAAATCATTCTCATTGCTCACAAAGACACCCTTCCATTATTGCCGCTCGACACCTCGCCCGGAGGGCGGAAAATTAAAAGATGTTAAAAAGTCCCACCCGTCCCAAGTGCCCCTTCGGGCTACTAACTCTAGGATTAGTCGCTCGGGACGGGGTCTCTACCGCACCTCCCCCAGCCCCGTGCCCTGGCTCCTATTGCTAGGGCTCAACGCACAGGGCAAACGAAGTACGGCGAGTCCGGCTTATTACTCCGGGGACGTGGCGCCCCACTCTGCCGACGGTGGTGAACAAAAAACGGAGGATCCGTTATCGACAGGTGTCGGCACCCGGAAGTTTTGTACCACCTACGGGCTTACGAGAGGGGCTCCGGCACATCTCCCATCCACCCCTCTTTCATGGTGTCTGGTGCACCGGACAAGGCCTTAATTTTACCCCTCCCTGTGTCGGCGGCCCTTCAACTGTTGCACAACGTGCACGTACAATTTTACGCGGTCCTTACCGCTCCATCCATGTAAGCACCAGCAGACGCTCTCTCGAATACCGGAGAGGGACATCAGCTCCATCAGAGTTTTTCGGAAGTTAGCCCTCCCTTTGTCAAAACCCAAGTTCGGCTCCCGAAGACCCTTCTAGCCGCCGTCCTCCGTACGGAGCAAACCTGGCGCGAACCGACTTATTTCGCTGCTAGTAGAATGTACCATTTAATAATTTGTGACGTAATACAAATAATTAATTCGAAATTACAATGCATATAACATATAAGAAGTAAACACTTATGGTATATAAAAAATAACCAATTAAAAAATATGGTCTAATATTTAATATTGGTATAACTTCGTGTGACATTTTGACGGGTGACTATACTCATCGCCCGTACTTAGCGAGCGTCAAGCGTTGGGTGACTATAGTCACCGCTCGTAGCGAAAGGGTTACAGAGCCACTAAAATTTTTGTTTCAATATTATGGTATTTGATTAGGATTAGATATATAAATTTGATTTTTGATTTAAAATAAATAGCTTTAAATACGAAATAATATGTATTCATATAAAAAAATTTAAACCTTAAATAAATGATTTTGATATGTAGCTACAATAGTTACATCAATGTGGGCATTGGCCTTGCATGCTTTTTGAAAGTTTGGTTAAATCTTGCTCATAACTTGTTATTTTCAGTTTTAAGCACACCTCTAGATTTTTATTTGTTAGTTGGCTTCTTACTTTACTTTTTATTATATTCATGCAAGAGAACGCTTGCTGACTGAAGACTGAACATATGGATGTAGGAAGGAGAGAGGATAACCGGTTATGGCACATTCATTTGGTCCAAGAGTGGTCCAAGAACAACGTGGCGTTGCAACCAGCTGCGCAGCTACATTTCGACAGTGCTTTAATTTGACTGCCAGCAATGTATTTATTATAGGGACGCTTTATCCTCTCTCCTTACTACATTCATAGTTTTTATCCTGTTTGCAATATTTTTTTGAGTTTTGAAAATAAAATAATATAATTATTATTTTTCGCGCATGAAACTGGAAGGTCGCAATTTGACATCGAAGAAACTCTTCCTTCCTCTTCTTTGTTATAACTTTCCACGATATAATATTATGTACTTTTAATATTTAACATATATTTTCATGCATTATAATAAACCAATATCTATTAAGCATACAAAATGTTTGCGAATACCCATAATTGCAAAATATGGCATAACTTGGAAAAGCATGCCCTATGATTATTTTCATGCAGGTTTTATATTTTTTGAGGACATAAAAATATTTGTGAAACACTTTAAAGCGACTATTGATTATTGCTATGTGTTTAATAATTTAAAAAGAAATTACAGAAAAAAAAATTGAATCCCCCTTGGGGACTCGAACTCGCAACAAAAATTGTCCAGCGGTTCCGCAGGCAGACACTTTTTTTTTTGTAACAATACGTTTATTGCTGTCAAAATGTTAACAATGTATATACATTAGTTACAATAAACCTGTAAAAACGTACAAAACAGGTAACAAGGGTAAAAAAAATAAAAATTTTTTTTTTTAATAATATAGCCTAATGGCTCTTGACAAGAGCACTCGTAAGCTTAAACTAGGTTTGTGATTTTATAATATTGCACTTAATGCTACTTTGTATTTGATATCTTCGGGTTTTATTATTAGTGGATAATACCATTTTTTGTTTGTTTGTGAGTATAGAAAAGACAACGAGTAGAAAAAAGAAAAAACTATACTTATAATATCTTTTTTTTTTTTACGTAAATTAAGGGAAAGGGTGTCAGGTACAAGTATAAGGAAATGTATAATAGGGAAAATTGGTTTGCTAACCTCTTTGGGGTCGTTTTATGCGTACTTAATGCTACTTATTTTTACTTATTTCTATGTCCAAGTCACGGAAGCCCTGTTTACACTCCAGTTTAGTTGTGTTCAGTTAATTACGGAGTTTACGGGGTGTCCGTGCTTTTGCGTACATTATTGCACTTAGTTTTTATTTACATTTTAATAGTATCTTATGCATAATTGTTTATTCTCCCCGTGTCGGTGGGATTGCCTTTGGGATTCTTTTTTCTGACTAGGCTTTAGGTGTTTTACATTGGGTCCAACCACCAGTATCTTGCAGTGTTTTTCCGGTGTTTGTCATTTTTGTCTATTTTAGGTCGTTTTGTGTCGAATCTAATGTGAGGGTCATTTGCGCCGAGGTTTGGGTTGAAAGTAATTTCTTTGTTGAATGTTTTACGGTTTATGTGGTATAATATTGGTGTGCTTTGTGTGTTTTGGATGTATCCTTTTTTGTCTAAGTATATAAATGATTCAGGCGGGGTGTAACCGGATTTTCTTGCTTTGTTGTAATAATTATCGTTTGGGTATATCGAACTTGATATTAGACTATTCGAGGTAATGTTGTGAATGTTGGACCAGTGGTTCCTGATTAATTTTATTATATGCATATCAATTCTATTTGTGTTGGCGTATTCGTATATTTTTATGTTACTGATTAGTTTTGTGTAATTTATTTCTGGTGAGCGGTATTTATTAAGACATGCTCTTAGGCATTTTCTCTCTAGGTGTCTTAGTTTTTCCATTGTGCTGGCGCTTATGTTAAACCATATGGGACAGGCGTAAGTTAGTATAGGTCTTATTAGTGTTTTATAGCAAAGGATTTTAACTGATGTGTCTAGGTCTTTAGAATAAAATAGTCTTCTATGGCTTAAGAATTGTTTGAGGGCTCTATGGATTTGTGTTTCTACGTGCTAGTTGTAATTTAGTTTGAAGTCTATGTACGTTCCAAAGTATTTGACTATGTTTTTGTGAGGTATTAAGTTTCTTTGTGTGCTATTGTCATGTAGTAAAAAATATTTTGCGTTTACACATACGTCATTGTTAGCATCCGATATTTTTGAGATGTAGGGTCTAAAGAGAATCGTCTCACACTTTGCTGTATTTATTTTTAATTTCCAAGTGTGAAGGTAATCTTGTACCTTATTGAATATTTCTTAGAGTTCGCCTTTAATTATACTAGGTTTATTGCCTGACGCGTAAATGACTAAATCGTCTGCGAATGCTATTGCGTGTTTATTATTATTGCTATTTAATTCGAAGCGATGTAATATGTCACTTATATAGATGTTGAACAGGGTGGGGGAGTTTACCGTTCCTTGTTGCAATCCATTTTTGATTCTTTACCATCTTTGTTACGTTTTTTTATGGCTATCGTTTTTGCTGTTTTCCAGGTGGACGGAAAGTATGTTAGGTTCAGGCAGTTGTTGAATAGTATGGCGTAGAGATATACAATGAGTCACGAAAGTATTCGAACGCTCGGAAATGAAAAGTTTGACGCTTAAAAAATGTGAGGGATATTGCGAATTACAAAGTACTTTTATTCCTATAGTAATATATAAGTGTCATAGCTATTCATGTTAAATTTGAAGTGTGTCTGATAACGTAAACATTACTTATGAAAGATTTCTTGGTAACATCGAGTAGACAGATTCCACGAAAGTATTCGAATGACGAAATTTGGAGTACAGAACACTCCTTGAATTTAACAAACAGTAAACATTGGTTTCCTCAGTTGGTGTTACACACTTCCCTTGGTCAGTGCTGCAAGTGGTAATAAGATTTTAAAATTTATATGAATAATGTGCCCAAAAAAGTCAGAGACAAGCATTACTGACAGGAAATTAATAATTAAGTGGCATAATGAAGGCAAGAGCTATAGCGAAATAGCACATTTCTTAGGACGAAGTAAATCTACCATTTACTACATAGTAAAAAAGGTAAAAACCACTGGAATCCTTCAGGATGAAGTCCGTTCTGGCCGGCCCAAGCAATTAACGAAGAGAGAAGAGAACACAATTGTGCGTGAAATAAAAAAGGACCCGACAATTTCTGTACCAAAACTTGCTGTACAAGTTGCTGATAATTTTAGAAAACAAGTTCATCCTGAACTTTGTCGAAGAATCCTCCGTAAAAACGATTTTCATGGTCGTATTCCCCGAAAGAAACCATGTATTAGCAAAGTCAATAAACAGAAAAAATTAAATTTCGCTAAAAATGTTGTCAACAAAGATAAGGTCTTTTGGAAGCACGTTATTTTTTCAGACGAGAGCAAATTTAATATATTTGGGTCATATGGATGGCATAAAATTTGGAGAAAAGCAAATAGAGAGATGGATATTAAAAATCTACGACCAACTGTGAAACATGGAGGTGGGTCGATTATGGTATGGGGATGTATGGGGACCAGTGGTGTTGGAAACCTCGTCATTATTGACGGAATACTAGATAAATTCAAATATATGCAAATATTGAAAGACAATTTGAAGCAAAGTGCGGAAAAATTAGGTGTAGTAAGCGATTTTCATTTTCAGCAGGACAATGATCCAAAACACACCGCACGTATTGTTAAAGAATGGATCATATACAACGTACCCCACGTTTTAGAAACACCCCCACAAAGTCCGGACGTCAACCCCATAGAACACTTATGGGCAGAAATTGGCAAACAATTAAGTAAACATAATATTAATTCCAAGGAAACATTAAAAACAAAAATTGTGGAAGTTTGGAACAATATAAAAAAAAAGTTACTGAAAATTTAGTTGATAGCATGCAACGACGTTTGCAAGCCATAATAAAAGCTCATGGTGGTCCAACAAAATATTAAAACACTATAGTTGTTTAAGATATGTACTATTTATTTAATCGTTCGAATACTTTTGTGGCGTTCATTTAGATCACGTTACCAAAAAATATTTTATAAGTACCCAGACAGACTGGAATATTGCAGCAATATTATATTGCAACCTTAAAGCTTGCAGGGAAAATTGACGCAACATTGCTGCAACATTGCTACAATATTCCACTGTCCGCCTCTTTGTAGCTTGCAGGAATATTGCGGCAATATTGCCGGGAATATTGCAGCAATATTGCAGGAACATTGCGAACGTTGCGGGAATATTGCAGGAACATTGCGAACGTTGCAGGAATATTGCGGGAACATTGCGAACGTTGCGGAAATATTGCAGAAACATTGCGAACGTTGCGGGAATATTTAATTAAAACATTTATTTGTGATAATTGCATTTATTCAATAGAAATAACAAATGTAATATTAATTTTGTACTGAGTTTATGATAATATGGTAATTATAACATTTTGGTTATTTCTTCGGAATACCCATAGTTTTCATCCGATGACTGATGTCCTTGATTTTTCGAACGACTTGTTCTAGTTTTTGACTGTGACAGCCATTTCGCAATGGCGTGGTTGATATCTGACGGCGACCATGCCTCCTTCCCAATCATTTGTATACTTTCTGCAAAATAATAAATGCCCAAAGTAACATATGTGGTGCCGATATAACAATGGTAACTCTTAAACAAAAAAACTTACTTTGTAGCAGCCTCGCCGTCGTTAATGTGCTAAAGCAACGTTTCTTCAAACGTCCGAGCCAACTGAATTGCATCGCAATGTTATCTGCTATTACCTTTGAGCAAAGGGCACATACAGCCATACCCAACTTTCCGTGCCCCATATTAGCTAGGCGTAGAGTCTAAAAAACAAAATAAACCTTTGAAAAGTCTAAAAAAACATTTCACATTATTAATTAGTGCTCAACACTGAGGGAAAGGTAGTATTTAGCAATATGAACAGCCAGTCACATTTTCTCCAACGTACTCGATGACTTTATATGTCCCGGCCACAGGCTTTCGTCCTTTGCCTGATTTAATTACGAAGTTGGAATGACTTGCAGTCCATCCACAAATTGGGCGATTGTATATTTTTTTGCTGCACTCATTGTATTATGATTTATTAAAATGGTACGTCTCGCGCTATTTGAAGAAAATACAGTATATGGCCGTACCTCGACTTGCACTGTGCACAACGTGCACTGCACGTGGTACGCTTTATGGCCGTACCTAGGTACGGGTCATGCAGAATGTTTCACTTCTTGACAGTCCCAGTCAAAGATTATTATCTTTTGATGAATTAACTTTTATGCACAAGAATGATGTTAGCAAATTTATGTATGTATAAGTTTGAATATTGATTCACAATCAACGATTACAATATATGGAAAACTGTTAGATTCATTTATAATATTTTGACGTGGAACTGTTTTCCAATAGCTTGCAGCGCCACGTAAACGACGTTTAGTTAAATAACATTAATATGCAACAATTGTTGCGTCGAAGCCCATAGACAAGACGTAGTATAAAAACATGTTTACCAAATGTTGCTAAAAAGTGTTTTATAATATTCATTAACGCATTAAGGACCGCAAAGAAATTTGTAAGACATACACCTGAGGCCACACGTTTCTGGGTAAACTTGTACGTTCAAAAATCATCATAACTTTGTTATTTATGAAGCAATTTTTGCGAAATTTTTAGAAATTGTGAAATAGGATGTATATTAACCCCTTAACGTGCACACTCGAGTTAATTCGAGCGCGCTAAACCGGCCAAACTGCGCACACTCGAGTTAACTCGAGCGAGGTTTTATTTTATGATGCTATAATTTTTCGCACTCGCACATAATCGAGAATTGAAAATAACAATGTGAAAGCTAAGAAAAACAATCGTTTTGTTGATATTTATCATTTACATAGGATTGTAAGCTATAACACTTATTTATTCAAGAATAAAATATAGCCTTTTTCCATGGGACAAAAGCGCAGTATATTTCTGCACTCGTGACGACTGAATGCGATCCGTCGTAGTATTTTCGAAAACGACTCTACGTTTTAGGAATTCCTATTCCAAACAGAAGACTCTCTCTACAGTGTAGGGGAAAGTAACATAAACAATTTATATTACTGAGTGGGCCCGAGCTCGTCTTTTGGGCATCCACAGTCAGTTCCTTCTAAACTCCAGCAATATAAAGACGGTTATTTCATAGCCTCATAGTAAAAGTAATAAATATAAAGTATATTAATTTATCACCCATTTCCAATAATAGTTTAGTTCAATATTTACCTAAATGTTGCAAACTTGCAAAGATAAGTGTATCTTTATAGATACGATCAAAATCCAAATTTAAAGTAAAAATGTTGAATAATTTTTTATTTTTTTTATTTTTTTGGCAAGACTATGTTCTAAAGTATGTACTTTTGCATTAAAAAAAATTGATTTTTTTTGGCCGTTTTTTTTCAACAAAACTGCGTTAAGGGGTTAAGCAATTATTTAACAAAATGGTTTTTAATAATTATTAAATAATTAATAAAAATTATTAATATTATTAATAATATTATATTATAATGTATTATAATATATTATTAATAATAAAAATAATAATTGTTAATAACTTGATATTTCCGCTGCAATATTGCCACTGCAATGTATGCGGCAATGTTCCCGCTGCAATATTGCTCTGCAATGTTGCAGCAATATTGCGGCAATGTTCCCGCTGCAATATTGCCACTGCAATGTTGCGGCAATGTTGCGGCAATGTTGCGGCAATGTTGCGGCAATGTTCCCGCTGCAATATTGGCAATATTGTGCAAGATTCGCAATATTGCTGCAATATTGCTGCAATATTCCAGTCTGTCTGGGTTATGATTGTTGTTTAGTTTTGTTTCGCACAGAGCATGATGTCTGGTTTATGTGTTTGTAAACAATTCAGGAAGGATGCTCTTTTCTCGTTTGAGATGATTGAGTTTACATTTATGGATATTAGTTTTAATCGCCGTAATCTCATTTTATTAGAGTTAATTTTTTTAGTCATTGGTATCTAGGTTGCGTTCAAATGCTTCCGTTATTAATCTAATTTTCTGTGAGTTTATAATTATATTCTTCTCTATTTTTTCTAGGTGTTTATTTAGAGTTATTGTTATTATGTTTGTAATTTGATCTGTGAGTAGCGGGCTGGATTTATTTATGGGTTTTTGTTGGGTATTTGCGTTTACGCTATGAGGGATTGGATTGATTATTCTGTTACTTTTGTGAGACGAGAAACGAAGATTGCTGAGTGAGTGAGTGAGATAGCGCGAGAAACAAAAGCGTTTCGGGAGACGGACAAAAAGAAGAACGGAACGAACGAAGGAAGAGTGCAGGGGGTGGAAACTCCCATATTAAAAAATTTGGACTCATTCTGCCACAAATGTGCTGCCGTCTAGCGAGGAACCCGTGATTTGAAACTAATAATTATATATATAGCATACTATGCTATATATATATATGCATTATTGCTTTTAAACTTTGAAATAATGAAGAAGCATATTGAGCTCAGGTTTACTATTGTGAACTTTCATAATTTTTAATCAACTTCACAATGGTAAAACAGAGCTCAATATACTTATATAATATTTTGAAGGAAGAGGTAAACTTAAGTCTACTTAATTAAATTTATTAAATTCAGAAACATACAATCTTTTTATTACATATTTACTTATAACTACTTATCTTAAATTGTAATATTTATTATTATATTAAATGTTCTACTAACCCTCCTCCTTTCTCAAACGGGCTTGGGACCGTCTATGGCGGAGTTATGGCTGTTACCCAGCCAGGGACCCTTTGCTAGGTACTGACGGCCGGGTCAGCCGAGCCCAGGTTTTTTATAGAGGTACTGCTCCTCTCTTTTCGTGACGAGTAATGCTACTAATTTACGTAGCAAATCTCCACCTGTACCCTAGGCAGGGGCCCTTTGCTGGGTACTGACGGCCGGGCCAGCCGAGCCCAGGTTTTTTTAAGAGGTATATCTCCTCTCTTCTTACTGTCGTAATTTTCTCTTTAATCGCAGATGGTATTTCTGGTGAGCTTTTTTCATTATTACATTTTGCGTTTTAATTGTATTTTTTCCACTCAACATTCTGTTGATTCGTTCGCACCAGCTCGCAAGAAAATTATTGATGGCAGCATTCAGGATTGCATCTTTCAATGATTCAAAATGATCACTACATTGAATAAAATCGAATGTGATCCTTTTCTTTATAGCTTCTTTTAATAGTTTTGATATTTTAAATTTAAAATACACGTCATTTATTGTTCGGTATAATATCTTATTCATTTTTAAGACAGCTTTTCTAAATGATGCATGTCTGCAACTCAACATGCAAATGTTGCATTCTCTGTTAACATATTTTTGAAGAACTTGCTTTAATATACAGTTCTTCGTGACGTGTATATAAGATGCACTGGTACCGGTTGAAGTTGATATTGTTATATTTAACACATCTGCGATTTCATCTTCATTTTCCACGTTTTCGAACACACGTTGTTCCAGATATGACTTCAAAGTGAACAATAATTCCCCGTCGCATACATTTTCGCAGTTCCCTTTAGTGCTGCGTCCAGATGATAGATTATTAATTAATAATGTTTTGTAAGCGCCATTAAATCCAGTGCAAGTGGGATTGGTGTTTCTGCAACCTGTAGCCCTTATGCTGCCAAACAAATTTTCCAGTGCATCTTGATTTATATAACGGGATTTTAATTTACGAAACCCGTGAGAATTTAGATCCTTCCATAGTTCTTAAAAATTTTGTATTGTCTTAATCCAGTTCTTTAGACATGCTGACCCTCCAGATATTTCCTTAGTCGCCGAATTCACGAACCGCACGTTTTTCAATTGAAGAACTGCATTTGTCCAAAAATTGTGGTGCGAACTTTTTTCTGTCACCATACTTCGTAACGGTTTGTTTTCTTCCAATTGGTGACCGTTTACGGAATCAAACAGGTTGTCAAAAAAATTTAAAAGTTTAGCAGTTGTCTCTGCTTCATTCGGCATTGCTAGTGGTCCAATGTCCGTACGATAGGTATCTATAAATTTTAGTTATAATAAATATATATGTATATTGAAAAGAACATGGAAATACATAGTAAAATGTTATCAATATTAACTTACCAGCTCGTGCAAGATACTGTAATGTTACAGAGACCGTATCGCTAAAGACTTGAGTCGCGTACTTCACTTTCATTTTTTTAATCTTTTGTGGGATGACATGCTCATCTGTTAGTTTTTTCATCATTCGGGAGAAGCTACATATGTGTGATTCCATTTGGTATGCTAATTCTATATGTTTCCAGGATCCAAACTCCCGTTTTCCGTCCGTATTGTTAACATCTACTTCCAAGTCTTTGGTCAGTAAATTGTTTCGGACGGTTTTCAATAAATGTGGCGGATCGTAAAACGGGATTATTTTTTCATCGTCCAACTCGAAGGTGTAGGTTCCTAAAAAGCATAATTTTTGGTTTTAGTAAAGTATTAACAAACAGTAAAACATTGACGAATATATTGCGTCTTTTAATTTTTTAAAAGTTGTACTTACGATGCTCTTCGCCTCGTTTCCATTTTGCTCTTGTTGTGTCATCTACGAGGCGATTGATGGCTGCTACATTACTTGTGCCTTGATCGCACACTGTAGCAACCACTTTGAATCCTGTTGCTGTTATATTTTGTATGACATCTTTAATACAATATAGCAGCTGTGGTGTGGTGGTTTGATTTTCACAGAAATGGTATGCGACGGGTACTTTCCATCCGGTTTCTAATCCTCTTAACATAAAAACTAACGCATGATCCGCAAAATTGCCAGTTCTTCTTTTGCCCCAGTCTTCTACTCCAATGATTCGGTTTTGAATCTTATCATAAAATAAGTGAGGCTGTAGGGCCATTTCATCCCACATCAGTACGCAATATGTTTGTCTTTCTGACAACTTGGTAGCTTCTTCTGCCAAATGCCTTAGCATTATATTGCACGTGCCGGTATTTAGCTTGATGCTTTGCAACATACTTTTCAATGTGCGTGTACTCGGCATGTTACATAATTTCTGTAACAATTTATATGTCCTTGGCGACTGTTTGAAATTGGTTAATGACAATACTTTTTCATCTTCTGTATAACGTCTTCCCTGAAATCAAATTAGTTATTAGCTTAACATATCTGAATCTGAAAATTGTTATACATTTTGTACAGTTATATAACAATGTTATTGTAAAAAATACTTTGTTATTATTAAATGTTTAACTTTCCTACCTGTGGTGCATATTCTGAAGTCCGTAACTGCATGTCGATTAATGTTCTTTGAGTTGCAGACAATGCATCATACTGATTTAAGAGCTGTTGTCGTGAACGTTTCTGGAGGGTTCTGAGTTTTTGCCTCAGAGTTTTATTTTCTTTTTCAGCATATTTTTGCCGTGCCATTAACTTTTTTATATCTGTGAACACCTTTAGACCTTTAGGTGTAAACGCAGTACTTTTAGTAATGACATTGTGATTCCTTCTTCTCGTTATGTTCGAAGAACTGCATGCAGTGCACAAACCTAATGGACTGTCTATAAGACAAAGTTAAAAATAACAATTATTAATATTTCATATTAGTAGTTGTATTACATTTGTAATAAATAAACCAAGAATTACTTGAAAGACGTGGTACATCCTCTGGTATAATGTATGGAACACTTGATGATGTGCCTTGTTCATTTTCAATATTTTCGACTGGAGCCTCTTCTATGTGTACTTCTGCTTCTAAAAAAACAAAAACGTGTTCCATGTATATAAATTGTATATATTATATTACGTTTCTCAAACACATTTTTAATTCTTACCTTGTACTTCTTCTTCTGCAATTTCAAAGTGTGCCACATTTTCAATTATTCCTTCACTATCACTCTCCTCAAGATTTTCCACCAACATTTGCGTAGGTAGATTCAGAGAAGGAATCATGTCAGGAAATAATTTTCTATATGTCCCTACCCTATAGGCACTGTCAGGAAAATGTTTGTAGCACACTTTATACTGTTGTCTCGCTGAGGTAGAAACATTTAACAGGTCCAGAGTCCCTATTGACATGACCAACTCCTCCGATATTGCAGCCACCTTAGGTAATTTGTGGCCAGGCGCTTCTTGGCCTGAACCACAGCCAGGAACGCAGCATACCTTCCGCATCCTGATATACGACAAAACAGTAAACTAAATTAAAAAAGTAAATTACGACAATTTATGAAATAATAAATAAAACAACAAGTAATTGTAGAATTGGCGCTTAAACAATTGGACAAATTCCAACTGAAAGCGCTAATACAACAATATAAATTAAGATAAAATGAATAAAAGTAGTGTATGTTATTTGAATTTGAAATCAAATTTTTTCTTTCCCCAGAGATACAGTGACCGAAATAATGATAGGTTCACTTTAATTTCCGGGCATAAAAGAATGTTTTATGTAGTATTTTTGATTTTATTTGGTAATATTTATTCTTTCTAACACAATTAACAAGACACACAGTTAAATTGAATAACAGAATGTTTATTAAGGTCCATTACAATATTTTACCACAAAACTTAAATATTAGGTGCGAAATAAACATAGGTTCATAATATATTTTTACATAAAAAATTGAATCAATAGAAAAATATAAATAATTTAGTATTTAGTTTGTCCTCCTTTGTTCTTTATTACTTCAAATATTCTCTTTGGCATTGTCTCGATTAGTTTTTGCAATGTCTCTGATTGAATTTGACACCATGCCTCTCTGATGCCGTTTTTTAATTCAGAGGCATTGCAATACTGCTTGCCATTGGCGTAAATCTTACGTGCTAAAATTCCCCAAAGATTTTCAATGGGATTTAAATCTGGACTTCTTGATGGCCAAGGTAAAACTTCAACTTTTACCCTCTCAAACCAGGTTTTAATAGGCTTTGCCCTATGTATTGCAGCATTATCGTGCTGAAATATGATATCAGGGCCACCAATATTGTCTCCGTATTCATCCAGAACCAGGGTAGGCAAGCTGCCGTGTTATGAAAAAGGACTGAAAACAGCGCCGCTAGTATTCGCGGGTACGAACTAAAGGCATAAATTTTTGTATAGCATGCCTATCTATATTAATGTATACTCAATAGTTGTATTCTAATGCTTGCCTTCATATTTTCTTTTTAATTTTATTTTAAAATGGAAATAACAACATTATATTTCAGTTACTTTCGTTTTATTAATATTCATATTACAAAAGAATCATAATATACATAGGTATACATAGGAATAGATATACAATTACAGTACAAATATTGTCTAACCTCTATTTTCTTTGCAGGAAATGATTGAATATTTCTTCCTTTGCTTCATATCTAGAAAAAGAAAACACCGTCAATTATAACAATATTTTAAAAACTATAGCAATTATAATAACTATGAAATAAATAATAATTATGTCTCAAGTTCGTTTGGCTGCTCGTTTTCGTCGTGAACGGTCTCCAATCACCCATAATGGCGGTTCAGAACAGAATTGACATTTCAGTCTTGGCGGGAAAGATCACACCGATTTCCTCTTGCAAATGTAGTTGAAATTCGTCAATTCGGTGTTATGTAAGACTAGCGTCAGTATCGCCACCTGGTAGACGCGGGTCGCGTAACTTGGAACCGCTGAGCCCATTACAGCTTGTCGACCCTGTCCAGAACATATTCCAGCAGTTCCTGGTATTTTTCGGCACTTGCTTTTGGCGGAAACCACATTATCGGGGTCTTACCGTTATACCCAAATGCAGCCCAAACCATCACACTACCTCCTCCATGGACCCTTGTCATTTTCATATCTTTTTGGTCTCGCAAATCGTGCCAATAGTAGTGAAATCCGTCTGGACCATCTAAATTAAATTTCTTCTCGTCTGAGAAGATAATCGTTTTCCACTTTTCGGTCCATGACATACGATTTTCAGCAAATTTCAATCTTTCTTCTTTGTGGAATTTGGTTAACGGTGGTTTCTTCGCTCTTTTGGTGTACCTCAATGTTCCACTTCAACTTAGAACTTGTTGTACACGTCGAACACCCACTGGCAAATCTAACTTTATCTTTATTTGAGACGCATTTAGTTTATTTTGTCGTGCTTCTTGAAAAATTGTGCCTTTTTCCCTTTGACTTAATTTTTTTAGACGGCCCGTAGATGTTTTAGCGCCATATTTTTCTCTTAATTTTAGAAAATTATTTACAACATTTAATGACCTTTCAATGGTCCTTGCAATTTGTCTATTTGAGAGACCTGTATTGTGGTAAGCCATAATTTGGCCCTTTTCATTATCATTCAGTGGTTTACCACGCCCCATTATGCTTTAAAAGTATTAAAACCACATGAAATATTTTTTAAAATGTTTAAACATTATAAATCTTTGTACTTACCATACAAAACTGTTAAACAAATAGCGCTATCAAAGTTATTTTTTACATATTTCACCGTGAACCTAATATTATTTCCTATCTTATACACGACACTTTCTGCAATGACGTCTATAACTGTATGTGTTTTCACTAAGGCTTTTGATACAAAGTAAGTGCTTGCATAGTGAGTTGGATATATTCTTGCGGAATCATTACAAATGCCCCAATACGCTTCCGACATCGTAAACAAAAGAAAATATAATAAACAAGCCAACGCAGATTGTGAACCTATCATTATTTCGGCCACTGTATGTCTCCTTCGAATATACATACAGTACTGAAGTTTTCCTGATTTTCTGAAATCCTGCCATCCCTCCAAAACTTTCTCTTTTTAAGATCATCTTGCAGCCACATGTTTTCAAGTGCTTTCACGTGTTTTAAGTGCATCCAAGTGCATCCGATGCCGATGCAGTCAAATGTTGCTTTGAATAGTGGGGGTAGCGCGCCTCACGGATAGTCTAAGGAGTGAATGTGTAGGTTTCTCATGGATTCTACAATTGTACGTGTTAGTTTAGCATACGTGGCGCCGTCTAGACAGGAACCCGTAAACGAGAATTAAAACGGCTCGAAGTTTTTCGATAAGAGTTTCACCCCCCTGGTATCACATTTTAATCTTCACTTGCTTGTTTTATAATATTCATTAACGCATTAAGGACCGCAAAGAAATCTGTAAGACATACACCTGAGGCCGCACGTTTCTGGGTAAACTTGTACGTTCAAAAATCATCATAACTTTGTTATTTATGAAGCAATTTTTGCGAAATTTTTAGAAATTGTGAAATAGGATGTATATTAAGCAATTATTTAAAAAAATGGTTTTTAATAATTATTACATAATTAATAATATTTATTAATATTATTAATAATATTATATTATAATATATTATAATATATTATTATAACATATAAATTCGTGCTTTATTCCCTTGCAGGGTATACTGCGGACCTCCGCTCCGCTTACAACTTTTGTACACTCTTTCTTGTTTCTTCGCATTCTTCTTTTTGCTTGAGAGAGAGAAAGAAACACACTCAGCCATCCATGCCTCCATTCCCACACATTCCTTGGACCTCCGCTTCCGCCGCCCTTTCCTTCCTTTCTTCCACACACCCATTCATTCCCAACCATCCTCCTCTTTCCCTCATTTCCTCTAGTCTCTTCATCCAAATCTCTCCCTCCCCCCCCCCCCCCCCCACCCCTCTCCCAATACCTCATCTACCATTTCCTGCCACCCTTTCTCCACCCCCCAGTCCGTACATTCTTCCCATACATGTTCCCATGTTTCCTCTCTCCATCCACATATCGTACACTTTCTTTCTTCGTCCTTCTCCCAGTATCTACCTCCTCTCATACCATCTCCCAGCCTATACTTTGCCACCCTTTGCCATCTTTCCTCCTTCCATTCCCCCTTCAGGTACTCTGGCACTCCCTTTCCCTTCACCCTGCTATACCATTTATTAAATCTAGAATTCCTGATTTTTTCCCATCTTTCCTCTTCCTGCCACCTCCTGTCTTTTTCCACTATCCTTTCCCCCTTAACTCTCCCTCTTCTCTCAACTTTTCTATCTCTTTTATACTCCAGTTCTTTTCCTCGTAAAAACTTTTTCTTTCCTCCTCCCATTTTCCCATTACCTTTCCTTCTTTCGCCCTATCCCTCAGCTCCTCCCAGCACATCCTTGCCAATTTCCCTCCTCCTCCTTCTCCCAGTTTCTTTTCATAACTCCATGCTTTCAAGCCCGCTCTCCCCCTTAGCTTTTCCCTCTGTATCTCCTCTCTCACCATGTATCCTGGCGTGTACCTCCCGACTCCCATAACCCACTTTATATACGTATCCTGTACTCTCTCCACCTCCGCCGTTTCTTTCCATCCCCAGATTTCCACTCCACAGCTTATAACTGTCCATACCAGTCTATTAAACAGCCACATTCTTCTACCCCAGTTCTTTCCGAACTTCCTTTTTCCTATTCCCCACACCTCTCTCATCACCACCACTCCCTTGCTGATTCTTTCCTCTATCTGCTCTTTCTGACCCCCATTTGCGATCATCACATATCCCAAGTATTTATACTTCTTCACCTCTTCTATTTCTGTCCCTTTCCATTTCCACACCATTTTCTTCTGTCTTCCACCCCCCCCCCCCCCCTTCTACACCTCATCACTTTCGTTTTTCCCACATTGACCTCTAGTCCTTTCTGTTCCACATATTTTCCCAGCGTTTCAATCATCCCCTTCATTCCCACTTCCTCCTCTGCTACCACTGCCACATCATCTGCGTATGCCAGCGAGTATATTTTCCTACCCTTTACCCTTACTCCTCCCCATCCCTCTTTCTCTAACTCTTCGTCCAGATCCGCCAAGAGCAAGGTGAATAGGCATGGGCTCAGTGGGCATCCTTGTCTTACCCCTCTCCCCGTCCAGAAATTCCCCCCACCCTTACTCTATTCACTGTTTCCTCTAGCACCTCCTCACATCTGTCAACCAGGCCTTCTCTCACCCCCCTCCTCCTCATCGTCTGTATGAGTATATCCGAGTATAACCGAGTCAAAAGCCGCTTTCATATCCACGAACATTACCACCATCTTTCCTTTCCTCTCCGCCACTCTCTTGTTTATTAAATAATTTAATACATAGATTTGATCTATGGTTCCCATCCCTCTTCTGAAACCTGTTTGACTCGGTGGTAGGATTCCTTTATTCTCCACCTCCTCCCTCAACCTCCCTGCCAATATCGCGGCGTATATCTTGTAGGCCGTTTGCGTTAAAGTTATCCCCCTATAATCCTCCACTTTCTCCCCCTCACCCCTCTTTACTACTGGTACTACTACCCCTTCCCTCCATTCTTCCGGCCAACCCTCACCTTTCCATACTTTGTTACATATTTCCCACAGCCATTCCTTAATTTCTTTTCCCCCATACTTCCATACCTCACTCACTATACCATCCCCCCCCCCCCCCCCCCCCCCGCCGCTTTGCCCTCCTTCAACTTCCTTAACACTCCCTCAAATTCCTCTCTGCTAATCTCTTTCTCCTCCTTCTCCCCTTTCCCTCTCCCCTCTCCCCTCCCCCTCACTTCTCACTCTCCACTCTACTCCTCCTAGTAATACCTCTCTAAAGTGTCTTTCCCATTCTCTCATTTCAATCCCTTCCCTGACTTTCTTTCTTCTTCTCCTTCCCCTATTTACTACCTTCCATACATCCCTTTCCGATTTTACTGTTTCTAATTCTCTCTCCTGTCTTTTCTTCTCCTTACAAAATTCCCTGTATCTTTTCTTCGTCTCCTTATATTTCTCACCCATCCCCCCTCTTTTCTCCCATCTCTTTAACTCCTCCCTCACTTCTCTTTTTACATTTCTACATTCCCCATCCCACCACCCTCTCCGCTCCTTTTTCTCTTCCTTCTCTACTCTCGCTAATGCCATGTCCACTTTCCTCCTTAACCCTCTCCATCCCCCCTCTACCCCCTCACCATCACGCCTCCCAAAATACTCCTCAAATTTCTTTCTTCCCTCCTCCGTCCACACCCCCCTTTTTCTTTTCCTTTTCCCTTTCCTAGTATTCTCCCTACGTCCTCCTCCCTCCACCCATACCGTTATCGGTTGATGGTCTGAGTCCACCCAGTCCTCCACGTTCATCTTTTCCACCTTCGTTCTCGTCTCCTCATTTCCGATCACATAATCTATTACAGTCCCTCCCTTCCCTCCCGTATACGTCCATTCTCCTTTCTCGTCCCCCTTTACGCTTCCATTTAGAATTGACCACGCTAGTTCCTTTATATACCCACAAAATTTCTTTCCCTCCCTATTCACTTTTTCGTCCCTCGAATTTCTCTTTCCCTCCCCTTCCTCCTCCCCTATCCTTCCCCCTTCCCTCCCCGTTCTCGCATTAAAATCACCTCCTATTAAATAATACCCTCGTCCCATCCTCTCTTTCTTCCATCCACTCTCTTAGCCTCTTCATTTTTTCCTCTAAATCCCCATTCACATATACTCCCACCAACCTCCACCACTCCCCTCCTAGATTAACCTTGACTGTTTGCAATCCCTCCCCCTTGCCTTCCCTATTCTCTTCCTCTCTTTCTATCCCCTCTCTTATCCCTACGATCATCCCCCCTATTGCCCTCCCTTGTTTACTCTTTCTGCCCGCTTCCTGCACTTCCCAGCATGTCCCTTCGGTAACCATTTTTGTACTTTCTCCCATCCTTTCTTTTGCAACCACGTCTCACTCAAAAACATCACATCCCATTCCTTTAATTTCTCTTTAAAATCCCCCTCTTTGTTTTCCATACCCGCCACGTTCCAAAAGCCTATTTTATACCCTTTACCATTTTCTTTTTTCCTATACCATCTCTTTTTCCTGTTCTTTTCACTTCCTCTATTTTCTCCTTTCTCCCCCTCTTCCTACCCCCCCCCCCCTTCTAAAAAACCCTTTTCTCTTTCCCTATCCCATTTCCTCCTTTTCCCCCCCTATCATTTTGTCTTACTTCTCTTGTCTGCCACTCCCTTAACTCATCTTTCATCTCATCCCATACCCATAATTTCTTCTCTATCCAAATTTTCATATATCCTACCCTTACTTCCTTACCTTCCCTCCTATTCCTTTCAGCTTCCCTCTTTATCCACCATTCTACCCTTCTATCTTTTTCCGTCAGATCATCGCCTATCCACTCCCTCCTCTCCTTCAGCTTTGCCTTTCCCTTCATCACTTCTATTTTCTCCCCTATACTCGCAAATCTTACCCATACCATTTCCCTTCCCTCCTTATCCTTGCTTCCGATCCTCCTCAACCCTTCTACTCTCGCTTTCGCCCCTGTTGCCTCCACTATCTCTTCTATCTCTTTTCTTAATCCCCCTATCCCCTCCTCCTTTGCTCTCACTCCCTTTATAATTATATTTCTCTTCCTCTTTTCTCTCTCCCTCCTCTACCCCTCCAACTCTACTCTCTTCATCCTTTCTTCTAGTTCCTTTATCTCCCCTTTCCTTCCTATCTCCATCTGCTCTATATTACTCCTTTCATCTTTTTCCTTTCCTTCTTTTTCCCTCCCTCCCCCGCCCTTCTCAATTTCCTCCACTCTTTTCTCCAGTCTAACCAATCTTTTCATCATTTCTTCCATCCATTCTCTCATCTCTTCTCTGTCCTCTCTTACTTCTCTAATCTCACTTTTCATTTCCTTAAAACCCTCCCTTACCTCTTTCAATATTATCCCCAGCCCCCCTTCCCCCTGCTTTTCCGGTGATCTCTTTGTCATATCACTTTTTTTAAACATTTCCTCTTCTTCTTTTTTGTCCTCCTCTATCTCTTTTCTCTTCTCTCCTCTCTTAAAAAGTTCTAGCAGAGGCATACTATTCGTTCTGTCCCTAAACCTACTTTCTGCCCTGCTCGGCCTACCTATAGCAGTGGAAAATTTACTTGGCACCTCAGGGGTAATTTGCTCTGATTCGCCCGACGGATAGGGACATTCCTCTCGCTCACGCATTTTCGATTTTGACGCGCTATTGGTCGAGATAACCGCACATTCGTTGCATCCTCATGTGAACGACGAAAGTAGTGTTTTATTATCGGTTGTCATTTCCAGGACCGACATGGTGGGGATAGGCGACGCGAGAGCAATCTCCCCTTCCGTCTCAGGTGCCAAGTAAATTTTCCACTGCTTTACCCTTCTCTTTTACTCCTCCTTTCCCTTCTCCCCTCCACCCTCTTCGTCCCTTTTTCTTTTTCCATATCTTTCTTTAACCACTTAACGCTCAGTTTTTTTTCGAACCGACCGTCCAAAAACGCACAAGTTTTTTTTTGCCTGAATGCTTATCTTGTGCATATTATAAAATGTTTTTTGTACTCCTAGTGGCGAACGAATTATTTTTTTCGGAAAAATAACAAGCGAAAGACAGAATATGACACAAATAAAACCGTTTGAAATTAAAACATTTTTTATTTAATATAGCGAGATATAATTAAAAGTGTAGTTGCGTATGATATATTTTAAAACACGGTGCTGGACATAATCCAACATTGCAATCATTGCACATATACCGTGTCTCCTTCCTCCTCTTCTTACCACCTTAGTTGCCACTCGAGGGATTTTTTTTGACGCATGCGCACTACTAAGCCTCACCGACGTATATACTTTGCTCGAATATGGGGTATCGTCAGACCCCCGCGGCAATTGCAATGTGGTAGAAATTACAGGAAGTGGAAATTTTTAAAATAAATATCATATTTACATGGAAATATTCAAAACATTTGTCGTCCAACGGAACACCACACCTTAGTGTAGGTCGTATACGCCCCACACGGCACGGAACGTGGTAACGTTTCCCAGTGGGAAGGGCCCCTTTTGGGTACCTAATGTTGCATATAGATACGTCCGTAAAAACAGCCGCCATTGGACTGTGACGTCACTGTGCGCATGCGCACTAAGGCTCTGACGTCAGAAAAAATCCCTCGAGTGGCAACTAAGCTTACCACTCGCATCTCTCTGAGTGCAGCAAACTGCGCAAAGACGGAGAGATTATCTGTGTTTATTCCTCCAATATACAATATAAAGTTTGTTGGAAATGTATACATTTCAGTGTGAGATGTCAAAGGACTGACTTCTAAAATATCAGCGGCTAAGATAAACAAACCGCGGCCGTATCAGCTATGCCCGTGAACGTCACGGGCATGCACAAATTCGACCGTTTGGCGTGCCCGTGAACGTCACGGGCATGAGCGTTAAGTGGTTAATCTCCCTTCTATCTCCTTTCCACTTTCTCGCGGCCTTATTTATCTTTTCCTCCTTCCTTCCCACTTCAACCGTCTGATGTCGCTGCATCCGCCTCTTTTCCTCCTACCTCTCTAATCCCTATGCCCCCTACTCATCCTCCTGCCCACCTAACCTCCAAAATTCCCGTCCACCTACCTTCCTTTCTGTCACCCTATTCCCTTATCCCTGCCCTTTTCCTTTATATTCCCACTACACCTGTCCCTTCCCTTCTCCCCTCACTACCTTGCACTCCACTACTGCCCTTACTGAATCGCCAGACGTTCTCTTTCCAAACACACCTTCCACATTCACAGCTGCCACACTTGCTACCGAAAACGGAAGTCCCTTATAATATATTATTAATAATAAAAATAATAGTTGTTAATAACTTAATATTTCCGCTGCAATATTGCCACTGCAATGTTGCGGCAATATTCCCTGCAAGGTTTAAGGTTGCAATGCAATATTCCAGTCTGCCTGGGTACCTTCAGTACAGAGAGACAGACAACAACGATAAGTTTAACAACCATATTATTCTCTTTCGCTTACATCTCCAAGACTATTGACGAATCGACGTAAATATAATAGCTGGGTCCCAGCTATTTGGCCGCCCAGGCGGGAAGGTAAAAACCAGCAGTTATCTCGGCAATACCGTTTTGAAGGAATCGAAGGAATTTATCGATTCGATCTTACTAGACTAGTAATTTTCTTTCTCATCTCACTACACCTCCGTCGCCGGAACGTGACAAATATAATAAAAAGAAAGTAAAATATTTGGGTGGTGGTACTATTATTCTCACCAGACGTCACATCTTTCTCTTTTCTTGCAGCTCATTGGCTGCTGTCCCGCAGCACTGATTGGCCAACCGTAGTTGGCTGGTGGTACCCTCCAAGAACTAGGGACTTGTGACGAAACTGACACACCCGCCACACTGCTGTTGCAAACGTTGCAAACCGTAACCCCATTCCCTATGAATGTTCCTGGTGGAAGTGTGCCGCTACACATTAAAAACTTGTGTTCTAAAAATATAACATACAGTCTGATTGAGGCGGCTTTGTGAATACAGATTTTAATAGAAACCTCAGATTGCCTCAAATCCACTCAGATTATAACGTACCATAACGTACCGTCACAGGTCCACCGGATTTTCATACGTGATATATATCGTGCCGCACGGCGTAACTACCGGATTCCCAAATACATTCCTTCACCTTCGACAATATCGAATTCTCTTTGATTCTACATTGATTATTTGAAGTGAAATATTTATCCTCGATAATGTCGAGGCTTCTCTTATTCTTCTGGTGTGCTACAATCTTCGTTTCAGGTACGGATTTTTCGAACTATTTCACTTTGTCTTTCTTACAAATGGCAGCTGGTTATTTGTATCGTAGTATAATTTGCAATTTCCTTGATTTATACATTTTATAATATGTACAAAAACATTCCTTTTTGTTAAGGAAATATATATATTTTTTTCTTTTATCATGAAATTTTTCTAGTTCTTTTTGCTTTCTGAACTACGTTTATTGTTCTCTTTTTTTTCTGCATTCAGCAGCATCAAGAATTGATCAAGTATTCTCAACGTATCGAGATTTATGGAGGCGTTTTATATTAAAAACTTACATTTTAAGCCAATAAAATGGTAATTTTCTACACATTAATTTTTCTAAAATGTCACGGATTTTAATGTTGACTTTATAATATTGGTACATAATGCTTCCTTGTATTATTCATTTTCAGAACTATTTTAATTATACATTACTTTATTACAAGTATCAATTATTTGTCAAGTTTTGCTCAGTTTAAAATAAAACACCTAAGTAGAATATTTTTTATTTGGTAATAAAAATGGCTGAGTAATATTACTGTAAAATAATGTAACTTATATTTTACTATATACAGTAATTATTTATTACTTGCCCTGTGTTTTTTTCATGTGCTTTTGAGGTCTTAAAATCTCATTTATTTAAAAAAAGCTCCATATTATTTTACACATAGTATAAGAATTTTAAATGGCTGTTCTATGTTATGACACATCTTATTGACAAAATAAGCACTTTTCCAATGTATAAAACTAAAGTAAGTAATCTAAAAAATTCTTGATAGGTAGCCAAGGAAAAGATGAAGGTGACAGTTACGTATTATCTTCAACCATTTTACCAAGAAAGATAGCTGAACAACCGATTGGGATAGATTCTACACCGACTAAAGTACAATCTGTATCGTCTATAATTGGGTCTGTACATGTAGTCAATAAAAATGACACAAATTCACACGAGGAACATAGTTCTTTGTTGCCCGAAGCTGATGATCAGACCACAAAAGCTGAAATTTCTGTAACCGGCAAACCAATTTCTGTGATTAAATCGATAACGTCAACAGCTACATTGGCATCTACAGTTTCTACAAGCTCTATAAGGTCTATAGATACCTCAAATATATCTTCAACAGTGACACATATTTCATCTAAAGTTACTCCGGCCACTATATCTGTACCTTCTCCAAGCACTGGCAAGTGGATTGTTAATGACACAGGCATAGTCTGTGTGGTTATACAAATGGCCATACAGTTCAACATCTCTTATATTAATAAAAATCAAACGGTTTGTATTAACTAAGAACTATAATGATTTATTAATGAGTAGAAGTGGGCATATTAATATAAGATTACAGAAACAGTTTTGATTGATGAGCGACACATTTGATATCCTGCATTCACAGGAAATTATGTTTATAATTAGCCTTTTAAACAGTATTAAGTCAGAGGTATATCTATAGAAACTACTTGTTATATCAATACGTTAATATGTAAAATTAAATTCAGATTAGCCTTTGTTATTACTATTTTACACACACACACTTCAGTGGAACAATAGATCAATAAATACTAAAAGTTGAATTTATATAAATTTCATCCTTATGGCAATGAACATTTTGTAAAATAATACTAAGAACTAAAATGTAGATTGTATAACAACAGGTTAACATTATAGTGAATATGAGTGTTTGGGTTCATAAAATATATAAAAATATTGCCTATATTCTAGAATAAAATAAAATATTATATTTTTGTAGCAATATAACAATACAGGTATAAAATAGTGAAAGATACATTGTGATTGATAATGAAATTTATTTTCTAGGAAGTATTTAAAATATTTGACATGCCAGCAAATGATGAAACAATGGCAACTCAAGGAAATTGTGGTAAATTGGAACAGTATTTAACAGTCCAATGGCCCTCTAGTAACACAACCAGTGACAGTTTGACATTGCACTTTACCAAAAATGAAACTGAAAAACATTATGTCCTCCATCATTTGGAAGTAATCTTTCAAACAGCAGATTTTCCAAATGCAAATTTATGTAAGAAATTATTCTGCACATACAATAAGTTATAATACTGTTTTTCATACAGTGGTATTAATTTTTGAAACGTTTCTGTGATATAAGCTAGTAAATTTAACACAGACAAAGTGTGCGAACTTCTATCAAATAGAATTAATATTATTTAGATAAAATTGCCAATTTACATATTTGAAACACACATTTTAGTATGTTATATTAACACTTAGCCGACCGCACGCGCCACAGAGAACTGTTCGGTTTCCACCGCGCTTGGGAAAGCCAAAAATGCGCTGTCCACCGCGCATTTTTCGGAAGTAGCACAGACTGAAATTCACTATTTGAACTCAAAAAGTCCGAAAACTAGTCATGAGAGCAATTATATTTTACGGCAACAATTTCGTATAACGATTTCACATATTATTTATACAAAACATAAAATTAAAAGTTTATAACGATTATTTTTTAATCGTTTTTCAAAAAGTGATAGAAGTTGAGCGCTAACGGTTATTAGGGGTCCCGAACCTAAAGAACCGTAATAATAGGCAATAAGGAGCCTTCAAAATTAGTTGACTTTATTATATCTTGTGCTCCACAGCAGCAGTCCGTCAGCAATTGCAAAAAACTCCAGGTCAAGGTAGTTAACAATGACAGAAAACAAGAAACGCGTTGCTAAAGTCAAAATAGGAAATCTCCCCGATCGATCGGGCACCGACTTACTTCAAAATGGGGAGATCTCCCCGATCGGTCGGGCACCGACTTGCTTCAAAATGGGGAGATCTCCCCGATCGGTCGGCATAGTGTTAATACAGTCATATATCATGTGTAAATTAATTTTTTTAACATGACGTTAATAATTACATATTCACTACATTGCATGGTAGAATATATAGTTCATTCATACAGTTTTAGCTCTATCTTTGTCGTGATTAACATGACTAAGAGTATAATCAGTTAATGGAAAAAGTGCAATTCAGTCAGGAATATAAAATTTTATGTTAACATATTATTTACCATATACAGATAACAAATGAAATAAGGTTTCTCATTAAAAACAATTCTGACCAGTTAAGTGGTACATTTACCGAATTCAAGCGCTTCCAAATTGGGACATTTAAATGTCCCAGGGCATATGCTATTTGAAAACTAGCATAATTTCTACAGTAAACTGTCATTACTGACCTCTGCTATTTGTTACAGTGGTTGAAAGATTTGAAGGCTCGACTTGAAACCGAAACAATCACATCATACCCACTGCGTTATGACTATCGCATGACGTGTATGCACGTCGTAACCATTTAACTGGTTAATAAGATTTATATATTACTTCCTGAAATGTTCGGCATAAATTGTGTATATTGAAACAATATTCAAGGCAGACAATATGTCAACATATAACGAAAGGGTATAGCCGGATAAGAGGGCCAACAAAAGTACCCTTGGACCGATTTCAATGTTTGAGATTTCATTTGATAGATAATCGAAAGAAAACTAGTGTGTACCAGATTTCAACCCTGGATGGTAGTTATAGGGTAAATTCGAAAAACTGTTTTTTGTTCCACTTTCCCTTGTTTATTGGGGTACAAAAATTTCAAAGAAATTTTGACACATTCTAAATATGTTAATACATGATTGAGATTACTTGCAGATTTTTCCATTGGAAAACCGAAGTGTAAAAAATGAAAAATCGGAAAAATATCGCTTTCGCATCGAAATCTTCCGAGCACAATTTTTTCCTTTTTATGGTAACAATTTGATAACATGATTGTTATACTGGATGTTTTCACATTTTTCATTGTATGCGGATATGATGCGCCGTAGTGAGAAACATCGAAAATCACTCCTGCGATGTATTTCGGGCCGAAACATGGTCGGTCAGTATTCGTTATTTTTACATTCTACTGATCCAGTGCGTACATGCTACGGTTTTCAGTGTGTCTACATTCGAAAGAAATTCTGGTTAACGAATGGAATTCAGTTAATTATTCGCTCGTATTCAGTTAATTCCGTTAATTGCAATTTTTTCGAATGTAGACACATTGAAAACTGTAGTTGTACGTACCGTGTCAATAGAATGTAAAAATAGCAAATACTGACCGATCATATTATGACCCGAAATGCGTCGCAGAAATAATTTTCGACATTTCCCACTATGGCGCATCAAATTGAAAAATCTGAAATAATCCAGCGTAAGAATCATGTTATCACATTGTTATTGTAAAAAGGAAAAAGTTGTGCTCGGAAGATTTCGATACGAAATCGATAGTTTTGCGTTCTTTTTTCAGTTTTTAATTTTTGACATTTAGGTTATCCAATGGAAAAATCTGAAAAAGATCTCAAGCATGTATATACGTATTTAGAGTGTTGCAGATTTTTCCCGAAATTTTCACACCTCTTTAATTAGGGAAAATAGGGCAAAAACCTGTTTTTTGAATTTACTCCATAACTACCCACTCCGTCAAGTTACAAGGTTCAAAATTTGGTACATAATAGTTTTTTACGATTACCTCACTCATTGAAATCAGTTGAAGGACACTTTTCACCCCCTTATCCTGCTGTATCCTTTACTGAAAATATTATTTTAATATTGGAAACAGGTGAAAGACGTGACGACCTAGCAACATTGTTCTACATCAGGGAAGCCGTTTATTTGATCGCCGGAGCCGTCCTTGGAAGAGCTCCGTCTGCTTCCCCTTCCCGTGCGCTCGGGAGCTCGCTGATTGATTTGCCTTTCACTTGCCAGGTTCGGGCCGATTTGCACGAGCGTGGTGGCGTATTGGGGCGATATTCGTATCTAACCGCTCGCGCTGGAAAGACATACCATGCGCGTCGATCGTGGAAAACAAAACGACGTGCGTGGCACGTCGACCAAGGTTATTTGTGGAAGAACAGTTTCAGATTGTAACAACTCGCGTGTGCGGCAAAACAGACGTATTATTAGTGAAAAAGTATGCTCGGATATGTTTTAAATCAAATACGATTAATAGATTTTAATGTTTTTGGTCTTCCGGCGGTGGTTTTGGTGGAATTCAACCACTACGTGACGCCTTACGGCGAAATATAATGTTACGTATTTGATTTAAACATATAAGAGCATACTGTTTCACTAATAATACTTGTGTTTTGCCGCACACGCGAGTTGTTACAATCTGAAAGTGTTCTTCGACAAATAACCTTGGTCGACGAGCCACGCACGTCATTTCATTTAGCGCGATAGACGCGCGTGGCATGTCTTTTCAGTGCAAGCGGTTAGATACGAATGTCACCCCAATACGCACCACGCTCGTGCCAATAGGTCCGAACCTACCAAGTGAAAGGCAAATCAATCAGCGAGCTCTCGAGCGCACGGGAAGGGGAAGCAGGCGGAGCTCTTTCAAGGACAGCTCTGGCGATGAAATAAACGGCTTCCCTGTTCTACATTTTCGAATCGGTGGACACTTGTAAGAGAAACCAACCGCTAAATTCGGGGAGGGGTTAAAAATGAAGGTACAGTAAAAGCTGGATAGGTGCACGAAAAGTTTCGCTGGATAAATACAACACGACTATCCCCTCCACATAGGGGGATTCCCCTTGGCGAACCTCGACGCTCGACGAGGGAGCAGTGTAACATGATACCACCCGAATGTATCGGTGAGGCAATACTAATTGGAGGGTCAGCCGTTTTCATTTTCGGTCTTTTTCGGTCATTTTTTTTTGAAACCTTTGCTAACGTATTTGTGAGATTTTTCTGATTAAAATGATACCAAACACGACATAGTTTGAATTATATTTACTTAAAATTTAATATATTTGCTTACCACTTACATGATTTAAACATTTCGTGTTTGGTATCATTTTAATCAGAAAAATCTCAAAAACACATTGGGAAAAGTTAAATTCAGAAAAGTTACTAAATAAAAAAGTTTATTGTTGCATTAGCAATGCGTCGCTTTGTTTGCTTGCTCTCTCTGTCTCTTCTACTGTCTGTCCTTATCTACGTTCGCGCTCGACTGGAGCCGCCGAATGTAAACACCGATTCGCCACCTCTACTTCATAAGAACGACATCGGTCGCGACCTTTGCATTTAAGCCTTACGACGGTGTCGAAATTATGCTTCATTTATCCAAATGGGTGGCGATTCAGTGTTTTCATGCGGCTCCAGCTGAATGCGAATTCGTAAGAGCGACATTCGGTCACGACTTGAGCATTTAAACCTTGCGAAGGGGCCGATTATGCTGCATTTATCTCGCCGAGATGTTGCATTTATCCAACCGGGTGTCAATTCAAAGTTTCATGCTGCTCCAGCTGACCGCGAATTTAATCTAAATCTACGGCGGCACAGTGTCCCAATCAAAACTGTGAATTCCTAAGAGCGACATTCGGTCGCGACTTGAGCATTTGAACCTTGCTAAGGGGTCGATTATGCTGCATTTATTTTGCCGAGATGTTGTATTGATCCAACCGGGTGTCAATTCAAAGTTTCATGCTGCTCCAGCTGACCGCGAATTTAATCTAAATCTACGGCAGCGCGATGTCCCAATCAAAACTGCGAATTCCTAAGAGCGACATTCGATCACGACATGAGCATTTAAACCCTGGGAAGTTGTCAATTATGCTGGATTTATCCTGATGAAGTAACACCGCATCGACACCCAGTTGGATAAATGCAACATCACGGCGGGATAAATGCAGTATAATTGACCCCTTCGCAAGGTTTAAATGCTCAGGTCGCGACCGAATGTCGCTCTTAGGAATTCGCAGTTTTGGTTGGGACACTGTGCCGCCGTAGATTTAGATTAAATTCGCGGTCAGCTGGAGCAGCATGAAACTTTGAATTGACACTCAGTTGGATAAATGCAACATCTCGGCGAGATAAATGCAGCATAATCGACCACTTCGCAAGGTTTAAATGCTCAAGTCGTGACCGAATGTCGCTCTTAGGAATTCGCATTCAGCTGGAGCCGCATGAAAACACTGAATCGCCACCCATTTGGATAAATGAAGCATAATTTCGACACCGTCGTAAGGCTTAAATGCAAAGGTCGCGACCGATGTCGTTCTTATGAAGTAGAGGTGGCGAATCGGTGTTTACATTCGGCGGCTCCAGTCGAGCGCGAACGTAGATAAGGACAGACAGTAGAAGAGACAGAGAGAGCAAGCAAACAAAGCGACGCATTGCTAATGCAACAATAAACTTTTTTATTTAGTAACTTTTCTGAATTTAACTTTTCCCAATGTGTTTTTAAGATTTTTCTGATTAAAATGATACCAAACACGAAATGTTTAAATTATGTAAGTGGTAAGCAAATATATTAAATTTTAAGTAAATATAATTCAAACTATGTCGTGTTTGGTATCATTTTGATCAGAAAAATCTCGCAAATATGTTAGCAAAGGTTTAAAAAAAAAAAGACCGAAAAAGACCGAAAATGAAAACGGCGGACCCTCCAATTAGTATTGCCTCACCGATACATTCGGGCCGCTCCCCCTATACCTTGGACCTCTCTGTCTCTTCTACTGTCTGTCCTTTTCTTTGTTCGCGCTTGGCTGGAGCCGTGATGTAAACAAGAATTCGACACCGCTACCTCATAAGAGATGCGCTTGAGCCCCGAACTCTGTCGTATTTATCCAGCTTTTACTGTATGTGATTAGTAAGTTTAACAGAAATTAAAAATTTTATAATAATTGTAATTTTTCTTCCTTCTTTCTTTCTTCTCTACAGCTGGGCCACTCTTTTTAATACATACATTACCGATATTTTCAACTGAATTAAGTAACTCATACAGATGTATGAAACAACAGATACTTCCTCTGGAACATAATACCACCAACGAAATAACAGGGTGGTTGTCTATATCTGATTTACACTTTGAAGCTTTCAGAACAGATAATTCAACCACGTTTAGTTTAGGTAAGTTTTACAAAATTTTCAAATATTTCATAGTAGAAGTTATAAATAATTATATACCGTTTTTTCTTACATCCAAACAAAAAGTTGTATAGTGTTGGTATATTGTCTAAAGTTTAGGCTCTAACCAGGGGTAGTCGACCTTTTTATACCCACCTCCCATTTCTGTATCTTTGGCGCTTGGCGGTCCCGGAGAGTTTCTCGTCCGTAACCCCCAGCTCTTCGGCCTAGCAATCGCCAGAGTCCAACGTCTCTCCGGCAGGCTCGACCGCATCTTCCCCCGCAGAGAAAAGCATCGATAGAACCCGCCGGAGAAGCTGGGGGTCCAAGGACTCCGGGCCGTCAAGGCTCTCGCCCGGCAGTTCTTGCCCGGCATTTCTTGCCAGGCGATGACGGAGGCTGCCATCTCGATAGTGTTCTGCTGCAGACATTTAACCGCCCACTGCGGTTTTGAGTCTCAACGACGAGGACCATTTGAGGCCGGAGAGGCTCTAAATCGAAATAAAATATTAAGCTGGTCACTGAGGGTGGCCACAACTTTTCCGCCACTCTCCAGCCGGTCACACGTCGAGACGTGCCAGGGGTGGCCATTGACAGATCAACTATCGACTCACCCCCGGCACGCACGATCGTGCTCGCGGTCCGTTCATTCGGTATTGCCCTTAGATGTAGTCCTGGGGCTTCCCTACGCTACTGCGTAAGCGTCGATGTCCCCCAGGACTAGCGTCTGGCGAGGATTTGATCACCTCGCGCAGATCGTCCTTGAGGAAGCTGAGACTCTTCGAGGGCCACGCGTAACACCCTATCATCGCGTGCTTCCCCCCATGCTATCGCCACGAAGGCTCTGTCACGTTGTATAACGTGGCCCATCTCCCACGTAATTGGCGCCATACCGTCGAAGTCCCCCGGCCAGTCTGTGCGATTCAAAACCCTGTACGGCTCGGCAATCACTGTCAGGCCGATCCCCATCTGCCGTAGGGTTTGCTGCAACAAATCCTGTGCACTCCCACAGCGTTTTAGGTTGCATTGGAGGGGGCCTGTAGACATTGTAATATCAGCTTATCGGCTTTCCCCTTGGCGCCTTCCTGCCCGGCCTTGCCGGTGGCAGAAGGGAGACTTAGTTCCCCACTGTCTCTCACTGGTCTCCCCGGTAAGGACCTCCGCCTCCTCCCCCTCCCGTTCTCCTCCTCCTCCCGTTCTCCTCCTCCTACGCTTGCTACTTCGTACACGGGGGAAGGGCGTTTTTTAGATGTACATAAATTTATAATTTATAATTTTTTTTGTCTTCTTTTTCTACATATTTTTTTATGAAATTTTATAGAGTGACAATGTATATAAATGAAAATTATACCAGCTGTTAAATTCTCTATCAGAAAGTATTTTATGAAAGTTTGCTAAATGCTTGCAGAAATCTTTAGATAAAATAACGAATTAATTATTAGCTTAACAATAATAATAAATCGTATATACATATTTTCTGATACATTTGAAAATATAACTGTTTGTTTACAGCACAATTGGGTGTGTCTTGCATCTAAGTTCAATTATTTTTTTTATTTCCGTGATTAATATAAGACACTTTAAATTGCTTAAAATAAAATATGTGTTACGTTTCTGTCTTACCGTGAAAATTATCATAATTACCTAAAACATATCTATAACTATTATAGAAGTATGAAGTATGAAAATGATAAACAATGTAAAATATTTGTAAATATGATAGTTACAGTAAATTTGAGATAAAGGGTCTAACAGGATAAGGGGGTCAAAAGTGCCCTCGAAGCTATTTTATTCTACGATGGGTCATTCGGTAGGTGACCATAAAAAATTACTGTACACAAATTTTTAATTCGATACCTTGACCGGGAGGGTAGTTATGGGGTAAATTCGAAAAAACAGTTTTTATCTCATATTTCCCACTTAATGATTTGTAAGAATGTTGACAAAATTCTGACATATTCCAAACATGATCGCACGCGTTAAGGATTTCTTTCAGATTTTTCCGTTGCAAGCGCTACGCGCAAAAAATCAAAAACGAAAAGAAAAATTGGAAAAATGTAGATTTCGCAGTGAAATCTTCAGGGTACAATTTTTAGATTTTTACAGTAAGTACCTGATGTTACCATTATTATGCTCGATATTATTCATATTTTTTTGATATGGTGCAATGTTGTCGGAAAAATCAAAAACCGATGTCTGGGACGCATTTCGGGCTGAAACACGATCAGTATTTGCTATCTTTGCATTATTTTAATACAGTATGTTCATTTGATGACCTTCAATGTTTCTGCACGCGAAAAGATAGGTGTTAAGAAAGAGAATCAAGTTAATCAAATAAATTGTTAATTGTATGCTCCTTATATACGAGAATTTTGAACGGTGTCTCAATAGAAGAAATGGTGCAATGGCTAGAATGTCTGCTTATGGAACCGCCGGGCACTTTTTTGTCACGAGTTCACGTCCCCGAGGGAGACTTAAGTATTTTTTTTTAAATTGTTAAACACGTAACAACAACCAATAGTCGCTTTAAAGTGTTTCACAAATATTCAGCGAGTAGTACCGGATTTCTACCGACTAAAACCTCATGATCTTCGGCCGCTGGAACCCCTCCGCGGCATTTTGGAGCAGTCGTACTGGGATATGGCTGCTTCCCATCCCTATCGCGGCTGCAATGCCTCGTTAGCATTTTATTCAAAACAAAGCAGATCCTTTTCAATTGCTTAACAACAGTAACATAGCGGGACAAATCAAAGTTCTAACTAATACATAAAAAAGGCAATTCATTATTTATACTTATTAGATATAAGTGGTCGTTGGGTGGTACTATCACACCCGTGTCCATAATGCGTAGCTACGACACTAACTCGCTGCTGCAGGCGAGCAATGACCGCATGGCTGCAAAACGCCGATTACACGTTCACAACAGATATTTTCTCGACCTGTCGGAATTGAAAACTGTTTCCAAAGCTCTTCTGGGCACTTTTTCCTTCAGAAATGTCTATAGAATTCGATCCCATATAGCGAATTTGTGCTAGATAAATAACTTTTCGTAAATATGCAAAAATATAACGTAGCAAGTTCGCAGATTGGCACTTTTTTAAATTTTGACGGCCATTTACAACTATTTAAAACAACCAATTTTAATAATTATATACAACAAAATATTCGGCATGTTTGCCTCTAACTTTTATGATAAATTTTAACTTCCTAGCGTTACCTGATCTTTTGCCAAAATTGAGTGTTTTTACAAAAACCCATCTTTTTCAAAAACATGGTAGAGAAATTCTGTCGGCGGATTCGTGTTTAGGACGAGCAACTCTACGAAGATCACGCAGTGGATATTCCGGATTAAAAATCGTGTTAGCAGTGTTATTGAACACATATACGCAAGATAAGAAACTTTTAACTTTAGAAATTTGTTGTATTTTGACCGTAATATGTATTTCAATTTTTTTTACGAAAAATATTTCTATGAACTCTCCCGAATACAACGATGCATATTATTTAAATGTTATAATGATTTAGATATATTTCAACAATGCTCGAACTGAATATTTTCCAATTTATCTTAAAAGCTAAACGTCCAGGAGAAAATCTAATAACAGGAGGTGACAAAATAGACAATTTTGTTGGGGAGACCACAAAAAAAGTTGTAACCCAGATGTTGTTTTCAATTGAGAAATTAATAAAATGGCTCCGCAAAACACATGGTACTGTCTATGATTACACTGTCCAACAAATTTGAAGGTGATTTCTGTTTTCCTATAGCCACTATATAATTCTTATAGAGTTCGTCGTCCTGAACACGAATCCGGCAACCAAATTTCTGGATCACCCTCTGTTTTCGAAAAAAATCAGCATTTGTAAAAACGGTCGTTTTCGGTAAAGAAGCTGGTATTACGTGAAAACTAAGAAACGTAGGTTGTTGTTCTTGGTCTCAAAAAATAGAGGAGTGTTTCCCGAGTATGTATGTATAAGCAGTTATAATATTCCGTATTAGTTAATAGCAGTAAATCACTGTCAAAGTTCAAAACCGAGCGGATTCGCGAATTTTTTACGCATTCACTTTCCATTTTCACGTAGAGGACTGTTGCTAGCACAAATTTACTGTACATCATTGGATTCTACGTACATTTCTGAATAAAAAACTATCAGCGAAAAATGTCATAACTGTTTTCGTTTCGGCTCAATTTCAGAAAATATCCATCGGGAGCGTGTTCCGACCGTTTTGCCGCTACGGCGCCATCGCTGCCTTTGGGCGCCGTAGCTACGCGTAATACTTTCGCGGGCCCCGCGCATCGATACATTCCGTTGAGGTAGAATTCTCTACCCCTTTACTAAAGTATAAGGTCATACTTATTTATATATTTTTTTTTTTTTTTTTGTAGAGGGGAAATGCTTTACGCACACCCGCAAATGTCTTAGTTTGCGGATAGTGTGGGACTCCGTAAGCATATTGTTTTCGTATACCCACTAAAACCCCTCTCTACTTTAGTCTGCTTTGCTCTTTAATTTAACTAATCAAACAATACTCGCTTCAAACAATGAATAAGAATTATTTTATACGGGCTATTATTCAATGATATATTAATACCGCTTATTATTCAATGAATAAGAATTATTTTATATGTGCGCGATAAATCTTATCATCATTATTTTCATAAATATTAAACAAAAGGAAAAAATCAAAGGGGAGAATGTTGTAGTATATTTGGTAGGAATAGGATAGCGAAATTTTCTTTATTTAGAAGATTTGAAATGAAAGAAATATGTGGAATATGTTATAATAACGATTTATTGCCGTTATCCCATATAAAATGATTCTCGTTCATTTTTTAAGGCGAGTATTGTTTCATTACTTAAATTAAAGAGAAAAGCAGAATGAAGCAGAGGGGATTTCAGAGCGTATACGAAAGCAATAAGCCTACGGAGTTCCACACTATCCGCAAACTAAGACATTTGCGAGTGTGCGTAAAGCATTTCCCCTCTATAAAAAAAAAAAAAAAAAAAAAATAGAAATAAGTATGACCTTACACTTTAGTAAAGGGGTAGAGAATTCTACCTCAACGAAATGTATCGATGCGCGGGGCCCGCGAAAGTATTACGCGTAGCTACGGCGCCCAAAGGCAGCGATGGCGTCGTAGCGGCAAAACGGTCGGAACACGCTCCCGATGGATATTTTCTGAAATTGAGCCGAAACGAAAACAGTTATGACATTTTTCGCTGATAGTTTTTTATTCAGAAATGTACGTAGAATCCAATGATGTACAGTAAATTTGTGCTAGCAACAGTCCTCTACGTGAAAATGGAAAGTGAATGCGTAAAAAATTCGCGAATCCGCTCGGTTTTGAACTTTGACAGTGATTTACTGCTATTAACTAATACGGAATATTATAACTGCTTATACATACATACTCGGGAAACACTCCTCTATTTTTTGAGACCAAGAACAACAACCTACGTTTCTTAGTTTTCACGTAATACCAGCTTCTTTACCGAAAACGACCGTTTTTACAAATGCTGATTTTTTTCGAAAACAGAGGGTGATCCAGAAATTTGGTTGCCGGATTCGTGTTCAGGACGACGAACTCTATAAGAATTATATAGTGGCTATAGGAAAACAGAAATCACCTTCAAATTTGTTGGACAGTGTTATCAGCGCAGCCGCCGCAAAATTCTCACAAATTTACGTCCACCAGACAAAATGAAACGAAGAAAAAGGGTAGTTGCAATTATTTGTCTGCAATGGCTCTTAAAATTTTGAATTGTTTATAGTAGGGGTGCACGAGATTTGCACCGCAGAGCCGTTTTTTGAGCCTTCCGCCTACTTCTCCCAACCACACACACGAGATGTCACAGGGGTACAGCGGCAGCACTGTATTTAACACGAGTCAAGTATTTTTCCAATATGAATGTCCCCTCAATACGCCACCACGCTTATGTCGATAGGTTCGCGCTTGACGGGGGAGAAAGTTTTGTGAATGAGTGACATTTCGGCAGTGCGGTTGGGCGAAGTAGGCGACTCTTCTCAAAAAACGGCTGTGCCGTGCAAATCTCGTGCACCCCTGGTTCACAGATTCAGCTTTTTAAAGATACGAAATTACGACACTGTAATAAATAGTATTGCAGTTAAAAGTCTACCTACATTTCGGAACAGAACTTATATTACACGTTAACTGTTAGAGGGGATTAAAACGGTAATAGAAGATTGTTTGGAAAAATAAAACTTGTAAATACATCTCAAATAAGTGAAGAAAACAGTATGTATACACGAAAATCATTTTTACCTATCGTTACGAAGTAATTTTCGATAATGTTTGGGCCATAATACGAGCTTTTAAAAACAAAGTACGGAAAGTACAACTTTGAGGCCGAATAATAAAATTAATTGCTGCAGATTATTTTTTAGAATAATTTTTGTATTTCCTGCTTATGTGGGCATTCTGCCATTGATTTATACTGAAATTTTGTACATCTGGATCATTACGAAAATTGCATTTTGTCCTGCTATATCAGTAATAGTACACACTGTGCGGAGGCGCGAATTGATGATAAAAAAGTTCCCAGCGGCTCCACAGGCAGATGTTCTAACCACTGCAGCATTGGTTCCGTTGAAAGAATGTTTAAAATTCTAGTATGTAAGGTGTATAAATTAACAAGTGATTCAATTATCTCGATCCTCTTCGTTAGCACGTACATATGTGTTCGTGTAACAGAAACATTGAAGATCACAAAGTAAACATACTGTATTAAAATAATGCATAAGTATTTTGGAATTATTGGAAATGGGTGATTAACCGTTTGAGTGCGGCGAAGCGCTATCGCGCTTCTCCTGTGTTGTGCAAAAAATGCGTAGAAGCGCGATCGCGCTGCTGTATGTTACTACGATATAATTTTCGCATTAATTGAGAGCAGGATAAGACGACTTGCGACAGTGTGAGGTATGCAGTAAAAAAATGGTAATATAATTAAGCGATCCAACTTACTTTGCGCTATATATGAAAAAGGAATTCATGGAATTTGTGCAGCAAAACACTCTTGTAATAAGTGAGAAAAAAAATATTATTGTTGGTAAAAATTACATTTTATGTAATAATTAGAGTTAATTATAACCGTTTCTATTATTTTCAAAAAAAAAATAACTACGCATTTCATTCCGCACTTTTAGCATATATACAAGAAAATTCTGCAGCATTCAAACGTTTAAATAAATCAATATACTTTATATTAATATTACTTTTATTTAACACATTAAGGACTGCTCAGAAATCTATAAGACATACGCCTAGGACCGCACGTTTTTGGGCAAGCTTGCACGTTACTAAAATCCTCATTACTTTTTTATTTATGAAGCAATTTTTGCGAAACTTTCAGAAATTGTAAAATAGGATGCATCTTAGGTATTATTGAAAAAAATTATATGTTTTTTTAATAATTATCATACTTTTTTACTTAAAAAATAAATTTTTACAAAATTTTTAGAAATTGTAAAATAGGATGTATTTAAGGCAATTGTTAAAAAAATTGGTTTTTAATAATTATCATAAAATTTTGTGTAAAAATCAATTTTACCAAAGTTTCTAGTACTTTTTTAATGTATGATATTGCGTGAAATATTTTTCTCTATGAAGAGGAACCATACAAAAGTAGATACAATGTATCAAAGTAATTGACATCTGAAGACAACGTGTAGGAAACACGTGTTTGTCTCGTGATCTGTCCGTAACAGACGGGGCGCGTAGCACGAGAAAACTCGTGAGCGGTCTGCGACAGATAGGGCGCGAAACACGAGAAAATTCGTGAGCGGTCCTTAATGTGTTAACCCTTTCGGAACTCTTTTGTAAGAATATTTTCTTAAGCGTTAAAAGAGAACTGTGCTTAATAACACAATGAAGTCCAAAAACATTAAAATCTATTAATCGTATTTGATTTAAGACATATCTGAGTATACTTTTTCACTAACAATACTTTTGTTTTACTCTACACGCGACGTGGTGCGATCTGAAACTGTTCTCCAACAAATAACCTTAGTCGACGTGCCACGCACGTCGTTTTGATTTTCGTGACTAATGTGCGTGGCACGTCTTTCCAGCGAAGGGGTTAAATACCCCTTCGCCCCAATGCGCCACCCAAGGCCGGCGCAAGACTGGTTCAGCGCGTTCACCGGAACCCGGCCCCGCGGTCTACGAAAATTACACAATTAAAAAACACCGATTTTGATTAACTTTTTACAGAATGATAATACCATTAATAGATGCAAGACATTTTTTTAGTAGCGATGATTCAGAGTAAAGGAGTGACAAAAATCATAAAAATTCAGTGTAACTACATAAAGTGCTCATATCCTGAAAACTACTTTAGATAAAAAAATCCAGACGCTTTCAGAGAAATGTACTTTTTAGAGAAATTAAACTACATCAATAGTTCAATAGTTCATTGAATTTTTTTGCCCCTTGAAAGCGAATTATGGATGTGAAAAAATATTACTTGGATTTGTTTAAAAAACTGCTTAAAAAAATAGAGATAAAACTCCCTAATTTTTGGAAGTCTGTTGACGAGTCGCAGCTCCTACGAACTTCCATAGGAACTGGGCATGGCAACGCCTGACATTTATTAGTGGTTGAGTGTCAGTTGCCGTCTTGCGGTTCATATGTTTGAAATAAAAACGCATCAAGCTATTGCATTGCTACGGTCTTCGATGCTGAGCGTTAGTCAATATCTCGACGCGTGGCAAGTACTGTGATCTTTACGTTTCGATAAATTTAAAACTACGAATATTTTTCAAAGTTATATTGTGGTTTAAACCGTCACATATACATTTTCAAAACGTTTGATCTATCGTAAGTATTTTTTCTCAATTATTTCCCTTCTTTTATGTTTAAATCAACCCTAACTGAAATCGCGTCGCAGAAAAAACGTATGACAATCATACAAATGAAATCCAATACATATAACTAGTTGAGAATTTGAATTTATTATTATTAAATTAATTTCGCCCCAAATGTTAAATTTGATATACAAACTAAAAAGGTATGTAGTTTATCCTATCTTGCAGTAAATGTTTTTTGGCACGCGATTTTATTAATTTCTTTAACAGGCAAAATTTTATACGCAGAAATATGTTTGTTTAAGAACTGCTATGGCTAGCAGGGATAGATATCGTGGACGGTAATATTTAAGTGGGGCTGAAAAACTGAAACAGAAGAAGCAGCGAGACGATTATATTAAACAGCAAACAGACAACATATTGAAGTATGTAATTGAAACTACTAGTCATTCAAGACAGCCAAACGAAGGCGAACAACATACGGCAATGAATCAGATCCCTTTGGAAGAGGAAAACCAAGAGTTGAATACACCTGTGAAAGAAAATGCAGAAGACATCCAACGAAACTGAATTGGACGAAAATGGAAGCAATAGAAAATCGAGCGATTGTGAAATTCATCAAAAAAAAGATATTGAAAATATGGAAATTGAAGCACAAAAAGAAGAAAACAGAAATTTCGGCATTAAAGATCCTAGCACGTGGACAACTGACAGAACACAACAAACAGTAAATTTAATAGTTCAGCATGGTCCTGTACAAGTTACTCAATTTAACTTCCCTAAGAACGAAAATAACAGGAGTTTTTCTGCAACATATTTTACAGGAATACTGACGAATGGACAAAGGACAACACAAAGATGGCTAATTTATTCTAAATCTAAAGATAAGGTTTACTGTTACGCTTGTAAATTATTTTCCACTACCGATATTTCATTGGGGGCAGACAGATTTTGCGATTAGTCTCATTTAACACAGCGAATCAAAATGATCGAACGATCTGCGGCACATTTACGAGCTATAAACAAGTGGCTTCGAACTGAATAAAATTTTCGCACTGGCAATCTACTTGATAAACAGTACGAAAAATTTTTAAAACTTCAAACGGCACGATACGAACATGTTTTCCAAAGAATAACTGCTGTTATGTTATATTTGGCGCAACATAATTTAGTTTTCTGAGGAAGTTTCGATACTTTGTACACACCGCACAATGGTAATTTTTTGGGTTTAATAAAATTAATTGCAGAATTTGTTTCTGTTCTAAATGATCATTTAAACAGAACAGCCATAAAAGGGCATCATTATTTATCGCATTCAATTCAAAACGAATTAATAAGTGCAATGGAAAATAAAGTACAAAAAGTAATTATCGATGCAATAAGGAGAGCAAAATATTATTCCATTTTATTGGATTGGGAGCCACAATAGATGTGAGCCATCAAGAGCAATTATCGGTTGTTCTTCGTTATGTCAACATAACAGACGAGGAGATTGAAGTCAAGGAACATTTTATCAAATTTGAAATAGTTCACGATACAACAGGAAAAGGACTATCTGAAACTATCATGCTCATTCTGGATCAGTTGGGAATAAAAATATCCGACTGTCGCGGACAAGGATATGATAACGGTGCCAATATGAGGGGAATATATCAAGGAGTACAAGCAAATATATTACGTGTAAATCCTAGAGCGTTTTACGTACCATTGGGTAGTTACAACTTGAATTTGTTATTGAGAGATATAGCAAAATCATTAACCCAAGCACTACATTTTTTTGGTGTTTTACAAAAGATTTACACGATATTTACAGCATCGACATCGCGTTGGGATGTTCTAAAAAAACACGTTGAAAAAATTACACCTAAACCATTATCAGAAACTAGGTGGGAATGCCGTTTTGATAGTGTAAAGACTATCCGATTTCAAGTTCGCCAATTTCGAAACGCCGTGATCGAAATTGGCAACAACGCACCTGACGATAAATTGAAAATTGAGATTTTGTCTATAGTGTGCAAGATAAATGAATTTGCATTTATTGCCAGTCTTATCATTTGATACAAAATATTATCAAAAATTAACATCGGCAGCAAAGTATTGCAAAGTCAAAAGATGCAAATCGATTTGGCCACGAAGCATCTAAAAGATCTTAACGTATTCTTTGCGGAATACAGAAATGAAGGATTTAGCAAAGCTATGATCGCAGCAAATAAAGTTGCAAAGGAAAACGACATAACACCAGATTTCAAATCATCAAAGAGGGAAAAAAAACGGAAATTATTCGATTATGAAGGACGATCATCGAATCATCGACGATCAGCGACAAAGAATACTTCCATGTACATGAATTTTTAAAAATAATAAATACTGCGTTAGTATCCTTTAAAAGTAGATTCGAATTATATGCAAGTCACCAAAATATTTTTGGTTTACTATATGAATGAGATTGGGAATTTAGATGATGAGTATTTATTAAAGTGTTGTCAAGATCTTCACTTACATTTGGAAGGAGATTTCGACGGAACTGAAATGTTTGAAGAAATTAAGATGTTCCGGTCTATAACGCAAACCAATTATTCGGCTTTAGATTCTATGAATTACATTGTAAAGAACAATCTCTCGGAAGTATATCCAAATTTATTAATCTCATTACAAATTATGTTAACGACGCCAGTAACCGTGGCTTCAGCAGAACATAGTTTCTCGAAGTTGAAACTAATAAAAAAATTATCTGCGATCATTGATAAGCCAAGAGAAACTTTCATCTCTGACTATTCTGTCAATAGAAAGTGAAGTAGCAAATTCAATCGATTTTGATGATGTTATCAAAGATTTGGCGTCGAAAAAAGCGAGAAAAATTATTTAATATTATCATTGAATTGTATTATTATTTAATATTCATCTTATGAAAAATATATAATATGTAACAGCATTTGTAAATAAATAATAACTCGTTCTAAAATTCAAGTGTAGGATTTGAATGTGTATTCAGGCCCCGCAAAATTTTTGAACCCGGACCCGCAAAAGGTCACGCCGGCCCTGGCAACACCACGCTCGTACGAATAGGTCCGGCCGTGACGCCGAGAGAGCATGTGAATCACTGATATCTCAGCTGTGTGTTGGGTGAAGCAGGCGGTGTTTCTCCAAGGCCGGCTCTGGAGCGCAAAATTTCTGCACCTCTGCCGTAAATCATACATCCTTTCTTAAGCGCAACGTTAACGAAATTACTATACGGGGGAATACAACCAACGTCAATGAAATGAATCGTTTGTTGGTACAATATACAATTGAATTCAGGTAGAAATGTTTCGGAGTTGGGCAGGCAAATGATGCAGCATATTTTATCAAACCTTTATCGAAAGATTGTTACTGTTAACACTAGGTTTACGGACATTTCTTCCATACATATCTCTACGGAAACGCGTCAATTTTGAATATACATTTGCCTCGTTAAATGGATCAAAGTTAGTGCTAGTGATAGAAGAAAAACGTAAACGGTTTGTGACATGTACATACCTCACGAAATTCAAAGTTCGTCAAAATGACGCGTCCCGTAAACCTAGCGCTAAGAACCTTATTTTTCACGTTTTCGTGAAAAAATGCGCAGCTATTGATACCAGGTCAATTACTGCTGCCGCTATCGTGGCATTTAAGTTTTTTGTATTTCTTTCTCCATGTTTTTTTAAAATTTGTAATACTTAAGTTTTTCTATATTATTTACAATGTGTAGGGTGATACATATTGTAGCGACACGCGGTTTATCATTTCCTGGCATTCGTTAATCCGGCTTGTAACTGCTGAGGGTCAAAATAGAGACCCTCGAAAAGCAATTACAAGTCGAAGTTTTCTTGAGGACAATGACTACAGCTTAAATTACTTTTTGCTCGCGTACCGGTCGTGCCGAGGTACCTCGAGCCGACCTGACATGTACCGCCATAAACCGCACGCTGCAAGGAAGCCAAAATCCACAGACACGGCGTGATGAGTCACCGCCGTCTGGGTTTTTCCCTAAAACATTCTCTCTTTTCAGATACACCCTAAAGTGGAGGGAGTTATTCTCTACCAATCATTTGCAAAAACTAATGAAATTGTAATAGAGAAAAACTATCAAAACTTCGTTCCGCCTCCTAAGAGACTACGTCGGAAGAAACGATCCTCCGACTAGTCACTTGGTTCGAGAGGCGTCGAGCGCGATATAACAATTGACAATACAGTGTTGAAGCCATCAGCCTTCCGCTCCTAAAAAGACTTTACTTTCTCACCCGACACCTCGCATCTCACAATATCATTAGGGATTTGAGGGTACCCGATATATCAGACTCTGGTCGGGTCGGAAGAAATCGGGCGGGTACCCGACAGCCTCGGGTAGCTCGACTGCCTCGGGTCAAGACCGCAAAAGTTGGCTCGAATCGAATCACGGGTAAATATTATAGACCGTGGGAGCTAGATCGAGCCGGTCCGACTTTTACCGTTTTGATCCGTTGCAGTCGGATTACCCGACACACGTATTTGTCCGGTACCCGCTCGAGCCCGCCCTACTTCTTCCGATTCGACCGGAACAGTAGGGTACCTGACACATTCGGGGGTCCGCACACTTCTATATATCAGTTGCGCGAAAAAAAAATTTTTCTTTTACAAAACGAACATTTAATGAATGCAGAGGCATTGCAACAGCTCATTACTCTTTTCACATTATCTGGCAAGCATACTTGGTTAGCATTTAAAATAATCTACCTATCAGATATTGATTTTGTCATGTACGAAGAATATTAATCATTTCTATAAAAATTCATGTAGACAACTGGTGATGAAATAAATAATGTATTCTCATTGCATCTTCTTGTGTTGGTAAATAGCGATTGACTGTTAAACATTAGAAAAATTAAAAGAACGCATGAAAATGTAAGTCCATACGCATAGAATGAAAAAATCCCTAGGGGGCTGGGGGGGGGGGTGGACAAAGTAGGAGAAAAAGAATTATTGTTCACAAAGATTTTGAATCACAGATACAGCGACTTATGAACCTAACTCGTTACCGCTCTGACTACCCAAGAACTGTACAGCTGTTCAGAACCGATAAAATAATTTAGAAATTCATGAATGGCGGTTGATTTATCTTTGCTTTAGATTCGATAGAAAACGTTTCATCAAAAATGTATGACCGAACCACTGTGGCTTCCCCTTGTTAGTTTTGTTCGTATTAGCTACGATGCATTATTAAATTAACCCCTTAACGCACAGATTTTTTTAAAAAAACGGCCAAAAAAAATCAATTTTTTTATGTAAAAACACACTTTAGAACATTGTCTTGGCAAAAAATAAAAAAATCCAAAATTAATCAAAATTTTAATTTCAATTTTGGATTTCGATCCACATTGCAGAAAAGTGCCGAATATTACAATGTTACACGTACATCGACTTTTTTATCTTTCTTTTCGAATTGCTATTTCGAAAAAAACATTTTATTAGTAAAAATATTTATTTATACTTTTACAACAGAAATAATAATAATAATACTATTTATTTTAAAAAATTATTCAAAATTTTCTTTTGTGTGATACATAGCCCAACATTGCAAGTATTACACATAAATAAATAAATAAATAAATAAATAAATAAATAAACAAATAAATAAATAAAGAAACTGAATAAATAAGAGTTATAGCTTACAATCCTATGTAAATGATAAATATCAATAAATCGATTTTTTTTCTTAGCTTTCATATTGTTACTTTCAATTCTCGATTATATACGAGTGTGAAAAATTATAGCATCATATAATAATACGTCGCTCGAATTATCTCGAGTGTGCACAGTTTGGCCTGTTTAGCGCGCTCGAATTAACTCGAGCGCAGAAGTTATGGGGTTAATGGCTAATAAGGTAGTAATTAAAATAATATAATTACATTTTTCCTAATATTAAGTATTATTAGAGAAATTTTAACAAGGACATTGCTATTCTTCGATTATGTTTTTTTAATTTAAAATTAAACTAATAATATTAATTACTATAAGTGTCAATATTAATTAGTATAATCGAATCGTTAAAATTAATTTTCAGCTAAGGATTGCGCTTTTGACACACCGGATGTTGTACCAATAGCAATAGGTTGCGCACTCGCAGGATTAGTGGTGATTGTTCTGATTGCATACCTAGTAGGCCGCAGACGGAGCCAAATTCATGGTTATCTTAGCATGTAAAGGCAGCAAAATTTATCCTTCTCCCTTCTTTTTAATAATTACGCCAATATCTTCTTTTTTTACGTACGTCTTATTGATTTGAAAAAATAAAATCTTTCCTCTCTTTAAATCGAGAAAAATCATAATCGAAATTCCGCCATATTTTTGTTAACTCAAAATATTTCGAGTTTAATCCTCTCATTAATTAAGTAATCTTCAAAGGAATTGAGTTTTCTCATTTATTTTTTCAGATAATAATAATGATAAAGAGATTTTTTATTCTTTTCTCTCCATCTCGAAACATTCTTCTTTGACCTTCGGAAATTTCTTTTGAAGATGTGTTCCCGATTGTTATGAGGACTTTGAGGATTGAACTTGAAAAACTGCTTATTTCATATGTAATGTAATTTCGCTTGTAGAACGCGAGTGAAACTGTTTTCACAGAAGCGACATTTGTAATTCGGGATTTTGATAAGTGTCTATAAATCAATGAGAACGTGAAGGAGCATAGAATTTTTCATCTATCACACAGCCATTTGAAGCAACTTTTTTTTATAATTGCTCAGTTATCTGCTCTACTTGTAACATTATCAAATTGTGTTTAAATATCATAAGAATTTGTCAACATAAATGTAATTGAAGAATGTAAGTTTAATGTGATAATTCCATAAATGTAATTTGATGGAATTCGTGCAGTTGTTTAATTAAAAAAAGTCTTCGTTTTAATGTTATGTAGTTCAAATAACATATAAAAAAATTAATTTGTATAATACGCTCCTTCTAGTAGCAAGGCTGATGGAAGTCCGAGAGGAAAAGAATGTATATAGTATACGATAACATCGAGTTTTTCGTTACAAACCTGTACTACAAATTAAGAGCTTTATCGCCAATAAATAAAATAAAGTTCTATATATTTAAGAAAATAAATGATATTCAGCAGAAATGAAATCATTCCCGTTTATTCTGCGTTATTAAATTGTTATAATTTCTATAATGCTCCTAAAGTCGTAAAAAGTCAAATGAATTCTTGTAAAAGAAGTAATTAACACATTATCGCCGTAATATTTTTTCTCAAATATCTATTGAAATACTTCTGAAGAATTACTACATAAAGTTTCCAATTGTATACAGTTATTTATCGAATGCACTGCTGTTGAAATCTTAATTCTTTCATCAGGTAAGATAGATGTTACAGTATTAACTGTGAATGGCTCATGTTATACATTGCATTCAATTAACTTTTCTCAATTGAAAGCAGTTGGCATGATTTTGTCATCTTACTATTGAGAGCTTATAATATAATACAGGTAACCCCCGTATAATAACACGGTTGTTACATTCCTAAAAAATGCCGTGTTATGCGAATCCTTGTTATACGAAAGAAAGAACAAGTGCAAAAAGGGGGGTTAGGGCACAAAAATTAGAAAGACATACTACTAGATTTTTATAAATAGGAGAAACATATCTATTAAAGCAATTTTCATCAAAACTATTACTTATTAATATTTTCTAAGTAATGTGTTCTTCATTCATTGCTACTAAGAAGCACCATTAACTGAGGGCGTTTAGTTCCTGACAAGATATACTCATTCTCTGAAGTTTCTTTAACATTATCTTGAGTACCATGGTCTAATTTTTGTAAAAAATATGTTACTTCTTATTGATGTTTGTAAATTCCTTTATATGGCCCTAAGCAATTATAGAGTTCTAACTCTTAAATTTTATGCTAATTTTAATGGAAGGATCTTCATTTAGGAAGTGCATACTTAATACTCCTAATTACAAAATAAAATAGATTTGATTTGAAATTTCTACAGGCAAGTCTGATACGGCATAGACGCTCGAATGCAAAACTTCCAAACAGATATCTTGTGCATTTAAAAGCTCTTACTTTGTTCTGTGTTATACAGGGATTTCCCAAATTTAAAATTTTGGTGTTAAAAGCTTTAAGCGTTGTAGGGAATTTATCTAATTCTGAAATCGTGTTAGAGCTAAACCTTGTTAATGCAAAACTGTGTTACATGGGGGTTACCTATAAATACAATATAAATAGTTCAGTAACGTAAATATTCTGTACATGTCCTTAACTACCTGTACTACTTCCAAACCTTAAGAAATATATACATTGTTTCTTATTACTCTCACAAGAGATTTTAATTTATTTAATTTCTGTATTCAAATTATTGACATATTAACTACAGATACACGTAATCTTGGGACGGATGTACATTGAGAACTTTTCACAATAATTACATATGTATTATAAATATGAAAAAAGTTCGCGCGTAAATGACCCTGTGCGATCCGTGAATATATAATAGCAGGTCAAAATTTTATTTTGAATTGTCCGCGTGTTTCTCTTAGATCGACTCGTATGCATACATATTTCACGAAAGTATCGGCTTATTTGCTATCTGCAAGGTCATCTTCTAAGCCGATAAGAAAACTCATGAAAATGTAAACGTGGAGTACAATTGGACGATCATAAACTGCAAAAGCAAATTATTATGCCTTTTTGTCCATTGAATGTCGCGACAACGTTATCTGTACTCCACCGCAGGTATGTCTCCACCTTGTCGGACTACCGATGACATAACCTAACCCATGCTCCTACGTATTCTGGCGCATTAATATCCCCACCACATTGTAAATAAATGAACGCAGCTAGCAGGTTATTACGGAAAATTTACGCCACGAGTCGCGACGTCTCCATCGAGCTACTTCGTTGTGAACCGGTAATAATTTTTCAGTTTACTTCTATTTCCTTCATACTTTTCTACAAGCTTAATTTCGATTGTGCGCGTGAGAGGTTAATAATACTTTATCCCCTATATTTTATTTACATATTTTTTTGAAACTAAGAGCGATAAGTTTTTGAAGAAATACGGTTCAAATGAAAATTGTGTATATTTATAAATCGTATATTTTACACTTTGTTCCACTTTGTTATGGGTACTACCTTCTTACAAAATGACCTATAAGAATTTCATCTCAAACATTACGCTTTATACGCTCGATTTATGATATAATTAATTTATCAATAAAAAGTAGGTAGCTTTGAAGGGCACGTCTAACTAAATAAAAATGAGTTTGCGAAGTATGGAGGTTGTTGTTATTATTATTATTATTATTATTATTATTATTAATTTGTTTATTTTTAATGGTTTCTTACACGTACATTTTGCTTTTCAATATAACTGCAAATAAAATACGACGTTAATACTATGGATTTCGGTAAATTTTGCCCACTTTTGGAAGTTATTAAAATATAATGCTAATTTTTGTCAAGTATTATATGAATATTTGTGGTAATAATATTGCGAAAAAATATTAAACAGTGATATTTTTCTACCAATGCACATATCATTGCTTTTAATCATATCATATACCATGTATTTTGCAATAATACACCACTTTTGTAATTGCAATGTCAGTAACGAGCAAAGTTTTATAGCAACCATTTGCCATTTCCTTTAAGGGTATTGATAACATTTAACAAGTTTACGATAAATGTGGAAGTATAATTCTGTTGAATATTAAATTGTTCGGTTCTGTGAAGAATACAATATAAAAACCATACGTGGTTTTATGCAATACTATCCAGTTTTTTAGCGATGGAAACATTTATATGAAATACTATAAAATTATTTGAATAAAATTATATCGAATTTTACAAGAAGTTTAATCTACATTCATTTAGCTTATAGTCTCTAAAATTATTATTTTGTATTCATGTTGCATAAAAGTATAAATTTAATTCAATAATTGAGCAACTTAGAATTTGTTGAACAGATAATTAACAATTTTGTTACATCGATATTACATTTTATTGCAGATTCCTCTCATGTCAGGACTATCATTTAGACAATTACGCCTGAGAAATCTTTGTAAGAGTATATCTATACCTAACCTATATACATCAACTTACTTTAGCTTTGTACAGTCGATGGCGAATCATACCACACACCAAGAATTTAATCAAGCGGCAATGGAGCCTTTCTTGGAGGCATATTATAATTCTAGTGGTAGCTGTGAGATTTCATTGTCCCTTTCATCAGAAAATCGGGTATGTCAAAGCGAATCACAGACACCTGTTATCGAAACAAATTCTTATATTAGCAAGCCACTGTCTTTAGAGGATAGATACCTGACTGATAGGCAGAAGTACAAAGCGATGAGACGATGGAAGTGGTTTAGAAAAGGTAGCGCTAGAATCTATAAACCAGAGAAGATTGGAGGTTTACTTAATTCTTCTTCCAGAGAAGCTAGCTTCAAATTCAGAGGAATTCTTTATTTTAAGACTGCTGTCATTCAATATTTTGGCGCAGAACTTACTGGAAACTTATCCATATTTATATAAGGAACATGACAAACAAGCATTGGCTTGGGAAATTAGAAGGCCGCTACTTCTGCAAGAGATTCTGGAGGCACAAGCAAATGTGAGTAAAATAATAGACCAATTAATTATTTTTGATAAAACACTATGATGATACGGTACAATTTCAAGGAAGTAAAAAAATAATGTAATAGTACAATACTATGTGAAGTTACTGTAGATAAGCTGAATTAATGAAAAGAAAGCAACTATAATAAATGTATGTAAAATCTGCACATTTAATTGTTTACTTTACATGTAGTACATTAAGTAATAACATGATAGTCAAATTAAAGAGAATTTTTCGAAAATTAAAGTAAATTTAGATATATGTTAGAACATTAATTGCTGTGCAAATTAACTAGAATTGTTTACATCTTATTTATCAAATAATTCATCAATATCCATTTTAGACTGATTTAAAATACCGATATCTTTGGTACAATATGGTTTTATTTTAATATACAATGCTAGGATCCTAGTGAGTCCGCAATGTATCACAGCCTCTTTAAACTAGTGAATTTAAGTAAAATTAATGTGACAAGAAATCATAGGACTAAACACTAATATTTACAGACTCTTTGATAGTAAATGTCTTATTCTAGTTTTATGTCATTTTTTGTAGGTCACAACATTTTTAAACTTTTGATATTACTTGTTTGAATCAATGATTGATCGAATAAATTAATCGATGATGTGTCAAAATGAGAAATAATTTAATAAATCAAATTAATTCTTTAGGTAATATGTCTTCAGGAAGTGCAAAGAGAACATCTGCAGGAGTTTTTAGTTCCATTCAAAGAATTGGGCTACAAATATTTATATAAGAAAAGAACCAATGATAAGAAGGATGGTTTATTATTTCTTTATCGCTCTGATCAGCTCTTTCTCTTGGATTATGCGAAAGTTGAGCTTTACCAGTCAGGAATAGAACTTCTTAGTAGGGATAATGTTGGTATAATTGCAAAGCTTGCAGTTAAAAATAATCCTGAAATTCAGCTGGTAGTTGCTACAACTCATCTTCTTTATAATCCTAAACGCAATGATGTAAGATTGGGACAAACGCAGCTTCTTCTTGCAGAAATTGAGAGGATTGCCTTCCTGGAAAATACAAAGTAAGTGAATTCTGTAATACAAAAATAATATCTATAATTATATAATACATGAATAATAGTAAGATAACATAAACTTTCGTAAAGTGAATATTTTCTGTTCTAAACAAAACTAATGAATTTTGATTGTTAGAACTGGACCAAGATATCTCCCGATCATTCTTGCTGGAGACTTTAATCTGGAACCGTTTTCTGGAGTTTACAAGTTTATTACTGAAGGAGCATTTGAATATTATGGCAAGGGTAGGAATCTTGAATATTCAGAGTACCGACGACTCTCAAACTCTCTGATCCCTCCCCGACTTTGCATTACGGATAATTGTCAACATTTTAATATTTTAACAAAACGACTGTGTGGTAAAGGTACTGGAAAGGTGATGGTAAGCATTTCTCGCATAACTAAATCATACTTTTTAAGATTCATTTCTAGTATACTAACATAAATTATGCCAAGAAAGTAGAAGCATCACAAAAGGAAGCTAAACATATTAGCATCATCATTGATTTTATCAGCCAATTTCTGTAATTTTACGGAAACGATAAAAGATGTAAAGAATTGCTTTGTTTTTCCTCGTGAAATTTTTATATAGCACTAGTAATTACTTCAAATGCGATTCCTTTTCATAGTTCAAGAACTATGTTTCACAAATTGCGGAAAAGAAACTCGTCGATTAGTAGTGAACATTTTATTTCTTTTGGCACACACAACAATAAATGAAACATACAGAGATTCTTGTTTTTCATCATTCTACTATTTCAAAAGGTTTCATCGCAATTAAGAAAAGTGGTGATTGAAGAGTTTCACATTAATATGTACGAAAATTGAAGGTGAACAACTTGTTCACAAGGAAATTAAACTTATTAACAATTTAAAGTAATTTTTTGTGATTAAAATTTTATATGTATGAGTAATTTTTTTACAGATAACTTTGCATATGTTATTTTATCAAAGTAAAAATAGTAAATCTCAAATATATGTATGAAAATATATTATCTAATTTCTGTTTTTCATATGATTATTTTAAGATATTTCTAAAATATGTAGCATATTTTTGTTTTATTCTATGCATTTTTCTTCATATTATTAGAATACTTTCTAATTATTTGTGTACTTCTGGACAACGGAATTTGGAAAAACAGAATTCATCGCCATCATTGGCACACAACATTTTTTAGGATATTTCCATTGATAATTTGCAATATTTTCAGTGAGAATTATACTCTTCTAAAGCATTTAATAAATTTCCAAATTCATCAATTTACAACAACGGTTTTTTTAATTTTATCATTTTATCGACTCCTTTTTCAAGATATATGTTCTGTCAGACCTCTATGTTAAGATTAAACTTTTGTTTAGTTATACAAATCCCTGACTACTAACTCCCGGGCTTCCAAGGAACTGTCAGTCATGTCTTAACACATTGTTGATAGGCAATTTTACATAGAAATTAAGTCATGTCACCGTCCATTTTTTCCGTAATTGAGTATGAAATTGAAAGAATCTAACTAAACTTCAGTACACTTTATTTATACATAATAAATTTAAATGAAACTTTGTACATATCGGCTACACACACACACACACCGCACGCGCGCGCGCTCGTGTGTGTTTTGTGATTGGTCAACGACGTTTGGGCATGAAACATGAGTTAATTCATGAGCGGTCAGCAATGTGTTAAGAATTGCAAAAAAAGCGAATAGACCCATGTTGTACAATGTTTATTGAAATACGATGGAAGTTTGCTAACATAAGTGTTTCTCACAGTTAGAAAACAGCGAATCTCCCACTGCCGAAGCAAATACTTCGTACGACATAGCAAGATGCTGCGAAATGAATATAGATAGTACTGATGCTCAGACAGTCCAGATTGCACATGACTGCAATGCCAAATTTTCTACAGGCACTTTGACGCATCCATTTAACCTGTACAGCATATATGATCATCAGTTTCGAGGAGAACGAGAAGCTACAACAAATCAGGGTGAATGGATTACAGTTGACTATATTTTCTATAGTGATATGGAACCCCTCGAGAAGTACAGACTACCAACTGTCAAAGAATGCACTAGTTTACCAACGATACCTAATTTTGCTGTGGGTAGCGATCACCTTTGTTTAGGAGCAACTTTTAAGGTATCCAAGAGCAAATGTTAGAAAATTCATTTCCTTCTTATTAGGCTGTAATATAATGAAATTGTCGTTGTAATGATCCGTAATGTAATTGCAAAATGATAAACTAAGTGATAAAAAAATCTCAGTTGTATAATATGTATGGATATTCAATTTATCTACATGAACAAAGGGTCTAGCCGGATAAGTATGGGAAAAGTGCCCCCAAAGCTAAAATTGACCTTGGTATATATACCATTCGATAAGTCTCTCAAAAAAAAACTTTCCTGTAAACTATAAAACCGTGATCCCTAATATAGGGCTAGTTACAGGTTGAAACATACTTTACAGTTTTTGCTCGACTTCTGTTGTCTGGTTTCATAGAACATTATGAGAAAGATCACAGACATTGCACCCAGTGGTCTCCACAGCTTTAAAGTTTCCGTACTTTTGGTTGACAAATCAACTTTAAGAAAATCCCACAAGTTTAAAAACATGAATATTTTATTGAATTCATGAAAATACCACTTTCATAATTTTACAGTATTTGCATCACGCCATAAATAATAATTAATGTGTAATCTTTTTAGATTTTTCGAAGTGGTGGAGCATAGTTAACAAATTAGAAATTAATAATTATTTATATTATTGTCTTAACTATTCATGTGACCACGTTTATATTTTACAGCAGGGAAGCCGTTTATTTGGTCGCCAGAGCCGTCCTTAGAAGAACTCCGCCTGCTTCCCCTTCCCGTGCGCTCGAGAGCTCGCTGATTGATTTGCCTTTCACTTGCCAGGTTCGGACCTATTGGCACGAGCGTGGTGGCGTATTGGGGCGACATTCGTATCTTACCGCTCGCGCTGGAAAGACATGCCACACGCGTCGATCGCGGAAAACAAAACGACGTGCGTGGCATGTCGACCAAGGTTACTTGTCGAAGAACACTTTCAGATTGTAACAACTCGCGTGTGCGGCAAAACACAAGTATTATTAGTGAAACAGTATGCTCGTATATGTTTAAATCAAATACAATTAATAGATTTTAATGTTTTTGGACTTCTAGCGATGGTTTTGGTGGAATTCAACCACTACGTGACGCCTTTTGGCGAAATGTAGTGTTGCGTCGTATCACGCGCATTTGTAAATTAATTTCCAGCGCAAATAGTTAAAGAACTCCGCGACAGCAGAATGCAAGGCCTTTTCGCGTGAAAGAATACATTGTTGCCATCGCGGCCGTCTTGGCGATACATTTTACAATCCTGCCGTCTTTACTTTCAACGCGATTTTTCGACAACGGTTAAGCAGAAAAGGACATCGATACAGGGGATACCACTGCAAAAAAACGCATTGGCAATAGTACCCCATGGGTAATGTGGAAACCTATTAAAACTTTGCTGGCGAGAGTCTAGGCAGGATTGTGAAATGTATCGCTAAGACGGCCGCGGCCGCAACAATGTATTCCTTAACGCGAGAAGGGCTTGCGTTCTGCTGTCGCGGAGTTTCTTAACACTTTATCGACCGGTAGCCTATTTATCGGCTTTTCGACTGCCAGCGCTTATTGACCGGTAGCCTATTTATCGGCTTTTAGTTATCGCACAACACAATGCATAGTGAAAATTTAGCCGGTACTGGGAGTAAATTCGAGCGCGATTAAGCCGGTACTTACTGAGTAGTAGCCTCAACCACGACCGGTCGATAAAGTGTTAACTATTTGCGCTGGAAATTAATTTACAATTGCGCGTGCTACGACGCAACACTATATTTCGCCGTAAGGCGTCACGTAGTGGTTGAATTCCACCAAAACCATCGCCAGAAGTCCAAAAACATTAAAATATACTAATCGTATTTGATTTAAAACATATCAGAGCATACTTTTTCACTAATAATACTTCTGTTTTTCCGAACACGCGAGTTTCTACAATCTGAAACTGTTCTTCGACAAATAACCTTGGTCGACGTGCCACGCACGTCGTTTTGCTTTCCGCGATCGACGCGCGTGGCATGTCGTTCCAGCGCGAGCGGTTAGATATTTACTAAAGTCGCCCCAATACGCCACCACGCTCGTGCCAATGGGTCCGAACCTGGCGAGTGAAAGGCAAATCAATCAGCGGGCTCTCGAGCGCACGGGAAGAGGAAGCAGGCAGAGCTCTTCCAATGACGGCTTTGGCGATCAAATAAACGGCTTCCCTGTTTTACAGTGTCTGAAGTTTACTATGATTATTAATCTGAAATTTTTGGCAAAAGTGTTTTATAATTAAAGAAATTAAAACCTGATATCCTCTTACTTTTCAATACGCAAAGCAATGGCACACATCAGACTGAGGCTCTGAATGCGCAGTTTAAGTTACTTTGTTTACCGTAATTTATTGTCACACGAATTCCTAATTATTAAGAATTATTGGAGAATCTGGATTTCATCTATCGAATGGTATGCACCAAGGTCAATTAGCTTTACGGGCAGTTTTCCATGCTTATGCGACTAGACCCTTTAAGAATTCTTTGAAATTGGCACTTTTTACGGTTACTAATAATAATAATATAATATTATTTCCTTTATCTTCTAAAATTTCCTCCTCTGATTATTTGATTTACTACTGAAGTCAGACGGAACTTTCCAATGTCCGGAACATTTAATGTTGTTGTTATTGTTGCTGCTTTTGTTATTATGATTATGATTATTATTAGTATTATTATTATTATGAATATATTTTGTCAGTAATGTCATAACGATTGTAATGTCAACACTTTTCGGTTGTAATAATAAATAGTACAAAATTGTTTTAACAGAAAACAAAAATGATTTGTTTCTAACAAATATAAAGACTTCCAGACTTATGGGAAGTTTGTGCATTTTGTGTTTCAGAAGGAAATGTATATTCTTTGCAAAAAACGCTTTGTCTTTCCTGTTGTAATGGAAATCTCAAATTATTTTTGTCTCAAAGTCTGTACTATATATTACACTTTTTGGTTAATGTGGAAGATAAATTCTCTTTGATCAGTGTACATATTTAACCTGAACAATATAATTAATATAAAATAGTGTACTTTAACAACTGTACAAATCTGCATTAAGAATTACTATGCGTGAAGTGTAAATTTCGTGGTAAAGTACGAATTATGTCTGTATGTAATAATTCTGTAATATAAGAAATGACGTACTTTCGGTAAATATAAAAATAAAATTAAAAGTATCTTGAGAAAATCATGTGTGTTCTGATGTTTCAAATTTTAGAATGTAAGAGTTCATTAAAAATTTTCGCGTGATTGTCCATATATATATATATATACATATACAGTTTTCACTCTTTTTTACGATATATATTATAATATAACAATAGTACAGTATAATATTTCGAAACGCGAGCAGATACAATATAACTATACAAGCTTCAGGATCCGCTTGTATCGGCTCTGTCTGCCAAAAGAGTATAGTTCATCGATATCGCGACGATGTGACCGAGATATGACCTCGGTGGTTCCTAAGCGTCAACTTCTCTCGCGACGGTTTCCCTCCCTCGGTGGTGGGGTCCTTCAAGGACCTCTTTCCCCCCGAAAAGTCTCCGTAGGGGCGAGGGTTGTCTTCCTCCCTCGCTAGAGAAAGTGTCCTCTTGACGAAAGTCAGGCGTGAGGACGTTCGGCTTGTCGCCTCGCTGGCGCAGAGTCTTACAATAATTTAATGAAATTCTTCATATTTTATAATATATGTATCACTCGCGGCTCGTTCCGTGATCGCTCGGAGACTGTTTATCGCAGACTGTTTCTTCGACTTACTTTTTTCACTTGACACTCGAGGTGTTCGTATTCCAGGCGTTCTGGGCAGTCCCTTTGCAAGCAAGTTCGCCGAATACGCGCGGCGATAATCGCGAGTTTGTAGAATTACAGTAAATCTATCGCCTCTTCGAGGCGAAGGGAATTTACTGCGTCACCACATACCGTTTTTGTGCAATTATTTTTATCGATATAGTTGTACAGTGTCTGTTTCAATTATCCAACTAGTTTATTATTTCAGTACAGCTTAAAGTATTATATAAGTACCAGATAATAGTACTGTTCATCAATTACTAAAATTATTTAAAATTAACTTTGGGTATATACGTACACATTTCATAATAATAATTGTGGGTATTACGCGGGGAAATAAGGTGTTCGATTTTGTGGAATAAAACGCTTTTATTCTCGTTGCGCGTGCAACGTACTCGTCGGAGGAATACAGTACGACTGTTTTGGACATTTTTTTTTGTTGGTAGTTTCACTTGCGAAGTTGATTTACAGTCCCTCAGGAGCGTTCTCCTTTACCTGTAAGTGGCTTGAAGAGATGGTATGAATTAGTGAGGGTTTGTATTTTTGTTATAATCTTATGGGTTTAGAAAGCAGGAAAAATTTCAAAAAACCTACTGGCTTTGTGCGGAGAAGTGTGTTTAGGGTGTGGTGGGACGGAAAGTGTATAGCGTGTTTCGGTAATTTGATTTTGAGGTCAAGTGGGATCTGGGTGATGTGGTAGTTGCCTATGTTGCCACCAGTGGGTTTGTGTGTGTGTGATTGTATGCTGTGTGAACTGACGCATTGATTCGATTTTTGATAATTAGGTCAGGCAAGCCGCTTATTTGATCGCCTCATGTGCTCTCGGGAGAACTCCGCCTGCTACTTCTTCCCGTGCGCTCGAGAGCTCGCCGACTGCTTTGCCTTTCACTTGCCAGGCGCGAACCTATTGTCACGAGCGTGATGGGGCATTGGGGCGACATTCGTCTCCATCCACTCGCAATGGAAAGTCATGCCACGCGCGTCGGTCACGGAAATCAAAACGACCTGCGTGACACGTCGACTAAGGTTATTTATCGAAGAACAGTTTCAGATCGCACCACGACACGTGCAGGATAAAACAAAAGTATTATTAGTGAAAAAGTATGCTCAGATATGTCTTAAATCAAATGCAATTAATAGATTTTAATGCTTTCGGGCTTCTGGCGATGGTTTTGGTCGAATTCGACTACCACGTGACGCCTTACGGCAAAATATAGTGTTACGTTGTTGCACGCGCATTTGTAAATTACTTTCCAGCGTAAGTAGGTAAAAAAAACTCCGTGACAGCAGAACGCAAAGCCTTCTTACCTTAAAAAATAGATTGTTGCCACTGCGGCTGTCTTGGCGATACAGTTTACAATCTTGCCTAGTCCCTCGCCAGCAAAGTTGTTATGGGTTTCCACAACAACTCTTGTATCCCAAAGTACGCGGCCAGCCCTCGGATCGGACCTATTTGGGTCGTAAATCCGAATCCCCACTTTGGTTGATGTGAGAGACGTATTTCGGCAACGCTCTTCACGGGCCTTTTGAGATGGATACGAGAAGTTGTTTTGCAGCGAATGGAAGCAAATGTTGTAGTGTAAAAGCCACTCCGATGTGGGTTTTTTGAACTTTAATAAACGTGCTTTACAACTTGTCAAAACTTAACGGATAAAAATGTTTGTATATGTGAGATGATCTTAGTTACTGGAGGTGTTTACTGATCGGAGCTTGTGGAGTGACTGACTCTTCCAGAAACGGAAGAGTCCTTTGCGGATGTCTCTCCCCACCGTCCGGTTACCCCCCCCAAGAAAAGGACTCGCGCGCCACCAGAAGTCACGGTGCGACTTCGCACCTAAAATAATTACTAATATTTTGTGGGGGCGCGCGAACGTTTTGGCGGGACACTTTTGGACGCCCCTTGGACTGGTGGAGGGGACAGCGGTCTTGGCCTCGCAACGCGTGGGCCCGTTTGCTACCACCGTCGGCGTAGGCAGAGTTTTATGTTGCGGCAATTGTCCATTGAGGTGCAGAGGAGTCAGTGTCCCAACATTGCTATTTTGCCCTCTCACACCCCCCCCCCCCCCCCCTTGGCTGTGGACGGCCTGAGGCGCACATGCGGATATTAAGGCAGCCCTCAAAAATAGCCTTCACGCTCGCACCATAAGCCCATTGTCTCTACGGAATAAACCTCTGCACGCCAGGAAACTGTCGATGTTCAAAAGGGACTTTAATCCCTTTTCCTTGTTAAACGATTAATGGTTGACGGGCTTGTCCTCCCGTCAACCTAAGATGTTTCGGTTTTCTGGACATGTATGGTCGATCTTAAATAGAAAATCCGCGAGACAATGGAATGCCTGCACTCGACCCTTGCCGACATTACTACCTCCTCAAGGGTAGTAACAGCACCCATGGGGTACTATTGCCAATACGTTTTTTTTGCAGTGGTATCCCCTGTATCGATGTCCTTCTCTGCTTACTGGTTGGTGAAAAATTGCGTTAAAGGAAAAGACTAGGCAGGAGTGTAAAATATATCACCAAGACGGCTGCGGCGGCAACAATGTATTCTTTGACGCGAGACGGCCTTGCGTTTTGCTGTCGCGGAGTTTTTTAACTATTGTTGCTAGAAATTAATTTACAATTACGTGTAACAGAACGCAACACCATATTTCGCCGTAAGGCGTCACGTGGTAGTCGAATTCGACCAAAACCATCGCCAGAAGCCCGAAAGCATTAAAATCTATTAATTGCATTTGATTTGAGACATATCTGAGCATACTTTTTCACTAATAATACTTTTGTTTTATCCTGCACGTGTCGTGGTGCGATCTGAAACTGTTTTTCGATAAATAACCTTAGTCGACGTGCCGCGTAGGTCGTTTTGATTTCCATGACCGACGCGCGTGGCATGTCTTTCCAGCGCGAGTGGTTGGATACGAATATCGCTCCACTGCACCATCACGCTCGTGACAATAGGTTCGCGCCTGGCAAGTGAAAGGCAAAGCAGTCGGCGAGCTCTCGAGCGGACGGGAAGGAGTAGCAGCCGGAGCTCTTCCAAGGACATATGCGGCGATCAAAAAAGTGGCTTGGCTGACGTATCGGATCACGTTGCACGTGGTCTCCGACTCTTTGTTGCAATATCGTTTGCTAATCGGCGCGGACTTTTTGAATCATTGTAATGTAACGACCCTCCGATTAGATAGTACGTAGGATAACTTTAACGAATAAGGACAAATATTTTGTATTTAGCAAATGTAAGACTCCGCGCCAGCGAGGCGCCGAGCCGGGCGTTCTCACGCCTGGCTTTCGTCAAGAGGATCTTTCGCTAGCGAGGGAGGAAGACAACCCTCGCCCCTACGGGGCCTTTCGGGGAAAAGAGGCCTTGGAAGGAGAGGCCCACGTCCCTCTCCGAGGAAAGCCTCTGATAGGCTCGCGTAAGGGAGGAAGGAAGTCGTATAAATATACGACTTCCAGGGCCCGCCGTAACATTCCTAGAGTTATCGTCGTAGCGTCTGTACGAGCGCTACGCAATCTTCTCAAAGATTATTATATGTATCAAATTGTATAAAACATTCCTAGTATTGGCGTCGTAGAGTCCGTATGGACGAATCATTCTTAGTGTTATCGTTGTAGCGTCTAAGTTGTCCTAACGCCACGTCTCTCCGGACAGATTGTTATACGTGATTGTATACAACCATTGTATTGTATTATTAAAAAGAAATTTATATATTATATATTTCACTCTTACACAAACTTCCGTCATCACCTCTGACTCACCACCTCAAATCTAGATCTCCTATTTTTCCATCCCGACCTTTCTACTCCCTAGTACAGTCACCATTCCTTACTCATCCCCGAATCATCGCCCAAATCTAAGTTCCAACTTCCTATCCCTACCCCTTGGCCCTGACCACCGACAACGTCACTCCCACTCCTTTTCCAAAAGCCCTTAAAAACCCTTACCCCGACCAAAATCAGTCGCTTAGCCTTACAAAAAATACTTACACTAAGGCTTATACTCTGTCTTGTCACTACGGCTCTACGTTATTCTACATCACAATAAACCAAATACAGTAAAAGCTGGATAAATACGACACAGTTCGGGGCTCAAGCGCATCTCTTATGAAGTAGCGGTGCCGAATTCTTGTTTACATCACGGCTCCAGCCAAGCGCGAACAAAGAAAAGGACAGACAGTAGAAGAGACAGAGAGGCCCAAGCTATAGGAGAGCTATAGCTATAGAGGGAGCAGTGTAACATGATACCGCCCGAATGTATCGGTGAGGCAATACTAATTGGAGGGTCCGCCGTTTTCATTTTCGGTCTTTTTCGGTCATTTTTTTTTTAAACCTTTGCTAACGTATTTATGAGATTTTTCTGATTAAAATGATACCAAACACGACATAGTTTGAATTATATTTACTTTAAATTTAATATATTTGCTTACCACTTACATAATTTACACATTTTGTGTTTGGAATCATTTTAATCAGAAAAATGTCAAAAACACATTGGGAAAAGTTAAATTCAGAAAAGTTACTAAATAAAAAAGTTTATTGTTGCATTAGCAATGCGTCGCTTTGTTTGCTTGCTCTCTCTGTCTCTTCTACTGTCTGTCCTTATCTACGTTCGCGCTCGACTGGAGCCGCCGAATGTAAACACCGATTAAACACCTCTACTTCATAAGAACGACATTCAGTCGTGACTTTTGCATTTAAGCCTTACGACGGTGTCGATATTATGCTTAATTTATCCAGCTGGGTGGCGATTCAGTGTTTTCATGCGGCTCCAGCTGAATGCGAATTCCTAAGAGCGACATTCGGTCACGACTTGAGCATTTAAACCTTGCGAAGGGGTCGATTATGCTGCATTTATCTCGCCGAGATATTGCATTTATCCAACTGAGTGTCAATTCAAAGTTTCATGCTGCTCCAGCTGACCGCGAATTTAATCTAAATCTACGGCGGCACAGTGTCCCAACCAAAACTGCGAATTCCTAAGACCGACATTCGGTCGCGACTTGAGCATTTAAACCTTGCGAAGGGGTCAATTATACTGCATTTATCTCGCCGTGATGTTGCATTTATCCAACTGGGTGTCGATGCGGTGTTACTTCATCAGGATAAATCCAGCATAATTGACAACTTCCCAGGGTTTAAATGCTCATGTCGTGATCGAATGTCGCTCTTAGGAATTCGCAGTTTTGATTGGGACATCGCGCTGCCGTAGATTTAGATTAAATTCGCGGTCAGCTGGAGCAGCATGAAACTTTGAATTGACACCCGGTTGGATAAATGCAACATCTCGGCGAGATAAATGCAGCATAATCGACCCCTTCGCAAGGTTTAAATGCTCAAGTCGTGACCGAATGTCGCTCTTAGGAATTCGCATTCAGCTGGAGCCGCATGAAAACACTGAATCGCCACCGATTTGGATAAATGAAGCATAATTTCGACACCGTCGTAAGGCTTAAATGCAAAGGTCGCGACCGATGTCGTTCTTATGAAGTAGAGGTGGCGAATCGGTGTTTACATTCGGCGGCTCCAGTCGAGCGCGAACGTAGATAAGAACAGACAGTAGAAGAGACAGAGAGAGCAAGCAAACAAAGCGACGCATTGCTAATGCAACAATAAACTTTTTTATTTAGTAACTTTTCTGAATTTAACTTTTCCCAATGTGTTTTTGAAATTTTTCTGATTAAAATGATACCAAACACGAAATGTTTAAATTATGTAAGTGGTAAGCAAATATATTAAATTTTAAGTAAATATAATTCAAACTATGTCGTGTTTGGTATCATTTTAATCAGAAAAATCTCATAAATACGTTAGCAAAGGTTTCAAAAAAAAATGACCGAAAAAGACCGAAAATGAAAACGGCGGACCCTCCAATTAGTATTGCCTCACCGATACATTCGGGTGGTATCATGTTACACTACTCCCTCGTCGAGCGTCGAGGTTCGCCAAGGGGGATCCCCCTATGTGGAGGGGATAGTCGTGTTGTATTTATCCAGCGAAACTTTTCGTGCACTTATCCAGCTTTTACTGTAGTTTGAAGTCTGATTCTCGAGTTTGATGCTTCCGAAAACCGCGAAACTATGTTTCGGCATCACAAAATTGGTGTCGGAAGTGGGATCTTCTTCTGTGAACGTCAGGAAATTCTGAGGAATTCTTATCCCTCACGGTGACTGCCAAATCTTCGAAAACAGACGGATCCAAATTGGAAAGACGACCATCTCCGAGCAACTACGAGCTGCTTATAGTCGTATTCCAATCCTCAAAGGCGGATAATTTCTTATCGAAATTCCTGTTCGTCATTGGGAGAAAGGAGGACCACCAGCGAGAACAAAGGCATCAAAATCATCAATTCTACCATCCATCTTCCACCGCTCATCGCAGTAGAAGGGAACCTAGGAAGGAAGGCTTCACTGTTCTCAATCGGAACTTCGTAAACAGTGTTGGATACCGACCTAATTCCATAAGATAAAAAGCCAAATATTGTCAAACGTGATTAAGGATCCGAACGAGAAATCTTATTTACTTGTTATCGCTTTCCCTGTAAAACATATTTTAAGGACCTTTAGTCTTAACAAGAGTCACAGGGAAAGCGGCCGCTCTTTGGAATCCTAATCACGAGAAGTGGTGGTTATCCGAACCTCCCACCACGCTGTTTCGGAGCCCTTAAAACCTCGGCTCATTTCCAAATCTTCAGAATTCATAATCAATTGTCTTGAATCGCTGACAGTCGGTACCTTGCGACGACGTTATCCTTACTTGTAAAAACTCCAAACGCAAAAGTAATTCTTCGTTAAATAAAACTGTTGTAAAACTCCTCACGGAATACAACATAAAATTGGTGTCAGAAGTGGGATACAACAACAGCGTCAACGCAACCTCCTAAAGACAGCAGCAGACTTCAGGGAAGATTTATCACACTGAAACACGTCTTCCCGGCTTCAATAGAACATCTCTGTTCCGACTACTATTCCGAATAATGCAACTAAGCATCGTACTCGCACTGTATGTACAGAAAAGGAACCATCTCCGGAATAACTTAACTCGCCCTTACATTCAATCGTTGCATACTTTCAAGAACAATGACGACCATGATCAAAACTGAACTTGTTGAAAAATTGCTCATCCGTTTCGATGGAACGAAAAGAGTGCTTTACGAATTTATTGATAATTGCGACAAGGCTATGTCCTTTGTAAACTCTGAAGAAAAATCGCTATTACTCTCGATCAGGGGCGACAAGCTGTAATGGGCCAAGCAGGGTCGACAAGCTGTAATGGGCACAGCGGTTCCTAGTTACGCGACCCGGGTCTACCAGGTGGCGATACTGACGCTAGTCTTACATACACACCGAATTGACGAATTTCAACTACATTTGCAAGAGGAAATCGGTGTGATCTTTCCCGCCAAGACTGAAATGTCAATTCTGTTCTGAACCGCCATTATGGGTGATTGGAGACCGTTCACGACGAAAACGAGCAGCCAAACGAACTTGAGATATAATTATTATTTATTTCATAGTTATTATAATTGCTATAGTTTTTAAAATATTGTTATAATTGACGGTGTTTTCTTTTTCTAGATATGAAGCAAAGGAAGAAATGTTCGATCATTTCCTGCAAGGAAAATAGAGGTTAGAAAATTTTGTACTGTAATTGTATATCTATTCCTATGTATACCTATGTATATTATGATTCTTTTGTAATATGAATATTAATAAAACGAAAGTAACTGAAATATAATGTTGTTATTTCCATTTTAAAATAAAATTGAAAAGAAAATATGAAGGCAAGCATTAGAATACAAGCATTGAGTATACATTAATATAGATAGGCATGCTATACAAAAATGTATGCCTTTAGTTCGTTCCCGTGAATACTAGCGGCGCTGTTTTCAGTCCTTTTTCATAACACGGCAGCTTGCCTACCCTGGGGCCAAGCTGTTTCTAGTTACGTGCCGCGTCGTCAGCAGGTGGCGATAGTGATGTTACTACTGTTGTGTATCACACTATTGTAAATCCCTACCTTATCATTAAAATGAAAGCAGCGCCACATATTATGAATTTTATGAACCAACAAGGGGACCGTAATTTGAATGCGGTAAAAACAAATTGTACGCGCGTTACTATGACGGGAAACAAAAAAGGTTGTAAAATAATTAGAATTATAATTGATCTCGAGTTGCCAGGAGTGAAAATATATCAAATAGCTGTTCCAAGAAATTGTATTTCATTTTCTGATTAAAGAACGTTACAAAAGAAGAATCCTTCATTATTTGTGGAGAGCTCCTACTTTCCACGGGAAGTAACCCACCCTTTTAAGAAAATCCCTAAAGGGCCACGCAACACTACTAATTCATGTACACTGAATCGGTGAATTTTAACTACACTAGCAAAAGAGAATCGGTGTGATTCTGTTACCGCCAAGACTGAAATATCAATTCTGTTCCGGACCACCATTATGGATGATTGGAGACCGTTCACAACGAAAACGAGCAGCCAAACCAACTTGAGACATAATTATTATTTATTGCATAGTTATTATAATTACTATAATTTTTAAAATATTGTTATAATTGAAGCTGTTTTCTTTTTCTAGATATGAAACAAAGGAAGAAATGTTCGGTCATTTCCTGCAAGGAAAATAGAGGTTAGAAAATATTTGTACTGTAATTGTATATCTATTCCTATGTATACCTATGTATATTATGATTCTTTTGTATTATGAATATTAATAAAACGAAAGTAACTGAAATATAATGTTGTTATTTCCATTTTAAAATAAAATTGAAAAGAACATATAAAGGCAAGCATTAGAATACAACCATTGAGTATATATTAAGATAGATAGACATGCTGCATATAAATTTATGCCTTTAGTTCGTCCCCGTCGTCAATCGCGGCGCTGTTTCGCGCCTTTTTTTTTAACACGGCAGCTTGTCTACCCTGCTCTCGATTACCGAGACAAAAATAACCGAAAGAGCACGTTCTTTTATTCAAAATCGTAATTTCAGTGACTGGCCAGCCTTAAAATCATATCCGTTAAATGCATATTCCGATAGGCGTTCACAAGCAGTGATGCCAGGACGTGGGATTTTCTCCCGCGTGGGAGCCTTCCTGCGCATGCGCCTGCTGACGTCACAGCTCGACGGCGGTTGTTTTCACAGACGTATCTATGTGCAACAGTAGGTACGCGTAAGGGGCCCTTCCCACTGGGAAGTTCCCAGTCGTTTGAAACGACTCGTATCCCGCGTTTTTCGTTACCACGTTCCGTGCCACGCCAATTTTGGCAAATATATGTTCATTTATTTCCATGTAAATATGTTATTTCTTTTAAAAATGTCCTCTTCCTGTAATTTCTACCGTATTTCAATTGTCGCGGGGGTCTAACGATACCCCATATCTGAGTCAAGTATATACGTTACTGAGAATTAGTACGAGGGAAAAATTCCACGTCCTAGCATCACTGTTCACAAGGCCAGTGACAATTAGAGTTAGCTTCGTGCAACCAAGGCCATAACGAAACAGTTTTCTCGTACACACAAAATGTCGAAAATTGTTTACTCAAATTAACCATTAGTTTAGATATCTCCTTATCACAAATAGAGCGTCAAGCTTGCATGAACTTGCTACGGAAACAAGCTCTTAATATTTTCATCGCCGGATTACATAGAGAAATAGCTATTATAGTAAAATCTCAAAGGCCAGACTCTCTTGAAGATGCTATGCAAATCACGAATGCACAAGAAACAGAACAGATATCTCAACGGGAAATTGCCAAATTTCAAATACTTAGCCTGAAATATAATTACTAGATACTGCGTAAATTGTAATCGCGCTGGGCATACAACTTTAAATTGCCGCATTAATAGCAATCCGACCTATTTACCGCGTCCACCTTACATAAAGACCGAAAGTAATTTAAGACATTTCGATTCGAATAATGTAAATGCTCCTTGATCAAACACAGATTTAGTTTGTAATTACTGTAAAAAGTTCGGTCACCGGATTCATGAATGCAGAAAATGTGCTTAACCTCTTCAGGAACGATTTTTTTATGGCGAGAAAAAAGTGACTTATCGTTTTTTTTCTTTTACGATTTATTCATTTTATGTTAATAAAATTCAAAAAGCATAAAAAAATAGCGAAAACAATAACATTTCACAAAAGAAAATAACGTCCACATTTGTGGCCGCTGAACGTTAGTGGTAATTTATGAATGAAATGATTTCATGCATTCTGGGCATAAACGCTCTTCACATTTTTCACAAATGTAACGAGTTCGTCTTACACAATTTTTATCGTGACACTTTGGTGGACTTTCCATTTCTTTTTTTTTAGGGTAATGACCTATACCGTCCAGTCTAATTTCAGGATCAACTTTGGTTCAGCTTTTGGATTTTTTAGGTGGTTGTTCACATACTGAACTTGAAATGGGTCTACCTTGTGTTTTGGCTTGCTCGCCCATTTTTATCATTGTGGTAGCTATTGACACTTTAAACTCTAGAAGAGACATTTTAATGTTTTTTTGATAAAAAAGAATCCATGAATTAACAATGGATATATTTAAAAATTGAAAAGCAATTCTGTGGTAGAATTTTCAAGTTTTTGTAGAGTGAGGATAGTGTGCTATCATACGATCAGACATATCTACACCCCCCCCCCCCCCCCCATGTATTCATTATATTCTTTTACAGTAAAAGGTCTTGTTATTGATATGTATTCCTTCTTTTTACGGTCCCATCTTTGTACATTGTCCTTAGGTTCCGCACCGGCATAAGAAGAGATCATGTGAACGATATTGTTGTCATGCCACCGTAGAAGTGCAATATTTTCAAAGGATGTAGCAACAGAAAATGATCCTCGTTCACGCTTTTTTAAATCCTTTTCTGCAACGAGCTTTCGAGAAACCTCAGAAATTCTATTCTTTCTTATAGTACCCACAACGAATATACTCTTTGCCTTTAGATGCTTTACTAACGGTATTAATGTGAATAGATTATCTAAAAATAGTTTATGGTTTTCGTTCTCTAAGCCTTCACATAGTTGTAGCACTGTATCCTCGAACGGTAATTGTACACATATGTGTACGCTGGTAATTTCTTATAAAATAAAAAATTCACAGTGTAGCCATTGTTTGGTAAAGGGTTCAGGATAATGGATCTGGAGACAGTAGATATATTTTTTTTAAGTTTTATTCCTCTTTATGGATGGGAAAAGGCTACAGGAGATTATATAATTTTATTCGGTAGAGCAAGATTTGACAAAATAGATCAAGTTAATCAAATACTTGACAAAGCGACTTAAGATTTATTTAAAAAAAGGCGTGAAGACTATGATACTCGAATCTATTTAAATCTCGGGCGTCCAGGAGATGCTCTGTACTCTCTCGCTCTGCACGAGGACCCAGGAACACTCCCGTACTCTCCCGTCTCATCTAAGTCGTCTCGGGCGTCCAGGAGATGCTCTGTACTCTCTCGTTATGCACGAGGACCCAGGAACACTCCCGTACTCTCCCGTTTCCCTCTAGTAGGCGTCCGGCTATTCGCTGTACTCTCCTGACAGAGAGGCCCTAACTGGTATCCGAGAGCGGCGGATAGTATTACCTCGTCCTCTCTCTCGGAGCAGAAGAAGAATTCTGTCGTGTCGCGAGCCCTATTTTATACCCGATCGTTGCTACCCTTGGTCGTGAAAATCAACAGTCGCGTTGTCAAGCTGGCTCTCGCGGACCCTGCCTCGCGTCTCGCGTCCCCGCTCCGCTCGGCGATCCATCGTCGGGCGTAGAAATTACGCGAAGCTTCGCCGCTTCGCGTTTCTCTATCTAATTTTATTATCGCTATGCTACAACAGGAAATTTCTTTGTTACCTTTCTAAAAATTATTAAAACTTAACATATTTAATGTATATGATATTATTTTTATCAAATATTAACAATTTGTTCAAATAATCTAACAATACTGACTGCCGAAAAGTTACTTCACACTTTTTTCATATTTCTAACCGTACATCGGAAATAACCATTACCAGTGCAGCCAAATCAAAAAATGTTTACTTCTCTGATTGAGGGATTCTGTAGTGAATAAATTGTTATCAAATTTTTGTTCTATTTGGTATTGACAGTAATTATAATCATAAAAAAAACTAAATTTCCACATATGTGGCTAAGGGCGTGAAGAGGTTAAAACAATAGTAGGGGAACTCCTCATGATAGGCTCCCAACACATCTACGCATACATACACACCGCAATTAAATCATAGTGCACACCCATTTCGCCACGCTCTTCGAATACCAGCGCAACTCAAAATTCGAATCCTTTAAACTCGAATCAGGCCCCGGTGAGTGCCACACCGTGGGCAACCCAAACACTTCAGGCAGAACTCTAAACCAGGCAGCCAGGATAGTTAATCGCCAGAGCCGTCCTTGGAAGAGCTCCGCCTGCTTCACCCATTCATACAGCTGAGATGTCACTGATTCACAGACACTCTCTCGGTGTCATGGCCGGACCTATTGGCACGAGCGTGGTGGCGGATTGTGGCGACATTCGTATCTAACCGCTCGCGCTGGAAAGACATGCCACGCGCGTCGTTTTATTTTCCGCGATCGACGCGCGTGGCATGTCTTTCCAGCTCGAGCGGTTAGATACGAATGTCGCCCCAATACGTCACCACGCGCATGGCAATAGGTCCGAACCTGGCAAGTGAAAGGCGAAGCAATCAGCGAGCTCTCGAACGCATGGGAAGGGGACGCAGGCGGAGCTCTTCGAAGGACAGCTCTGGCGATTAACTATCCTGGCTGCCTGCTCTAAACCCATTTCGAGCAGTTACGACATTTATAGAATTGGAAATCGAAGGCGGAATAAATAAAACAACCAAAATGATCTTAGATACTGCCGCGGATATCTCAATAATAAAGATCTCTCAGCTCAAAGGGACTGTGCTTTGTTACGAAGACGTAAAATTAAAAATTCGTGGTTTAACATCCGAACCCTTCGACTCACTAGGGTATTGCTATTTAAATATCAAATCTCGTCAACATTCCTACAACTGCATTATTCATGTCGTGAGAGATAGCTTCCCAATTAATTACTCGGGTATTTTGGGTAACGATATTATTATGCGAATAATTTACTACATTTCCCTCGTTCTTGCGTACCGCTAATACATGAACAAAAATCTCTTGCTCAAAGTCCAAGTACTAAAGATTTAAAATCAGACAAATCTCAAACAGACAGCAATCCAGTACCTCCAGTTGTATCACAAGATTTCAATTCAAATCCTAGTATTTTACGTATTCCAGCGCGAACTGAAATGTTGATACCTGTCAAAATAGTAAATTCAAATCTTGACGAAGGACTTATTTCCAATACGGAGTTGTCCGACGGTGTATTTTTGTGTCAAAGTATTGTTAGAATTTGTACCGGATCCGACGCGATAACTTCCGTGATTAATACAACGCAAGACGAAAAAATAATCAGTAAACCTGAGGTAACGTTAGAAGCATTTGATCGCAAAGTTTTGCAAATAATGAATCTCGGCGTAAATGATAGCGATTCAGCCGGAAAAGGACACGCAGAAATCGATTATCGTTCCGATAGGCTGCAAAAACTTTTTGAAACCCTCCGACTAAATCATTTAAATAAAATAGAACGGGACTCAATCGAAAAAATTTGCACAGACTTCATCCACGTCTTTTATTTAGATGGAGAGCGGTCGAGCTTTTTTTTTACATGAGGAAATCTTCATAAAGACACCCCCTGCCCCGAGGGAAGGGCAGTGGGTAGTGCCGGATTCCTGCCGGCTAAAACCTCATGGTGACATCGCGTTAAAGCTTTGTAAATGGGTCCCGGGAAATAAACTATGCATGATCTACCGAGACCCATTCGTAGCCTGTTGCTCCCGGTGAAGGTGGTTTCCGACTCGAAGGTCTGCCCCCATCCTTCCCCCAAGAACTTGAAGTCTCAGTCGAGGCAGGACTCCGCGAGGGAGCATGCCCTTCGCAGCGTCCTGCCCCGGCTGGTCGGTCCTAAAAGTAGAATAAATTATTATAAAATAATTTAAATTCTACATACCTCTAATAAATAAATAAATATAGCATACACACACACTGGGCACACACTATGAATAAATAAATAAATAACTGCTGCTGAGGGCGAACTCCTAAACAGTCAGCCGAGAGGGTGCAAGGGATCCGAGCATGCTTGCGGATCCCACCCCTCAGGCTATCTTCTCCACACGCGGCTACGCCGGTGTCAGGTGTTCACCCTCAGCGCTTTCCGGTCGCGTTCCGCGGCCTCCTTCACGTGGAGAACTTCCTCGCAAAAAGAGGCCACCGCTCGCCATTTTCCCTCACTGTCGAGCATTTCTCTCCCCACAGAAGGTGGTGAGAGATCGTATACTAATATAGCGTTGAGGACACTGCGCTCAGTCCGTCACGCTGGGCAAACCTCCAGCGTGTGCTGGGCACTGCCCTTTTCCCCCCTTTCGCAATGGTGGCATAGAGGTGTTACCTCCTTGCCGATTCTGTTCAGGAACTCACCGAAGCATCCGTGCCCGGTGAGCATCTGAGTCAGACGGTAGGAGAGACGACCGTGCTCTCTTGACACCCATTCCTTAACACCTTGCGGACGGATGACGAGATATCTCGTCATTCCTGTTTCGTCGCTCGGAGCCGTTGACGAGATATGTCGTCTTGCGTCTTTCGTCGTTCGAGGCCAATTTGATTAACTGTGGCCACTGGGGACGGTTAGCAATAGAATGCCCGGTCCGCAAAGTGTTAAGGAATGGGTGAACAGCACTAACAGCGCGTGATGCCAGGTTCTCGGGCTCCTCGAGCCACGAGGACCACTTGGCTATCACGCGCTGCTCAGCCTGACGTCTCACATCTACTTCCCTTGCACTGGACGGTCCACCCTCATCTGTTTGCTGCAGCGGTGCCCGGAGATTTTGATAAATCTCCGCGGCCATTTCTGCGTAAAATGCAAACGGAGGAGAGCCCGCCAGTACAGTGGCGGCTGCAGAGGAGATCGTACGGTAACCCCGTACGACCCGGATAGTTATCAGGCGGTGAACCTTGCGCATAGCACAGCTCGCCCGCCCCACAGTGGTCCATTTGGCCGAAAACCTGGCCAAAACCCCAAGGAGTTTTTCAATTTAGCTGAAAATTGGTGTATTAGTATTATTTGGGTCGCTGATTAAGAATCTGAACTCAGAATTTCCAAAAACAAAATGGCGGCTTCAATATGGCGGATGCGAGTATTGAAAAATTGTCGGATCGGCACGAAAATTAGTATTCTTATGTTTCTCCGGTCGCTAATTAAGAATCTGAACTCAGAATTTCCAAAAACAAATTGGTGAACAAACATAATTAAAAAATTAAGAATTTATTTAGATAGTATGATACATTTATTGATCACAGTGAATTATATTCATCTTATAAGCTTTTAATATTACAGAGAATCATAACAATTACCTTATAACGAACGTATTATAGTTAATACGTAAATATCACAAAGTACAAGTGATATCTACCGTGTCAGAAAACGTAGCACGGTATAAATACTTTACGGTGCTTCCACCTCCAATTTTTCATTCCAGTATTTAAAATTACGGTGGAAGGAGAAAAACTAAACTTTGCGAGAAACAAATATCTGCATCATCCTGCAACTAGCCAGATTTTCAGCCGAAACGTCAAACATCTTTCGGTTTATGACGGTAAGCGGTCGAGGTGATCGCGGCTATCTATTTTTGCTTTGGAACAAAAGGCCACCAAAGGCCACCTCCTCAACGGGCGCGCCCGTTAACATCAAAGCCACCGGTCCATACTGGAGCTCCATAGAGCGCCATGGACCGAATGACTCCCACATACAGCCGCCTTACCTTCTCATTTGGACCACCCAGATTGGGAGCCAGGCGGCTTAGGCAAACCGCCGCTCTCTCCAATCTGGGGGCCAAATTCTCAAAGTGTCGTGAGAAACGCCAGTAACTGTCTTCAGTGAAGCCCAAGTATTTAAACCTGCGCCTAACTGCGACCGTTGTCTCTCCTACCGTGAGTAAGGCGTTGGGTGGCAGCCCGAGCCCTGTGGCTCCGCAGAGCCATATCGCCTGCGTCTTTCCGCTCGCCATCCCCAGCCCCAAGTCCTCAATCGAAAAGGAGACCCTCCGAATCGCGTCTTCCGCGGTCCCGAGAACGCTCCTCCAGCCGTTCCCGACGACGACGACCATAGTGTCGTCCGCGTACGCTACGAAAGACGCCTCGTCGGGGAGGGACGTGCAGGCCGGCACGGGTTTGACGCACCCGGGGTTACCCGAGTCCGTGTACCTCACCAAGGTTGATTGGTAGTAGTGCCGGATGTCCGAGACTACCCCCTCACCAAGGGGAATGTTGGTACCACGGGGACCAGGTTGAGCCTGTTACGAAACGAGCACCACTTCGTCTTCGCGAGGAAAGGTATTGACTCACGAATACTGGATATATATGTTTTTGTATAAATTACTATTTGTCGCTTTTATTTGTCTGTGTGTACTAGGTGAAAAGTTCTGAAGAAGTGTTGTGTGAAAGTGTTCGTGTAAGAGTCGTCGGTGTGGAAAATTAGGAGAAGTTAGGAGTGGGGGACAGGGACCTTTGTAAGTGGGGATGAGGTTGTGAGGAGGGGGATGGGCCCTTAGAGTGGTCGGTAGGTATGCTGTGTGTATGTGTATCTGTTTATGTGTATGTGTGTATGCATATCTTACATGAAGTATTATAATTAATAATAACAATAATGACAATAGTGATAATAATGATAATAACAATAATAATGATAATAATAATATAATAATAATAATAATAGTAATATAATAATAATAATGTTGATGAGCGTTATAATGCGGATTATGTCGGTTGGGGTTAGGACGTAACAAGCCCCAGGACAGATTCCTCGTCCTGACCTGGTCATTTGGGTTGGACTCGTGGAGGCATGTAGTAACCCCAAATCGCAGGGGGAGAGGTGGCTACCTCGGCGGGTGAGCTGCGCTAATATCAGCTCGGGCACTGACACTGCAGAGCTAGTAGAGATTTAGAAAGGTCTCGCCTCCACTAGTAGGTAATTAGTAGCATGTACTTGTTAATGTGCATATGCGTTGATTGGGCGTATCTCAATCCCGCGCCCATGGGGGCCGTGTAGTTATGCCCTTTGTGGCTGGGTACTGCACGTAAAAGAAAAGATTCGATAGCTGCTCCCACGAAGCCCCTGCCGCGATAAAGGAAGCGACAGGACGGAGCTCCGTGGGCCATTGTCGAGGTGATCGCCGCCGTACCGTCGAGGTCCCCTGCCCAATTCGGGCAATCCAGAACACGGTAAGGTTCGGCGATCACTGCCAGGCCGATATTCCACTCTCGGAGGGTGTGCTGCAGCAAATCGTGCGCACCCCGACAGTGGTTAATATTGCACTGGAGGAGGCGTACAGAAATTTTTGTCTACTTTCAGGCCTTCCTCCAGGACAACCCCTACTGAGGCCTGGCCGTTGATAGCGGCAGGGAGTTCTAAACTCCCTGCCGTCGTCGCTGTTAGGGTGGAGGTGAAACCCCACCCGCACGGGGGGGGGGGGGAGGAGGCACTCCTTTCCCCCCACATTCGCCGCGGGGGACGGGGAAATAATAGGAAGGGGACTCACCGCCACAGCATCGTCCACCTCCATGTCCTGGCGAGCTCCTTTCTTGATCCTTTGGGTGTCGGGTAGGGGAGGGGCTTGCCACCCGTATTTGCTGGCCTGGTTTTCTTGATCGGCGGGTGGCATGAAGGGCCTCCCATCCGATGCCGGGCCAGCTTCCCCGAACCGGTGCAAATAGCGCAGATGGGAGCGGCCCGGCACGTTACTGCCTTGTGGCCAGTCCCACTGCATCTATAACAGAGGTCGGACCTGTCCAACGAACTCTTGCAGTTCTGGCGGACATGTCCGACCTCCAAGCACTTGAAGCATTGTAGCGGCCTCTTCTGTATGGCCGCTACCTTGGCCCTGAAGAACTGGACTGTTATGCGTCCAGTTTTCTTCAGGGCCCTCGCCGCGTTTAGCGGGCAGAACTAATGTAAGATCTGGCCGCACGCGACGGCACAGATCATGCTACCTCGCATTTTATAGGCATACGCTACAAAAATCTAACCTTCTACTTCCAGCTGTTATGCTGCCAGGGGCTCGGGCACGGAAAAATCCCAACTGCCTGTTCGCCGTTTATCACAGGGGGACGGGTTTAGTTACGATCCCATCGAGAAGTGTTTCCACTGCTCGCTGAGATCGCATCCACGGGGAACCACGGGGAGGCCCCGTCCCGGTGTCTCGCGAGACACCCATTTGGCCCTATCGAGCTTTCCTAATCGAGACCCTTCAGCGAGAGGGTCTCCCTACAAAAGTCCGCGAATACTTGGAAGGCCTCCGGGGAAGCGACGAGATTTCGTGCTGCCGTCGGCCATCCTTCGTTTCCTATAAACTCTTCCAGAGCTACTCTCTGGGGAGCGAATTCCGTGCACTCTAGAAGATGGTGCGCGGCGGAATCGATGCCTTCATCGCAGGTATATTCCAGGTCATCGACAACTTGATAAACCGCGAGGCGCTCGCGGAAGTTGGCGTGGTTTAGCGGGCAGCGGGCCCAAGCAGAGAACAGCCCGGAATTCATCATCCGGAAATTCCCGATCCGGACCTCGCTGACCGCGCATTTTCCTGCCTCGGCTATTGCCTGCCTGACCGCGTCTGGAGTGGCCGTTTCCGTCAAATCGGAGAAGACCAGCTCCGCGGTCTTTTGCGGGCACGCTGCCCTTATGCCCGTGCCTTCGAGGGCTTTACTTAGGGCGGCCACTAACCCGACAAGGCATTATTAAAAAAACAGTAGGTACTGTAGGAACGGAATATTTCCTACGCTCAAATAGTATTAATTTCTAGAATTAGTGAGTGTGGATGGATTGTATATAAGCGAGAGTGGATGTTTAGAGTACGTGATTTGGAAGGCGACGGATGTCAGGGCTAGCATGAATGTTTAGTCTGTAGATAAAGAGAAAATGAGTGAGTGCAACAGAGAACGCATGCTGTGAGAAAGAGTGTCGACGGTGGATGCGAGCGTGAATTTCGGAAAGAGTCAGTTGAGTTCAGAACACGGAGTTGAGTTGAGATATACAGAGTGGAGAGTTTTACAGAGTGAGAATCATAGCGTGAGTGGAGAGAGCATTAGAGATAAATAGAGAGCAATTTTAGTGTTATTAAGAGTATTGTATTTTTATATAGTTAATAAAGTTAATCATTTGTTTTAATTCCACGCGTTCAATTAAGTTTCTAGGCTACGGTATTGTTAATTAGTTCTAAGGGAATCTGTTCCGTTTATTCGAAGACGAGTACCGATAGTCTTTGGTTGCTCGTCTAAGATTAAACCAGAATAGGACTCTATAATATAATTATTTTTAAAAATATTTGTGAAACACCTTAAAGCGACTATTGATAATTGCTATGTTTTTAATAATTTAAAAAAAAATTACAGAAAAAAAGATTAAGTTCCCCATGGGGTCTCCAACTCGCGACAAAAAGTGTCCAGCAGTTCCACAGGCAGACGCTTTAGCCTCTGCACCATTTCATCTCTTCAGAGAACATTCAAAATTCTAGCATATAAGGTGCATACAATTAACATTTTACTTAATTATCTTGATTTTCTTCCTTAACACGTATCTTTTCGCATGTAGAAACATTGAAGGCAATAAAATGAACATCCTGTATTAAAATAATGCAGAGATAGCAAATACTGATTGCGTTTCAGCCCGAAATGAGTCCCAGAAATTGGTGTTTGATTTTTTCGACAGTGTTGCACCATATCAAAAAAAATATGAAAAAAATTGAGCATATTGTGGTATGAATGGATTTCTAGTTATGAATGTAGCGCATCAGTTGTTTGCCCTGAATGTGTAAAACCATCGAGAAGCTTCCGGGAACAGGATCTTCATTTGTCCTTAAAGGCCAACGACCCCGGAGCTATCGATCGGTTATCACTATGGCAAACAGCTGATGACGAGAGTGCGAGTGTGACCGAGTATGCCGTGTGAATGTTATAAATATATGTGCGATTGAGATTTTCGAGAGACTTCTGCGAGACTTCCGAGAGAGAATTGTGCGAGAGAGATTGTTAATTGAGTTGGTTGTGTAGTCCGAGTTGTTTTGTGTCGTTATCTGTTATATAACTTGTGTCGTTTTGTTTTGTGTTATAATAATATTCGACTTTCTGTTAATTAAAATAAACGTTCTTGACTTTTTCCGTTTAATTCCTACAATATTAATGGTTACATCAGGTACTTACAGGAATTGTTTAAAAATTGCGTCTCGAAGATTTCACTGCAAAATCTACATTTTTCCCAGTTTTTTGTCGTTTTTTATTTTTTGCGCGCGGCACTTACAACGGAAGAATCTGAAAATCATTCCTAACGTGTGCAATCATGTTTAGAATGTGTCAGAATTTTTTCAACATTTTTACACATCATTAAGTGGCGAAAATGAGGCAAAAACTGGTTTTTCGAATTTACCCCATAACTACCTTCCCGGTCAAGCTATCGGATTAAAAATTTGTGTACAATGGTTTCTTATGGTTACCTATCGAATGGCGCATCGTGAAATAAAATAGCTTCAAGGGCACTTTTGACCCCCTTACCCTGCTAGACCCTTTTATCCAATGTTTTTGGACCCGTACGAGGTGGAAAAGGTGTTGAGGAACGATTGCTATCTTGTGCAAAAGATAGGAGAACACGAAGGTTCATTCCCAACGTCCACGGCGGCAGATTTCATGCAACTATGTGCAAAAGCCGATCTGGACGATTCTGGAGAAGAAAACGAAGAAAGGAATAATATCTGAGGACAGATATCATTTGTCAGGACGGCCGAGTGTAGTGGTGAGGGATAATTGTGTGCGCGCGTGTGTGTGCTTGCGCACGCGTGCGTATGTGAGGTGTGAAGGAAAGTATTGGAGCAAGGAAAAAATAAAAGGGTGAGCGAGAGACGCGGGGAAACGAAGATTCGGGAGAGTCGAGTCTGAGCGACGACCACGAAAAGAAGTACGGTGATAAGAACATAGAGCCGAAAGACGGGACGTTAAGACGCGACAAATACAAGTCGAGTTTTTAAGACGAGAATTATAAGACGTATATTTTAATACGATCATTTTGAAGACGTAGCTATAGTTATTTTCAGTTTAGTTTCTACTCTAGTTTTATGTGTTATTTTTAATAAATATAGTTTTAACTTAGTATATCCGTTTTCTTTTATTCTTCCCCCACAATCGCGTTCCGGAATCCTATACAACTAAAACAAATTCATCCCTCTGCAACCCCCGAAGCAGAGATACGGATTTTCAAACCTTAGCATGCACCGCTCCCCAGGCCGCCCTGACCCCTCGCCGAGGGCTCCCAAAAATCGGACTCCCACGACTTTGAATTTAAATATCTCGCTTGTTTTAGGAGGGCTCTCGATGGGCCTTATTTCTACGTGTTCCTTGAAGTATTGGCTTTGGATCCACGAAAATAAAATCATCCTGCAACGATTAGCTTTTGCACCAGGCTCCCGTGACGGAAAAACAAAGACCTGCGTTTAAACGGATGAAGATGGAAACTTCTGCCCCGGAATCAACTTAAAGTAGACACTTTAAGGATTACGATATTGGAGAAGACACACTGTTACATTCACTCATTCCATACATAAATAACAATATTTCAATATACTCTCTTTGATGCACAAAAATCATTCCACGCTCATGCTCTATTTGTAGTCCTAAAACACGCTTTGATACACCCATATCCTTAATGTCTATTTTTTCACTAATTCTCTTCATATACCTCCGCTCAATCTCGTCATCACTGCATACAATCAGTATGTCATCTACATGAACACATCATGTCTTATACCTTTTTCCTCCAGCTATTCTTTAAGGCTGTAATCAACAAATTCTCCACCGTTATCAGAGCGTATTGCTTTTAACCTCATTCCAGTCTCATTCTCCTTTTGAATAATCAACCTCTTTATTTTCTCCTTCGTCTCACTCTTTTCATGCAACAGCTCTGTAAATATAAATCTTGAGAAGTCATCTACCAGTGTTAAAATATATAGTTTCAATACTTGATGTCACACTGTGCGACACATTCCGTCGCGAGCCGTTGTGTAGTGCTGACGTGTGTTGCCGAGCTAAACTTTCGTCCACGTGCTACACAACTCCAAACTGTGCAAATCAAGAGAGCTACTCAAACCTGGTTTGCCCAATCCTTTTTTATATTATTATATTATATTACTCTATTATTCTATTATTATATTATTCTAGTATTTATATATTACATATTTACAATCCTTTATTATATTATTATATTATATTATTCTATTATTCTATTCTACTATTCTATTCTATTACTCTATTATCCTATTGTTCTATTATCATATTATTCTATTCTATTATCCTATTCTATTACTCTATTGTCCTATTGTTCTATTATTATATTATTCTAGTACTTATATGTTACATATTTACTTATTCTGGTGCTTATATTCGCATATTCTTTTTAGTTCTACCAACTGTTCTTAACTCCTTACTGGCTTTTGACCAATTAACCTGTTTAATACTTATTACTCTTGTAGATATAATTTACAAAATTCGACCACTATAATTTAGTCGCCTATATAATAAGCACGTTTTTGCGCACTCTCATCTTTCCTAAATTCCTTTCCTCTATTTCCACCTTAACCTACCTCCCCCCGGTAGGTCGCGGCTGTTTATAAAGTGGGTAAAAACGAATGGCGGGTCTCTCTTGCCAATAGCGCGTCAAAATCGAAAATGCGTGAGGGAGAGGGATGTCCCTATCCGTCGGGCGAATCAGAGCACATTATCTCTGAGGTGCCAAGTAAATTTTTACCCACTTTACCCATTTTTTGTGTTGTCGCTCGGCAGTCGCCGAGCGATAGCACTCCCCCCCCCCCCCTTCCCGGCCGCACTCTGGATTCTTCCATGGTTAAGAAGGCAAAACCCCAGCCGCGTCCCATTACGCTTAAACACATCACTCTCGTCAATAAAAACGTTCCATTAACAACTCTTAAAAATCCGTCCGCGACAGCTACTAAGGACAGTTGCACTCAAACTTCAATCTCTCCCGTCTTCTTCTAACAAGGGAACATATCGAACTCGAACACACCGATTTTTATGAAATTTATGTCAGAGGTACTCCTCGTCAGAATATTGGACACGTATTTTTTTTTTATCGGCAACCATCCACTCTGAAGGGGTGAAAATACCCCTCAAAGTTGAGGGTAGAAAACACATTTTTGGATATATCTCGGTAACCAGGGGTCAAAAAAATTTAATTTTTTTTTTAAATTGTGTGTTTTTCAACCGAGAATTGAACTGTGTAACAAAATCTGCAAAAAAATTATTTGTTTAAAAAATATATTAAAAAATTATTTTTTTTTGTTAACCCTTTCGCTGCGAACAGCGCCTTTCGGCGTTCAGCTGTAGACGCTTCCCCTGAGCGAACAGCGCCTTTAAACGCTCAGCTATAGACGCTTCCCCAGAGCGAACAGCGCCTTTAGGCGCTCAGCTATAGATGCTTCCCCTGAGAGAAACAGCGCCTATAGGCGCCGTGTATTTGTTTTACATTTTGTTATTATATTATACAAAGAAAGATTATTAAAGATTGTTAAAGATTATTTAAGACCAGCCGCCTCAAGAAAAATTGGCTCCGCAAACCATTTTACGAACGTCTCGCGCACCGTGTCGTCCGTACAGACAACCTACTATCGCGCCGGCTGCTGAGAGAGCAATTCATTTTTAGGCGCTCCGCAGCGAAAGGGTTAATATCTTCCGAAAAACATTCGCAACTGATTAAATAAATTTATGTACACAAGCTATGGTCCAAATTAGCGGATACGTGTTTTTGGATTTTTTCGATTTTTTACGATAACGTTCATTATTTCGTGTTTAACATTTTCTCGTTCCGCGCTGAACTGACCGGCCGAAATGGAATTTTTTCATAACAAAACTGACTTTATTGCCATGACTAGTATTCTAATAATCTGTGCGAAAGAATTTTAAACATCAAATAATAACCGTTAGTGTCAAAAACCAAAAATTCCAAAGTCACGAATACACTGCTTTCGATAATACTTTACATACATAATATTCAATAGCGGAATAACACGTATCAGGAAAAATTAACGAAAAAATTCAAAGTTTTATCCGTTTCGCTACGGGCGTCTTCTCCGGCGCGGTATTCCCGCTGTACGGGCCGCTGCGCCAAAAGTGTGCACGCTGCGCGGGAAAGATCGTCAGCGATCGCACTTACGCCTCGCTGCAACAGAGTTGCTTTGACGACGTTTTTTTAAAAAATATTTTTCCTTCTAATGCTACATGTTCAGAGTAAGATATTCGATGCGCAATAACTCCAATCACTCGTTGTATGTCAGTGGCATCTTATGGAGAGCGACTATAGTCGCCCGTAGAAGTAGTGAAAGGGTTAATGTACGATTTGTTTAAATAATATATTTAAATTTGCATTTTCTCGTTAATATTTTCTGATAAGCGTTATTCCGCTATCGAATAATATGTACTTAAAGTATTACCGAAATCAGTGCATTCGTGACTTTGGAATTTTTGGTTTTTGACACTAACGGTTATTATTTGATGTTTAAAATTCTCTCGCATAGATCATTAGAATACTAGTCATGGCAATAATGTCAGTTTTGTTATGAAAAAAGGTCCATTCCGGCCGTCCATGTTAAACACGAAATAATGACCGTTATCGTCAAAAATCGAAAATATCCGAAAACATGTATCCGCTAATTTGGACCATAGCTTGTGTACATAAATTTATTTAATCAGTTGCGAATGTTTTTTGGAAGATATTAACAAAAAAAAATTAATTTTTTAATATATTTTTTAAACAAATAATTTTTTTGCAGATTTTGTTACACAGTTCAATTCTCGGTTGAAAAACACACAATTTAAAAAAAAATTAAATTTTTTTGACCCCTGGTTACCGAGATATATCCAAAAATGTGTTTTCTACCCTCAACTTTGAGGGGTATTTTCACCCCTTCAGAGTGGATGGTTGCCGATAAAAAAAATACGTATCCAATATTCTGACGAGGAGTACCTCTGACATAAATTTCATCAAAATCGGTGTGTTCGAGTTCGATATGTTCCCTTGTAAGTTTCCTTCTGATCCCTCTTTAATTAACGAATGCATCTCCATCAGTGAATTGCTCTCAGACTCAGTAAATCTTCCTGATGTAAATATGGAAGCCAACCCTACTCCTAAGTCAGAGGAACTCTCTTTCCCTGCGACCCTCCACGCCGTGGACCCGAAACATCCCTCACTTAATCCATTAGTCATTACGGTTCCAGGAAACTCCACCACTCCATCCCGATCTCCTCCGACCTTGGCCCTGGACCCAGGGCATGTACGCGCAGTAGTGCATGCTGCGTAAAGGGGCAGATATTGACGGACAAAAAGTCCGATCCTGCTACCGAAAGTCAATTATTCGTTCGAGGTGGTTCGAATAGACGATCGGAGTAGGTTACAGTATGTGCGATCCCCTAAGTAGCTGTCAGTTTTTGCTTATGCTTTTGCATTTTGCTTTTCTGGCAGTACGAAAGGTTGGTGTCTTTCGGGGTGATCCTAGCCAGAGCAAATGGGCATTGTCGCGCAATGCCGGAGCCCCCTTCGCGCTGGGACCCCGTGAGCACGTGACCAGAGCGGAAACGTATGTGTGATGTTTCGTTGCATGTAGACCTTCGCTCTGGGCTCGTGGCCAAGAGCTCTCCTGTGGAAAACGGCCGCACAGGCATTCTCGGTTTTTCCCTGGTCCGCTCATTCGAACGTACTTGGCTTTTCGAACGATTCGCTAGAAGTAGAGCGAATGGGTTTTTGTTGCGTATGCCTAAAATGGCGAGGAAGCACAGTCTCATTTGTTTCGAACGAATATACTTCATAATATTTCTCCTCCGACTTCGGGATCTCCCAAATCAAAGAAAGCGCGTCGTAAGGAGGCCCGGGCTGCAATTGATGCCCCCATTCCTCACGCTTAATCAACCGAATTTAACCCTTTGCGGACGGGACACTCTGACGCGTGTGTGTCCGCCTGGACGGGGAGGCTTGGGAGCATTTCGTGGGAAATTAGTATACGCATGAAGATTCGTTTGCAACAATTATACATTTCGTACTATATAAACAAATGTTTGCTAAATGATTTACAACATGTCAAATTTTAAAATATGAAATTGAAATTATCAATAGAAGTCTAATAGACTTTTTATTGATAATTTCAATTTTATATTTTAAAATTTTCTAGAGTGTGATATTTCTGAAAAAAGTTGCCTATGCACGTAAATGTTCTTTTCGGACATGTGTCACAAAGTCTAATAGACTTTTTATTGATAATTTCAATTTTATATTTTAAAATTTTCTAGAGTGTGATATTTCTGAAAACAGTTGCCTATGCACATTAATGTTTTTTTGGACATGTGTCACAGTAGAAACGTGTTTGTTCCCTTCCTCCTTTTATTTTCATATTTGAGCACACAATGCAGTCCCTGCAGTTTTCATTATCATCATGACAAATTTGCTATTTGCTTGGGCTGCTGTCCGCAGACACGCGTCCAGAACGGTAAAAGTGCTTGGGCTGCGGTCCGCAGACAGCCGTCCGCAAAGGGTTAACATTCCCACCCACAATAAATTTCATGCCTTATCCTCTTTCGACGAGGACCTCCTCCCTCCCTCTGATCCTAGATCAAAACCCTCACTTCCATCTGCAGCAACGGTCTCTCCGTCTGTCGATCCGCAAAGCTTCCAAGCTTCTACCTCATTCCGCAAGGTGAGACCCCCTCCCCTATACATAAAAAATTTCAATGGGAACATCCCCTCATTCAATAAGAAAATGATCCTTGATTTCGGCGAATCGGCATACCAAGCCAAATTTCTCGGGAAGAGCATTCGCCTCCAATTCTTCTCGTTCGACAACTACCAAAAATTCAAAGAATCCCTAAAAAACACTAAGGTTCCTTTTTTCACCTTTAGCGTTCCGTCGGAAGGATCCCTTGTCATGGTACTCAAGGGCCTTCCTCTCATTCCCTCATCTGAATTGTTAGAGGAACTAAAGGCCAATGGCCTTCCCCCTCTAACCTGCTCCAATATCACCCCCAAAAAATCCACTTCCATGTTTCAAATCTACCGGGTTTCCTTCCCGCCGCCTACCTCAGTCTCCTCAGTTACTCGAGTTAGCTTCCTATTCAATGTAAGAGTGTACTGGGAAAAGTTCTTCTCAAAGCGACCGTACACGCAATGTTTCAGATGCCAAGCTTACGGCCATTCCGCAAATAACTGCAACCTCCCTGAACGCTGCGTGAAATGCGCTGGCCCTCACTTTTCCTCTCAATGCAACAAACCATACGACGTCACCCCTCGCTGTGTTAACTGCGATGGTGACCACACAGCCAACTATAGCAGCTGCCCTGCTCTTATCAACTATCTGGACAAGCGCTCCTCAAGCACTCAACCTTCTGACAAACCTCCTATCCTTCCTCTCAATCCTGACAATGTCACCTTTCCTGTACTTCCAAAAAGCTCCATGAAACACCATCTAACTACTCCCGCTCGTTCATTTGCCGACGTCTTGCGATCCACCGCTGGCCATCACCCCTGCCCCTCTCAGGCCAGTCCACCGGACCTAGATCCAAACATCAATAAATTCAATGAACTCTCAAACGCCTTCAAAGAGTTAAACTCTCTTTGTGACATGAACCTTATTCTAAACACTGTTAACTCTCTCATTTCTAGCCTCAAATCCTGTGACTCAAATGTCGAAAAATTCCATGCATATTGGAATGTCATCTCTCAACTTAATTAAATGGCTCCGCTACCGAATATAATGTTATGGAACGCTGGATCTCTAACTTCCAAGCGCAACGAGGTCATTACTCAACTCCATGCCAACGCTTGTGACATCTTTCTCGTCACAGAAACATGGTTTAATCCCACAACTTCCTTCACCATACCGGGTTACACTGTTGTTCGTAGGGACAGGGTGACTCATGGAGGTGGAGTGGCCATTATTATCAAAAACTCACTAAATTTTTCAGTGATCCGGACCCAGGTGGATCTTGAACTGCTGGTGATTCAGCTATTTATCCCAAAAATTTACATTGGCGTGATATACATTCCTCCCGGGAAAGTCCTAAACAGAGGCGACATCGACTCAGTTCTCCACTGCGGTTCGCCCTTCCTGATCGGTGGCGACTGGAATGCGAAACACCGCTTGTGGCACAATTTAGTCGTCAACAGAGCAGGTACTGCGTTGTATAATTTCATGCTCCGTTCTAACTTTAGAATCGTTGCACCTGCGTCGCCAACTCACTTTCAACCCAGATGCTCTCCGTCGGTGATAGACTTCTTTATTACTGACATGCTATCAAATTTTGCATGCTCCAGCCTGGACTTGTTCGGGACATCCCACCGCCCGGTTGTAATCAGGGCTGCCCCCTCCTCCGGTATTCACATCCCTGAATATTATAACTCCATCATTGACTGGGCCAGGTACCGAGATTTGTCTGGACAGTGGTCAATAACCAGCAAGTTTTCAACGCCCAAACATCTTGATGATGGAATAAGAAACCTTAATGAATTCCTACACGACTGTATCAACAGATCAAGGGTTTCCTCTCCCAGAACCGCACGTACAGCTAGGATGGACGCCATCGCAAATGATGATATTCTCGTCTCACTAATTAGAATGAGAAGGAGGGCACGAAAAAATTATCAAAAAACTTCCTTGACTTATTTCTCTTCTTTGATCAAAGAATATTCCGGATCCATTAAACGCAGTATATCCCTGTTAAGACAGTCTGCATGGACAACAATGTTGAGACAATTTACCAGGCCAGATCCGACCTTCTGGTCCACATATCGCGCCTTCTCTCACTCCAATCGTGCTCCCCCCTCCTCATTCCTCGAGGTCAACGGAGTCAAAGTTTACTCCGCATTTGAACAAGCTGATGCCTTGGCCAAATCTTTTTCCTCAGTGCACAATGAGGCTCTGGGACTCCCTTCTGATCAAACCCGCAATGTTAACGCCTTTTCAGATAATTTCGACTGGGATTCTCCAGCAGATTCCGAAAATTCCATACCTTTTTCCCCTAAGGAAATTCATGGCATCATTCTTAAATTGAAATCCAAAAAGGCCCCTGGCCCCGACAATATCACGGTGCCAATGCTTAAACATGCTTCCCACAGAACAATTTGCCAACTGTACTACTTTTTCAAATTCTCCTTCCAGTTCTCTTACTTTCCAACCCCTTGGAAGATTGCCAAGGTTATCCCGATATTGAAACCAGGGAAGCTGGCCACAGCCCCCACTAGCTACCGTCCGATAGCTCTACTCCCTATAGTGGGTAAAATCTTTGAGAGGATAATCCTCCACAACCTTGAAGAGTTCATCAGTAGCAAGAAGTTGATAATCAATCAACAATTCGGCTTCTGAGCTAGGCACTCTACCATCCATCAAGTGGCCAGAATCACCCAACATATCACTCATTGCTGCAACATCAAGCCCTTTTATACAAACTAAACTGCTTGGGTATTCCGCATACGATCTTCCGACTCTTAAAATCCTACCTTGAAGAACGTACCTGTTACGTCCTCTTCAAGTCAGTAGTATATCACGCACTCACAGGCGTACCACAAGGATCGGTCCTTGGACCGACCCTGTTTTTACTATACGTCAACGACATACCGCACCAAATATCCTGGGAAATTGCATTATATGCAGACGATACGTGCATATACTCGTCATCAACCAAAAAAGGCCGTGCCAAACTAATAGCTCGAATCCAAGCCTATCTGGATTCCATTCTCGGATTCTTCTACTCATGGAAACTTCAAGTTAATTCCTCCAAAACCGAGGCCATCTTCTTCACTAAACTAAACCTTGGCAACTTTCTGGATAACAACAAAATCTCCGTTAACAATCAAATTATTGACTGGGCGACGCAGGTTAAATACCTGGGCATCATTCTTGACCACCGGTTACGATGGGTTTACGCAGCCTCGGATCGTATGTCAAAGACCCTCTCAGCCGCTTTCGCCTTAATAAATTTCATAGGGCCAAAATTTCATTTACCGTTAAAACTCAGAATTTTGACGTATATAATGTGTCTCAGACCTATCCTCACTTACGGTTCAATTCTCTGGTGGAACCTACTATCTCGCTCTAATCGGAAAAAAACCCAAACAGTTCAATCTAAAATCTTAAAAATTATCCTGAACAAGCACACGCGTACCTCCACCTGGGACGTGCACCAACTTGCTCGTGTCCTCCTGCTGGACAAATTTATCACCAAAATGCTCTGTGAATTCAGTGTATCCAACCATGAAAATCCCCTGGTCCGGGTCACGGGAAATTTCACTCCAGAAAACCTCCCATACGTCGCCAAAATTCCATTCCCGCTTACTAGATAAGCTCTACTGGCTGTTGCTCGCCCTAACTATTAGGGACGACGCATGCGCGTCCAAAACTCTATCTTTACATTTATTCTATCTCACCTTAACTCACTACCCAGCATTCTCGTCTTACACCATTGCTGAAAGCCTTTAACCCTGTACCCTATTTTCTACCACACAGGTTTTTGAAACTTTCCTGTGCCAACACACTTTTTCACCAATCATAGTGCCCTTACATCAATTGGTAACACTAAACATACCTCCATTGGTTGATAAGTGGGCCCTCGCTCACAGGCGCTTCCCACCGAGTCGCTGGCACTATGTGTGGAAGATCTCAGTCTCCCACAATCCTAGTGCAACAGGCGCCTCGACTCAGTCATTAATAAAAAAAAAAAATAACCAGTGTCAAAATATATAGTTTACCTCCCATCGAGGAGGGTCTCACTGGTCCTATCAGATCTATGTGCCATAGATCCATTATTTTAGTTGTCCTTCCTTTCTCGAGCGCATAGTGTGTTTTTCGACAAGCCTTTCCTTCGACGCAGGAGTCGCATTGCCTGTTGATTTTATCAGTCTCTTCCATTCCTATTACTAGATCCTGTGTTCTCATTTCTTGAATCACTCTCTTGTTGGCGTGCCCCAGTCTTCTATGCCATATGCATTTTTCTTTGGTGACAGCTACCCTTTCTTCACTCACAATATCTCCTTGAACGTAATACTCATTTCCTTTACACACAGCCTTCATTTGCACATCACTATTCTCTTTGTATACAATTGCACCATCCTTATCAAATTGCACTTTAAATCCACGATCCGTTATTTTTGCAACAGACAGCAAGTTTGAATTTAAATAGGGAACGCATAATACATTAGATAACCTAATCCTACTATTTTTATTTGTTTGTTTTAAAACTACCTCTCCTATCCCTCTCGAAACAATCTTTCTGCCTTCTTTATCTGCTACAGTTATTTCCCTATTATCACTTTCTAAGTTTTCAAAGATACTAACATCTCTAGCCATGTGGCTCGTTGAGCCAGAATCTAAAAGCCATTCAATAGACTTATTATTGCTGTCTCTTTCACATTCCTTAACACTACAGTTCCTATTCCTATTATATGAACACCTGCTTTCATTTACATACACACTTTCTCGCACACCCATCACAGTTTCATTTGTTCTTGTTGCTGTTTCCCTTCTTGTATTCCCTCTTCCTCTGCTATTCGTATGAGGATTTCCTCTATATCCTCTTCCTCTTCCATGTGACATTGGCCTTTGCTTCTTACATTTTTCAGCGACATGTCCATATCCATTGCATTGAAGCATTTCTGCCTTACCTGGCATTGATCTGCGAAATGGCCTCGCTTCCCACAGTTGAAGCAATGTATTTCACCCTTTGATCTTTCTCTTACTCTCCGCACATTCTCCTTATCCCAGGTAACTCTTTCATCTCGTTTCTTCTCTTTTGGCATTTCTTCCTGTTTGAGAGCATACCTTATATCGTTTATAGAAACATTATCCTGGCTTTCCAATATTCTCACATTTGGCTCAAATTCCGCTCTCAACCCCTTTAATAAATACATTTTTAATTCGAAGTCTTCAATACTCTTGCCTAATTGCTTGCACTTGTCCCTTAATCCTTCAGCTCGACTGATGTAGTCGTCCACGTGTTCTTCCTTCCCCATTTTGAGGTTAGTCAATTCGCTCAAGGACTTCGTTTTCAATTGTTCTGTTTCTACCGCCATATTAAATTTTATCAGATTCCACAATGCCTCGGCGTTTCTTTCAAAACTATATCTTATCAATTGCGCTTCACTTATTGTATTTATCATTATGGTACGAGCCGTGTAATTGTCGTCGTCTCATTCGTTCCATAGACGGAGTTTCATCTCATAATCGACATCTTTCTCGTTTGGCTTTTCCGGTGCTTTTACACCCATTATTTTCTTCCAAAGCTTCTTGGACCTTAAAATTCCATCTATTTTTTCTCGTCATACGAAATAATTCGTATCTGTGAGCTTCTTTATCGCAGCGATATTTCAGTTATCGGCCATTGCGTAGCACGTGTTTCACATAACCTCTCTTTATATTTCACACTTTATTTCCCAAATCTCCAGTCACGAACTGCCAACCACGCTCTCTGCTACCACTTGTTGGGACAGAGGAGATTGGGATTTTTCAATCAAAACTCTCTTGTTTTTCCGTTATGGAATAGAAATATATTTCTCAAGCACTCGCTCTCTTATACATCACACTCTCTCCTCCCGGATACGACCAGGGTCGACAAGCTGTAATGGGCCCAAGCTGTTTCTAGTTACGTTCCGCGCCAGCACCAGGTGGCGATAGTGATGTTACTAGTAATCCATGTGCACCGAATCGGTGAATTTCAACACTAGCAAAAGAGAATCGGTGTGATTCTGTTACCGCCAAGACTGAAATGTCAATTCTGTTCTGGACCACCATTATGGGTGATTGGAGACCGTTCACGACGAAAACGACCAGCTAAACGAACTTGAGACATACTTATTATTTATTTCATAGTTATTATAATTGAAGCTGTTTTCTTTTTCTAGATATGAAGCAAAGGAAGAAATGTTCGATCATTTCCTGCAAGGAAAATAGAGGTTAGAAAATATTTGTACTGTAATTGTATATCTATTCCTACGTATACCTATGTATATTATGATTCTTTTGTAATATGAATATTAATAAAACGAAAGTAACTGAAATGTAATGTTGTTATTTCCATTTTAAAATAAAATTGAAAAGAAAATATGAAGGCAAGCATTAGAATACAACCATTGAGTATACATTAAGTTAGATGGGCATACTCTATATAAATTTCTGCCTTTAGTTCGTCCGCGCCACTAATCGCAGCGCTGTTACGCGTCTGTTTTTTAACACGGCAGCTTGTCTACCCTGGTGGAACAGCGGGAACAGCCAAACCCAGTGGCCAGGCGTCCGCGAGTAAGCGTGGAAACGGTGGCAGCGCTGCTCGGAACTTTTGATGGGAAGTCAGAAAACCTCCGGCGGTGCGAGCTACCCGCGCGGCCATTTTGCGGGCCTCGAAGCCACGGCTGCCACTACAGGCCGCCTCACGTAGTGCGGCGCCGTCGATAACCCGCCGATCGAGCACCGAGGGTGGGACACCGGCACGAATTTCAAATAGAAAATCGTCGCCTCCCACGTCTACCTCCACCAGGACGCCTCCTCCAACCTCCACCACCACCACCAACAGGCCAGCACTTCCGCCAAGGATGACAATGAGGGCCGCGGCTGCCAGGGGAGAGCAGGAACTTCCACCATCATCCCCCGTTACCCCGAGTTACCGGGGGAAGACAGCGAAGAGCCGGTATAGTAAAACTACAGTATCTTGGCACCTCAGACGGAAGGGGAGATTGCTCTTGCATCGCTATCCCCACCACGTCGGTCCTGGAAACCTCAGATCGACGAATGACAACCAATAGTAAAACACTACTTTCGTCGTTCACATGAGGACGCGACGAATGTGCGGTTATCTCGACCAATAGCGCGTCAAAGTCGAAAATGCGTGAGGGAGAGGGATGTCCCTATCCGTCGGGCGAATCAGAGCACATTATCTCTGAGGTGCCAAGAAAGTTTTGGCCTACATTATTACGTCTTCTCCGGCCGAAAGGAGGGCCCCCCGCCTGTCAACCCGCGGACTGGGGGGACGAAGAGGAAAGGTGTAAAGGAGTGGGAGGCCATCGCCGCCCGTTTTAAGACCACGCAGGGCGGCAAGCGTGCCGGTGGAATTCAAGAAACTGCTCTCGAATTCCACCAAGACTCGATCGGGGGTAGTCAGCTCGGGGGGAGGTGCGCGGCCAATACGACCGCTTATGTCGTTATCGCCCCCCCCCCCCCCCCCCCCACATTGACATCGAGGAGTAGCAGTACCGAGCTGTTTGCGATCTCGACCATCCGGGCCGCAAAAATACCGACGGTGACCGTGGAGGCCACCGCTGGCGTGCATACTACTTATCCGGCGAGAGTAACGGCGACCGGGGTCCCTCTTGTCACCTGGGGCCCAGGAGCGGTCGCCGTTGGAGAAATTACCCGCCCCTGCAGGTCAGCGACCTCTGTAGCACTGACTGCGGCAACGATCACCACTTCGTGCTGCGAAGCTCCGGTGGTTTCAGCCACCGTCTCCACCCCGGCGCTCCCTGCCCTCAGGATTCGTCCTGCGGTCAGGGCGATGCCGACGGTGCGCGAAGTGGTGATCGTAAGAGCGGCCTCTGCACCTAGTGGAGAGAAGAGGACCAATTCCACCACCGCTATCCAGGAATCCCCCATCGTCGAGGAAGTGCAGGACGACGACAACGATGGAGAACAGCCGTGGCAAGTCGTCGCGGGGAGAAGAGCGAGGAAAACACCATCGCCGCAATCTCCCCCGGGAACGTCGGCGCGAATCGCGTTTTTACCGCCGGGTTGCATGTCGCCGCCGCCTCCGCCCGTTACAACGGAAAATTTCCCTCTGCTTCCCCCTCCGGGGAGCAGAGTAAGGAATATTAAAAATTCTAATCGGTTTCTCAGTTTTAGGTCCCGGGCTGAGCGAGACGGGGGAGTCCCGCCAACTGGCGGAAGCAATGCCTCCCCGACGGATCGCTCGACATACCGTGTGCCCCCCGTCCGGAGCATGTCCGTGTCGGGGACAGCAAGGGTGCCCCGACGCTATGCGGCGGGTACGCTGAGTGCCCAACCCACTTCCCGTCCTGGTCGAGCTGAAGGAGATCGGGTCACGAGCCCACAGCGGGGGCGGAGCGAGCCTCCCAGGCAACCCTCTGCGGGTGGGAATCCGGGCCGTGCTGGTGCTACAAAACGCCGCGCGACCCGTGAGGATCTCCAACAGAGGGACCTGCTGATAGGGATGGCGAACTCCGTCTCCAACGAGATTGACCTGGAGTGTATGGCAACCGAGGTGTCCATATACTTCTAGAGCTGTGGAGCAAGTCGCGGCACGACCTCCCGGGGGGAGACCGGTACCGGCCGTCCAGGGGTCCGGCTATTAGTCGTCAGCGCGTTGCGGGAGTCCGCCGCGAAGGCGCCGAGCGCGATGCTGGACGTCCAATTCGAGCCAATCGCCCTAACCTTTCACAGGGAGAAATACGCGGGAATCCTGTGCGGGAGGCCGCAAGGATTCAGAGGCTGTACAGGCTAAACCGAAGCCGGGCCGTCCGAGAACATCTCGGAGGAACTTCCCCCTTCTGCCAGGTGTAGAGGGAGGAAATCCAACGTTACTTCGAAGACGTGCATGGTGGAGGGAGTGTCCCGTCCAGCCTCCCTTCCGTATGGAATACGGTGGTTTCAGAATCCAGTACCGAGGGCCTGGCTCGACCATTCTCAGAGAAAGAGGTCGAGGGCCGGCTTGGGCTCATGAACAACTTTGCGCCCGGGCCGGACGGAATTACTTATTCCGACCTTAGAATGGCCGACCCGGGTTATCGGCTGCTGACAGCGGTATTCAATGCGTGCTACCGCCTGGAGTCGGTTCCCGCGTCTTGGAAGACCTCCAACACGGTCTTCGTGTACAAGAAAGGGGACAGGGGCGATCTGTCGAACTGGCGCCCACTCGCGCTCGGCAATACCGCGGCGAAGCTGTACGTTGCGCTGATCGCTGACCGCTTGACCAACTGGGCGGTCGAAAACGGGAGAGTAAGCTGGGCGCAGAAGGGCTTCCTCCAGTGCGAAGGTTGTTATGAACACAACTTCGTGCTGGGTGAGGTCTTGGCGGACGCGCGTAGACCGAGGAAACAGGCGGTAGTCGCATGGCTCGATCTATCCAATGCTTTTGGTTGGATCCCGCATGCGACTATTAGCAATGCCCTCGAGAGCGCCGGTGTTCACCCACGCCTCCATGGTACATGGAAGGCTATGTATGATGGCTGCACGACACGGATCCGCGCGGCCGAGGGGTACGCGGATCTCATCCCCATTCGTTCTGGCGTGAGGCAAGGTTGTCCGCTGAGCCCAATCACGTTTAACCTTGCGATCGAGTGGGTTGTCCGCAGGGCAGCCGCCTCGGCAGCGGGTTACACGTTGCATGGCCAGCGTTTTAATATCTTAGCGTATGCGGACGACCTTGCGCTCATCGTGGATACGCCCGAAGGAATGCGGGATCTGCTCCAAGCAGTGGAGGGGGAAGCTGGGAGGATAGGGCTGCGGTTTAACCCTGCTAAATGTGCCACGCTCCACGTCACCGGGGGCAATGGCAGCTGGGTCCTGCCCTCCCAGTTCTCCCTTCAGGGTATCCCACTGCGGGCGCTGGCAGAGGGGGAAGCTGTGTTGCCACTCGAGGGATTTTTTCCCTCGTGGGAGCCTTAGTGCGCATGCGCAAGCGACGTCACAGTCCGATGGCGGCTGTTTTCACGGACGTATCTATGTGCAACATTAGGTACCCAAAAGGGGCCCTTCCCACTGGGAAGTTCCCAGTCGTTTGAAACAACTCGTTTCCCGCGTTTTTCGTTACTACGTTCCGTGCCACGCCAATTTTGGCAAATACATGTTCATTTATTTCCATGTAAATATGTTATTTATCTTAAAAATGTCCTCTTCCTGTAATTTCTACCATATTTCAATTGCCGCGGGGGTCTAACGATACCCCATATTCGAGCAAAGTATATACGTCGGTGAGGCTTAGTAGTGCGCATGCGTCAAAAAAAATCCCTCGAGTGGCAACACAGGGGGGAAGCATACGATCACCTTGGAATCCCCACGGGCTTCATAGTTAGCCAGACGCCCATTGCCACGATTGAGGAGCTGATCGACTGCCTGCGATCGGTTGACGGGTCGAAATTGGCCCCCTAGCAGAAACTTGAGACGGTGGCGGTGTTCATTCTGCCCCGACTTGACTTCGTGCTCAGGGGAGCAAGCATCCTCCGGGGTCCATTCCTGGAGGTGGACAAATACATCAAGCGTCTTGCGAAGACGTGGATGAACCTCCCCCAGCGAGCAAGCGCGGAGGTGGTCTTCCTTACCCCAAAGATGGGGGGCGGGGGGGACTACTTCCGCTCGCAGACGTGGCCGACGCCCTCGCCGTCGCGCATGCGTTTAGACTCCTAAGCGCGCCCGATGCGCCGGTGAGGGAGTTGGCCTGGGCTACGCTGAGGGAGGCCACGCTACGCAAGACCTCGGGTTCCCGAGAGGGCAGGCTGCGAAGGGACGGCACGGCCCCCGGTATCTGGGCACACGCTAGAAATTCCGCTCGTAGGCAGTCGGGGAGGCTGGGTCACGTAATCAGGTTGTATCTCGGGTGCGAGAAACAGTGTCCGAGTACTACATGCATACACTGCTGTCGAAGAAAGAGCAGGGTAAGGTCTACGAGGTGTCCACACGGTCGGATGTGAGCAATCTCTTCCTCCGGACGGGCAGCTTTACCCGCTTCGCTGATTGGCGCTTTATCCATCGAGCCAGGTTTGATGTCGTTCCTCTGAACGGCAACAGGCGCTGGGGAGATGGAGACAAGCGTTGCCGGCGATGCGGGGACGGCCTCGAGACCTTACCTCATGTACTCGGGCACTGCGGACCTCACTCGGCTGCAATCCAGTTACGGCATAATGCTGTACTGGAACGCCTGAGAGCAGCTACCCGTCTGCCAGGGTCCGTACGCGTTAACCAGCGCGTTGAGGGTGCGGGCGAGGAATTTGCCTTGTTAAGACCAGACCTCGTGATTCGTCACGAGGCCGCGAGGTCAATTATCATCGTTGACGTAGCCATCCCAATCGAGAATCGAATGGAAGCCTTTCTGGAGGCCAGAGAGTGTAAAATCGCTAACTACGTTCCTCTGGCTGAAAAACTGGCTCGGGATGGCTACCGTGTAGTCATTGAAGCCTTCCTCGTCGGCGCCCTTGACTCATGGTGCCAGGGTAATGAGTCGGTGCTGAGACTGCTCCGCGTTAGCGAGCGGTACGCGGCAATGATGCGCCGCCTCATGATATCTGACACCATACGCTGGTCGCGAGATATTTATGTCGAGCATGTGTCGGGGAGCCGCCAGTATCAGACTCCCCCCTCAGAGGGTGCACTTGAGCACCTTGCTCCAGCCCGTGGACCGATCATGACTCACGCCGAAGCCTCAGACGGCGTGGAGGAAAATCCGGGAATTCGCCCTGAGAATGAATGCTGATTTGAGTGCATGGGGTCCCTCTGAGTGATGTACGGTCCTGCGCGACCTCCCTTGCGACGCAGCGCTCAAAGGGGTGGTATGATTGTCGCGGGGCTATTGCCCGATATTTTGATCAATGTTATTGTTATGTTATTTATTTATTTCTCATTACCTGTGTCGGGTTTTTTTAATAGTATTGGCGACCTATTTATTTATATATTATTTTATCTTATTTTATATTTTTCGCCTTTATTATTATTTGTTATTATTATTTATTTAATACTCTTACGGATGGGACTTTACACCCTAACGCGACAGACGAGTCGATTTTATTCTTTATACTTTGTTATTTAGTTCTAAGTTGGCGCCCGTTAATATACTTAATTACATAGGTGGCCACTCACACATACTCTGGTTCAGTCAAAGGGATTTTACCCTACTTAAACCTATATTATTGTATATTATTTTAATCTACTATCTATTCATTTTACTATTTTATCATTTTACTCCATTGTTTCGTTACTGTCCAGAGTGTGTTATTCTATTCATTATACACCTATTTATTTATTTATTTATTTGTTTATCTATTAGTTATTCTTATTTATTCCTGCGGCAATACAAGCCGAACGGCGCCAACTAGAAACAGATATATGTATAAAGAATTTATACAGATAAGCGATCTGCAGTCACCGCGGGCAGCTACCCGGGTGACATTAACTATAATTTATTTCTTACCCGCAGTCGCAAGACTACGCAACCTGAATGTATCACCCCCAGAGGGTATTATCCTCTGGGGGAACATTACTTGGAAAAATAAAGGATTTTCTCCGCGACACGCAAGCAGAATAACCGGCGTCTTTTAATGTCCCGCGTATTGTTTTGGAACTTACGTCTTTCGGACATTTATCTCATAACATTATTACGATTTCGGAAGAATTCAGTTTTGGATTTTGGTTCACTATATTTACAATTTTCCTTTTCTCTCGTATAGTCAGTTTTGAAGGCCGACCACTTCTAATCTTATTTTCAAAACTTCTTTCATTTTTAAATCGTTTTATAACACTGCGAATAGTGAAACGACTTCTATTCACAATTTCTTCAAATTCGTTATACGATTTATTTGTGTTATACAAGTTTAACATTATTTTTCTCTCTTCTTTTGTCGTTTCTTTCACTTTTCTAGACATGGTTGTTCTACTTTAATTCTTTGATTACCAATTGACTGAAGTCGCAAATTTTATGGATTGAAAAGCGAAACAAATGCCTATTGGTCGTTCCCCTTCCTATACTCCAAATTACAATCGGGAACTTACAAGGAAAACAAAGAATACAATGTATTTACTATTTTGTGCCAATACTTTTGTCCGTGCATAAAATGGTCAATAAATATATCTTTGTTATTATTTTGTGTATCGCTTTATTTATACCACTGTTTCTTGTTGCATATCAAAATAGGATACATAACATATATATATATATATATATATATAAAAGAATTGTTTTTAATAATTGATTTAGTAGCTATTAGCAACTATAATATAAAAATCATGATGTGCCAATACTTTTGTCCAGCACTGTACGTATGTTTTATAAGACGACTGGTAAATAGATAGATAAATGGTCGCCGCTAGGGACTGGACGCTGAACAGAAGGGCGAAAAAATGGTTGGTTGGTAAATTCTTATTTTACGTGAAAATCTAAGTCTTTCAGATCACCAAACATCACCGAACTATGCTTAATTAGAGAATCTAAGATTCTCTTTACCCGTTTCCACGGATCGCGTCTACACAACTCGTGGTTAATCAAACGAATAGTGACGAGTTGAACTCGGGTTTGGTTTTTAGTGGTTGAGAGTGATTGGAGATGGTAGATCCGTTCCGTGATCACGTTTTGCAAAATTTTGTTTTTAGAGTACAAATTTTTCCATCCTCCCTTCCGTCCGGGCCCCACAGATCAGCCGCTGCTGATGAACTATTAGTGATTCGCGGGACTGGATGGAATACATGACCGCAAAGCAATGCCATATCCGCTAAGATCTCCTTCGCCAGCAGACACCAGCAGATGTCCAACCGGATAGAGCGCGGTCTTCTTTTGTAGTATCTCAAACAATTTCTTAATGCAGTTACCCAAAGAGACTGGAATATTGCAGCAAGATTGCGAATCTTGCACAATATTGCAGTGGCCATATTGCAGTGTGAATATTGCAGTGGCAACATTGAAGTGTAAATATTGCATTAATATTCATATTAACTTTATAATATTCATATTAACACGTTAAGGACCGCTCACGAGATTTCTCGTGTTTCGCGTCCCATCTGTTAAGGACCGCTCACGAGTTTTCTCGGGTTGCGCGTTCCATCTGTTACGGATGGATCACTGAATTAACCCGTGCTTTCTACACGCTGTCTTTAGATGTCAATTACTTTGATACATTGTATCTACTTTTTTATGGTTCCTCCTCATAGAGAAAAATGTTTCACGCAATATCATATGCAATATCATTGCGATATTTAAGTGGAACTGTAGAACGTCTTATCAAGAGCTGCCGTGGCGTAGTGGCAACGTTCTGGGTTCGCACAGAAAAAGACTAGGGGTTCGAATGCCGTCGTGGGTAATCCAATTTTTTTTTCGAATTTAAATCTTTTAACTACATACTTATATTTCACATGTAGAGATGCATATTGAATTATGATGCAACTTAAATAAAACAACACTCCAAAATACTCAATATTGCTCCGCAATATTGCTGCAACATTCGCAATATTCCCGCAATATTTCTGCAACGTTCGCAATATTCCCGCAATATTCCTGCAATATTCCTGCAAGCTACAAAGAGGCGGACATAGGAATATTGCAGCAATGTTGCTGGTTGGTATTGTTGGTATTGGCAAATATGTACAGAGTAAAAGGAAGAATAAGAGGAAAGAGTAAAAAAAGAAAAAGAAAATGTAGTCCTAGGGACGTAATACTCGTATTTGTGTTTTTATCAATAGTTATATACCTAAAATGTAAAGGTTATGTGACGCTACAGAGAACAGATTTGCTCTCCGTCAATCAGGAATAATGACGGAGAGTCACGAATTACTGCAAAAAATCATCGTGATTGAAAATGATTGTGATCGAAAAACTGGTGAATCAAAAGCAGCATTTTCACGCCATCTCTAGTATGCCGTGGTCTGTTGAAAGTATCAACCATTGGTACTTAACCTACAGGTGTCGCAACGTGTATCGCTTATACACATATGAACCCCGTACGAATGCACTGAAGCGCCCCGACTCCACACTCACTCACACGACCACGCTTGGCTTTATGAATACTACTACAGTATTTGATCAGTCATCGTGTTATTTTTTCATTGTGTAAAATTTGATTTGCAATTTAAGGGGAAGTGTAATCATATTAGAAGTCAGATTAGTTGCAGTGATAATGACAGCAATTAAGCAGAATCTTAAACGACACAAATGGGCTTTGGATTTTGCTCACAAGTTGGTAACGTTACTTCTTATATTTTTAATTACATATAATTCATGGCAGAAAATAAATGAAGCATATACGCAAAAAAAAGATGTTTTCGAGATTTTTACCTGTATTAATAAAGTAAATCCATGAATATATCGCTATTTCTTACAGAAACAAACAAGATAGAAATGCAGATATATCATCTCCACCTGGGTATACACCAGCCGTTGCTTTATTTCATGCTGCAGATTCAATTAGAGATACAGATTATAATCACCTAATTATCAAGAAGTCATGGGATTTAGCGTTAGGACCTCTTAAACAAGTTCCAATGAATTTGTTTATTATGTATATGGCTGGTAATTCTATATCAATATTTCCTATAATGATGGTTGGCATGTTGATTATTCGACCAGTAAAAGCGTTATTCACTCTCCAACAAAGTAAGTATTTTGTATTTATTTATGTACTTGATATTTTATATATTACAATGAAAATTCTAATACATGTCTTAATTAACCATTAAAACGTTTTTGAAGTTCGTTAAATATCACAGATTTCTAGATTAATAAATATGGTTTTTAAAAATGCCATTAAAATAGTATTTTTATATTTTAACTATTTTCAATCACTTTGAATTATTTTTATTTACGTAGTGGATAAATATCTAATAATTACTTTATTAGATTACTTATACTTATTTTTACTTATACTTATTAGACTTTATTTTAACTAAACAAAGTATTTAATAATAATAATAATCCTTTATCGCAAAGAATATAGTTGAGACATGCAGAAATAATAACATATTTTAAACCCAATTGGTCTGTTTAACATTTTAAACATTTGTGACCACTTAAGGACTACTTAGCTAATCTAGGATTAAATTTAGAGGAAAAATTAGAAAATAGAAAACTTCAGTTATAGGGATAAAAAATTATGTTCTAGATTTAATGCACTGTTTGCTATGATAATATATTTTACATCAAATTTGTTATTGTTGATCATGTTTTCTATTTCTTAGACTAATAAAATTAAATCGAATTAAAAAAAGCAAAAATATGACTAATTTGTCCTTCAGATTACTTTAACGTATGTATATTTTTTATGCAGTTGTAAGGACTTTCGTTAGCTTTTTCTTGTTGAACTCTGAATGAAAATAATCAGTCTCGTATCTGGCTGTTTTTGTCAATACATATCGTCGATGGTCATATTTGAGCCGTTCAGTGCACAAATCGATTAACTCCATAAAACCTAAAGTGGAGAAACGTGATGAAATAGTATACAGTCCTTTCCAAAATTCCCTTCAAAATATAAATACAAATAAGTATTGTAGAATATATAATCGCATTCAGCTTTCCTCTAACGAAGTACATAACAAATAAGGTGGAATAGCCTTGGAATTAATTAGATTGACTTCTGAATTCAATTATTTATTATTCGACCGCCAAACAAATTTCGTCATTTAATGGTGTTAATCGTTATTATTACGAAAATTTATTCTAAACATAAAAAGTTAGGATTCAATCAAGTGGTTTGAGACTTAAATTTAAAAAAATTGAAAAAGTGGAGTTAATCGATTTGTGCATTGAACGGCTCATTTAATATTTAATTTTGTGATTGCACGATATATATATTTATTTTATTGTATTCCAGTAGTTGCAGTAATGAAACTGGTATCTAATATGTCGTATATCAGGCATACTGTAATTTAGGAGTTAAATATTGTTGCAAAAAAGTGACGTTGAAGAATATATTTTTAATGAATCTTCCCCTCTTGCCAGTTCATGACTGACTTCTACTTATTCAACAGTATTTTATGCCATTTTTTGAAAACATGTTACTTGATAAAAGAAAGGGTATGGTAAAAGGTCATAAAATGAAGCGCAATGAGAAAAAATAAATTCTAAATTAGATTTTTTTAACATGTTTGGATGGCTTCCATTGAAGTATTCATTGCGCAATACTTTATATTTTCCAGTTAAATGACAAACCTTGTATAAATATTAATATACATATAGATATAAATATTTATATCTATATAAACTTAAAATATAAAATTTGTTTAATTGTATTAAATTATGTAGAGCAATCTGTACGTATATACATATTTATATTTTTTCATAATACAAAATAAATTAGAAAATGTAGTGCTCGTTAATGTGTCCTTATTTTAGTAGTATATACAATATACGTTAACTGTATTTATATAAAAGAGTACTGCTTAATATTTTAATATTCAAGATCTTTTTAAAGTACATCATTATGTAAAGAATATATTTAATATGAAGAGCAAAAGTTGTAAATTTATCAAATAGCTACTTCTGAAATTAAACACATTGTAGCAATCTTGTTTTTAAGTTATTATTTTATACTGAAGATGGTTTCATATACCAAAAATAATTTTTTTATAGTTAATTATTAGTGTCTATACAAGAATATCTTAATTTTTTGTGTTCATAACTGTGTTTGATATGTATACCAATCAAAAACATATTTTGTAGTTGTGATTTCAAACTTTTTTGACATTTTCATTAGAATTAGGAGTATCAATAAAAATCCCCTCCCCCCCCCCCCCCCCCCCAGGTGTATGAGTAAGTAAGTAAAGAAATAAGTAACAAAGAAAGAAAGAAAGAGATTATTAAATCTTTTGCATAACCATAGGAACAAAGATGAATGAAATATTTAAAATATTATCATTTCAGCATTCAAGATAATTGAAGGAACGCACGTTTTTGGGCAGAAGTTTGTATACTTTTTGGGTCAGTTGGTGAATATCGCATTGGCATTGTACAAATGCCAATCAATGGGCTTGCTTTTAACACATGCCTCGGATTGGTTGGCTTTTGTTGAACCTCAAACAAGGGCAGAATACTCAGGTGGAGGAACTGTATATCAATTATCACTTGCAAGTTGGTTTTATTAAAAATTACATATTTATATGGCTAAGAAAGTTGTTTATAATGTGCACATGCACGCACATATACACATTCTATGCCTTATCTACGTGATAAATGTATAAAATCATTCTGTAACTATTTCATTTGATGGAAATAATAAGCAATTGTGTGTTATGTGCATATCCTTATGTATACCCTCCTAAACATAGTTTGTTAAACCATAAATATTCATTATACAAATATAAGACACGTATGCTATGACAATTAAATATATATATATATTATATTATTAGAATTTGTTACTTTTTCTTATATTGTTCTGCAAACTCTTTTATTCGTTCTAATATCTTCGTTGGTTCATCAACACGCGGAACCTGAAATAAATGAAGAAAGGTACAAAGTAATAAACTTTGATAAACTGATGTACTTTTATGTATATTATGCTTATACAAAGTATAATTCATCTGAAACTATACATCCAATGATAGCACCAAAATAAAGCTTTGTCACAAAACTTGTAGTGACACAATCTTTGAAATTATTGGTGCAGTTAATATATATATATATATATATATATATATCTTATGCAGTATGTTTAAAGGTATAATAATTGTTATACCTCATAGTTTTGGCTTATATATAACCCCGCATAAATTCCGATACCTAAGGTTACCTGAAAAACAAGATTGTTAAAATACCTGTATATTATGGATAATCCGTGAAAACGATTTATAAATGTACCAAGAATTTGAACATTTTGGAATTTTGACACGTATGCAGTGTCTCAAGTAAACCAATGACTCTTATGTCTTCCTTGATAATACTTGCTTTACCAACATTAAAATAATCTTAAACTGTCGTGTGAATTAAGAGACCTCTAGTTCTATTCATATAAATTCTCAATTTCATTTTATGTTTCACGCAATATTGAATAATAAGTTATCCAGCAATATTCCCATCAGTTTACATTGATAGTGATTGATACACACGACTGATCATTACTTTGTGAGATGAAAATTCAAAAAGTTATTTTGGAAAAGCAAGGATTATTAACTTTGTAATTTTTGAGTTGCACAGTTTACTGAGTATATGCGAAAATGCAAATGTCAAGTTTAAGAATCCACTGGTTCATAACTTATGTTAATGTGAAACTGAGCATTCCTAGGGTATTTTACACGTAATTTTAACGCCATGTTGATTTCAATGCAGAATTGAATTGGTCCAGCGATTGCTAAACATTCGAATATCTCGACTTCCGCTTATCAAATTTGTTCTAGCATAAACGATACCATTCAAATTTGTACAAGTAATCACTAAAATCATTATCATGTATTCAAGCCCACCCTTGCATCTGTCACATCCCAGCAATGGAGGTGAAGTGAGGAGAGAAAGAAAATTACTAGTCTAGTAAGATCGAATTGGGAAATTCCTTTGGTGTAGATCACACTATTGTAATTCTCTACCTTTTCATTAAAATGAAAGCAGCGCCACATATTATGAATTTTATGAACCAACAAGGGCGACCAACGCGCGTTACTATGACGGGAAACAAAAGATTGTAAAAATAATTAGAATTATAACTGTTCTCGAGTTGCCAGGAGTGTAGATATACCAAATAGCTATTACAAGAAATTGTATTTTATTTTCTGATTAAAAAACGTTTAACAAAAGAAGAATCCTTCATCAGTGTGGAGAGTTCCTACTTTCCACGGGAGGTAACCCACCCTTTTGAGAAAATCCCTAAAGGGCCGCGCAACACCTTCAAAACCGTATTGCCGAGATAAATGCTGGTTTCTGCCTTCCCGCTGTAGATCTTTGCGTTCCTCTCGATGAAGGTGGAAGAAACTCCGTATTCGAAGTGATTTGCGCAGTCCAGGATGAGATTGAAGAAAGGGATTGTAAGAGACGAAGAACTTGGGATTTGTAGGAAAGGAATTGATCAAAGAGAAATTAGGAATTTGCAGGAATAGGCCTCTCTATTGAAATGTTCTGTGTTAAAAGATAATAAATGAGTATATTGTTACAAATGAAACTTAGAGGCAATAAAATTAATTCTAGAGATAATATAAATAAAATAATGGTTACAATTATCGATATATATAAGATTGAATTACGCTGGTTTGGAATCGACATTCTAAGAGTCTGAATAGAGTCTTGATTTTGAATTGAAATTGCATTGAATTAGAATTGGCTCTCTAAGAGCTTGGAATTGGAATTATACTTAAACTCGTTTTGACGATGTTGAACGTAGGATTTAGAACTAAGACTAAGAACTTGAAATTGATTGGTAACTGAACTGCATTGAAATGCAGCTGAACTCTTAACTAACCAATTGCAACTGCAACTGAACTGAACTCCTAACTAACCCATTGCAACTGCAACTACACTGAACGCTCCTGCGCCGACAGTGCTCTTCTTATTTATATGTATACTCTCACTATCCCGTCGCTTCTCTTACTTGGCCTTCAAAAGACAATTCAAGAAGGGCGAAAGGGTTAATGTACGATTTGTTTAAATAATATATTTTGCACTTTCTCGTAAATTTTTTCTGATAAGCGTTATTCCGCTATCGAATAATACGTACGTAAAGTATTACCGAAAGCAGTGTATTCGTGACTTTGGAATTTTTGGGCTGTGACACTAACGGTTATTATATGATGTTTAAAATTCTTTCGCACAGATTATTAGAATACTAGTCATGGCAATAAAGTCAGATTTGTTATGAAAAAATTCCATTTCGGCCGGCCAGTTCAGCGCGGAACGAGAAAATGTTAAACACGAAATAATGACCGTTATCGTCAAAAATCGAAAAAATCCGCTAATTTGGACCATAGCTTGTGTACATCAATTTATTTAATCAGTTGCGAATGTTTTTTGGAAGATATTAACAAAAAAAAATAATTTTTTGATATATTTTTTAAACAAATAATTTTTTTTTTTGAAATTAATAGATCTTAAAAAGTCCCACCCGTCCCAAGTGCCCCTTCGGGCTTTTTTTTTTTTTTTTTTTTTTTTAATCGAGGAGTGGAAATGCATTTACGCACCCCCCCCCCCCCCCCCCCCCCCCGATTAGTTCGGGGGGAGTGTGGGACTCGCCGGGTGTGAAGCACCCGAAATACCCACTAAAACCACTCCTCGTACCACCACCTTGGCTTCCCCTCCCTAGGAATCCGCCGTTGGGCTTTCATCTAGGGAGAGTACTTGATGCCCACGTCACATACATATCTCATAAATAACATATCTTATAAATACCATATATACTTCACGTAACATTTCTCATAATAACATATCCAATAAATAACGTTTATACTTCACTTTGCGGTCCTCGTACCTAGACTGCAGACTTCGCCACAATACCATACAAGACGGTACAGACATACACATACATACATGATAACAACCTAAATTAGAATAAATATATAAATAGATAGATAAATAAATAGTAGAATACATAGTTAGAATAAATAGTAAGTAAATAAAGTAAGTACATAAATGGTAAATAGTAAGTAATAATAGTTAAGTAGCTAAAATAAATAAATATCTAAATAAATAAATGTAGTCAGTGATAATGAAAGTGTATTTTCCTAGACCTCTCTATTGACATCCATGTCCGTACTTATATTACCCCCCCTTCTCTTTTTTCTAACTCCCTTTCTTTGTCTTCCTTAATTTTCATTATCTCTTTCACGTATTCCATGACTCCATCCCACCCCTTTTTTCCCTCCAGCATTATCCCTGTCAGATTACCCACCTTTAATTCTCTTCCCCCCAATTTTATCTTCACCTTCTCTCTCTGCTCCTTGAATTGCAGGCATTCAAAGACTGTGTGATATACATCATCTCTTTTACCACAGTCGAACCAGCACCCTCCACTGTCCGACTTACCGATCCTTTGCCTGAATCCATTAAAGCACCCATGCCCTGTTAGGATCTGGGTGAGATGGTAATCGAGCTCCCCGTGCTCCCTCTCCTTCCATTTCCTTATGTCCCTTATAATTCTTTTAGTCCATCCATTCTCCCTCTCCCATATCTGCATCTATTCCTTCCATACTTCCCCCTCTTCCCATTTCCTGTCCTCCTCTTTCTCCTTATTCTTTCTCCCCCTGCTATAACCCCTTCCTCTCTTTCCTCCTCCCTATCCCTCTCCTGCCAGTCTCCCCCTGCTCTTCCTCTCCCTCCCCTTGCTCTCCTTTTTCCCCTTTCCCATCTCCTTGCCCTCCATTTCAGCGTTAACTCCAGTGGTGGGATGCCCGTAATCGCACACAGAGCGTATCGGGCGGCCGATCGGTACGCTCTGGCCACCCTCCTGAGCTCTTTCGTATTTTCCTCCCATCTGACCTCCTCTCCCCATATCCCCGCCCCATACTGCACGACCGCCTGCATTATCCTGTAGTAAGCCCTTCTTCCCCCTGTACCCAGCCCCCCTAGATTCGCCGTAATCCTTCTCATTTCCTCCATGATTTTCGCACCCCTCTTTGTTACCCTCTTGATGTGTGCTCTGTATCTCCCCCCCCCCCCCCCCTCTCGAAATCTACCCCGAGGTATCTCAGCTCCCTTCCTATTTTAACCTCCGCCTGTCCTATCTTTATGCTCATTCCCTCCTCCATCCTTTTCCTATTTATTGCACATATCATTGTCTTTTGTCCAGCCAATTCCAAACCCATCTCCCTCATTTGTGGCTCTATCCTTTCATTCACCACCATCTCTATTAACCCCTTTAACTCCTCTGTCTTTTTTCCCTGCCCCATTATAAGGAGGTCGTCCGCGTAGCCTATTAGTTCCAGTCCCCTAGGCATTTCCAGGTCTAGTATTCTGTCATACGCCACATTCCATAGTATCGGGCCCAGGACCGAGCCCTGAGGTACCCCCCTCTCCATCCCTATCCTCACCTCTCCCTGCAGGCTCTCATACCTGACTGACCTGCCTTTCAGGTACTCCCTTACAATATCCACCATCTCTTTTCCCACCCCCTCTCTATCATTCTCCTTATTATTACCTCTCCCTTGATCGTATTAAACGCATTCTTAATGTCAAGACTCACCAGCCATCCATGATTCCCCTTCCTATTGGCCTCCTCCACAAACATTTTGACCTTGTCTAGCGCTATCATCGTGGACCTTCCCCTATAGAACCCGAATTGTCTTACGCTAAATTTTTCCTGTCCTAATGCCTTAAGTAGTCTCTCCTTTAATATGTACTCGTAGTATTTAGCCCATCCATCTATAATGCAGATTGGCCTATATTTCCTTCTCCCTCCTACTCCCTCTTCTACCTTTCCTTTCTCAATTAACACTAATCTCGTCTTTTTCCAATCTTCATGCATCTTCCTCCTTCGTCTGCAACCCTCCATCACTTCCCTTATCCCCTTCAGGTCCGTATCCGCCAGTTCTTTAATGATGATTGGTGGCATCCCATCATATCCCGCGGCCTTCCTTACGTTTATTTTTTCCACCGCTCTAATCGTCTCCTCCATACTGATTTCCTCCTCCCTCCCAGTCCCCTCCCCATCTTGTCCTACCTCCCTCTCATCCCGCTCCTCCTCTCTTAGTCCTGGTCCTGGCCCATCTTCCCCTCCTCCCAATACCTCCCCCTCTTCGTCCCTCCCCGGAAACAACTCCCCCATGACCCTCATTGCCTCTTCCCTCCCCAGATTAGGTAATCCCCCCCACCCTTCCATTTTTTCCTAATTATTTTATAGGGTTTCCCCCACACGTCCTTCTTTAGATCCTCACACAGCTCCTCCCATAGCTCCCGTTTCCTCCTCTCAATTGCACATATAAGTTTTCTTTTCATCCACTTATATCTCTCTTCCTCATATGTAGCTTCTCCTCGCTTCCTCGCTTTAAGCATGTTCCTCCTCGCCCTTGATGTCTCCCCTTTGATAATGGCTATTTCTGTTGTCCACCAGTAAACCCCCCCCCCCTTTCTTATCTCCTTCTCCTTTCCTTTTCCTCATTGTCTCCCTGCATACTTTATTTACCTCCTCTAAGTATTTCTCCCCTTCATTCCCTTCTTCCTCCTTGTTCTCGAACATTTTCATCCATGCGTCCTTCAATCTTTTCCCGAACTCCTCCCTATTTAACGTTTTACCGTCCCACCCCCTTACCCTATTTTTTATATTTACTCTCCCTTCATTACCCCTTCCCCCAAACCTGTGTATGACATACCTATGATCGGATGCTGTGTATTCCTTTAGGACCCTACTTTCGCGCAGTCTCTTTAATGTTTCTTTGTCGCTTCCTAGAATGACTATTTTTGATCCTCTCCCATTCTTTTGGTAGGTATTCCCCCCCTCCGTCATTATCGGGATCAGCCCCATATTTTCTAAACTTCCCGACAGGATTTCTCCTCTCCTATCCCACCTCTTTTCCCCCCACGTCGGAGCTTTGGCGTTAAAATCCCCCGCCAATATGACCCTTTTTCCCCACCCTATTCTTCTCTTCTCCAGTCCCTCAATCCTCTCCTCGAATTCCTTAATTGTTATATTTGGTGATATGTAGACCCCCACTATTGTCCTTCCTTCTAATTTTGTTCCCGCGTATCCTATTCCCCTTATTTCATCTTCCTTACTTGCCCACTTTCCCCTTTTCCCCGTAACCCATACGGCCGTCCTTCCCTCCTCGTCCCCTATCCATCCCTCCTTAATCTCGTACGGCTCTGCGATAATAACCACGTCTGGTTTATCCACCTCCGCCTTCCTATATATCAGGTCCTGCGCAAGTCTACAGTGGTTTAGATTGATCTGCAGAATCCTCAGTTCTTCAGTCCCATCCTCTCTTCTCCCCTTGTTCCCCCATCCCCTTCTGTTCCTATTCCCCCCTCCCCCCATTATCTCTCATAACTCCCATGTCCCATTCCTCTTTCCCTTATTTTCCTCCCTCTCTCCTCCTTAAAAACTGCACACGCCATTGTAGCCGCACTGTGCCTAACTTCTTCCCCCTCTCCTCCCGCCCTACTACATATAAAACATTTTATCTCCCTATTGCATGATCCCATGTCATGCCCATCTTCCCCGCACCTCCTACACCTTGCCTTCACCCTCCTACAGTTGTAGCTGTTGTGGCCTAATTCCTGACATTTGAAACACCTGATAATTCTCGGTTCCACCCTAATCCTCGCGTTCCCTTCGGGCTACTAACCCTAGGATTAGCCGCTCGGGACGGGGTCTCTACCGCACCTCCCCGGACCCCATGCCCTGGCTCCTATCGCTAGGGCTCAACGCACGGGGCATACGAAGTACGGCGAGACCGGCTTATTATTCCGGGGACGTGGCGCCCCACTCTGCCCAACTCTGCCGAAGGCGGTACACGGAAACCGTTGTCACGGGCGTGGGCACCCTGACGTACCTACCAACGGACTCACGAGAGGGGCTCCGGCACTCTACCCACATATCCCTGCCGGGTGAGGGCGCCGGACCAGGCCTTAACTTTTCCCCTCCCTGTGCCGGCGGCCCTGCAACCTTTTGCACCACGTGCAAGTACAAAACCAGCGGTATTTAACCGCTCCATCCATGAAAAAGCACCAGCAGCCGCTCTCAAGACTACCGGAGAGGGACATCAGCTACATCGGAGTTTTTCGGAAGTTAGCCCTCCCTTGGTCAAAACCCAAGTTCGGCTCCCGAAAACCCTTCTAGCCGCCGTCCTCCTCCCCGGGAGGGCCCTTGAGCGAACCTAACACCGAACGCAGGTTATTGACGTCTTCCTAGCCTCCGAAAAGTCACATCGGAAGATTTCGTTAAATACCCGAGAGGGGAGAAAGGTTTTCCAAGTCAGAATATGCCGGAAGAATAGCGATGCATGTGACCATCTAACTGTTTTATTACTTGACCCAACCCGGTGCACAGTGGGAAAAAACCGATGCTTCGGCGGCCACAAATTCTTAATACTTTTAAATATACTTTACAAATATACTAATATACATAAACTTATATTTTTTGCTACATTTAATATTTAATATTTAATATTTCGCATCTGCAGACATTATCCTGTGTGCTATATATTCTTCCTAGATATCCGAAGACCGGATATCTGGTACTAAAAAGGCATTTGCAAATAAGCGAAAGTTTGTCCTTCTTCTGCTGACGGCCGCTGCAATTTTTTAAACTGTTAAACCAACATTTGGCAGCCATATGCGAACGAGTGACTACAGTGCGCGGGTATTGAAGAATTAGGTAGCTCGCTTTACCTTCCCAGACAGACTGGAATATTGCAGCAATATTACATTGCAACCTTAACCCTTTGCCCTATGACAACGAGTGACACTCGTGATGCGGTTGACGGAACAGGAAATTTTGAAGCTGCTCAAAAATTGTCAAATTGAGAATATCAGTGGAACACGACACGATAATATTATTTCTATGTTATTAATATTGCGTTAAATTCAAAAATATATCGGGAATCACAAACATATTTTTATTTTAGCAATTTAATTTTCAATTATTGCGGAGGCAGTCACAAAAGAAAGCGTAGTGCAAGGGGTTCAAAATTGCAGGGAATATTGCCGCAACATTGCTGCAATATTCCTATGTCCGCCTCTTTGTAGCTTGCAGGAATATTGCGGCAATATTGCCGGGAATATTGCAGTAATATTGCGGGAATATTGCAGCAATATTGCAGGAATATTGCGAACGTTGCGGGAATATTGCGGGAATATTGCAGGAATATTGAGAACGTGGGAGCAATATTGCGGGAATTTTGCAGCAATATTGCAGGAATATTGCGGGAATATTGCGAATGTTGCAGCAATATTGCGGAGCAATATTGAGAATTTTGGAGTGTTATGTTTTATTTAAGTTGCATCATAATGCAATATGCATCTCTACATGTGAAATATAAGTAGTTAAAAGATTTAAATTTAAAAAAAAAAATTAAATTACCCACGACGGTATTCGAACGCTAGTCTTTTCTGTCCGAACCCGCTACGTTGCCACTACGCTACGGCTTCTCTTGATGTTACGTTATACAGTTCCACTTAAATATGGCAATGATATTGCGTGTGATACTGCGTGAAACATTTTTCTCTATGAAGAGGAACCATACAAAAGTAGATACAATGTATCAAAGTAATTGACATCTAAAGACAGCGTGTAGAAAGCACGGGTTATTTCGTGATCCATCCGTAACAGACGGAACGTGCAACCCGAGAAAACTCGTGAACGGTCCGTAACAGATGCGACGCGAAACACGAGAAATCTCGTGAGCGGTCCTTCATGTGTTAATATGAATATTATAAAGTTAATATGAATATTAATGCAATATTTACACTTCAATGTTGCCACTGCAATATTCACACTGCAATATTGCCACTGCAATGTTGCGGCAATGTTCCCGCTGCAATATTGCAACTGCAATGTTGCGGCAATGTTCCCGCTGCAATATTGCCACTGCAATGTTGCGGCAATGTCCCCGCTGCAATATTGCCCTGCAATGTTGCAGCAATGTTGCTGCAATATTGACAATATTGTGCAAGATTCGCAATATTGCTGCAATATTCCAGTCTGTCTGGGTTTCTTACTACGAGTCTTTGATTGGAAAATTTGGGCGAGAGTGTTTCTTCGACCATCGCCGACTAGCGTAACAAAAGGGTCATAAACCTTGACCCAGGCGAAAGTTCCGTCAGTCGACCGAGTTAGGACATTTAAGATGTCAATCGTGCCTTCTCTTTCAAATAATTCTTCTCTCTCTACTCTCATTGTTCGATTTCGCTAAGCCAACTTGTAAAAAACTCATCGGCAATTACAAGTCGATAGTTTCTTAAATGTGGGTTTTACAACTTAATGGTTCTAAGTCTACCAGCAGGTCGCACATGCTATAAATCACGGGCGGCGAGGAAGCCGAAAATGTTGGCCAGCGGATGAGTTAGGTAAGAATGGGTTTTTCTAATTATCCTCCCTGTTGGCAAAAATAACAAAATGTGGAGGGAGGTTTTCCTAATCAATCATTTGTATAAATCAATAATTTTGTAAAAGGGAAAAGCTCCTGTAACTTTGCTCCGCCTTATGACACTCCGCCCGACTTTTGAATCCGCCATTTTGCTTTTGGAAGTTTTGAGTTCAGATTCGTAATCAACAACTCCAAAATCATTAGAATACTAATTTTTGCGCGAAATCATTAATTTTTCGAGGCACCTGTCCGCCATTTTGTTTTCGAACATTTTGAGTTCGGATTCGTAATCAGTGAATCAAAAAACATAAGAATACTAATTTTTAGCTAAATCGGATGTCTTTTGCGCTTTTGGCGAGGATTTCAAAGAGATCGAAAACTGTGCGAGGTGCCTGAACAGCTACATCGACGTTCTGGACAACTGTGCGCCGTCGCCCGCGGAGGAGATAGAAGGAGGAGGTGTGTGTGTGACCGCACGCCGGCTCCTTGTTTTTGGGGAAGCTCCGGGGTGGGCGCCTACACCGGGAGCAGTCGCACGGGGCGTATCCTGGTAATATCGCCAGCGCGGTTCCTGGGATACACCCTATAAGCGGTAGAGGAGGTCACCGTGAGGTTTTAGTCGGTAGGAATCCGACACTACCCGCCGCCCCCTCAGGTGGCGGGTGTCTATGCAAGATTCCCTCACGTTAAAAAAAAAAGGGGGGGGGGGGATCCTCCTTGGCGAACCTCGGTGGTCGACGATGGAGCAGTGTAAAATGATACCACCCGAATGAATCGGTAGGGCAATACTAATTGGAGAGTCGGCCGTTTTCATTTTCGATTTTTTTTAAACCTTTGCTAACGTATTTGTGAGATTTTTCTGATTAAAATGATACCAAACACGATATAGTATGAATTATATTTACTTAACATTTAATAAATTTACTTACTACTTACATAATTCAATCTATATCGTGTTTGGTATCATTTTAATCAGAAGAATCTCAAAAATACATTCGAAAAAGTTACATTTAGAAAAATTAATAAATAAATAAATTTATTGTTGCATTAGCAATGCCTCGCCGATACTTTCGGGCAGCTCACTTTGTTTGCTTGCTCTCTCTGTCGCTTCTACTGTCTGTCTTTTTTTAAGTTCGCGCTCGGCTCGAGCCCTAATGTAAACACAGATTCGACACCGGTACTCGATACAGCACTGCTTTGCCCCCGAAATCTGTGCATTTATATGGAGGTTTCACTGTAGTTCGGTTCGATGCTGAGCAAACACAATCGAACGCTGCGAATCCAGTCACATGGGCCTGCATGGGCCCGAGTGGTCCCGGTATCCGCCGCGCAAGAGGATCTGCCGGACAAGAGTTAACAAAACTGTGTTATGGCGTGGTTTTTTATTTTTTTAAATTTTGCATAAGAATGATAGAACAGCGAACAAATTTTGCAGTTTTGCGGCCGAAACTTTGCTTCTTAATGTATAAAATCAAATTTCGAAATGAAAATTTTTTTATGATATAAATTAATAATTCAATCAATGCTAAGTAATTCGCAAAGAGAACAGGTATTCCCTTTCGTTATAACTTCCAGTGCACCATGTTATAAGGTTATTTCAAATTTTTATTTCAAGAACCTTGGAGATTAAGACTTATTCAGAAAACTGTTTTGGGAGTAATTTCTGATAAACGCCTCCCCATAAGCTACTTTTCATTTGGTGTTTGACTGGTTAGAAAAAGAATTTTGTAGAGTAAGAAATGTATTTTCTTTAAAAAAAATTTGATTCTGACAGGAACTATCAAAATATCAATCTTTAGAAAAAACCTGCAATCAGAAGACAAAAGAATCAAAAAATTTGCTCATCAACTACCGCGATTTTGAATTGTCATTGTAAGTCATTGCAACTCGAATCCTTGTGTGTAGAATATCTGATTTCTGCAAACGGTCTATTGAAACTTGAAGTCACTTTTCATGGTAAAAAAAAAATAATTTGTAAAAATACTTTATGAAGTTCATTTAATCATTACATTTTCTTCACAATTATTTTATGTAGGCTAAACCAACAACATGCAAAGAAGCCATTCAGAAATGGGAAGAAAGGACAAACTTGCCTGTCAGTGAACAAAAAGAAATTATGTTATCCTTTCAGTGGCCTCCGATTGAAAAAATGGATAATACTTTAGCTATGTTAAGAGCCGTAGAGTTAGTCTGTTTTTAAATGTATATAGTTACAAAACAAAAGTACCATAAATTTATTCTATTTTTAGGAAATTATCACTTTCCACAAATATGATAGAAAAAATTAGTGGTATCAATTCCTTAAAAAATCTAAGAATTTTATCTTTGAGCCGTAACAATATCAAAGCATTTTCTGGTTTGGAAGCAATAGGAGAACACTTAGAAGAATTATGGATATCATATAACTTGATTGAAAAAATTAAAGGTGTCAATGTATTGAAATCTCTTAAGGTGCTCTACATGAGTAACAATTTAGTAAAAGATTGGGCAGAATTTAATCGTTTACAAGAAATACCTAATCTCGAAGACTTGTTATTTATTAATAATCCTATATGTGAAAGTATGGATACTGAAACTTGGCGGTACGAAGTCATTAGGAGACTTCCAACATTGAAGAAACTTGATTCAGTACCAATTGTGTAAGTTTTCTGTTAAACATAAAGTAATGTATTTGATAAAAAATTACATAGTTTAGTACATGGAGGCAATTTTAATAAGTTACAATATAAAAAAATTATTACAGGCATGCAAGAGAATAAAGTGTAGAGACAAATCCCAATAAAAATAGTTTTGGTGAAGATAATACAAAAATAATATTTTTATTGGATAAATTATTTCGTCAATAAAGAGTTTCCTATTATACATTTGTTTTGATATTACAGAAACGGTAATTCATCCCCGCAGCTATACAACAATTCATTAATAATCTTCAACTTTCATGTCATTTAGTCCAAGTTCTTCATTTTGTTCAAAACTTCGATCATATTTGGTAATTCTTAAATAATCATCAATGCCATCGTCTGAAAGGCTTTGTATATAACTATTACCAGCTGGATCATCTAATATTAGTGTTATTTTCCTTTTCCCATTCAATATTTCGTCCAGACTAGATAAAAACGATTCCATTCTCTTTACAGTTTCTGGTTCGCTACTATCTCCAGAAAAGGCTGTAGAGACAGACAATTGCTCCTTAATTGCAACAATAATACCCTCCACTGTTGTAAATCGTCCACCTAAAGCTGCTGGACCAATATCCAACTCTAGCTCAGGTATTTCCATGTGACAAGTTTCAGACTTCAACAAATCGCGACTGAAGTCCTTGGATCCTGCAATTGTTACCTCTATCTTTACCCCCTGAGGTTCAATTCCTCCTCCATTTTTAACTTCATTAGTTCTATGGCCACAAAATTCACATAATGTTGCCATAATTACTACTTCTTTAAAATGTGGGATATCTGTATATTATATTAAGGTTAAACAATCCAAGCATACTATATAAATATTTTTTAATGCCCGATACTACCATCTTTTATTACTAATAATATAAATTAATGTACAGAAAGTCAGTAACATGGTTTGCATGTATTATTAACTTCAAAAGACTTGAAGCGATAGATTTGAATATGGATATTATTATGCAGATATATCTGGCAAATTATAATTCTAATAAACAAAATTTATTAATAAAAGGATACTGGTCAATTTCATATTGGTTTCGCATGGTTTATGACATTGTGGACAATTTGTCTGAAAAGAAAGTACTTCTCCTTCGATCTGTTCCAGTGTATATTCTCCTTCTTGTAAAGGTTTAAGTAAAGCATCATTATTTTCAGAATAAATGCCTAACATATGGTCTTGTTCTTTTGTTCTTTTAAAATGAGAAATTGTACATTGTTTATCTTTGAGAGGTATGTTAGGATTTTCTACGTAGCATTCCCCTGATATATCTTCAAATATAATAGTAAAAGGATTATTAACCGTTTTAAGCATACGCAACTTCTCTAAAAACTGATCAATTTGATTTGCAGCCATGAGATGTTCTTTCCTGCGTTGTGGCTGATCTTGTTCCAATGCAATGATACTCCTTTCTAATATTCCTTCGATCGTTGTGATTTCTCCTTTTTGGGAACCCGCAGGAATTTCAAAGTCTAAAGATGGAACTTTAACACTAGTCAAATCAGATTTAACGACTTGACGATTTAAATCTCTTATAGATGAAACTTCCAATGTTATTTTAATTCCTTTATCAGAAATCTTTCCACCATTCTGTATCTCATTATTTTGGTATCCGCATTCTTCACAGTCAAAAGACATTACTACGATATCTTTGTAATGTGGTATTTTTGTTAAAAGAAGTCGAGTAATGCCCTAAATATATAGAGTATAATATTTAAATAATGTTAAATTCATGTCCTACTTTTGTTATTTCCTTAAGATTGTATGGCAATTTACATTTTTACCACAATTTACGCAAAGGCTCTCGATTTCAGTTATATCAGGTCCAGCATCATCTGCCGCAAGGTTACAAAAACTTGGTGTTGTGGTTTCCAAGTTGATCTGACTATTTTTATGTGCCATTTCTACAAATCAAAATACGAAATACAATTTCTACTAAGTGATATTAAGTTAGACATAAGAATCGAAATTTATATTTATAACACATGAAAATATTAACGTCTTGTCAATAGGAAATCTTTTCTCACAAAATGAAATTTATAGAAGTAAACTTATAAAATGTGTTTACAGTATCGTGCCTTTTCGTTGATTTTATGCATGGCTAGTATATATGTGGTTTTATAAAACAAATTTACTTACTTTTTACTTATATTTGATGGAATATAACTATATGTATAATTAAATATCGATACACGTTTTTTTGAAAACGAGAAAAGATAATATAACTAAATTATATATTGTCTCGACCCGGTGACGGAGGTGAAGTGAGGAGAGAAAGAAAATTACTAGACTAGTAAGATCGAATTGGGAAACTCCTTCAAAACCGTATTGCCGAGATAAATGCTGGTTTTTGCCTTCCCGCCTGGGCGGTCAATGGCTCGGACCAAGCTGCTACGTCGATTCGTCATAATTCTTGGAGAGTAAGTGAAAGAGAATAATATGATTGTTAGACTTATCGTTGTTGTCTCTTTCTGGCTTGGTCGCAGACGCTGCGCTGTTCTGTCCTTTGCTTCCTTCAAAGATAGATCAAGACAGTGATGGTATAGGGGTTCTGCTTAGCCGACGTAGGCTGTGCGGGTTGGCAAGTCTTAGGCGCTGGACTGGAGGTTGTTGTACAACTTTATGTTCCTCTCTATGTAGGTGGAAGAAACTCCGTATGCGAAGTGATTTGCGCAGTCCAGGACGAGATTGAAGAAAGGGATTGTAGCAGATGAAAAAATGGGATTTGTAGGAAAGGAATTGATTTAAGAGAAATTAGGAATTTGCAAGAATAGGTTTCTTTATTAAAATGTTCTGTGTTAAAAGATAATAATTGAGTATATTGTTGCAGATGAAACTTAAAGGTAATGAAATTAATTCTAGAGATAATATAATTAAAATAATGGATACAATTATCGATATATACATAAGTTTTAATCACGCTGGTTTGGAATAGACTTAAGTCTGCAACCTTCCCGCAACGTTCGCAACGTTCGCAACGTTCCCGCAATATTCCTGCAACGTTCCTGCAACCTTCCCGCAACGTTCGCAACGTTCCCGCAACGTTCCTGCAATATTCCTGCAACGTTCGCAATGTTCCTGCAACGTTCGCAACGTTCCCGCAATATTCCTGCAATATTCCTGCAACGTTCGCAATGTTCCTGCAATATTCCTGCAACGTTCGCAATGTTCCTGCAACCTTCCCGCAACGTTCGCAACGTTCGCAACGTTCCCGCAATATTGCCGCAATATTCCTGCAAGCTACAAAGAGGCGGACATAGGAATATTGCAGCAATGTTGCGGCAATGTTGCGGCAATATTCCCTGCAAGCTTTAAGGTTGCAATACAATATTGCTGCAATATTGCTGCAATATTCCATTCTGTCTGGGTTCCTAAGAGTCTGAATAGAGTCTTGATTTAGAATTGGAATTGAATTGAATTAGAATTGGTTCTCTAAGAGCTTGGAATTGGAATTATACTTACAAGGGAACATCCCGAACCCGTACACGCTGATTTTGATGAAAATTATATGGTAGATAGTTCTCAACAAAATATTTGACACCTATTTTTTTATATCTGCAATCGTCCACATTGAAGGGGTGATAATAGCCCTCAAACTTTGGGGTTGGAAATGGTTTTTTCGAAATATCTCCGAGATTAAAGGGCGCACAGAAATTTTTTTTTAAATTGTGCGCCTTGAGATTACGAATCCAGTGATATAAATAATAATTGTAAAAAATTATTTGTTTAACCAATATATTAAAATTTCTTAATTTTTTGTTAATTTTTCGTACTAAATGTTCCATTTTCGTGGAAATTTATGTGTATAAAGTATAGACAAAATTAGTGAATACGTGTTTTTGGAATTTTTTGTTTGCTAACATTTAACGATACTTATATAACGTTTAATTTTTCGCCCGCTTCGTACAGGGCGTATGAAAATTATTTGCCACGATCTGCTAGGCGTTGTTCTATACCTTTGGAGTGATGGACATTTGCAAAAAAATCTACCGCAAAATTCGCAAAAGCCTTGCAAATTAAGATCACTTTTTTTATTAGCTCATCGAATTCGTCTCGTCGCATAGGCAAAATGTATGAAAGGAACTATGGGTCAGAAATGAACTTTTCTTGTGCAAATTAATATTAAAATTGCAGTTCCGTGAGTGGCTTTCCCATCGGTAGGACAACCTTTGCTAACGGACATATAGAGAACAGAAGCACACGAGTTATCCTTATTGTCCGAAATGTGTCATTTGCTATTATATTTCAGAAACCTAATTACCGTAGCACGCTATACGAGCTTCGAATATGGAAGAAGAAAATATAGCCAGTAAGAAAAACGCATGTGTTTATGTTCTTCTCTCTGGGAAGGCCCTTGGGAGGACTCGAACCTGATCGCAGGTCATTAATATTTTCCTAGCCTGCGAAAATTTTTATTCAAATATCTCCTCTTCATAGAAAATTCTGAAAAAATCACAGATATTATAGCCAATGGTGTGCGTACTTTTGAATTTTTTCAGATTTTTAGGAGTGGTGGAACGCAGTTCAAAAAATTAGAAATCAGCCAATGATATAAACAATTTGCTGATTTTTAATTTTTTGTGTTCCCTTGTTGTTATGTTCCCTTGTTAGACTCGTTTTGGAGATGTTCTCGACGATGTAGAACGTAGGATTTAGAACTAACAAGGGAACATATCAAACTCGAACACACCGATTTTTATGAAATTTATGTCAGAGGTACTCCTCGTCAGAATATTGGACACGTATTTTTTTTTATCGGCAACCATCCACTCTGAAGGGGTAAAAATACCCCTCAAAGTTGAGGGTAGAAAACACATTTTTGGATATATCTCGGTAACCAGGGGTCAAAAAAATTTAATTTTTTTTTAAATTGTATGTTTTTCAACCGAGAATTGAACTGTGTAACAAAAGTTGCAAAAAAATTATTTGTTTAAAAAATATATCAAAAAATTAATTTTTTTTGTTAATATCTTCCAAAAAACATTCGCAACTGATTGAATAAATTTATATGCACAAGCTACCTGGTGGCAGGCAGGGTAGACAAGCTGCAGTGTTAAAAAAAAACGCGAAACAGCGCCGCGATTGACGGCGGGGACGAAACTAAAGGCATAAATTTATATACAGCATGCCCATCTATCTTAATGTATACTCAATGGTTGTATTCTAATGCTTGCCTTCATATTTTCCTTTTAATTTTATTTTAAAATAGAAATAACAACATTATATTTCAGTTACTTTCGTTTCGTTAATATTCATATTACAAAAGAATCATAATATACATAGGTATAAATAGGAATAGATATATAATTACAGTACAAATATTTTCTAACCTCTACTTTCCTTGCAGGAAATGATCGAAGATTTCTTCCTTAGCTTCATATCTAGAAAAAGAAAACAGCTTCAATTATAGCAATATTTTACAAATTATAGCAATTATAATAATTATGAAATAATTAATAATTATGTCTCAAGTTCGTTTGGCTACTCATTTTCGCCGTGAACAGTCTCCAATCATCCATAATTGCGGTCCAAAACAGAATTGACATTTCAGCTTGGCGGTAACAGAATCACACCGATTCTCTTTTGCTAGTGTAGTTGAAATTCACCGATTCGGTGTACATGATTAGAGCGTTGCGTGGCCCTTTAGGGATTTTCTTAAAAGGGTGGGTTACTTTCCGTGGAAAGTAGGAACTCTCCACAAATGATGAAGGATTCTTCTTTTGTAACGTTTTTTAATCAGAAAATAAAATACAATTTCTTGGAACAGCTATTTGGTATATTTTCACTCCTGGCAACTCGAGATCAATAATAATTCTAATTATTTTTACAACCATTTTTGTTTCCCGTCATAGTAACGCGCGTACAATTTGTTTTTACCGCGTTCAAATTACGGTCCCCTTGTTGGTTCATAAAATTCATAATATGTGGCGCTGCTTTCATTTTAATTATAAGGTAGGGATTTACAATAGTGTGATACACAACAGTAGTAACATCACTATCGCCACCTGGTGACGGCGGGGAACGTAACTAGAAACAGCTTGGGCCATTACAGCTTGTCGACCCTGGGTGGTAGCATAGTTGCCACTCGAGGGATTTTTTCCCTCGTGAGAGCCTTAGTGCGCATGCGCACAGTGACGTCACAGTCCAATGGCGGCTGTTTTTACGGACGTATCTATATGCAACATTAGGTACCCAAAAGGGGCCCTTCCCACTGGGAAACGTTACCACGTTCCGTGCCGTGTGGGGCGTATACGACCTACACTAAGGTGTGGTGTTCCGTTGGACGACAAATGTTTTGAATATTTCCATGTAAATATGATATTTATTTTAAAAATTTCCACTTCCTGTAATTTCTACCACATTGCAATTGCCGCGGGGGTCTAACGATACCCCATATTCGAGCAAAGTATATACCTCGGTGAGGCTTAGTAGTGCGCATGCGTCAAAAAAATCCCTCGAGTGGCAACTATGGGTGGTAGGGTGGTACTATTATTCTCACCGGACGTTACATACTACAGCGGATCATAAACTAAACTTTTATTAAATTTTTATTAGGATTTAATAGAATGGCGTCAGTTGTTTGAAATTATTACAGATGGTGTATTAAAAAAGTTTGCTAACATTCGTGTAATATATAGTCATTCCATTTCATGTGTTATATTTTATGGCTGAAAATTATTTTGATATGTGACATGTGTATTTATCCAACATAACCTGTGATGATTATTTACGTGCACTTTAAAAGGGCTTCGAAATGATTTCGAAAACTGTGTGCATTACTCAAGAAGGCCCAGCAAATGCATTAGCTCTTAATAAAGATAACAGCCAAGTTGTTATAGCAGGTCGTAATGGTAAAGTAATTAACTCACTACTTTAATTTAATTTATCAACAATTAGCGGCAAACATGGTATATCGTCATTATTAACATACAGAAGTTAATTTAAATTATTCAAGCAAGAAATAATGTTAAAACATCTGTATTATAATACAAAAATGATGCTTACATAATTTTAAAATGGCTTTTAAAGGTATTTTATAGATAAATAAATCGTTGTCATTTAATGATCCTGTCATTAAATAAATAGTGATGTATTACAATATATCAGTATTATATAATGATATTTTCATGTTTTTTACAGTCTTTAAAATATTTACACTATTGGAAGATAGATTTGAGGAATCTTGTAATCTACGTGTCGGAAAAAATTTAAATTTAAATTTTTCATGTAACGATGTTGCTTGGAATCTTAATGATGGTAGGTTGGATATGGTATCATTATTATTTGTATGGAAGTACTTAAGTCTATTTTAAAATATTATTTCATTATGATAGTTTACTTATAAAATGTTCTAGCAAGCAAAATGATGTTTTATATTATTATTTAATTAACGATATTACTAACAATATGTCTTTTAATTAATTCATAAAATACTTCTTTTCTCTCAGATCACATTTTGGCAACCGCAGCTACTAATGGTGCAGTGGTTGTATGGAACTTGAATAAATCATCAAGATCTAAACAGGAACATGTATTTATCGATCATAAAAGAACTGTAAATAAAGTAAGTTTTCATATGACAGAACCCATGTGGCTGATATCTGGTTCCCAAGATGGCACTATGAAATGTTTCGATTTAAGGATAAAAGAAGCTGCTAAAACATTTTATAGGTAAATATTTTACCATACTTACGACCGTACGACCAATTGTTTTCACATACACTACATATTTTAAACATCACTTGGTTTTCGTGTTTTGTGCATAATAGAAAATTATTTGAAAAGCTTTTGGTGTAAAATATGTTATTATTTTTTCGAGAGTATATTACAGCAGAATAATTCATATAAATATTAAAAGGCCCAAGTATTTTGATATTTTTCTTTATTATTATATTTATTATAAGACATTGTTAATTTCAGTAATACAGAGTCTGTGCGTGATGTGCAATTCTGTCCACATTTACCACATACCTTCGCTGCCGTTTCTGAAAATGGTCACGTTCAACAATGGGATCTACGTAAACCAGACCGTTATTTTCAACACTTTACTGCACATAGTGGTCCAATATTTGCATGTGATTGGCATCCAGAAACCACTTGGTTAGCAACTGCTTCCAGAGATAAAACAATTAAGGTACATATTTATCATTTGTAGAATTTTAGGTGGACATACCATTTGAAGTTCTTGTTAACTTTACTCTTTAAGCAAGACGTTACATTTATTTATATGTGAAATAAAGAATATCAAATAGTCATTCGTATTTCCTATATATTTTTATGTTAACAGTAAAAACCATTAAAAAGATGGTGGTTTATTACCAATAACATAGGAAGAATTCATTATTTGAAAGCACTCTAAAGTAAAAATCAGTAAAAAAGCGTGAAAGTAGAAATTTACAGTGTAATTGAAATATGAAGTAACTGATATTAAAGTAATGTCACCTCAAATTTATTTAATCTTTTATATTATAATATATCAATACATTAAAATATGTGTACTATTTCTCTGTAACACAGTTTGATGTTTTATTTTAATAGGTTTGGGATTTATTAGCTAAGCCATCATGCGATTATGTTATACACACAATAGCTTCGGTAGGTCGTATAAAATGGAGACCACAAAGAAAGTATCATATATCTAGTTGTGCCCTTGTTGTGGATTGCAGTATAAATGTGTGGGACATTCGAAGGCCTTATATCCCATTTGCAAGTTTTAATGAACATAAAGATGTACCTACCGGAGTGGCATGGAGAGGCAATCCGCAGTCTTTCTTATCAACTAGCAGGGTAATGTTATAATTTCTTTATATTTATTAATAACGTCTTAGGAGTTTAACTATCATAAAAAAAAGTTTGTGAGTGCTTAATAAAGAAATTGATTGAAATGGTATAGCAGGATGGGGGAATCGAATGTGCTCCTGAACCGATTTCAGTGGGTGAGGTGTCATTTGATAGGTAATAAAAAAATTACATTATTACATTATGTACCAAATTCCAACCCTGTATCTTGACCGGGTGGGTAGTTACGGGGTACACTCGCAAAACCGGCTTTTCGCCTATGTTTCCTATTTATTGAGGTAATAAAATTAAAAAATAAATCCTGACACACGGTAAATGCGAAAATGCATGTTTGATAGTTTATCCAGGTTTTTCCATTGAGAAATCTAAGGGCAAAAAGTGAAAAACGGAAAAAATCGTAGAAATGTGGATATTGTATCGAAACCTTCCGAGGCCAAGATTCTTCTTTTTACAGTAACAATCCGATGCCGTTATTCTTATTCCCAATTCTTTTTTAACATTTTTCGATATAGTGCAACACTGTCCAGAAGATCAGAAATCGTTTTCTGCGACAGCATTTCGGACAGAAATGCGCTCAGTATTTTTTATTTTTATATTGCTTTGATGTAGTGTGTTCATTTTGTTACACACGAAGCAATTGTGTGTTAATGAGAAAAATCGAGTTAATTAAATTAATTTTAAATTGTATGCTCCTTACCTGCTAGAATTTTAAAAATTCTTTCAACGGCAACAAGGGTGAAGTGGCTCAGGTCTCTGTCTGCGGAATCGCCGAACACTTTTTTGTCATGAGTTCGCGCCTCCAAGGAGTCTTAAGATTTTTGTCATTTTTCAAAAAATATTAACATAATAATGATCAGTAGTCATGTTAGAATGTTTTGAAAATATTTGTAAGGCCTCAGAAAATGTAAAGTCTATGTAAAAATAATTTTGGAGCACTCTACGCATGCAACTGTCCTCTCAGTCGAGGTGCATGGTTGAAATTTGATACATAATGGTTTCTTTTAATAGCTATCGAATGACACCTTAGTCATTGAAATGTGCTCAAGGGCACTTTTGACCCCCTTGTCCTGCTATACCCTTTCACAAAGTTTTTGTAAACCGTCTTAACGTATAATATATTTTATAATCCGACGAAATTATTTAAAAATCGAAAAGATAGTTTATAATAGAAATATATAGAATATTACGATTAACTTATATAGCTTAATATTCTGTAAATCGTCAATCAATATTAACAGATTCGCGACCGCTGACGTGAATTCACGTCTTTTGCGGTTCTATTCCTGGTTGCCGCTGACGTGAATTCGCGTCATTTTAAATTCTATTCCTGATTGCCACTGACGTGAATTCACGTCCTGCAATTTTTGTTTCTGAATGCGGTAACATTAGGCGCTTTCGACAATAACCGCTATCTCAGTGAGACAAGTGAGAATGTCTCAGTTGGCGCAGTAACTGTAAGCCGGCAAGTATACAAATCATAAAAAACTTTTTATTTTAAACAACACATAATTGCAACATTGCTATTTCAAAACAAACGCTATAATTTTTATCCTTGCTTTAACGATACAAGTTTGCGGCAACCAGCTTCAGAATTTCATTATTTTCGCCGGTACTCAGTATCAGAAACGGAAAAAAATTGCCGGTCGCGAATGTGTTAATACACCGAAGAGAATCTGTGTAAAAGAAATTTTTTAAGCAAGTAACACTTAAACGACGATTAATACATTCAGAATATTGAAGTTACACATAGTAGAAATAATGAGAAACAGTAAAAATGATATACAATCTTAACAAAACTTTCTTAATACAGGATTGTACTTTGTATCACCATGTATTCAAAGATGCTACAAGACCAGCCAGCAAAGCAAATCCGCAAGGTATTGCATTGAATCCAAAAGGAGATATTGCATATGCTTGTAAAGTAAATGTCCATGTTACAACTGCAATGAAACAATTAACTAATATAATGAGGTTAATAGATTGGATTCAAAGTTTTAGATGGATTTGTTAAGTGAAAGTAACAAAAGCCATATTAAGATGTTATGTGTACTATTATCATAGCAATATGGTGATCTTCTTAAATGCTAAAATACATTGAATCAAATGGATGCATTTCTTATGTAAAATCGATACGTAGTTATGAATATAACAATGTACCGTGTATGCTTGGTTGTTTCCATTTTTAGTAAGTTCAGATAGTAAATAGATTATGCCATTTATATAATGATTTCGTTCAGTGGATTTAAAGATATGAATAAGAAAGTAATAAAGTTAGAGATATGTACCAATCGCTTATTTTTCAAGCTGAAAATGTGTATATGTAAAAATAATTTTATATGACAAATTTGAAATGATTTCATATTTCGAATAACATCTTACTATAACTTTTGTTTCATTCATTCACATTATTGCAAATTCGTCTGATTAGCTTAATATTTACGGCGGCAACAAAATGTCTTTGTGTGTTTGTAGAAAAACGCCTGTCACAAATGATACGTTTTGTATGGCATCTAGTGTGATGCATAGGTTTGTTGTAACTGTGCCTCGCGAACCAAAATGGTTTAAATCATGTGCGGAAGGTTATTTACTCTCTGGTAGATTAAATGACATTTGCGACCACAATGCGATCGTTGCTAGAAATGCAGGAAGGAACGACGTAAGTGACTGTATACTGTGTCAATATTTTAATATGGCTTCCAATTATCCATACATATTAACTCATTATTTCATTATCCTCCCATTTTTGTTGCATATATTTGCAATTAAAAGATGATAGAGATGGTGGATTCAAAGGGAAATTTAATGCATTAGTTATGATGTCATTTTACAGATAAGTACGGTATGGAGCATCATAAAAACTTTATATGCGAATCCCCTCGGCTCCATATTAAAAACACCTCCGACTGCATCTAAAGAAGATATAGTGAATACATTGAATTTGGCACAAATTGCAATGGGACCTGGCATAGATCAATCAAACACGGGTATAATATGTATTGTTTTCTTTTTTTATTGCACTACCCGAATTCTTGTATTACATCATATCCCAATTCGCATATTATTTTATCGGTGGCTCGATAACCTGAATTTCGTTTAAACTAAGCTCTAACTAATCCTCAGATTGAATTTCAAGGAAAACTTCTTTCATGTTTTCATTAATGCTTAACTAGACGTTTATTTTAACTTATAGTTCGTTCGTATTTATCTCTTTAAGGCCATGAAAATGACGTAAAGTCAATACAAGGTGAAGTACCACAAGGTGCAACAAGTGGAGGAGATGACGAAACGGAAACAGATGAAACTCCAGAAAATCAACATTCTATTGGATCTATCTTACCTAGGTCGTGCTAATATTAACATACTTAATCTACATACAATGATAAAATAAGGCGAATTATTAGTCCTACTGTAAAAATAATATTAGATGCATGATTTTATCTACAGAATACCTATATTTACAGACGATCATTTATTGGGCATAAGGGGCCGTCGAAGGGAGACTTTTTGTTCGGCGAAAGTGAGTTTGAGCCTATGACAATCGAGTACACTGCTGGATATATGCATAATATGATGAGTAATGATAATGATTGGACGTTGTCGAAAGAAGCTTTTCCGTTGCGTCATGAAATAAAAGACAGATCACCACCACCAGAACAATTTCCCAATCATCCGCCAGATATTAATGAAGATTGTGCTTCGTTAATGGTGGAAGACCAACCTAGTCAATTAATAGTGTCAAACATACCAAAACCACAATTTTGGGATCCTACGAATTTAATTGAAGAAGCTTTGAAATACCATGCGGCCCTAAGAGATATACAAACTTCGGCGTCTGTTCTTATTGCCTTGGGAGAGAAAAGGAAAAACTTAAATATCGATACCGCTGTACAAGAACATTGGATATTAGAATATTTAGATATGCTTGGAAAATTTAAACTTTGGAATGTGGCAACGCAGGTTAGTAATACAGTAAAAGCTGGATACGTGCAATAAAAGTTTCGCTGGATAAATACAACACGACTATCCTCTCCACATAGGGGGATCCCCCTTGGCGAACCTCAACGCTCGACGAGGGAGCAGGGAAAACATGATACCACCCGAATGTATCGGTGAGGCAATAGACTAATTGGAGGATCGATCGTTTTCATTTTCGGTCTTTTTTTCTGATACCTTTGCTAACGTATTTGAGAGATTTTTCTGATTAAAATGATACCAAACACGACATAGTTTGAATTATATTTATTTAATATTTAATATATTTGCTTACCATTTACATAATTTAAACATTTCGTGTTAGGTATCATTTTAATCAGAAAAATTTCAAAAACACATTGGGAAAGTTACATTCAGAAAAGTTAATAAATAAAAAAGTTTATTGTTGCATTAGTAATGCGTCGCTTTGTTTGCTTGCTCTCTCTGTCTCTTCTACTGTCTGTCCTTTTCTAAGTTCGCGCTCGACTCGAGCCGAATGTAAACACCGATTAAACACCTCTACTTCATAAGAACGACATTCAGTCGTGACTTTTGCATTTAAGCCTTACGACGGTGTCGATATTATGCTTAATTTATCCAGCTGGGTGTCGATTCAGTGTTTTCATGCGGCTCCAGCTGAATGCGAATTCCTAAGAGCGACATTCGGTCACGACTTGAGCATTTAAACCTTGCTAAGGGGTCAATTATGCTGCATTTATCTCGCCGAGATGTTGTATTTATCCAACCGGGTGTCTATTCAAAGTTTCATGCTGCTCCAGCTGACTGCGAATTTAATCTAAATCTACGGCGGCGCAGTGTCCCAATCACAACTGCGAATTCATAAGAGCGACATTTGGTCATGACCTGCGCATTTAAACCTTGCGATCGGGTCAATTGTGCTGCATTTATCCCGCCGTGAGGCATTTATCCAACAGGGTGTCGATGCGGTGTTACCTCGGCGGGATAAATACAGCATAATTGACAACTTCGCAAGGTTTAAATGCTTAAGTCGTGATCGAATGTCGCTCTTAGGAATTCGCCTTCAGCTGGAGCCGCATGAAAACACTGAATCGACAGCCAGCTGGATACATGAAGCATAATATCGACACCGTCGTAAGGCTTAAATGCAAAGGCCGCGACTGAATATCGTTCTTATGAAGTAGAGGTGTCGAATCGGTGTTTACATTCGGCTCGAGTCGAGCGTGAAATTAGAAAAGGACAGACAGTAGAAGAGACAGAGAGAGCAAGAAAATAAAGCGACGCATTGCTAATGCAACTATAAACTTTTTATTTATTAAATTTTCTAAATGTAACTTTTCCCAATGTGTTTTTGAGATATTTCTAATTAAAGTGATACCAAACACGGAAGTGTCTAGCAAGATAAGGTGGTCAAAAGTGCCCTTGAAACTATTTTATTCCACGATGCGACATTCGATAAGAAACCATTGTACACAAATTTTTAAACTGATAGCTTGACCGGGAGGGTAGTTATGGGGTAAATTCGAAAAACCAGTTTTTGCTACATTTTCGCCACTTAATGATGTGTGAAAATTTCGAAAAAATTTTGACACATTCTAAACATTATTGCACACGTTAGGAATGATTTTCAGATTCTTCCGTTGCAAGTGCCACGCGCAAAAAATCAAAAACGAAAAAAAAGGGAAAAATGTAGATTTTGCACTGAAATCTTCAAGACACAATTTTTAAAAAATTACAGTAAGTACCTGATGTAACCATTAATATGCTCAATTTTTTCATATTTTCTTGATATGGTGCAACACTGTCGGAAAAATCAAAAACCGATTTCTCGGACGCGTGTCGGGCTGAAACGCGATCAGTATGTGCTATCTTTGCATTATTTTAATTCAGTATGTTCGTTTCATGATTTTCAATGTTTCTGCACACAAAGAAATTGCGAGTGAGTGCAAAGGATTGAATTGATTCAATTATTCGTAAACTACACACTTCCGTATCTGCTAAAAATACGAACATCCTTTCAATAGCAGCGATGGCGCAGTGGCTAGAGTTCCTGACTGCGGAACCTCTCGTAACTTTTTGTCGCCGGTTCGAATCCCACGAGGCAAAATAATTTTTTTTTAATCATTCACTGCGTAACAACAAATAATAATCATTTTTCAATTTTTCAGTGTTTTTCAAACAACAGCAGAAGCATATGCTTCACGGCGAGTAACTAAAGTTTGTTGGGTGGTTCAAGAAATTCCTGATATTTTAGGCCAGAAATATAAAATGCTTCAAGCACCCAACAAACTTTAGTTACTCGCCGTGAAGCATATGCTTCTGCTGTTGTTTGAAAAACACTGAAAAATTGAAAAATGATTATTATTTGTTGTTACGCAGTGAATGATTAAAAAAAAATTATTTTGCCTCGTGGGATTCGAACCGGCGACAAAAAGTTACGAGAGGTTCCGCAGTCAGGAACTCTAGCCACTGCGCCATCGCTGCTATTGAAAGGATGTTCGTATTTTTAGCAGATACGGAAGTGTGTAGTTTACGAATAATTGAATCAATTCAATCCTTTGCACTCACTCGCAATTTCTTTGTGTGCAGAAACATTGAAAATCATGAAACGAACATACTGAATTAAAATAATGCAAAGATAGCACATACTGATCGCGTTTCAGCCCGACACGCGTCCGAGAAATCGGTTTTTGATTTTTCCGACAGTGTTGCACCATATCAAGAAAATATGAAAAAAATTAAGCATATTAATGGTTACATCAGGTATGTACTGTAATTATTTAAAAATTGTGTCTTGCAGATGTCAGTGCAAAATCTACATTTTTCCCATTTTTTTCCGTTTTTCATCATTCCTAACGTGTGCAATCATGTTTAGAATGTGTCAGAATTTTTTCGACATTTTTACACATCAGTAAGTGGCGAAAATGAGGCAAAAACTGGTTTTTCGAATTTATCCCATAACTACCCTTCCGGTCAAGCTATCGGATTAAAAAATGGTGTACAATGGTTTCTTATGGTTACCTATCAAATGCCGCATCGTGGAATAAAATAGCTTCAACCCCTTCAACTTTTGACCTCCTTATCCTGCTAGACCCTTTTTAAATTATGTAAATGGTAAGCAAATATTAAGTAAATATAATTCAAACTATGTCGTGTTTGGTATCATTTTAATCAGAAAAATCTCACAAATACGTTGGCAAAGGTTTAAAAAAAAAAGAGATCGAAAATGAAAACGAGCGATCTTCCAATTAGTATTTCCTCGCCGATACATTCGGGCCGCTCCCCCTATAGCTTGGGCCTCTCTGTCTCTTCTACTGTCTGTCCTTTTCTTTGTTCGCGCTTGGCTGGAGCCGTGATGTAAACAAGAATTCGACACCGCTACTTCATAAGAGATGCGCTTGAGCTCCGAACTGTGTCGTATTTATCCAGCTTTTACTATAAAGCAATTATTTTCGTTTTTTTTTACATTTAATTAATAAATACTTTTATTTATTTATTTATTTACGTATTTATTTGTTCTATTGAAGAAGAATTATTTTGAAACTATAAAAATAACTAAAAAGTTATTAGAATTAATGTACAAAGATTTTAATTATAAAAAAGTGTTCTTAATAGAAAATAGTGAACATTATTACTTATTACTTATAGATAATACAATCAGTTTGGATTCCATCTGTATCACAGTTAAATCAACAATCAACAGTTATTCATACTTGTTGTTTAACGTGTACGAAACCACTGCAACGAGCTGCGTGGTTATGTGACCGGTGCCATTCATCTCATCACGCTTTGTGCTCTGTTTGCCATCAGGTGAGATATTCAGTAATTGTGGTAACAATTAAAAGTACATTTTAAAATTGTATTTCAATTCTTTGTATAATTAGTATTGTAGAAAGTTTCATGTACAGTTTAAATAATTCAGTGAAGGTTTCTTAAAATGATTAATAGCAGAAGAAACTATTTCGGATGAAAGCTTTAGAACCTCAGAAAAGATATTGTACTTTTGTTTCTTTGTTCCGAAAAAACGCATTAGATATTTCAAGATCCTGGTAAATAATCTTACAAGAATAATATATTTTTGTTAGATAAAGACAGTTAAAGTCAATTAAGCGTCTTTATTTTATCTTTCATTTCTATCACTTATCACTTAAAATGTTAGATAAAATATGATAATTGTATTTACTTTTTTTCATTAGGTTGTGCGAGGAATATATGCTTGGTGTCAAGGTTGTACGCATGGAGGTCACGTTGTACATATAAGCGAATGGTTCAGTTGTAATCGACAATGTCCGACTGGTTGCGGACATATCTGTGAATATACTTAAAAAAACTTGAAATAAATTTTGAAACATTTACGGCTAACAAAAAAAAATAGTAAAGTGGATGTGTTTAGAGGCTATGGTGGGTGAGGAAGGTAAAGGGTCGGACTCTCGCAATCTGTGGACTCGATTTCCCGTCACCTCGTGGAAGTTTTTCGATGTCATATATACAGGGTGTCCCACTCAACTGGAACAGGCTGTACCCCTTAACCGGTTCGGGATAGAAGATATTTTGCGTAAAAGTTAAATAGTATTAGACAGTATATAATATGCATCTAATTTCATGCACTTTTGAGCATCGCGCTGCGTCAGAAGAATGCAACTGCACTTTTTTTTAAATGAAACCTATGTTTTTGACTGTACCAAACGATGCAGTTTCTTGTGCTCCACATGAAAGTAGTAGCACACTTATGTCCTAAACTTATTCGTTAGGAAGTTATCAAAGCTATAAGAATTAAAAATTTTCTGAATTATTTTGGTCTCGCGGCAAGAGTTCCGGAGTACCTACGTTACAAGTGTTTGAACGGTACTCCATTGCAACTCAAGCACATTTCCACACGCTCCTTGACGTTGCGCAACACATTCCTGACGTCGCTTTCCGTAATTTTGAATATTGTTTGCCGAATGCGTTGCAGCTCCTCAAGATTAGTATCTTTTAGAGATCCCCATAAAGAGAAGTCGAGGGGTGAATTTAGAGATATTTTAGCTTCAATAACTTCCTAACGAATAAGTTTAGGGTATAAGTGTGTTAGTACTTTTATTTAGAGCAGGGCTGCACGAGATCTGCACGCAAAAAGAAGTGCACTTGCATTTTTCTGATGCACCGATGGGCAAAAGTGCATAAAATCAGTTTTATATTATGCACAGTCTGATACCATTTAACTTATAACATCTTCTTCTATTCCCCACCGTTTAGGAGGTACAGCTTGTTCCAATTGCGTGGGACACCATGTATACAGTGTGCCTCACGAATTCTGTCCAATTAAATATCTTCGTTATATCAAACAATACGACAAAATGTTACAGAAGTCATAGGGTTTAAGAAACTACATAATATGATATAAATGTTATTCTTGGAAGTGGAGGCATAGAGGTGATAAGCGGTCACCTTTGTTTTTTTAACTGGAACGACCAATTTTTTAGTTTACTAGCTGGATACTTTTTTGTCACGAGTTCGCGCCCTGACGGAGACTCAAGTTTTTTTTGTGATTTTTCAAAAATGATTAACTGCATAACAATAATCAGTAGTCATTTTAAAATGTTAGAAAAATATTTTTAAGGACTCAAAAAATATAAAATCTATATAAAAATAATTATAGAACATGTTTTTTGCTTCATTGATTATTTCTAGTCATGACATGTTCTACGATTGCAGGTATTTTCTAACATTTTAAAATGACTACTGATTATTGTTATGTAGCTAATAATTTTCAAAAATGACAAAAAATAACTTAACACATTGACAGCCGGCGACCTAAGAGACATTTAAAGCCTGAGCGCCGGCAACGTATCGGCTACTTAAATCCCAAACGCCGGCCTTATTCGCTTGTTTCTGATCACTGAATAGCCAAAAAAAAATATTTAAAACTTTATATATTTTCGTAAAATAGAACATTTTATTTGCATATTCGTCATATACAATTTAACGGTAATTAAAAATAGAAACAAAATCGAAATTTTTAATTTATAATTATAAAAAAAGATGCAGTTTCTCATTTTATGGTGGATTATTACATATATATATAACGTAAACAGAAAACAAAAGTTTTAATATTTAAGGCAAGTGTGGTATTTATACTGTCTGCGGAATACACTGCTCGAGAGTGATTTTTGCCTGGATTGTTTTTGAACCATCGTATACGTTTTGTCTTTAGAGTATGACAAATGAAGATCGACGTAACCATGGTAAGTAAATACAAATCGATGTGCATAACACAACCACCAAAAAAAATTCCACATCATCGTGGGGCCGGCGCTCAAGCGACAGACTCAGAAATCCGCGTTTTCGCGGGGCCGGCTGTCAATGTGTCCTTCCTTTGGGCCGCGGACTCGTGACAAAAGTGTCCAGCGGTTTTGTAGGCAAACACTCTAGCCACTTCACCAAACCGCCCCGTTGAAAGAACGTTCAAAATTCTAGCAGATAAGAAGCACACAATTTACGATATATTCAATTAATTCGATTCTCTACATCAGGCAGCCGGGATAGTTAATCGCCAGAGCTGTCCTTCGAAGAGCTCCGCCTGCGTCCCCTTCCCATGCGTTCGAGAGCTCGCTGATTGCTTCGCCTTTCACTTGCCAGGTTCGGACCTATTGCCATGCGCGTGGTGACGTATTGGGGCGACATTCGTATCTAACCGCTCGCGCTGGAAAGACATGCCACGCGCGTCGATCGCGGAAAACAAAACGACGCGCGTGGCATGTCTTTCCAGCGCGAGCGGTTAGATATATACGAATGTCGCCCCAATCCGCCACCACGCTCGTGCCAATAGGTCCGGCCATGACACCGAGAGAGTGTCTGTGAATCAGTGACATCTCAGCTGTATGAATGGGTGAAGCAGGCGGAGCTCTTCGGAAGAGCCTCTTCCAAGGACGGCTCTGGCGATTAACTATCCTGGCTGCCTGCTCTACATTAACACGTAATTGCTTCGTATGCCAAGACATTGAAAGTCACAAAACGAATAAAGAACTCAAAAATATCATCCAGATCATCGCGTTTCAGGTTGAAATGGTTCGCGAAAAACGGTTTTTCATTTTTGCAGTTAGTTTTTTCAATGGAAAAATCCGAAAAAATCTCAAACATGAACTTTCGCAAATAGAATGAGTTAGAATTTTTGTCGAAATTTTTGCACCTTTAAATATGAGAAAAAGGGCGAAAATCGTTTTTTTGAATTTACCCCATAACTAATTACCCTACCGGTCAAGATACAGGGTTGAAATTTGGTAAACGATAGTGTTTTTTTTGTTACCTATCGAATCATCCACTGAAATCGGTTCAAAGGCACTTTTAATCCTCTTATATTGCTATACCCTATCCTCTAAAACTTACCATTGCTGAGTCGTTTAACATTTTTCATGATATTTATTGTTCGCTGTTTGTTTGTATTTGACGTAGTGAGCATATCCTCAAATACGTTTCATAAGAAAAGCAACAGAATGGGAAAAGTTACATATCTCGGCAATGATAAGTTTTAGGACAAATTTACTTTAGTATTTTTCTACTCGGAAGGCGCTGGCCTATTGAAATCGAGAAAAAAATCGTTCATTCCATTAAAAAAAACAAAAGTGACCGCTGTATCTTGTCTACACAACCCACTTGCAAGAACAACTTTTATGTCATATTCTGCAGTTTCTTAACACGTTGCCGCAAATGACGGCTATAGCCGTCTGATCTTCGGCGATATGTAGGCAAACGACGGCTATAGCCGTCGTGCACATTTTAATCAATAAAAAGAAGAACAGCGTTAGTACGAAGTGTACTAACGCATACACTTGTTAATTGTTGAGTAATACATCGAAAAAAAGGTATAGCATGCCAGGCAGTATATTAATTGTTCTTTTATGCGTTTTCTCATGCTTTGCCGCTTCGGACCAAAAAAAAATGTGTTTTTGAGCATGATCGTCAAATTAAAAATGTGCGGTAACGTGTTAAACAAATTGTCTTCGAAATTTGTTTTAGAGATATCTGTTGTACCCTCTATAACCTGCAACTTTTGTTGCAGACTTTTTTTTTTTGTCAGATGACTGCAAGTAGGTGAAAAATCGTGCAAAGAAACGATTGCTAGCGGGACGACACAGGAGTAGGTAAGAGGCGGGCCTCTCGCTCCACCTTCTAAAAAATCTAAAAAATATACACATATATACATACACAAATATGTCGTAGATAGCATATTATTAGCATAAGTTATATAGGATTTAAGACTGCAATTAGTTTATACTTATTTTTAATTTCTGAACAGCGAAATATTGATTAGTTACTTCCACTAATCTGTTATGTAGACACTTCAAACCACTGTGATACTGTGATTAGTGCATTAAAGTTACATAGATAAATCAATTCTGACATTGTACTTTATAATTCTTTAAATTAATGATGTAAATTTTAAATACTTTTACGAATACTATTTTTCAGCTGACATTAATTTTAACTATCCTTTGATATATGCCACAGCTGCGAATTAAGTGCTCGCAAGAGGTAATCTTGAGAGGCACCACCTACTTTTTCCCACGGCGCACCTTGGATCCCGCTAATCCCTTAGAGCTCAACGCACCTTAGGTGCGAATCTTTTGAAACATGCGTGGTAGCGCGTTGGAGCGACATTCGTATCAATAGGTTTCCGCATCACCTATGTGGCACAATTACTAGTGCGATTTTTTTGCAGAGACATCCCCTCCCTGTTGGTCTATTCCACTGCATCGAAGAGTTTTTCTGCTGAATCATTGCTGAAAAATCGCGTTAAAAAATAAATTACGAAAATACTTTTAAATTTTGTCGTCAAAATTTCAATCAGTTTTGAAAAAACTAGATTTTCAAACATGTTTGAATGTGCTTGGTAAATCTGAGATGTCAACGTGGCGGCTGGACGTCATTATTCGTACCATTGACGAGAATGAGGAATCGTTCAGCACTGTGGACTGTTCTGTATTACAATTAATGCTATGCATTTTCGGGAACGAATATTTGCACAAATATGTCGATCTGAACATTGAGAAGATTCGAAACTCGAAATCCCTAAGATTGGCTTAGGACGATTCTTTCAGTATTTTGAAGTATTCGGCATCTATTTCTCCCCTTGTTTTCAAAAGAAATGTGCTGAAGATCGCATAGATCTTCTTGATACTAGAGCTATATACCTATGGGTACCTTGGCTCTCCATTTTCGGCACATATTAAATCGAACGCTTAGGGTTTTCCACGACAGATTTTTTTTTCTTACATGAGGAAATCTTCAAAAAGACAACCGCTGCCCTGAGGGAAGGATAGCGAGTAGTGCCGGATTCTTACCGGCTAAAATCTCTTGGTGACCTCTCGTTGACGTTTTATGAGTCGACCCCGGGATCCAAGCTAGCGATACTTCCATGGCCCACTCGTAGCATGCTGCTCCCGGTGAGGGCGGCTAGCCACCTTCCCCAGGGCTTCCCCAAAAATTGGAGTCGTCATGTGGTCACGACAAGGTGACTCCCCCTCCCCCGTGGTTGCGTGTAAGCAGTACCCAATAGGGCCTTCAACCTACCTGGTCCACGGTTCCATGTCTGAGGCAGGATTCTGGAAGGAAAGCATGCGGCTCTCCACCTCCTGCCTCGAATATCCTTCCGTATAAAATACTTATACGGAATAAGATATAAAATATTAATACTACATAAGTATTAACTTACCTGTATAAATATATACGCACAATCACACACTCACGCACGCATACATAATAAATAATATAAATAAATAAATGTCGTTCAGGCGCGAAACACAATCGGCAACCCGGGGAAGACGGGATGCTTACATGCTTGCAAATCCCTCCCCTCAGGTTACCTTCTTCTCACTTAGGCCTGCCGGCGAGAGGTCGTCGCCCTGCACCCTTTCTGCGGCTCTTTGCTAGGAGGACATCCTCCCAAGAGGACGCCGTAGCCCTCCATTTCCGTTCGTTACCCAACATACCTCTCACTACTGAAGGTACCTTCAGTAGTGAGAGGTCTACCCCTATTGCGTCCCTGAGGACACTGCGCTGAGCATTCCACGCTGGGCAGACCTTCAGCGTGTGCTGCGCAGTGTCGTCTTCCTCGTTGCAGTGGTGGCACCGCGCCATTTCTTCCTTGTCTATCATATTCAAGAACGCACCGAACATGCATGTCCGGTGAGCACCTGAGTCAGGCGATAGGAGAGACGGCCATGTTTCCTATTTACTCATTCCTTGAGGAATGGGTGGATAGGCCTAACAGCGCGTTTGTGGCGATGTATAGCGTATCCAGCCACGTAATCCACTTGGTACAAACACGCTGCTCGGCCTGGCGCCTCGCATCTGTCTCCCTTTTCCTGGACGGTACTCCGTCACCCGTTTGTTGCAGCGGTGCACGCAGATCTTTGTAGATCTCCGCGGCCATTTCTGCTTGAAACGCACACGGTGGGGAGCCCGCCAGGACTGTTACGACTGCGTAAGAGATGGTGCGGTATCCCCGCACGACCCTGATTGCCAGCAGGCGATGCACCTTGTTGCGCAGTGCGCGATGGGCTCGCCCGTTATCAACCAGGCCGTCGCACAGTGGTCTAGAACGAGCAATTAGCCGCGCTTTTCCTGAAAAGTCGATTTTCTCGAATTGCCTTTTTTTTCTTTATATCGATTCCTAAATGTCCATGGATTTCAGAAATCGCAAAATTAATGAAATCCGACAAAAATTGTAGTTACAACAAACGCTTAAAGTTGGAACTTTTTCTCGAGACCAATTTCTATCGAAAAAACACGTTGTCTTCTTCGTGACATTCTGACGAATCTATCTTACATTTTCTAATGATTTTTTTTAAATTAAAGCGCATTCTTCTACGATCAAAATGCATATGCTGAATATGAAATTAGTGTTTGTAGTTTATTCAAAAATTAACGTTCAATAAATGAGAGAAAATTATCGAAGTTTTCTATCATTGACAGTCAGCATCTTTTATCTACCGTATTATTCGTAGTTTGACATATAAGGCCCTTCTCTGTAAGATCTCTGCTATGTGATCCTGCAAAAAAATGATCCCAACTCGTCCCACAAATTTGATTTTTTATTGTTTAAAGAGTTGCGCGCACTCCAGCGGCTGCCCGCCGCTAGAGTCTATCATGGGTTTTAAGGAAATCTTTCTATGAATTGGCTAAATTAGAAGAGGATAAATAGTTAATCTTGTGTTGTAAATGAGTATTCGAAATTTCTGTCTACCTGTAGTTCAAACAATATCGTTTTAAATGGATTCGAAAAAAAATCAGAGCGGTTTTAGTGCAACGCCATGCGATTAACAACTTCTTGGAATTCGCTAAGCCAACTTGTAAAAACCGAGAGTTAAATAGAAACCCTCATCGGCAATTACAAGTCGATAGTTTCTTAAATGTGGGTTTCACAACTTAACAGCTCTAAGTCAACCAGCAGGTCGCACATGCCATAAACCGCGGGCGGCGAGGAAGCCGAAAATGTTGACCACCGAATGAGTCCGATAAAAACGGTTTTTCCTAATTATCCACCCTCATGGCAGAAGTAACAAAATGTGGAAGGTGGTTTACCTAATCAATCATTTGCATAAACCAATAATTTTGTGAAAGGGAAAAGCTCCTGTAAATTTGCTCCGCCTTATGACACTCTGCCTGACTTTTGAATCCGCCATTTTGTTTTTGGAAATTTTGAGTTCATATTCGTAATCAGCGACTCAAAAAACATAAGAATACTAATTTTTACGCGGAACCATTAATTTTTCGATATACCTGGTCGCCATATTGAATCTGCCATTTTGTTTTTGGAAATTTTGAGTTCATATTCGTAATCAGCGACTCAAAAAACAACAGAATACTAATTTTTAGCAAAATCGGATGTGTTTTGCGCTTGTGGCGAGGATTTCAAAGAGCTCGAAAACTGTGCGAGATACCTGAACAGCTAGATCGACGTTCTGGACCACTGTGCGTCGGTCCATACTGGTGCTCCATACAGCGCCATGGACCAAACGACTCCCATGTACAGCCGCCTAACCATCTCGCTTGGACCATCCAGGTTGGGTGCCGGACGGCTTAAATTTGCCGCCGCACATTCCAACCTGGAGGTCAACATCTCGAAGTGATGCAAGAAGCGCCAGTAGCTATCCCAAGTATTTAAACTTGCATCTCACTGCCACGTCTGTCTCGTCTACATTTAGAGACGCTTTGGGTGGCACACCCCTTCCTGTGGCTCCGCAGAGACAGATCGCCGCTGTCCATGACAGAATTGTCTCAAACCATTCCATGACGCGGTTAGAGATAAATCCCACAATGCATAAGCATCACCAACAAGGGAACATCCCGAACTGTAAAATCACCGATTCTGATGAAATTTTAATACGATATAGTTTTCGTGAAAATATTCGACACATATTTTTTTTTATCGGCAATCGTCAACGTTAAAGGGGTGAAAACCACCTACAAAAATTGGGGTTGCGAAACCTATTTTTCGAATAACTCTGAAACTATTAGTGATACGGAAATTTTGTGGAGAGCGAAAATTAGCTCCTTTTGATGTCGAATCCGATGGTGTTAAGATTTTTTTAAAAACTCTGTTTAAGTAATATGTTACAAAATACAATTGAAAATACGATAACTTTTTTTGTAACATAAATATCGAATTTCTAATTTATTCGTATTTCGTGTTTGACTATATCGTTTGTACAAACAAATATTCAAGAAAATGGGTTGACATTTAACTGAAAAAATGAAAAAAATTATATTTTTTAACATATTATATAAACAAACGGAGTTTTTGAAAAAATGTTTACACCATCGGATTCGCCAACAAAAGGCGTTCACTTTCGCTATGTACAAAATTTCCGTATCTCTAATAGTTTCAGAGATATTCGATAAATAGGTTTCGCAGCCCCAAAGAGGGCAGTTTTCACCGCTTTAACGTTGACGGCTGCCGATAAAAAAATACGTGTCGAATATTTTCACGAAAACTATATCATACTAAAATTGCATCAGAATCAGTGATTTACACTGCGGGATGTACCCTTGTAAGTCCTTGGAATCGTTAGTGTTATTTCCCGTATCATATTCACTTAGGGAAAGACCCACAATACTATCGGTATTAACGAATACGATAAAGGAACAGCAGTGTAATCAGTTCTGATTTTAAAATATTTATAAGTATGTTAAGGGACTCAACAAATATGATTCGTAGTTAATTTTAAAAATATAGTTTATTTGATCAGGCGTTTAGCTTCAGCTGTTTTTTTTGGGAACGTTAACAATGACACTTTTGACTTCAGTATATGCTTCAAGACCGTACTCTCCAAGTTCTCTTCCTTGCCCCGACAATTTGAAACCGCCAAATGGAGCTTGAACTGCTAAAGCATTATATGTATTCACCCTGGAACGTTTTTCATAACATGTATAAAACAAAAATTGAGTAAAAAATGTATATATTAATAAGCGTATACGTGACAGTATTACATATTATAATGGTCCTTTATAATGTTAAGAAAAATTTTCTATGAACATTCTGAAAGACTACACCAGGGGTGCATGAGATCTGCACGTTAGGGCCATTTTTCCAGAAGCCCCGCCTACTTCTCCCAACCACACACCCGAGTTGTCACAGGGTTGCGGCGGTAACAATGTACCTTTTGACGCCGGAAAGCCTGGTGCTCTTTTGTCGCGGAGTTTTTTTTATTGTGCCGATAGATTCGCGTCTATCAGAGAGATATTTTTGAATCAGTGACGTTTCGGGCGTGTGGTGGTGGGTAAAGTAGGCGGCGTTTATCGGAAAACGGCTCTGGCGTACAAATCTCTTGCATCTCTGGAGTACACGTATAATGAATTCAGTGAGTCACTTACCATACTGTACCAGCACGAAGACCTTGAATCACATAATTAGCTTTATCAATATCTTTTGTAAAGATCGCTGCTGCCAAACCGTAATTAGTATTATTAGCTCGCTTAATAACTTCTTTTAATTCACTGAATTTTAGAATTTGTTGAACTGGACCAAAAATCTGTACATATAAAACAGTTTTTATATTTCAGCGTAGTATAAGATTGTGAATGTATGATATACATGTATCATATTCAAGATTATGTAAGATTAAATTGTTTCCCTTACCTCGTCTTTGGCTATAGTCATATTATCTGTAACATCGGAAAACACTGTTGGAGCAACAAAGTACCCTTTGTCACCGACACGTGTACCACCGGAAACTAGTTTTGCCCCTTCATCTTTCCCAGAATTTATTAGGGATAATATTTTATTCAGTTGCTCTTCATCAATCTGTTAACATGTTTATAATAATTTACATGTGTCATGAGGGATTATTTTAGTTACTTTCTTTCTGTCAATTTATTTCAGTTTCGCGATACTACATACATTCAAAAATATAGTATGTATTAACAGAAAACGTATATTGTCAAATATTGTTTATTATATATGATTGTAATTATGATCGTATGATTGTTAATATGTTTCGATGTAAAAAGAATTTCATGATACTGTTTTATGCGATACTACATATCTTTTTAAGTATTCTTGTATATTATATGTGTATATTTACGCACCTGGGGACCGTGTTCTACGTTTATATCAAATGGGTTGCCAACAACTCGAGCTTTAGCACGAGCAGCACTTCTCTCAACAAACTCATCGTAAATTTTGTCTTCGACAAACGTTCTAGATCCTGCGCAGCAACATTGTCCCTACATAAGACATAGTCGGAGTATGTGACTACTTATATGTAATTTATGTGATTAAACATAATGGGAACATCCCGGATGAATTTTAGAATGGTGGAAGAGTCAAAGCATTTCTTGCATTACGACATATTAAGTTTGGATAATCGTTATCATTAGTCCTTATCGTTTTAATGATATAGTTGATAACCGTACTTTCAGAACCATACTGTACGAAAATGGAATGAATCAGACTACATATCTGATTGAGTTTAACGTCCTTATGTTTTCTGTTTTTCAGAGAGCGATGTATATTGTAAACGGTATGAAAAAATAAAATTTACCATATTGAAAAATAACCCATTATGAGCCATTTCTACTGCATGATCAAGATCAGCATCTTTGAAAATTATGTTTGGAGATTTTCCACCAAGTTCCAGGGTAGTTCGTTTTAAATTGCTCATTGCTGCACCTTGTTTTATTAATTTCCCGACCTCAGTTGATCCCGTAAATGCTATTTTATCGACCTCATTGTGAGCAACGAGTGCAGCTCCGGCTTTGCCAAAGCCGGGAACGACATTTATTACTCCATCGGGGAATCCCACTTCCTTAGTTAATTGTGCAATGTATAAAGCTGTTAATGGCGTTTGCTCCGCAGGCTTCAAAACGATAACATTTCCTGTAAAAATTGTAATTAGACGTTTATAAATACTATGTTCTACCAATTCTATATAACGTTTAAAAAATACGAGAATAAGGCTGATTGTTGACATTTTTAAATATAGTAACTTTATTAACCATGTATTTTTGTTCAGCATATCCTACTAATAATATATTTTACTGATACAGGCAGTTAAAAGAATAGTCGGCTACTTTTTAACTACTTTTAACGGTTTGATACAAAATGAAAATTTCTCTTTAGTTAGAAAATTTCTATTAGTAATCTCACCCCCCCCCCCCAAACGCACACAAAGCAGACAGAAAAGGGGGGGGGGGGGAGCATCGGCTGTACAACCGAAAAGGGGGTGATTTTACATAAAAAAACAAATCGAAAATAAAGAAAAAGAAATTTTCATTTTGAGGCTTCGTTCACGAGAAAATCACTTTCGAATATTCAGTGAGTAGGCGTAAACTTAACTACGGTTTAGATGGATGGATCTCGGTAGAAGTCATATGTCATTTATAAGTAGTGCTAATATCATTAGTGTCAACATCATGTACTGTATTACTTACAGTGACTCACGAAAATATTCGGACACTAAGGTATATCGAAATTCATCGTTGTGTATCTCGATTATTTGTGAGGGAATCATCTTCGTTATTTTTTCTGGTAATGAGTTATTAACTAAGGTTAACAAAAACATATGATTCATTTAATAACTTAACGTAAATTGTAACATAACAAATGATAAATGAAATAGTACCTTATTCTTAAGTCACAAAAATATTCGGACACCCAATGTATTTTCCGAGTATATACTTTTGGAAACTTAGCGTTCTGAGGAATGTTTATAAACGCAGTTATAGAGGTCGATATCACTGCATTATTCGTTAGTAATACTTCAGAAACTCGTCAGAATGGGACGCAAGAAGAAGAATACGTCGTTCGATCAGAGGCAACTCGTAATTTTCCACCGCGAGAAGGGAAAATCATACCGCGAAATTAGTGCCATGCTTCGTATCAGCAAGAGCACTATCGCGGACATTATCCGGCGATTTAACACTTTGCCGACCGCACGTGCCACAGAGAACTGTTCGGTTTCCACCGCGCATTTTTCGGAAGTAGCACGGACTGAAATTCACTATTTGAACTCAAAGAAGTCCGAAAACTAGTCACGTGAGCAATTATATTTCACGGCAACAATTTCGTTTAACGATTTCACATATTATTTATACAAAACATAAAATTAAAAGTTTATAACAATTATCTTTTAATCGTTTTTCAAAGAGTATAGACAACAAGATCAGGAAATTAAGGACATTAAAGATGACTAAGGATAAATAAGACGACTCAAACATGGAATAGAAAAACAGTAATATATTCTAATATTGTAATAATTTTATTACAATATTAGAATATATTATTATTCTATATAATATCGCTAACGTTTATTAGGGGTTCCGAAATCCCGAACCTAAAGAACCGTAATAATAGGCAATAAGGAGCCTTCAAAATTAGCTGATTTTATTATATGTTGTGCTCCACAGCAGTAGTCTGTCAGCAATTGCGAAAAACTCCAGGTCAAGGTAGTTAACAATGACAGAAAACGAGAAACGCGTTGCTAAAGTCAAAATGGGGAGATCTCCCCGATCGGTCGGGCACCGACTTGCTTCAAAGTGGGGAGATCTCCCCGATCGGTCGGCAAAGTGTTAATATCGAGAACCGCATCGAATCCATTCCGCAAACTGGTCGGCCAGCTGCTTTAAACGATAGGGAGAAAAGAAGACTAGTGCGAAAAATTAAAGGAAACCCTCTTCTAAGTGCTCCAAGATTAGCAAGTGAGCTGTTAGAAGGAAGCGGCAAGGAAGTTCACCCAGAAACAATCCGAAGAACACTAAAACAACATGGGTACAACGGTCGAATTGCTAGGAGAAAGCCATTCATCAACGAGGCCAACAGGAGGAAACGAATTAACTTCGCTAAGGAGCTTGTTTCTAAGGACGAATCATGGTGGACTGACGTTATATTTGCTGACGAAAGCAAATTTAACATTTATAATTCTGATGGAAGAACTATGGTTTGGCGTAAGCCAAATACAGAGCTCCATATCAGACATACACGAGGTACGGTGGAGCACGGAGGAGGCAGCGTAATGGTTTGGGGCTGCATTTCAACCACCGGCGTTGGAAATTTAGTTTGTATAGACACAATTATGGACAAAAATGTTTATTTGAATCTTTTGAAAAATAATTTACTTCAGAGTGCTGAAAATATGAGAATCCGTGATAGGTTTAAATTTTATTAGGATAACGATCCCAAGCATAAGGCGCGTATTGTGCAGGAATTTTTGTTATATAGATGTCCCAAAGGTATGCATCCTCACCCACATTCTCCAGACCTCAACCCGATCGAAAATTTATGGGATGAATTGGATCGCAAAATACATGTATACCCAATTCATTCAAAAGAAGAATTAAAACTAAGACTCCAAGAAGAATGGGCACGTATAACTTCGGAATATTTAAAAAAAATTATATATAATATGCCAAAACGACTAAGACATGTCATAAAACAAAACGGTTATGCCACGAAATATTAAAACTTTAGTGATATGCATTAAAATTCAACTTGGAAATGTCATTTTAAGTAGTGTCCGAATATTTTTGTGACTTAAGAATAAGGTACCATTTCATTTATCATTTATTATATTATAATATACAGTAAGTTATTAAATAAATCATATATTTTTGTTAACCTTAGTTAATAACTCATTACTAGAAAAAATAATGAAGATGATTCCCTTACAAATAATCGAGATACACAGCGATGAATTTCGATATACCTTAGTGTCCGAATATTTTCGTGAGTCACTGTATTTCTACCTACGGATTTAGAGTGGATTTAAATGACAATAAGACATGTCCACGTATTCTCGATTTGTATATCTACTCATTGCGAAGCATTGCTAGATACTGTTAGTCAAAACGGAATATAATAACAGACCAAGACACCAAATAAAACTGTTATAAGTGCTCAGAACGTCATGTCAACACGAATGTACACAGTGTTTCTAAATTATGTGTACCAAATACCAGGCGTTGTTCTACACCTTCTGAAAGATGGACATTTGTGAAAGAACCGGCCCGCAAAATCCGGGAAAGGGTTGAAAATTAAGGTCAAAGATTTTATTCGCTTATCGCATTCGTCTCGTTGCGTAGGTAAAATGTCTGAAAGGAACCATGCCAGAAATTAATCGTTTCGTGCAAAATGATAAATCATCCGAATTTGAGGAATTTTAAGCGACAGAAGTTGAGGAAGATTTAGAACATAGTTCGAAAAGCAGAGCATTATAATCCATAATGCAATTTTTTTATACGTAACAACAAAAATGCTAATAAAATCAAAAACCGAGTCGTAGTCTACTTTGTAGTCTTCTTGTATCTTTGTATGTCGCGGCGCACCGGCTTGAGCTCGGAGGACTTTGACCCAACTCAACAGTCGCTCGTGCTCCTCACGGTTATTGAACCAATGCGGCGTCGGTTTCCGGAGATACGCCGCTGCGTAGAACAATACAAGATTCCCGGGAAATCAACACATTGGACCGCTGTGTCGGTTGGTTCAGTTGTCGAAATTATCCTCCTAGAGTATTTATTCCCAAAGGCGCATTCCTGTGCAGGCTGGCCCTTTCCCGGTCCTAGCCCAAATGTTACGAGGCATCCCCTTATCTAAAAATCCTTTCACGTCGTACCCAATTTCTATCTCGCTGCATCGCACACTTTCCCACATTCTTTCCCTATCCCAAATCAAGCAGGCCCTTTGTTTTCTCCTGGATTAACGAAGACTGTTTGGCGGGTCATTATAGAATGATCCACCACTTCCACTTCTAGATGCTAGCGATAGCACTAAACATGATTTTCCCATTCAAATCTACGTTCCAGCAAATTCCTTTCCCCACCTTTTCTTTTCCTAGGAGTATCCCTACTCCCGCCCATGGGAAAATCGAATATAAAAAGGGAACCTTCGAGAGGCCCTGGAGCATTTTTCCTTTATAATTCGGCCAGTTGACATTGTGAAAATTTTTAATTCTGTAAAATCATTATTATTTCTAATAAAATAATAAAAACGTAAATCGTCTTGTGTGGTACGACGACACAGTAAATGATGAGGAGTTTCAATTATTTAGTGGACTGTATTTTTTCTGATGATTATAGGAACTGGTTATTACTCCTCTGAGATATATACTGTTTATTTCAAATAACTTAAATAGATAACAATGACTTATAACAGTGAATGATAATATTGCGGCGATCGGTTCCGGTGAATGAAAATGAGTCCTTGTGTCGGACTTTGAATTTGCGACCTGTCTGAGTCGCTGAATATGATTGTCGAGTTCTTGTGTCGAACTCTTATGCCTTTGAATCTCTATGAATGACTGTGTATGACTGAGAATGACTCACTGACCTTGCATCTCCTCCACACGAGCCAAAGTCCCAAAAAGCCGTCGTGGGAGAAGATACAAAATGCCCTGATTGGGCCGTGAAATCGGCAAGAGGCGGCCCTTCCAAGGTGGTGACCCGTCCTTCTTCCCTATCTCTAACGGGGGTGAAAATCTGATGAAATTCCCTCTCCTACACGCATGAGGAGAGGGCCCCGGAGATTCGTGGGAAGAAGGACCTTGACAGTGAGAATTTCCAGAACCAACCCTGGCGAGAGTCCCAATGCTATGGGCACTCATTGTGCCATAAATCACACCAGGGTGGTCTAGAAATTCCCGTTGAGGTCCAAGACGCGCCATGCACTAGTGAGGGCTGAAGAGGCAATAAATATCCTAAAGAAGTTAGAGTTTTGTGCCTCTTCAGCCTAGAATGAAAAGAAATGTGTTTTCTATAAACTAACTTTACTCACTAGTGCCTTTTGAAGCAGACGCGACTTGAACCCTTGGTTAAGCTTAATGAGAAACAATAGGAGCATCTGCATCCACCGAGAAATGCAGATGCCCCCTCATAAAGTTCTTAACAGTAAACGTCAGGAGCTCGAACGAGTGTCGGTGTTGGGTCAAGCCCCACGGGCACAGCACCCGCGTTTAAGCAGGCGCGCCGCGGCTTGTTAATTAATATTGATTTGCGCAAAAATCGTTCATTTCTGACCCATGGTTCCTCTTAGACATTTCACCTACGCAACGAGACGAATGCGATATGCCAATATCTTCATTTTTAACCCTTTCCCGGATTTTGCGGGCCCGTGCTTTTACAAGTGTCCATCTTTCAGAAGGTGTAGAACAGAGGTGCAGAAATTTTGCACGCCAGAGCCGTCACGCCACCACGGCTGTGCCAGTAGGTTCGGCCGTGACGCCGAGTCATTGATATCTCGGCTGTGTGAAGGGTGAAGTAGGCGACGTCTCTCCAAGGACGGCTCTAGCGTGCAAAATTTCTGCACCTCTGGTGCAGAACAACGCCTGATATAGAGCGACACATTTTAGTTGGCTTGCGGAAAGAATGCGAACTAAAGCACGAAGAGAGAGAAAGCTGCGGATGGAGCAAGGGAGAGAAAGTGATTTGGGCGGCGTATGAGGACATTGGCGTACGGACAAGATTTAGAATATCAGTATAGTAAAAGCTGGATAAACTCCGGCATAACTACCCCCTTCACATGGGGGGAACCCCCTTGGCGGAACGCGATGCTCGGCAAGGGAGCAGTGTAACATGATGCAACCCACATCACATAAAAGTGTGACTAACCCAATTTAAGGATAAAACTTTTTCATTTTTGACCTTTTTTTCTTGAAAGCTTTGCCAACGTATTTGTGAGCTTTTTCTGATTAAAATGATATCAAACACGATATAGTTTGAATTATATTTACTTACTATTTAATATATTCACTTACTGTTTAACATAAATCAAACATATCGTGTTTGGCATCATTTTAATTAGGAAAATCTTGAAAATACATTGGGAAAAGTTGCATTCCGAAAAATTAATAAATAAACAAGTTTCATTGCTTGCTGATGATTCATCGATGCTTTGGGCCGCTTGCTTTGCTTACTTGAACCGAATGTCGCATTTATGACAGCCGAGGTTGGGGATTCAACTGAGCGCGAACTTAGAAGTAGAACTTAGAACAGACAGTAGAATAGACAGAAAGGTTTAAGCAAACAAAGCGAGTGGCCCCAAAGCATCAATGAATCATCAGCAAGCAATGAAACTTGTTTATTTATTAATTTTTCGGAATGCAACTTTTCTCAATGTATTTTAGCGATTTTTCTGATTAAAATGATACCAAACACGATATGTTTGAATTATGTTAAATAGTAAGTAAATATATATTAAATAGTAAGTGAATATATTAAGTAGTAAGTAAATATAATTCAAACTATATCGTGTTTGATACCATTTTAATCAGAAAAACCTCACAAATATGTTGACAAAGGTTTCAAGAAAAAAAGGTCAGGAATGAAAAAGTTTTATTCTTGAATTGCATAGTCACACTCTTGTCTGATCCGTGTTGCGTCATGTTACATTGCTGCTTCGTCGATCGTCGCGTTTCGCCAAGGAGGATCCCCCCTTGTGGAGGGGACAGACATGTCGCATTAAACCAGCCAAACATGTAAAAATACGGCAATGCTGCGATTATGCGGAGTGTTTACTTTAGGAGGCTGAGTTTGGGGACCCCAGAAACAAAATGGCGCGAATAGGCGATTGAAAGCGAGTGGCTCCGTCGATCAGACGCCAAGAAAAAGTTGTCGCACTATACGTAGGTACACGTAATTTAGAAACACCCTGTACACAAGTGGAAACATAAACATGCCTGTATGTATTGGGTTCCATTCATCTAAATCCGGGCTGCACGAGATCTGCACGCCGGAGCCGTCCTTGAAGTAGCAACGCCTACCCCCTCCAACCGCACGTTTTTGATACCACAGATCCCCTCATACAGGCATGTATGCGAGTCACATAGATGGAGCATGAAGGGATCTGTGGTATCAAAGACGTGCGGTCGGAGGAGGTAGGCAGTGCTCCTCCAATGACGGTTCTGGCGTGCAGATTTTGTTCAGCCCTGAACTAAACCATAGTTACATGTCCGCATACTCGTTGAATATTCAAAACGGCTTTTTTCGAGAAGGAAGCCTCAGATGAAGCTTTTTTTGCTTTATTTTCGATTTTTTTAAAGGTAGAATCACCCCCTCTTAGGTTCTACTATCGATGCTGCGACACCGTGTGTATACAGATATAATGCATTATTAGATTAGTGAATCAGTAAGTATTTACACAAATGTATGACATATCTGGCATTACAACTTAGAGCTGAATTTTCATCTGTTCATTCATTTTCTACATTTGAATGAATATTAGGAAGTATCTTAACAACATTCCCTTTACATAACATAATAAATCAATAGCTACAATTGATTTTTAAAATTTTAATTAAATTTTATATTTCACATTCTAGTATGTTATATTACATATAATTGATATAATCATTATATATACACCCTATAGATAGCATAAATAATATTATACCTGTTGCTAAAGCTGGCCCTAACTTCCAAGCCATCATTAAAATAGGAAAGTTCCATGGAATAATTTGTCCACAGACACCTACTGGTTCATGTCTAGTGTACGCAAACACTTTTCCATCCATGGGTAAAACTTTACCATGATTTTTATCAGCCCAACCAGCATAATACCTTAAAGTTTGTATACTCAAGGGTATGTCAAGAAGACACGCTTGAGAGTAAGGTTTCCCATTATCCAATGTTTCCAGAGACTAAAAATCATTATATCATAATACTGATAAATAATAAAAATTATATTCATCATTTGTTACGATTAATTATCTACACAAAAAATTTTAACTTTCATTGATTTCCTTAAACAATATAAACTGTAATATTCCGTGAAGTAAAAGGAAGAGCTTTATTCCGAAAAAAATAATTGAGGGCAATTTTTTGCTAACCTCACTTTCACGTCAAGTGAGAGTTGCGCAGTTACGAAGTTTTTTCATTAAACATTCTCTAATTCACTCAGGAATATATAAATTATTGATAAAAAAAACATTAACAGCAAGATTATGTTGAGTTTAATGATTTTTGGTTTTACTTCGTATATGCTACTGCTTCAACAAGCAAATGTAAAAATTCTATTGACATTAACACGTTGAGTACTGTGAGGTTCATCGGTATTCGACGCTGCTTGATTGAATGAAAATTAACTATTTTTATTTTTCAGAGATGCAACTATTTTTATTTTTTAAATTTTTTCTCTACAAAGATGTGGACTTTAATAGAAAAAGTTTCATTTCAATAGAAATGATGGGACGGGGGGAGTAAGGTTAGCATTTAACATATTATTTCGTTGTGTAACTCGTTGAATAGTTTTATCGAAAGTATTTGAGGAACCGATTAAGCAAATTAGTTTCCAATTATTACTTCAACTACTACTATCCCAACAATGCTACTTATCTCTTAATGCACTTTGCCATCTTGTGTAATTTTGATTTTCAATACGTCTAGCATGCTACCGCCAGCAAAAATATAGATGTCGTCTGGCATGTGTTCTGTTCTGGTTCGCCTGGCGGACAGAGACAGCCCCCGTTCGCATGTAATTTTCGATTCTAACGCGCTACTGGCCGAAAAAGACGCACATTCGTTACGTCGTCATGGGAACGACTTAAAAAGTGTTTTGTTTTCGGTTGTTATTGGGCGATCTTCAGGTTTCCATAACTGATATGGCGTGGATAGGCGGTGCCAGCAACAATCTCCCCTTGCCCCGTGCCTCATACCGTGCGCCATCTCAATTTTTGCGAGCGGTATATTTCTAAGCTGCCGCGCAATTTCGAAAAATGTTAAGTATGAAAATACGCTCAAACACTCAATACAAAATACTTTGTAGTAAGAAAAACAAAGAAAAAAACCTGCAGTTTTCATCTCTATTTTTCAAATAAATCTATTACGAGCCGAGCGAGTGGCAGAACGAGACCGAATTGTATTTAACGCAATACGCGGGAGATTTATGAGTTGCAGTGTAGGATTTAATGATTCTGGGATCGGGCTACCCTATAGCATAACTATAGGGTCGTCGTCTGCCCATTAATAACGAGAACAAACTGAGTTGTACTCGCACAAGTATTACGAATCAGGCCCATACCAAAGTACACGGGAGTACCGCCACTGGCTGGTAAAAAGATGTTGAAAAATTACTGCAACCCGTAAACTCCTTTTAAACTACTGCCCGTAACTTTGATTTGAAATCTTATTCACTCCAAATGGTAAGAATGAATAAGGGAGATCGTTGCTCTGTTACTCGAAGGTACAGGAATTAATAAGCAAAGACTCTAAATATCCTCCGTGAGAATATAAAAGTATATTCTAAAGAACAGGTAACTTCGTATTTGTACAAAATGCAATAACAAATAGTAGTTCTTACAATTTGGGATTAGCCGAAGATCACGCGTCGGTTAACAGGGGTTCCTACATCTTATGCTTCCAATACTTGAACGATGCAAAAAGCCGTGGACTTTCGTGTATCAATAGACTGATTAGCAGCGTGACGGTTTTTAAGGAATACTGGCCCGAGGAGAAAAAGTGGCGTGCTTATATAGGGCCCAGTTTTGAGAAAACTGCGGAAAAAGGGAGTGGTAGTCGTAGGACTTTGGTGGGGAGATGAGGGCGCCATGGAGGCGAGAGAAAATCTCGCCAAGGTTGCGGTAGTCATCCATTCAGTTTATCTGATACTTAATGGATAAAGTTTATTGAGATGCTTATTGGCATGTGGCCCTATGCAGCTAAGTCTTTCTTTGACTTCTACGTCTTCGCTAAGCGCCTGACTGGCATCGAATGGAAATTTACCAAATTTTCAGGGCCGTATGTAACAAATCTGTACGGCTACACAATATCTTTGTTCAATTAATGTATCTCAAAATATGCTTATTTCTGTTTTTTTTCTCCCGTGATGTGTATTACCTTTATTTGTAAAATAATATTTTTAATTAGTTTCGTACAGTTTTGTTGAGCTATGTAATGCTACGTCCCAAGGGTAAATTTTTAAAAAATTTTATTTCTTGTCTGTCGTATTTTGTCAATAATTGTATTATTTATAATCGTATTATTTGTCAATACTTTATGTCAGGCAGCCAGGATAGTTAATCGCCAGAGCTGTCCTTCGAAGAGCTCCGCCTGCGTCCCCTTCCCATGCGTTCGAGAGCTCGCTGATTGCTTCGCCTTTCACTTGCCAGGTTCGGACCTATTGCCATGCGCGTGGTGACGTATTGGGGCGACATTCGTATCTAACCGCTCGCGCTGGAAAGACATGCCACGCGCGTCGATCGCGGAAAACAAAACGACGCGCGTGGCATGTCTTTCCAGCGCGAGCGGTTAGATACGAATGTCGCCCCAATCCGCCACCACGCTCGTGCCAATAGGTCCGGCCATGACACCGAGAGAGTGTCTGTGAATCTCAGCTGTATGAATGGGTGAAGCAGGCGGAGCTCTTCCAAGGACGGCTCTGGCGATTAACTATCCTGGCAGCCTGGTCTACAGTAATAGGCAAATAGAGAGGGTAATCAATGACATCAAAGAAAAATTCGATCAAGTAGAAGACCGAATTGTGATAATTGGGGGAGATCTTAATGCAAGGATAGGAGAGGAGGGAGACGTTTATGATGGGGAGGCAGATGAAAGGCAAAGAAGAAGAAAATCTAGAGATAAGGTAAAAAACAGAGAAGGAGAAAGAATATTGAGTATGGTGAAGGAGAGTGGATTACATATTTGTAATGGAAATGCCAAAGGGGATGAAAAAGGAGAGTATACATATGTAGACAAAAGAGGGGCATTAGTTATCGACTATGTGGTAAGTAACTCTGCAGGCTGGGACACAGTAAGTAAGTTTCACGTAGGAGACAGAATAGAAGCAGACCACCAACCGCTGATTGACCAAGTAGAGACAAAAGGAGGAAGGGCATTAGAACAGGAGGGAGGAATAGAAAAAGAAATAGTAACGTGGAACCCAAATAGTATAGAAAGATACACAAATGAAACGAGGGGTAAGGATTTTTTAAGGAAGAGAGGAGATAGAAGAAGAATGGACAGAGTTAAATGAAACGGTGAAGGAGAATATAGAGACAAAGAAAATAACCATAAGAAGGTGGAAAATAGGGCAGAAGTATTGGTGGGATGAGGGATGTAGCAGAGAAAAAAGAAAAGTGAATAGATACTACAGAAAATGTAGAGTTGGCAAGATAGAGAAAGAAGATTATCTAGAAAAGAAGACAGACTTTAAAAAATTATGTGAAAATAAAGAAAAACACAAAAAACAGGAAAAAGAAAAAGAAATCATTAAGTAGTAACGGAGGAGGAAGAGCCGGAACTTACGGATGAAGAAACTGAAAAATAGATAAAGAGATTGAGAAAGAAAAAAGTAACTGGTAGGGACAGAATACCAAATGAAGCGTGGATGTACAGTGCTGGGAACACGAGAAGCAAGTTAAGGGATTTAATAAAGAAGGTATGGAAAGGGAACGGGCTCCCAGAGGATTGGAGGGGGACAATGATAACGACATTATACAAAAAAGGAGATCCGGAGAACCTAAGTAACTACAGGGGAATTAGTCTCTTGTGTACAGCCTATAAGGTGTATGCTATGGTGTTAAATAAAAGACTAAGAAAGAATGTAGGGAAAAAGAGAATCCTCCCAGATACACAAGCAGGGTTTACGAAGCACAGAGGTACATTGGATAATGCATATAATGTATATTGCGGCATGTGGTAGGAAGAGAAACACAAAAGAAAAAAGGAAAGGTATATGCCATGTTTGTCGATCTAAAGGCTGCATTTGACTCGGTGAAGAGGGGAAAGTTGTGGGAAGTGATGGAGAGGTTGGGAGTGAACAGAGGACTTCTGGAAAGAGTTAAAGAAGTTTATGAAGAATCAAAAAACGTGGTAAGGGTTAATGAGGAGGAATCAAAAAAAATTCTGGGCGAAGGAAGGTTTGAGGCAGGGATACCTGCTCGAGTACCTCACGCCGGCAAAGCCGCGTGAGGAGAAGGTAACCCGGGGGGAGGGCTCCTGTGACATGACAGGATCCCTCTGCACCCCGCCGGGTCGCCTGGACCTACTCTCCCTCGACAATAATGTATATATAGTGTGTATGCGTGTGTTAGTGTGTGTGAGTGTATTTATTTATTTATTATATGCAGATGGTAGGATAAGTATTTATTTTAGCTTATAAGGCCGGATCAGCTGAGGCATAGCGCCGTGCTATGCATGCTCCCTCGCGAGGCTATGCCTCGGCTGATAACCGTGGACCGGGTAGAGGTGAGGGCCCTACCCGGTACGCCTCGGCAACCACGGTGGGAGGGGGAACCGTCATGTCGTGACTGCATGGCGGTTTCAAGTTCTTTGGGGAAGCCCCGGGGAAAGATGGGGGAAGACCTTCGGGTCAGAAACCACCTTCACCGGGAACAACAGGCTAGGATGGGATCCAGAGGTGATGCATAGTTTGGCTCCTGGGTCCCATCTATAAAGCTTTAACGTGAGGTCACCATGAGGTTTTAGCCGGTAGGGGTAGCTTGCTACCAATCCGGCACTACCCACTGCCTCTCCCTCGGGGCGGAGGGTGTCTTTGGAAGATTTCCTCATGGAAAAAAAAAAAAAAAAAAGGGATACCTGCTCAGCCCAACACTTTTCACGATATTTATAGCGGATATGGAAAAGGAGTTCGAAACAAGGCACACAGGAGGGTTGAGAGTGGGGCGTGAAAAGTTCTGGACATTGGCCTACGCAGATGATGTTGTGATAGTGGCCAGAATGGAAAAAGAATTAAGGGGAATGATAAAGAGACTGGAGAGGTATATGTATAGAAAAGAATTAATACGGAACGTAGTTAAATCCAAGGTTATGGTATTTGGAAAAAGAGGAGAGAGGAAAAAGATAGAATGGAAATGGAAGGAGGAAAGGACAGAAGAGGTTAAAGAATTTAGCTATCTGGGAGTGTTATTTCAAAGAAGCGGCGGGATGACAAAGCATGTGAGAGAGAGAGAGTTAAAAGAGCAAATATGGGGTGTACCTAAACCAGATATGGGGTGTAGGAGAGAGGAAGTTCAGAACAGATTTCAAAATGAAAATGTTTTTGCTTGAAGCGCTAGTGTTAGGAATATTGTTTTATGGCGTAGAGCTATGGGGGTTTAAAGAGTTAGTAGAGGTGGAGAGATTGCAATTGAAATACATAAAATGGTCACTGGGTTTAGATAGGTGTACGCTGGATTATATAGTGTTGGAGGAATAAAAAGAGGAAGGTTAAGAGTGAGGGGAGAACAGAGGGCAATGCAGTTTGAGGAAGGTATAAGAGAAGGAGCAGGGAGAATGGTTGTCAAAGAATGTCTAAAGGAAAGGGAGAGAGCTAAAGAAAAGACGAAGTATGAAAGAAAGGGAGCAGTATATAAAAAGAAACGCATGAAGTTAGGAAGAGATAGAGAATCTAAGGAAACAGGGTGAAGAAGTACTGGAAAGGCTGAAGGGAAGAGATGTGGAGTTACAAATGCAAACTCAAGGCAACAAGATCGAAAGAACGACATATAACAAAAGATTCAAATATATCAAGACAATCGGTATGCCAGAATACTTGAGCAAAGTAGGGAAAGGAGAGTGTCAGAACCTGATTGCGCAAGTAAGGTGCGGAAATATGGAAAGATGGAATAGGTACTAGGCAAAAGACGGAAAAGGAGGTGCGTAGAAAACTGCAGTTAGAAAAGATGCAGTAAAGTAACAGGTAGGAGTTAGAAGGTAGAAGGTGTGAGAGAACGGAATGAATGAGCAGAGTAAATGTGGTAAGATAGCTTTATAGAATGGTTAGGATATTGTAAACAAAGTCCAAATTTCCTGGCTGTGAGGCTGAAATAAAAGATTATATAGATCGGGCCCATCCATCCTGTTCTCTCTTAGTCTTGAGCTGAGGAGAGAATCTTAATTTCATTTTCCCCATACAAACAAGAATTTTTCCCGTAAACCGACGGCATACGCTGGACGACAGACGACGATACTACCGTGCATGCGCATTTCAATCGAACCACGCACCGGCAGCCGTGCGACGGAACGGACGTAACAGTAACTATGTAACGTAATTGTAGTAACATTTTTTTTTAGTTTTGTTTAGAAATTTTACACTGCGTTTTCATGAAGGTGGATCCATATTCTGATTCTTAGCTTTTTATGAATTTCATCAAAACTTTACGAGTTTGAAAGTTTCATTGCCGTTAGTATATTTTCCGTAAAATAACGTAACGATTAAAAGACGCTTTCTTACCGCCAAGTAAGTCTTGTTTTGTTCCATTAAATCAGCCAATTTGTGCAAAAGTTCCCCTCTTTTGGATGCGTCCATAGTTCTCCATGGTGAGTTTAATTTGAAAGCATTTTTAGCAGCGGACACAGCTACATCGACGTCTGCACTATCGCTTTCTTGTACTTCTGCAATCACTTCTCCTGTTGTAGGATTCAAAGTAGGAAAGGTCTTTTTTGATTTCGATAAGTGCCATTCATTGTTTATAAAAATCTGCAAAATATTAATCAGAAGTCGCATAATTTTATGTACACTCAAACCTGTTTTTGTGTGGTGGATAGGGACCGCATAAAAGAAAACGCATAAAAAAAATCGCACAAAACTTCACGAGTAGCTATAAGAGATAGTTTTCGCAACAAAATTAAAAAGTATTTTTTTTGTGCGGCGAATAGGGACCGCATAAAAAAAGTCTCACGTAGAAAATAACTCAAAGCTTAACGAAATAACTAGGAATTGTTTTTTTAAACAAAATCAAGACACGAGGCTTAGTAGCTACTTGGGATCTCATTTAGAAAATACACATGCGAACATTTTTATATATTTTATTTAAATATTTACTTATTTTACACATACAAAACTTTTCAAAACGTATAACCATTACCCTTCGTAGTTTGACAATACGTGAACTTTCTCGTGGTAAACTGCTACAAAATCGCTTTCGTCACTTGAAGATATGTATACAGTTCAATAACATACAATGTAATCGGCTACCGCAATACTTATATAATGTGATGAACTATATATTAAAAATCGAAAAATATGGCCAATCAAACCTACTATGCACTTATTTGTTGATAACTTCGTCAATTATGTTTCAATTTGATTGAAATTTTCATATACAGCACAAAAAAATCGCACAAAAACAGGTTTGAGTGTACTATCCAGAGCATGGATAAAAGCAAACAAACACTTTTATTTAAAAATTCTTTACATTATGTATGTATTTTGACAAAAATTATAATAGATATTTGTCCACCCTCCGTTCATACCGCATCGCAAAACGCAACAATTGTAGAGCATTTTCGTTCGTAGTCTAAATGTAAGAACTGTTTAAATATTAACCATAACTGTAGCGGCATTTCTTTGCTCTCTGCTAGAGTGACGGACAAATCGTCAGAAAAGTAGATATTAATAATTTGAAATCTTGGTATTATCAGATTGGAACTCATCTTTGACTGCTTTGAGTTGCTTTAACTTAATAGAAATAATGTTCGAGGCACATAAAAACGCATGGTCGCCAAGAGTAAGTACAGGGGGTTTCAAAAGGTTTTGTCATGGCTTCGGGGGGTTGTTCTAGAGCTCGGATTGGATGAAGATTTGTAAAAATTACTTGCTGCAAAATTATTTGAAAAATTTCCGGTTCTTCCGCAAATCGACTTTTAATTGGGCCTCCGCGGTCTAATTCACGCTTAGTAAGTGAGAGAGTCAGCTGTTCCTTCGGAAAGAGACACACAAGATATCCTTGTCGGCTCGAACAGTCTGAGTAGAAGCGTGCTGCTAGACATTGGAAATTGGGGGACTGGGTCACCGAACCACTAAGAGCAGTGCAAGTGTTTATGTTTGTGGCGGCACGACCTATCGACCACCACCACCGATCTACCGGTCGCCATTACGTCTACACCCCTAGTTACAGGATCGCCCGCTAGACCTCGTGTCCACCGATGGATCATTCTCGGGAGTTGTTCTACGACGATCGGTATCTATATATACGATCACTCAATAGATACCATCGTCCCATCCGGGGCACAGTGTCTAGGGCAGGGCCTGTTCGGTCAGCCCTACTGACGAGTCCACGAACAGGCCCAGGACGAAACGCAGCGCGCTAATCTACACCTTTACCCCTTTCCTAGGAACAGAAGGACATCACCGGCCAAGAAGGCACCCGTGGTTCCTTCATTGGTGACCCCGAACGTGTACATAGTTTAGTATTTAAGTAGTTCCTAGGAAAGGCGGTAGCAGCAGCAGCAAGAGAGACGGGGACACCTGGCAAACCATCATCAACTTCTTCTCGCTCGCGCTCCGTACTTAGCGTTCCACAGCAACTACGACCGCAACGACCCGCTCTATCCTCGACGGCACGCACTCACCTCGGATATCGCAGCGCTCGCAGCCGGATCGCAAATGCTCGACAACCTATGTGCGGAGTTAACACAGCTACAAAGAAGTCACTCCAGGACCCGAACGGACGTCTCTGAATGAACAATGTATATAGTACACGTGTAAATATCTCAACGTTATCACTAGGAAGGGGGTACTGTGGCGGCACGACCTATCGACCACCACCACCGATCTACCGGTCGCCATTACGCCTACACCCCTAGTTACAGGATCGCCCGCTAGACCTCGTGTCCACCGATGGATCATTCTCGGGAGTTGTTCTACGACGATCGGTATCTATATATACGATCACTCAATAGATACCATCGTCCCATCTGGGGCACAGTGTCTAGGGCAGGGCCTGTTCGGTCAGCCCTACTGATGAGTCCACGAACAGGCCCCAGGACAAAACGCAGCGCGCTAATGTACACCTTTACCCCTTTTCCTAGGAACAGAAGGACATCACCGGCCAGGGCACCCGTGGTTCCTTCATGTTCTTCTCCCCGGGAGGGCCCTTGAGCGAACCTAACACCGCGAACGCAGGTCATTGACGTCTTCCTAGTCTCCGAAAAGTCGCATCGGAAGATTTCGTTAAATACCCGAGAGGGGAGAAAGGTTTTCCAAGTCAGAATATGCCGGAAGAACTGCGATGCATGTGACCATCTAACTGTTTTATTACTTGACCCAACCCGGTGCACAATGGGAAAAAACCGACGTTTCGGCGGCCACAAATTCTTAATACTTCTAAATATACTTTACAAATATACTAATTTAAAAATATACTAATTTACATAAACTTATGTTTTTTGCTACATTTAATATTTAATATTTAATATTTCGTATCTGCAGACATTATCCTGTGTGTTATATATTCTTACTAGATATCCGAGGACCGGATATCTAGCACTAAAAAGGCATTTGCAAATAAGCGAAAGTTTGTCCTTCTTCTGCTGACGGCCGCTGCAATTTTTTAAACTGTTAAACCAACGAGTCTTTGATTGGAAAATTTGGGCAAGAGTGTTTCTTCGACCATCGCCTACTAGCGTAACAAAAGGGTCATAAATCTTGACCCAGGCGAAAGTTCCGTCAGTCGACCGAGTTAGGACATTTAAGATGTCAATCGTCCCTACTCTTTCAAGTAATTCTTCTCTCTCTACTCTCATTGTTCGAGAGTAACAGAGACTTAACGTTTATCCTTGTCTACGCGGTTCCCGAAAAATTGTTGAGCTTGCTTCGAGACGTCTGTAAACCTTGGGGGTGTCTTGGTACGGAAAATTCCACATCTGGTGAACACCCCTCAAGGCCCATCCGCCTCGTGACGGAGTTCCCTCCCAGACAATAGGGCTTCTTTTTTTCGGCGGCCCACGACCTGGCCCCTGTCCACCGGAAACTTGCTAAATTAAAAATAGTTAACAAAGCAGAGTCGGCCGTCCGAAGTCGAACAATGGCGGAGACCGGTTCGTAAACATCGTCCCTACACCTCTTTGTTCCTAGATATCGCCTGTGTCTTCGTTGACCATCTGAACGCCGATTTTCATTAAACTTAATAATAAGCAATGTCTATCTAATTTCAATATATTTGAAAATGAGAGCTGATAAAGACATTTGTTAAGCTAATGTCAGTTCATTTTCAAATATATTGAAATTGGATAGACCTTGCTCATTATTCTCTGTAACAGTAACAACGGTAACCGTGGAGACCACCCGTCGACAAAGTAATATGAAGTAAAGAAAGGTAAAGCGAGCTACCTAATTCTTCGATACCTGCGTGCTTTAGTCACTCGTTTGCATATGGCTACCAAATGTTGGTTTAACAGTTTAAAAAATTGCAGCGGCCGTCAGTAGAAGAAAGACAAACTTTCGCTTATTTGCAGATGCCTTTTTACTACTCGATATCCGGTCTTCGTCTTCGCTGACCATCTGGCAACCGACCATGTTGGAGCTGCAGACGCCGATTTTTATGAGACTTTAGCGTGTTCGTTTGAAGAGTTAATAAAGACAAAAATATTAATACGAAGGCTTTATTCGAACCGCTCTGCTACGACTCTCGATGACGGCTACCATCGTTGCTATCTGTCGGATTCTCTATCGGGATGTTGCACTTAAATATTAAATGTAGCAATTACTAACGACAATTTTACTGTGGCGAAAGGAAAAAAATATAAGCTCATGTAAATTAGTAGGGGAGAGTTACCATGCGTACCACTTAATTCCAAAGGCAGTTTACATATTCTGGTACGATTTAGGTGACTAGTACGCATTTGGCAACTCTTCCCTATATTTTTGAATTATATTTAAAAATATTAAGATTTTTTAGCCACCGAAACGTCGGTTTTTTCCCACTGTGCGCCGGGTTGTGTCAAGTAATAAAACAGTTAGATGGTCACATGCATCGCAGTTCTTCCGGCATATTCTGACTTGGAAAACCTTTCTCCCCTCTCGGCTATTTTTCACAATAGCAATGTTTGTATTGGAAATACAATGAATAAAAATGCAAAAAAATATCATATGAAGTATTTCGACGTAACCATTGAATAACGAACGAAATATAAAATCCGGAATTTTGAGAATATTATAGCTGTCCCAGAACTCCTGAAATGACAAAATATATAACGCTGTCTGTATTGAGGTGGTGAAAATGGCTCCGTTTTGAACGAAATCTTCCGATGCGACTTTTCGGAGACTAGGAAGACGTCAATGACCTGCGCGCGGTGTCAGGTTCGCTCATGTGTCCTACCGGGGAAAAGAACATAAACACTTGCACTGCTCTTAGTGGTTCGGTGACCCAGTCCCCCAATTTCCAATGTCTAGTACAGGCAGCCACGATAGTTGATCGACTGAGCTGTCCTTCGAAGAGCTCCGTCTGCTTCACCCATTCATATAGCTGAGATGTCACTGATTCACAGACACTCTCTCGGTGTCATGGCCGGACCTATTGGCACGAGCGTGGTGGCATATTGGGGCGACATTCGTATCTAACCGCTCGCGCTGGAAAGACATGCCACGCGCGTCGATCGCGGAGAACAAAACGACGCGCGTGGCACGTCGACCAAGGTTATTGTCGAAAGACAGTTTCAGATCGCACCACGTCGCGTGCAGGGTAAAACAAAAGTATTATTAGTGAAAAAGTATGCTCTGATATGATTTCAAGCAAATACAACTAATAGATTTTAATGTTTTTGGACTTCTGGCGATGATTTGGTGGAATTCAACCACTACGTGATGCCTTACGGCGAAATACATATCAGAGCATACTTTTTCACTAATAATACTTTTGTTTTACCCTGCAAGCGACGTGGTGCGGTCTGAAACTGTATTTCGACAAATAACCTTGGTCGACATGCCATGCGCGCCGTTTTGTTTTCCGCGATCGACGCGCGTGGCATGTCTTTCCAGCGCGAGCGGTTAGATACGAATGTCGCCCCAATACGTCACCACGCGCGTGGCAATAGGTCCGAACCTGGCAAGTGAAAGGCGAAGCAATCAGCGAGCTCTCGAGCGCATGGGAAGGGGACGCAGGCGGAGCTCTTCGAAGGACACCTCAGTCGGTCAACTATCGTGGCTGCCTGGTCTAGTAGCACGCTTCTCCTCAGACTGTTCGAGCCGACAAGGATATCTTGTGTGTCTCTTTCCGAAGGAACAGCTGGCTCTCTCACTTACTAAGCGTGAATTAGACCGCGGAGGCCTAATTAAAAGTCGATTTGCGGGAGAACGGTGCACTTTTGACCCATGGTTCCTCTCAGACATTTTACCTACGTAACAATACGAAGAAGATAGCCCAGCCAGTTTCAATCGGAAATTTTTCAAATAATTTTGCGGCAAGTAATTTTTACAAATCTGCATCCAATCCGAGCTCTAGAACAACCCCCCGAAGCCATGACAAAACCTTTTGAAACATCCTGTACGTATGTTACAGTTTACTTTAGTTTTCTACAGTTCAAACATTCATACATGTATTAGGTTGGAAACTATGAAACGGGCGTTTTTGTTTAGTCTGTGTTCAGCTGCGACTGAGAGAGGTTCACTGTAACGTGCACTCGATATTTTTATTTAAAAAGTTTAAAGGTATTCTTCTTACTCATTTCGTACAATTTTTTCGTGTTTGTATCCCATTTTTATATTACTTTCCTCCGAAACCAAATGGAAACAAAACGCGAGTTACATCTACTTTTCTTGTACGAGTTCAAATTGAATCATATCGCAGCTCAAGCTTCGAGAAACATTAATCGCGCATTCGGAGATGGATCCACTACTGAAAAAAATGCTCGATATTGGTTCCAAAAATTTCGTTCTGGCAATTTGAGTATCGTCAACGAGCCTCGAGGAAGACCACCGGCCCATATTGATAAAGAGGAATTAAGGATGACTGTGGAATCCGATTCAGACACAACTATTCGCGAACTTGGGTCTAAACTAGGAACTAGCCATACGGCTGTGTTAAAACATCTGCGTACAATAAATAAAGTAAAGAAATTGGACTCATATGTGCCGTACGAACTGACGCAACTGCAGATGATCGACCGTAAGAGCAAGTGCGCATCTTTGTTGCTTCGCAATACACGATTGCCGTTTTTACACCAAATCATCACTTGTGATGAAAAGTGGATTTTGCATGATAATCGAAAGCGATCAAGCAAATGGGTAGATAAGAATACACCCCCAGAACACACCCCGAAGCCGAAATTTCATCAAAAAAAAATTATGGTTACCATATGGTGGAATGCCCAAGGAGTGATCCATTATTCCTTCCTACAACCAGGTGAAACCATAACAGCGGTGTCCTATTGTCGTGAAATTGATGTCATACATGAGAAACTTATGAAAAAACAACCAGCATTGCTCAATCGGCACGGCGCAATATTACTGCATGATAACGCACGACCACATAAAGCTTTAATTACTGTTGACAAATTAACTTCTCTACAATATGAAATTTTGCCACATCCTCCATATTCACCCGAAACATATCATTCCATTTAAAAAAACAAAGTTGACCTTCAGATCTCCGAAACGCCTCCACCTTTAAACAAAATTAACACACTACATAGTGTACCCTTTTAAACCATGTAACTTTTGTATATAACATTCTTTCGTGCAACGCATACTTTAAAAGTTATTCGAGGTGCACCAGTTACGTGGACCACCCTGTATGCGGTCTGAGAAAATAATTAATTGTAGTTTATCTCTGCTTGTATACACAGTTAGAGTTGAAAAATTGAAATACAACCGTTGAAATGTGATTGAACAAATAGTAAGTTATAACTTGTATACATTAACAGCCTAACCTGCTGATAAAAAGGCAGATTTGGATGGCAACATAAATTGTTATCTCTCAATATTCAAAAATGTCTCCGTCCGCAAAGGGTTAACAGTAAAAAATACCTTAGTTTTATTGAGTATATCCTGAATCCAATAGGAGTCTCAGGTATTAAGCATTATTGCTGCGAATGTGCGAATGATAACCTTACCATAATTTGTTGTTCGCATGTAGCAGCAGTAATGTACTATATGACATGCATGATATCTGTCGACAAGTGTTACTCCTTCGGACATTCTCACAACAATATTTAACAATAATAGAGTGGTGCCCGTTATTAATAAAGATAGTGCCGAGGATTGAATCCACATGAAGTATGCTTCAACTGCTAATCATCAAATTGTTAAGATAAGTATTTTTACACTCAAACTAACTTACTCTGAGGTAAAAGAACTACTAAATAATTATACGAACTTATTATAGAAGGCGCATGTCGAGAGTAAGACTATAAAACCAAGCCATAAATACTTATACACCATCTTTGTCACAACTTATCATGGTATAAAAATCTATTTCTTTAATACCAAATATATATTTTTATATATCACAATAAGCTAATATTTCCTTAACCCTTTGCACTCGAGAGGTGACTCTCACTCACCACTTGGTTTGATGCGGAAACTCTATGCGCGGCTATGACAGTTTATGTTTAGTTTCTTTGAACTGGGTTCCTAAGCTCTTTGTGTATAGTCTTCTGAAGTGTAGAATGACACCTCTTTAAATGGAGATAAGATTTTCTTATCCGAAATTAGTCCGCAATCTGTAAGAAGTGGTTCAGGTGGATCCTTTTTAGTTTTATTTGACGACGGGCAGAGTAACGACTTACAGTAGGTTTTTAAATACAATGGCTGATTTTTCGGTTTTTCGATGGTCTTAAATACATAGCGTTCCTTTGTCTCGAGATAGGCGTACGTGCCTATCGACGGGGCAAAAGTTCTATTATATTCCGGAAATGCACCGGCGACTAAGAGTAAATAAGAGGCGGAGGCCTAAGTTTGCCTAGCGGTCGATGGTCAAGACTGAGGCTTATCTTACAATCACGAACCGGACTGCATTTTCGGCATTAGTCCGAATTTGACAGTCGTGGCAAAAGCACTATTAGATTTAAAGTTTTCGATTCCTAACAGGAGTTAGGAAGGATTGCAAAGTCTGCTCTCAAACAAATAAACCCGGCAAAAGACATCCAACAACATACTATTTTGATACTTGCCCCAACAAACCAGGCCTGCATCTCCGCAATTGTTATATAAAATATCATACAAAGCAAAATTACAAAAATTAATGTTTACGAAATTATCTTCATAAAGGTGTAAAGATACACAAAATGTTAAAATATAAAAGTTTTATACGTTAATTTGTGCGTAAATTCACCAAAAATGCTGCGAAACGTCTCGAGCGCAAAGGGTTAATTTATTTGTCATAAAGTGTTAAAGAATACCCGTAACCACAGAGGAAGAGATTGGCTTAGGTGATTCGGCGAAACATCAGACATGCTCCATAATTATTTTCTACACAATATATACTTTGTAAGCATTTGCGAATATTCTAAAAACATTTTGTAATGATTATTGATTATTTTTATACAGTTGCGGATGTAACGGCGAATAGTGTGATTGACACTCAGGATCCGCCAAATAAAAGAGAACTTGTACTTCTAGACTTTCTGTATTAAATATCGTGACTCGTTCGGACAGCGATTCGGCGTATTGTAAGTAAGCGAAAAGAATAATCTGAGTAGGCAGGGTTTTTAAGGGATTTTGGAGAAGGAGTGGGAGTGGTGATAGTGGTGGCTGCAAGACGAAGGTCGAAATTGAGGAGTGAGATTTTGGACTTAGAGCAGTGATTTCAGAGATGAGTAAGGAGCGGTGACGGTGCTTAGGGAGTTGAAAGTCGGGATGGAAAAATAGGAGATCTGAACTTGAGGTAGTGAGATAGAGGTGATTGTGGAACGGCGGATGTTAGTTGAGCTACTGTACAATATGTTTTTGTTGATTCAATATAGAGATATCCTAACTTAACCTAACTAATATATTAGTTGATCAGAGGGTCGGTAGATTACACGAAAAATAACAAAAAAAAAACATTAAACCTCGGATGCGAGTCGCGACAAAAAAGTGCATAGCAATTCCTGAACAGACACTCTAGACCAGACAAGCCGCTTATTTGATCGCCGCATGTGTCCTCGGAAGAGCTCCGCCTGCTACACCAGGCAGCCAGGATAGTTAATCGCCAGAGCTGTCCTTCGAAGAGCTCCGCCTGCTTCACCCATTCATACAGCTGAGATGTCACTGATTCACAGACACTCTCTCGGTGTCATGGCCGGACCTATTGGCACGAGCGTGGTGGCGGATTGGGGCGACATTCGTATCTAACCGCTCGCGCTGGAAAGACATGCCACGCGCGTCGATCGCGGAAAACAAAACGACGCGCGTGGCACGTCTTTCCAGCGCGAGCAGTTAGATACGAATGTCGCCCCAATACGTCACCACGCGCGTGGCAATAGGTCCGAACCTGGCAAGTGAAAGGCGAAGCAATCAGCGAGCTCTCGAACGCATGGGAAGGGGACGCAGGCGGAGCTCTTCGAAGGACAGCTCTGGCGATTAACTATCCTGGCTGCCTGTGCTACACCATCCCGTGCGCTCGAGAGCTCGCTAATTGCTTTGTCTTTCACTTGCCAGGCGCGAACCTATTGTCACGAGCGTGATGGCGAATTGGGGCGGCATTTGTATCTAACCACTCGCGTTGGAATGACGTGCCACGCGCGTCGATTGTGGAAAACAAAACGACGCGCGTGGCACGTCGACCAAGGTTATTTTTCGAAAGACAGTTTCAGATCGCACCACGTCGCGTGCAGGGTAAAACAAAAGTATTATTAGTGAAAAAGTATGCTCTGATATGTTTTAAATCAAATACGATTAACAGATTTTAATGTTTTTGGACTTCTGGCGATCATTTGGTGGAATTCAACCACTACGTGACGCCTTACGGCGAAATATAATGCTCCGTTCTAGCACGCGCATTTGTAAATTAATTTCTAGCGCAGACAGGTAAGAAACTCCGCGACAGCAGAACGCAAGCCCTTCTCGCGTTAGAGAATACATTGTTGCGGCCGTCTTAGCGATACATTTTACAATCCTGCCTAGACTCCCGCCAGCAAAGTTTTAATAGGTTTCCACATCACCCATGGGGTACTATTGCCAATGCGTTTTTTTTTTCCAGTGGTATCCCCTGTAGGCCTATTCCACTGTACCGATGTATTTTTTTGCTTAATTGTGAGTGAAAGATCACGTAAAAGTTAATTATGATAATCTTTTTAAAATTTGAGATTAAACAGTTCTAGCTGGACAAGCATGGAAAATATGCATAATTTTCTTTGGAATTAAACAAGAGTAATTCGGCCGAAATTGTAAAATACTTATCACAGTGTAACTATGTTTATAGTAGCTGCAGCAGTTTCATACTTTGCAAGAGTTTTTTTTAGAGATCTATCGAACGGTATGACCCAAGATCAATTAACTTTGGGGGCAGTTTTTCCATCATTATTTGCCTTGACCATTTCAAAATATTTTCGTAATTTACCTTTAACGCGATTTTTCACTAACAATTAAGCAAAAAAATACATCGGTACAGTGGAATAGGCCTACAGGGGAAGCCACTGAAAAAAACGCATTGGCAATAGTACCCCATGGGTGATGTGGAAGCCTGTTAAAACTTTGCTAGCGAGAGCCAAGGCAGGATTGTAAAATGTATCGCTAAGACGGTCGCAACAATGTATTCTTTAACGCGAGAAGGCCTAGCGTTATGCTGTCACGGAGTTTTTTAACTATTTGCGCTGGAAATTAATTTACAAATGCGCGTACTAGTACGTAATACTATATTTCGCCGTTAGGCGTCACGTAGTGGTTGAATTCCACCAAATGATCGCCAGAAGTCCAAAAACATTAAAATCTGTTAATCGTATTTGATTTAAACATATCAGAGCATACTTTTTCACTAATAATACTTTTGTTTTACCCTCGACGCGACGTGGTGCGATCTGAAACTGTTCTTCAACAAATAACCTTGGTCGACGTGCCATGCACGTCGTTTTGTTTTACGCGAGCGGTTAGATACGAATGTCGCCCCAATACGCCACCACGCTCGCGCCAATAGGTCCGGCCATGACACCGAGAGAGTGTCTGTGAATCAGACATCTCAGCTGTATGCATGGGTGAAACAGACGGAGCTCTTCCAAGGACAGCTCTGGCGATCAACTAAATTTTAACCCTGGTCTAGCAGGATAAGGGGGTCAAAAGTGCCCTTGAAGCTATTTTATTCCACGATGCGTCATTCGATAGGTAACCATAAGAAACTATTGTACACAAATTTTTAATCCGATAGCTTGACCGGGAGGGTAGTTATGGGGTAAATTCGAAAAACCAGTTTTTGCCTCATTTTCGCCACTTATTGATGTGCAAAAATGTCGAAAAAATTCTGACACATTCTAAACATGATTGCACAGGTTAGGAATGATTTTCAGATTCTTCCGTTGCAAGTGTCACGCGCAAAAAATCAAAAACGAAAAAAAAACATGGAAAAATATAGATTTTGCACTGAAATCTTCAAGGTACAATTTTTAAATAATTACAGTAAGTACCTGATGTAACCATTATTATGCTCAATTTTTTTCATATTTTTTTAATATGGTGCAACACTGTCGGAAAAATCAAAAAACGATTCCTCGGACGCATTTCGGGCTGAAACGCGATCAGTATGTGCTATCTTTGCATTATTTTAATTCAGTATGTTCATTTTATTACCTTCAATGTCTCTCAATGCGAAAAGATACGTGTTAAGGAAGAGAATCAAGAAAATTAAGTAAATTGTTAATTGTATGCTCCTTATATGCTAGAATTTTGAACCTTCTTTCAAGAGATGAAATGGTGCAGTGGGTAGAGTGTCTGCCTGTGGAACCGCTGGATACTTTTTGTCGCGAGTTCGAATCCCCATGGGGGACTTAATTTTTTTTCTGTAGTTTTTTTTTTAAATTATTAAACACATAGCAATAATCAATAGTCGCTTTAAGGTATTTCACAGATATTTTTATGTCCTCAAAAAATATAAAACCTGCATGAAAATAATCATAGGACATGCTTTTCCTAGTTATGCCATATTTTGCAATTATGGGTATTCTCAAACATTTTGTATGCTTCATCGATATTGGCTTATTATAATGCATGAAAACATATGTTAATTATGAAAAGGACATAATATTATATCTTGGAAAGTTATAACAAAGAAGAGGAAGGAACAGTTTCTTCCTTTCTATAGATTATAACTTTTCATGATCCTTTTACATTTAACATACATTTTCAAATGTCTTAATAAATCGATGTTTATTCAATATACGAAATGTTTAAAAATACTAGTAATCGCAAATCGTGGCATTATTAAAAACAGTAGTTATAATTATTTTTAAAAATATTTGTGAAACACCTTAAAGCGACTATTGATTATTGCTATGTGTTTAATAATTTAAAAAAAAATTTCAGAAAAAAAAATTAAGTCCCCCATGGGGACTCGAAAACGCGACAAAAAGTGTCCAGCGCACAGTGGTCCATTTGGCCGAAAACCTGGCCAAAACCCCAAGGAGTTTTTCAATTTAGCTGAAAATTGGTGTATTAGTATTATTTGGGTCGCTGATTAAGAATCTGAACTCAGAATTTCCAAAAACAAAATGGCGGCTTCAATATGGCGGATGCGAGTATTGAAAAATTGTCGGATCGGCACGAAAATTAGTATTCTTATGTTTCTCCGGTCGCTAATTAAGAATCTGAACTCAGAATTTCCAAAAACAAATTGGCGAACAAACATAATTAAAAAATTAAGAATTTATTTAGATATTATGATACATTTATTGATCACAGTGAATTATATTCATCTTATAAGCTTTTAATTTAACAGAGAATCATAACAATTACCTTATAACGAACGTATTATAGTTAATACGTAAATATCACAAAGTACAAGTGATATCTACCGTGTCAGAAAACGTAGCACGGTAAAAATACTTTACGGTGCTTCCACCTCCAATTTTTCATTCCAGTATTTAATATTACGGTGGAAGGAGAAAAACTAAACTTTGCGGGAAACAAATATAGCCCTCATACCTGCAACTAGCCAGATTTTCAGCCGAAACGTCAAACATCTTTCGGTTTATGACGGTAAGCGGTCGAGGTGATCGCGGCTATCTATTGTTGCTTTGGAACAAAAGGCCACCAGCTTGCTTAAAATTATTTTGATTTTTAACTCGAACGAAATAAATATAGCGTTTCGTTAATTACAAGGGTAACCTTAGTGAAGGATTAGCATTATTCGTTTGTCCAAGGCACGATAGCCTGGCCGTATGTCATAAACGTATTTCCCCGAGCATGGCGCGTGCGACAAACAAATAAGAATATCTCGTAGAATCGCAAAAAGTCGCAAAATTTTACAACGTGGACTTCTTCGGGAAGCTTCAAAGTTTAATTTAAAAAAAAAGTCGCGTTGAACTTTTGCGTACTTCACAACTATTTCCTCTGCAAAAGGAAAAAAATGTATGGGTTTTGCAATCTGTGCCATCGCAGTTGTAAAATATTAAATAAAAAAATGAAACCAAGGTACTTATAATTTAAAAGTATGACGAATAGCTACAAATACTTACAAAGTTGATTGTACTATTATTTCACATTGAAAACGTATTCTGAATTTCGACGTGAATACGTTACATTATTCAAGTGCCAACTTTGACATTGCATATCTCTAAGAGCGTTGTTCAGTAAAAATTTTTATTAATGGAAACCGATGCTCTGATATGTTACAAATCAAACGCAATTGCTAAATTTTGAAAATCGCGAAAAAAATTTTTGGCTTTTTGGCCAGGTTTTCGGCCAAATGAACCACTGTGCAGCGGTTCCACAGGCAGACACTCTACCCACTGCACCATTTCATCTCTTGAAAGAAGGTTCAAAATTGTAGCATATAAGGAGCATACAATTAACAATTTACTTAATTTTCTTGATTCTCTTCCTTATCATGTATCTTTTCGCATTCAGAGACATTGAAGGTAATAAAATGAACACACTGAATTAAAATAATGCAAAGATAGCACATACTGATCGCGTTTCAGCCCGAAATGCGTCCGAGAAATCGGTTTTTGATTTTTCCGACAGTGTTGCACCATATCAGAAAAATATGAAAAAAATTGAGCATAATAATGGTTACATCAGGTACTTACTGTAATTATTTAAAAATTTTACCTTGAAGATTTCAGTGCAAAATCTATATTTTTCCATGTTTTTTTCGTTTTTGAGTTTTTGCGCGTGACACTTGCAACGGAAGAATCTGAAACTCATTCCTAACCTGTGCAATCATGTTTAGAATGTGTCAGAATTATTTCGACATTTTTGCACATCAATAAGTGGCGAAAATGAGGCAAAAACTGGTTTTTCGAATTTACCCCATAACTACCCTCCCGTATCGGATTAAAACTTCGTGTACAATCGTTTCTTATGGTTACCTATCGAATGACGCATCGTGGAATAAAATAGCTTCAAGGGCACTTTTGACCCCCTTATCCTGCTAGACCCTTTACGTGTATGCATGTATTTACCCCGATTATTATGTCGGCCGCCTACTATAAATGGTATAGCAGGATAAGGGGGTCAAAAGTGCCCTTCAACCGATTTCAATGGGGACGGTCTCATTCGCTAGATAATGCTCGACGATTGATGTCTACAAATTTTTAACCCTGTATCTCGACCGGAAGGGTTGTTATGGGGAAAATTAAAAAAACAGGTTTTTGGCCCTTTTTCCCCATTTATTGAGGCGTAAAATATCCGAAAAAATTCTGGCATATTCTACACGGTACCGGACATGTTGGAGAATTTTTTCAGATTTTTCCGTCGAAGTACCTAAGCGTGAAAAATGGGCAAAGTAAAAAAAACGGAAAAAAGAAGATTTCGTATCGAAATCTTCGAGGTACAACTGGCTGTTTTATATAGTAACAATCTAACACCCACGATTATTATCCCCAATTTTTTTCAGATTTTTAAACCACCTGCGTCATTGTGAAAAAAATCGAAAACCGATTTTTGGGACGTATTTTGATCTAAAACGCAAGAAGTAATTGTTATTTTTGCATTATTTTGATAGAGTATGTTCATTTTGTGCTTTTCAATGTTTCTGCATACAAAGCAATTGCGAGTGAATGCAAAGGATTGAATTGATTCAATTATTTCTTAAGCTACACATTTCCTTATCAGCTAGAAATACGAACGTTCTTTCAATAGCAGCGATGGCGCAGTGGCTAGAGTTCCTGACTGCGGAACCTCTCGAAACTTTTTGTCGCCGGTTCGAGTCCCACGAGGTAAAATATTTTTGTTTTGTTTTAATCATTTACTGCATAACAACAAATACTAATCATTATAATAATCATTTTTCATCAAATAATAATGGGGAAGCTTGAACTAAACTGGGATGCATCGGAAGCGGAAAAATGAACGCATGATATTAAAGAACTGTAATGTACCGACCCTCTGATCAACTAATATATAAGTTAGGATAAGTTCGGATATCTCTATTTAACAGAAAACATATTGTACAGTAGCTCTACTAACATCCGCCGTTCCACAATCACCTCTGACTCACTACCTCAAATCCAGATCTCCTATTTTTCCATCCCAACCTTTCAACTCCCTAAACACCGTCACCGCTCCCTGCCCATCTCCAAAATCACTGCTCTAAGTTCAAAACCTCACTCCACAATTTTCGACCTTCGCCTTGCAGCCACCATTATCACCACTCCCACTCCTTCTCCAAAAATCCCTTAAAACCCCTGTATTCCCTGCCTACTTAGATCATTCTTGCCGTTTACTTACAGTACAACGAATCGCTGTCCGTACGAGTCACGCTAATTAATATAGAAAGTCTAAAAAAGTACAAGTTCTCTTTTATTTGGCGGATCCCGAGTGCGAGTCACATTATTCGCCGTTACAGAACAAAGGGATTTAACAGCAATTAGTTTAAATGTTGGTATAGAACAACAAGTTCATATAGAAGAGCGTACTATGGCGTATGCTGCATGGATGAAATTAGAATAGGTATTTGAACCTAAATCTACAGTTAGAATAATGCAATTAAGAAAACGTTTCTATTATCTTATTATGAAAGAAGCCGAAGATATGTACACATACATATCTAGAGCAATAATTGGTGCAAATCTATTAAGAGAAGCAGGAGCACCATCAAGTAATGAAGAAATTGCATACACTATTTTAACAGGCCTTTCAGATAGTTACGAAGGTTTAAGAACAACACTAGCAAATATGCCTGATGATAAATTTACAAAAGAAGAGATAAAAGGCGTATTACTGAATGAATATGAAAGAAAATCGTCAAGATAAGATAACAGCTGTTGGCAAGTTCTTTATGTAAATAAAGGAGATTCAAGGAAGAAAGAAACAAGTAATATCGTGCAAAAGTGTAATAATATTGTACAAATGTTCGATGCCTGTAAATTCAATTGGAGGAAGTAGATATATTATTACATTTACCGAAGATTACTCAAGAGAAGCGATTATTAAATGCATGAAAACGAAGGATGAAGCAAAACAACATGTAAAGGATTACATAAAATATACATAACGAGAAACGGGAAAGAAGATTAAAAGATTTCGAACGAATAATGATCTGGAATATTGTGATAAAGAACTAATGGGACATTTCAGGAAGATGGGTATAAGACATGAAAAATCTAATATTGAAACGTCTCAAATGAATGGAGTTGCTGAACGGATTAATAGGACACTGATGGATATGGTAAGATCGATGTTAAAATCTGCAGGTTTATCACAGAATTTTTAGGCTGAAGCAGTAACAACAGTAATTTATTTTAAAAACGGAACCAATCCTTCAGGGATTAAAAATGAAGTACCGTTAACATTGTGGACTGATAATAAACAAAGTGTTGGTCATTTAAGAGTTTTTGGATGTCATACGTATACACATTATTACCAAAACAAGGGAGAGGTAAGCTAGATGATAGAGCTATACAATGTATTTTCTTAGGTTACGATGCACAAACGAGAGGATACAGATTATGGTGTAACAAGAAAAGAGGTATTATACAGACAAAACATGTAAGTTTCATAGAAGAAAAGAAGGGTTATGAGTGGATATACAGAGAAAATCTACGAGAAAGAATTTACAGATTTACTAAATATTAATCTGATGAGGAAGAGGAATCAACAAATGAAACAGAACATGAAAAAGAACACATTTTATCGGAGGAAGACATAGAACAGTTAGAAAACTAGTACAAGTATTTATATACGTATGTCCGCAGAAGATGGAGAAGAACCAGAATCAACGGAAGAAAGTAAACCAATAGTGGGGGTAAGTGAACAAATTTACAAATCATGAGGTAGACAAAACGTGTAATTAGGAATCCATATGAATGCAAAGGAAAACCAAAAGAAATAAATGAAACAAATAATAGGTTAGAATCAAATTCTGTAGAAATTATAGAACTACAAAGTGTAACGGAAGCATTAAAACACCACAAGTAAAAGAATGTAATCATCTGTATAATTACCCCTTTTTTGTTTTTGTAGAAACCACTGGGTGATTCTTATAAAGTTTCTCGTCCCGAACACGAATCCGCAAATGAAATTTTTCTATCATCCTCATTTTTTTAAAAAACCGGCTTTTTTCAAAAATGTTTGGATTAAAGAAGCTGGTATTATGTAGGAACTAAAAACGATAGGAAGATCAACCTTGTCTTAAAAAGAAGAGGAATATTTCCTGCGTATATAAGTGTGAGCAGTTGCAATATTCCGCACTTTTTGATGGTAGTAAATAACTGTCAATGTTTAAAAAACAATGGATACGCGTACTGTTCACGCATCAATTTTGCATTCTCACGTAAAGTACTTTTGCCAGCAAAATACTGTTATTTGTTTACAGTGGAGAAAAAAATCGTACTTTAGAAATGAAAGCGTTTTAACGAAAAATGTAATTGGATCGGCACGCATAGACCGATACCGATTTGTATCCTCTGTCCTCCTCGCTCCGGATTATTATTTCTTGGAACTTGGCCCTGCAGTGTGAGGTTACGCACGCCAGCAGCAGGGTTAGGTGGGCTTGGAGGGCAGAGGGTGCAATGACAAACGCGTGACGATGGATGCCATGGCAACGGGTCGAGCTCGTTCGAGAATGAGATCTCGGAAGACACATTTTTTATAGACGTCGAACAGTTAAGAACGCATATAATTTGTACGGCCTTTTGGACACATTGAACTCTTTGCACTTAACACTAAACTTGTACTTGAACACCATTACTTGGACAGCAATAAACAAACAATTTGTGTTAGTACTATAATTCGCGCTTTTATTACTGGCGCAACCATTGGTCCTTCGAGCCGGATATTGTGAAAATTCGACATTGTGACTATCCGTCGAATACTTGTGAAAATTGGACATTGTGACTATCCATCGGATATTGTCAAAATTGGATCTCGTGACAATTCATTGGATTATTGTGACAATTCATTGGATATTGTGACTATTCACCGGATTATTGTGAAAATAATATTTGGACAATCCATCGGATTTGTGAACGGATTTTGTAACATAACATTGGACTATTTATCGAATCTTTGCAACTTTGAACTATAAGGTGGTGATTTGTGACAAGTGCCACGTGAAATTGGACTATACTTCACACAAGGGCACATTCACACGTGTGTGAAGTTAGCATCTCAAGTGTCAGCATCTCACAAATAAACTGCATATAAAATGGCATCCCGTATAGTTCTACAGATCTCAACCAGTTTCAACAATAGTTCCGTCGATTTTATTATCGAAACCGCATTTTGAAAAAAGAGATGCTAACTTCACAAACCGAATCGCAGAATCTCATCAGATTTCACAATTTTGAGGGTACCAGAGGCGAAATTAAAAAAGTTCTACATCCTAAACTTATTCTGCACATAGTTCTACCGGGTTAAAGTAATAAGGATCCATATATGGGTGAGATGCTGGGTTATAACTAGGGTTCCTGTTTACAAGGGAACATCCCGACGTGCCAGCCGCCGATTTTTATGAAATTTTAGTATGATGTAGTACTCGTTAAAATAATCGACACATATTTTTTTATCGGCAATCGTCAGCGTTAAAGGGGTGAAAACCACCCTCAAAGTTGGGACTCTAAAGTATATTTCTATAATAAAGTATAAAGGTATATATTTCTATATAATAAAGTATATTTTACATTTGCGTAAATTGACGAAATTGGCGTCTATCAATAATCAAGAAAATGGTAAAATTTATTTTGCAAAACCTCAATTTCCTTAACCACTTGCGCTATAAAGACGTGCCACGCACGTCGAGATGCTTTTGTTCCAAAACCGAAAGCGACGTGTATACCACGTCGATAGGCATTTAGCGCAGAAACAAAAGCGACGTGTGTGGCACGTCGGCTAACAGTTCAACCGTTCATTATTCGTGGAGCGCGGCACAGCTACCGAAAGTTAACTCGTGGAGCGCAGCACGGCTACCGAAAGTTAAATCGTAGCGCAAGTGGTTAAACAATATATGAAAAATTCGATTTTTTTTTAGTTTTTCCCCCTTAATGCTAATGAATTTTCTTGAGAATTTGTTTATAGAAACTATATGTCCTTTACAAAAATACGGATAAATCAGAATGTTGATTTCTTCACCAGGAAAAAAGTTATTAAACTTGAAATTGTACCATCCGACGCGCGAAATAGAGTGTCTAGAGAAACTATGCAATATTTTATTCAGCTAGAGTGGACTAAAGGTCCCTTTTGATGTTAGACTAATCCGTATTTCTCAATAACAATCAACCTGCAATAAACTTTGCAATACAATTTTCCTGGACACTCGAGGTGACGGTGCACTCACAGTCATCCAGGTGTTCACCACATGACGAGTCCCGTTACCTCTAGGCCCTTCTCGTTTGGAGGGATGGCAAGCGCGGACGACACCTCGTAATTTGGAAAAATCCGCGATTCCCCTCCAAGGAAGTCAATCTCACTTCTTGAATTCACGGTGGGGATAGTTACGCCCAATTTCTTTTCCTTCATTAGGAATGGTCAAATGACGTCCCCACCGAAGAAGTTGAAAAACCATGTCAAGGTCTTTGGAGGGGGACGAACATTACATTTTTCCGGAATTTTAAAAACATAATTAGTAATCATTTATCTTGGACCAACAAACATCTGAACCACTCGTACATTTCACTAGTACTTCAATTATCAATCATTCAACTAGTTTGCAATTATTCTGCCGTGACTATTTTGGTATTCAACCAAGTTTAAAATACTGTTAAATAGTAAATCAGTTTTTTTTTACAACAAACTATCAAAAAATAATTCGTCACGGTTCATTAAGTTGAAGCGAGACTTATCGCGCCTTCGAGCTCAAGATACAAATCGTGCAGTGTAAAAATGCCGTACAACAAGATTATACTGCAGGAAATTTTGTTACAACAAGATTGCATAACTGTGGATGTTTATGGCAAAATTTTACCACCGATAAATTCAGTACATGTACGTGTTGCCAACCGTATGGCACTACGTGGATCGCTTATTCAGCCGCGTCATGTATATACTATTGTCAACGAGGATCGTAACGGATTCCGAACAATGATACTCAAAAGTTTGAAAATAGAAACAGGAAATGTGGATAATGCTGACACTAGCGCTTTAAGCTTAGCTCTGCAAAATGATACGAATGCGTCTTTGTCGGAAAGTGTATTCTCCAAGCAAATAAAATTGGTTGTATCAACTCACAAGTGGTCAGAAATGACACCAAAAAAAAATTTCCAGTGGACGTACATACTGGAAATTTCAAGAAGGATGGTGTGACATCATTGCGGAACGTATATGTCAGCAACATGGATCGACTGACCGCGTCTTTTCATTTAAAAATAATTTGGTAACTCCATCGGCTACTGCAGCATGCTATGCGAAATTTACTGGTTACTGCGTCGAGTGCAAAGCGAAAATAACCGGTCAATTGCAAAAAGTACCAGCAAAGGATGTGAACGTCATATTTGTATGTGATATTGAAAACATTCGACCTGCTCTGCACGAAGGCACGAAAAAACGACAGTTAAGAGGTAAACGTCGTGAAAAAGTGGCCAATCAATTAATAGAACAGAGGAAAGATGCTGTCACTTTTCAACGCGAGGCGGCCCAACAAATGAAAACATTCGGAGGTAAAAATCTCCCTATCGTACCACACGCAGCCACACTTCGAAAAGCAAAAGAGCAGCAATTATTGAAATTGCACGGGTTGGAATCAGCAAATCCGCCCCTTAACTTGTTGAACGAAGCAAAGAATGGCAAATTCGCGGGTTCCATACACACTATAAGCTTACTGCCCTTCTATTGCTTCTACTGGTTGCCTGAACAACAGCAAATTTACACTGCAAGATGCCGACACAATCCAGATTGCATTCTATCGATTGACGCAACTGGAGGAATCGCAAAACGATTAAATACGCACAATCCTCACGTGTTTTTATATCAGTGTATGGTGGTTACAAAAGAGGGTAGTGTCCCCGTATTTCAAATGGTGTCTGCTGATCAACGATCGTTCATAATAGCGCACTTTTTGAAGTTTATTCTGACCAAAGGTGTGCCCCGGCCGCCTATTGTCGTATGCGATTTCGGGCGAGCTTTGGTTAATGCCGTTGCTCAAGAATTTGGCAAATGCAACGATTTGCAAGAATATCTACAAAAATGTTTCAATTGTGTTGTGCGAGGATTTTCTGAAGTTCTGGCAACATATATGAGACTGGATGTGAGCCATTTTGTCGCAATGGTGGCCCGATGGAAATGCCTAAACGTGACGGTGATTGCAGCACGCAGATTCTATATGCGTTGTATTTGCCAAATTTACCAAATGGATAACTTCGAAAATGTAACATCTTACATCGAATCATTGCTCGCTGTAGCATTAAGTGAATCGATTGGCGTCACGGCCGAGGGGAAAGCAGTACCATCTGAAATGCAGATGCAAGCCTTGACCAACGTCATAAAAGGAGTCAACTTAAACGAAATAGAGAGCAATATGGAAAAGATTGATATGGAGACAACCGAGGATAGCGATGTGGAAAATGACGCGATCGATACGGATTGGACCATGTGGGCAAATTCCACATATTTAAAGGCAGAAGCTATTAGAAAAATATCGAAAGAAGGAAGTGTAATAAATGCATTATTCAATCCTGCTTTCGCCCAGCGTGTAAAAAAACAGATGCTCCCTTTTTTGCCACTTTGGACCAACATTATGCGACGTCATTTCGGCAAAGGTGAAAAAGTCGCAACGTCTTCGTCGGTAGAAGCAGAGTTTGCAGATTTGAAAGGTCGTGCCTTTAAAGGAAAATTGCCGATGCGTATCGATAAGTTTGCACTACAGCATTTAGACTACCTCGATGGCAAAATTAAATTCGCTTCCAATCCACGTGATCTGCCGCAAATCTCGAAAAAAGGACCAGAAGAAGAAGGCACCATTCGTGAAGATGCAACTGACCGATGTTTTCAATTTGCTGAAGAATCCGAAATCGATGACGCCACCAACGAATTCGCCTCCAACGAGCAACAAAAACGAGAATTTCAAACACCTATCAACCAGCAATGCGAAGACATTGGGAACAATTTTTCAAGTACCCCTGGACAACTGAAACAAACAGAAAGGTACAAGCAAAACTCGTCGCAAGATATCGGCGACAATACCGATGATGAGGACAATCCACCGGAGAATACCAGTGAGTGCAGCATTTGGAATTTCCGTGAAGACTGGCGTGGAAAAGCTGAAAAGGAATCAAAACTGATCGCAGAATCAAAAGAATCTCCGGTCAAGAAAAAAATACGTAAGTCCTCGTATTTGGACAAGTGTCCAGAATGGGATTATGTGAAAAATACACAAGTTCCAAAACTTCCGTTGTTCAGAAACGGTCTGTTCTGCCAGCCTGTTATTATGGGTGATCTCCGGCTGAATTTGAAAAGAACATGCGCTTTCGATACGCTTTTCCAATTAGTAATGAGCGCAATGGCATCGAATGAAGTGTATTTTAAATCATTGGAGTTGTGTACCAATCAAACTGTCCAACTGGCTCGGAAAATATTAGCGGAAAAGCAGAAAATCTCGGCATCAGATTACCAAGAGCGAGCTGAAATATTGTGGAAAACAGGACTCCTTGAAATGCACTCTTTCACTAGGAAGATAAAACAAATGGATAGCGAGTGTAATGTAGCTCACTTGGCGCAATATATTTTCAGCGATATACCGAGTTGTAAGACAAAAGTTGCCTGTCAATGTGGATACAAAGTACAACATCAAAATATCATTTACGGAATCAACATCGATGTAATCTTGTGGCACGGTTTTGGTTCCATGCAGCAAGCAGTCGATGACGGGCGCGAAACACAGCGAACGTGCCGAAATTGCAAACGACTGCTCGAAGAAAACATCGAATATGGACCACACCTAATTATCGATACAAGTGAAGTAACTAACGATCGATATACTAACAGGAATGAACATCTAAATCACACATTAGAATCCATAGCGAATAATGTGACCATACAAAACAAAATCTACTGTCTAGCAGGTGCCGCACATTGGTCAGCTCGACATTACATAGGATACGCAAAGTCTGGCATGTTTTGGCACGAATATAATGACATAGGACCAACTCATGACCGTGTCAACGCCAAAAACAAACAATTAAACCGCATCTCATTTTGTACACTTTCACAGGTGAAAAGAGTTGACAATAAAGAAATAAAGATTTGTAATGTTCGATCTCTAATTAATTATTAATAGTGAACCATAATTTTTTGCGAGGTTTGACGAATAAAACTTTTTCGGAACTTGTGTAAGGGACTTCCTGTCATCATTTAAGTCCTTCCTACTAAGCAGGAACCCTGGTTATAACCCAGCATCTCACCCATATATGGGATTCTTATTACTTTAACCCGGTAGAACTACATGCAGAATAAGTTTAGGATGTAGAACTTTTTTAATTTCGACTCTGGTACCCTCAAAATTGCGAAATCCGATGAGATGCTGCGATTCGGTTTGCGAAGTTAGCATCTCTTTTGCAAAATGCGGTTTCGATAATAAAATCGACGGAACTATTGTTGAAACTGGTCGAGAACTGTAGAACTATACGGGATGCCGTTTTATATGCAGTTTATTTGTGAGATGCTGACACTTGAGATGCTAACTTCACACACGCCACATTCACCACGTATTTGAATTTTTGAACATTTAAGAAGACATCTGGGTCAGGCCTGAACGCGACTGTGGTCATCGACAGCTGGGATTTTGTCTACTGGATCATCGATCATTTTTCCACCTTCCTACCTTGGTAAGTTCAATCTGTGACAGAACTTTTAAATAATGGGAGCCACATTAAAGGACCTTATTACTAAGCGCGGTAGAGTAAAGGCATCTTTGACTCGTTTCAAGACGGCTTGCACAATTATGGACATTTCCGCGGCGGTACTAGAAGAACGTTTACGTTTGAATTCGGGATTATATCAGCAATTCACGGAACTGCAAGATAGAATCGAGGACTTGATTCAGGGAACCGATGATGAAGCGACGCAAATTCAAGAACGCGAATCTTTTGAAACAATGTATTGCGAAGTATTCGCATCGGTTCGCGAGCGACTTGCATCTCTCAATCCAGAAGGTTTTCGTATGTCGAGCGCCATGAACACTCCTAGTACAACTGCAACACCGAATAGAATAGAAACGCAGGTTAAATTGCCTACTATTGCCTTACCGAGTTTCCACGGATCGTACGGAGATTGGGTACGATTCAGGGACAGCTTTCAGTCATTAATCCATGAAAATGAAAATCTTTCCAATATTCAAAGATTTTATTGTTTGAACTCTGCACTCAAGGGAGACGCTGCGCGGATTATTAAGTTATTGGGTGTTTCTGATGCGAATTACACATTAGCGTGGGAAAGTATTCGATCGCGTTACGAAGACTCGCGACCGCTTATTTACCACCACACGAAAACGTTACTGCGACTGCCAACGATTACGAAACGGACAATTTACGCACTGAGACAATTCACTGACGACTTTAATAATCAGATTCTTGCATTAAAGGCATTAAAAAAAGACATTGAAAACTGTGACTGGCTTATTACATTTTTAATGACGGAAAAACTGGACAGTATTACAAAATCCGAATGGGACAGAAAGCTATTAACATTGACAGACGAACCGACGTTAAAGGACTTCAGCGACTTCTTAAACGACCAGTGTAGATACTTAGAATTATCCGGGTCACTTCGAAACGTGATTATAAGTAATACAATTCCTGTACCTACTGTGAAAACATATCGTGGCACAACGAATTTGAACGTTACACATGTTGCGAACGTACAAGCGACATGCATCTTGTGTAAGGGCAAACATTTTGTACAATCTTGTGAGTCATTGCATAGATTAACGCCTACTGAACGGGTTACTGAGATCCAGAAACTAAGAGCTTGTTTTAATTGCCTCCGTACTGGACACGGAAATAAGCTTTGTTCGCGCGGTACGTGTCGAAAATGCGGTAAAAAACATCACACGTTGCTGCATATCGATGCACCACTACCGACGCAGCAATCAGCTGTTCCGAAGGACGCTTCGGATCCTATTGCACAGTCCCAGGCGCTTACTTCTGCACAGTCTGTCGACAATGCAAACGTAATTCTTTCAACCGCACTTTTATACATTGAGGACTCACACGGTAAGAAACACGAGTGCCGTGCTTTATTGGACTCGGGTTCTCAATCACATTTTATTATCGAGAATTTTAGTAGGAAATTAGGACTTCCTCGCATACTCGTAGAAACGACTGTCTCTGGAATCGGTCGCACTGCCAGTGACATAAAATATAAAAATTCTGTACAATTATCATCTAGATTTTCTGCATTTAATACTACTACCGCGTGCTTGCTTATTGAACAGATTACCGATGAGATGCCGAATGTACCGATAAATTCTGCGTCATATCAAATTCCGAAACATTTTGTACTTGCCGACCCTCATTACGCTCGTCCAGGTAGAATTGACCTGCTCATCGGGGCTGGTCTTTTCTGGAATATTCTTTGTGTTGGTCAGCATAAATTAGGACCAGAGTATCCGTTACTCCAAAAAACCCAATTCGGCTGGGTACTTGCAGGAGCAGTAAACGGACTTGAAGACCATTCATCATCGAAATCCAGAACTCATCTTGTGACAAACGAAGTGTTACAAGATGAATTATCCAAATTCTGGGAGCTTGAACAGATTCCACCTACTCGCACGTTGAACAAGATAACGAGAGAATTTTGTGAGGAGCACTTTTTAAACACGACAACTCGCGATTCCACCGGACGATTTATAGTTAGTATTCCCTTTAAGACAAATCTTTGCAAACTGGGCGAATCTCGTGATATGGCCGAGCGACGTTTGCTATCTTTGGAAGGGAAATTACAAAAACATCCGATTTTAAAACAAGAATATTTCCATTTTATGAAGGAATACGTAGCACTTGGACACGCGACTGAAATTAAATTCTCACCTGAACGAGAAGATTCTATGAACTATTATTATCTACCACATCACGCTGTAACTAAAGAAACGAGTACCACCACGAAATTGCGTGTCGTGTTCGATGGATCTGCAAAAACTTCATCGGGTCTATCACTCAATGAAGTACAGCATGTTGGACCCACCGTGCAAAATGACCTTTTTTCTATACCCTTAAGATTTCGAAAGCATCGGTTTGTAATTTCAGCAGACATCGAAAAAATGTATCGGCAGATTTTAGTGAAACCTTCAGACAGAAACTACCAAAGAATTTTGTGGCGGTATGACATTTCTGCTCCTATTAAAACTTATGAACTTAATACCGTAACATATGGGACAGCTTCTGCACCGTTTTTGGCAACTCGAGCACTTCGTAAGCTAGGTGAGGAAAATCAATTACATTTCCCACTGGCCAGTCGGACGATCATCGACGATTTTTATGTCGATGATCTTTTGACTGGATCAGAAACTATACAGGGAGCCATTGACCTACGTCACGAAATCTCGATGATTCTTAAACAAGGAGGTTTTTCATTGAGGAAATGGGCATCCAACGATTCACGGATATTAATAACTGATACTGGCTCAACTGAACGTAGAATTACTGAAACGGATCACGATCCAAAAACGTTAGGATTATTATGGACTTCAGATACGGATGTGCTTCGATACTCAGTTAAGGTTTCTGATAATTCAAAAACCACAAAACGTACCATACTGTCAGCCACAGCGCAAATTTTTGATCCGCTAGGTTTAATCGGACGGGTCACTATTCAAGCGAAGCTCATTCTGCAACGACTTTGGCAACTGAAAATCTCGTGGGATGAGTCACTACCACAGGACCTCCACTCGTACTGGAGCACCTTTCGTTCAAGTCTTACTACTTTGAACTATTTATGGATTCCGAGATGTACAATTGGACAGAACTTTGAGACGCTTGAACTGCATGGATTCTGCGATGCCTCAGAAGCTGCATATGGAGCATGTATATACATCAGGTGTCATTGTGGAGACGATATTTTTTGCACGCAATTGCTATGCGCTAAGTCTCGGGTGGCGCCCCTTAAAACAATAACTCCCGCGATTGGAACTGTGCGGTGCGCTGCTGTTGGCACAACTATCTGCTAAGGCGAAGGAGAGTTTACAATTGGACTTTGATGTCGAACAGTACTGGTGCGACTCTACGGTAACCCTTGCGTGGATTAAATCTCCTCCCAACAGATGGAAAACGTTCGTGGCAAATCGGACTTCGGAAATACAAACGCTCACGAACGAAAATTGGAACTATGTACCATCTTCGGACAACCCTGCGGACATTATTTCTCGGGGACTGAGTCCCGCCGCATTAGAAAGGGCAAATTTATGGTGGCACGGACCCTCCTGGTTTGCTCAGCCAAGGCATTTATGGCCTTCGCGACAGGTACTTGAACCTACAGACTTACCAGAGACAAAACAGCAACAGAAAATACTGACCGTGACAAAGACGGACGATTTTAACATACTTTCCAGATACAGTTCTTTCACTAAGCTCATACGTATTATTGCCTATTGTTTCCGATTTTATTACAACGCACGATATAAATACTTTGCTCGCAATACAGAAAACCAGGACGAACCACTACGATACGGACCTCTGACTGCAGACGAACTTAACAGATCAGAGATATCTTTAGCTAAACTCACACAAAAACAGGCATTTAAATCGGAACTTGACGCCTTACTACAGGATAGAACTATCGCGACATCGAGTTCTTTGATTTCTTTGCAACCTTTTCTTGATTCGACAAGATTAATCAGGGTGGGCGGTAGACTAAAAAATGCATTAATTTCGTATAAACAGAAACATCCAGTGATCTTACCGGCTAAACACCCCTTTACGAACTTGCTAATAAATTATGAACACTCTCGACTTATGCACGCTGGATGCAATGCGGTCATTGCATCTATTCGGACTCGATACTGGCCTCTTTCTTGCAGATACACCGTGAGGGGTCCCTTAAGAAAATGTGTTTCCTGTTTCCGTGCGAGACCGGTAGGAACCAACTATTTAATGGGTAGTTTACCTGCGTCTCGGCTTACACCTGCACGGCCATTCTTTATTTGTGGTGTCGATTATGCAGGACCCTTTTTTTACAAAGGAACGGACTAGAAGCCGCGTTTCACTTAAGGCATGTTTATGTCTATTTGTATGTTTTTCAACTAAGGCGGTTCATTTGGAACTTGTAAAGGACTTGAGCACTGAGGCATTTTTGAACTGTCTACGACGATTTATTTCAAGGCGCGGTCGTTGTAAGGACATTTATTCGGACAACGGGACGAATTTCTTAGGAGCGCGAAATGTACTGAACGAACTTGGCGCTCTAATTACGAGTACCGATCATATTAAGCAGGTCTCTGATTTTTCCGCGAAGGAGGGCATGCGGTGGCATTTCATTCCTCCGCATGCACCTCATTTCGGCGGTTTATGGGAAAGTGCCGTAAAATCTGCTAAGCACCACTTGATGCGAGTCATAGGTGATACAAAGTTAACTTTCGAAGAATTATATACTGTTCTGTCGCAGGTTGAAGCGTGCCTTAACTCCCGACCTTTATCTCCTTTATCCACCGATCCAACCGATTTAAATCCTCTCACACCTGGACATTTCCTGATCGGTGACCTACTCACTGCATTTCCACAACGAGACCTTACAGATGCGCCTCAGAACCGGTTGTCTCGTTACCAACTACTTTCCCAGATGTTTCAGCATTTTTGGAAACGCTGGCAAAGAGAGTACCTTCACCAGCTTCAACAACGAAACAAATGGCACCTTACAAGGCCAACGAATTTTCAAGCCTGGTGGTCTTAAAGGACGATAATCTGCCGCCTTTGCGGTGGAAACTTGGACGAATAACAGATCTACACCCTGGTGCGGACGGTGTAACCAGAGTGGTCTCCGGCAAGGTTTCAGACGGTATTGTAAAGCGACCGGTGGCAAAAATCTGCATCTTGCCATTCGAGGCTGACGTAACCATTCAGCCACCAGCAGTGCAATCGTCTGACAGTGAAACTAGAGACAATTGAATTAAACGGACTTTAAATTTTAACGTATTATATCTTACTATTTTTTGTGTGGAATTTTATTATTGTTTGTTATAATCTATTGCCGTATTGTATATGTATATGCTTGTAACTCATTCACTTTAGTTTAATTTAGTTTAAGACTATTTATACTGCAATTTAGTTTACATTTCTAGATATATATTTTTCTTTATTTTTATTTCTTTACTAGCATAGTGTTTTGTATAATCTATCGTTTATCAGATTTCATCTTCTATTTTGACGCATTGGATTATTTGGATACCGCGTTGAAAGATACTCTTTCAAGGTGGGCGGCATGGATCGGCACGCATAGACCGATACCGATTTGTATCCTCTGTCCTCCTCGCTCCGGATTATTATTTCTTGGAACTTGGCCCTGCAGTGTGAGGTTACGCACGCCAGCGGCAGGGTTAGGTGGGCTTGGAGGGCAGAGGGTGCAATGACAAACGCGTGACGATGGATGCCATGGCAACGGGTCGAGCTCGTTCGAGAATGAGATCTCGGAAGACACATTTTTTATAGACGTCGAACAGTTAAGAACGCATATAATTTGTACGGCCTTTTGGACACATTGAACTCTTTGCACTTCACACTAAACTTGTACTTGAACACCATTACTTGGACAGCAATAAACGGACAATTTGTGTTAGTACTATAATTCGCGCTTTGTTGGATATCACTTAAAACTATTTGTATACAAAGGCAACAACAAATTATTTGTACAATGTTTCATACAGTTAAGATAAGTAAGTCCGTATATTCCATCCTGCAAAACAAGATGACGCAGAAAAACATTGAATCACCGAGCCTAAACGTCACCCTTGAGGCCTTACTCATAGACGCCTAGACTTCCAGCTAAGACCCCAAATTTCCACTGAACGCTTCCAACCCCCACTACTCCAAAATAAGATATAAATATATGTCCTCAGTAGAGACGCCAGCTTTTTGGTCATAAGAACGCATAACTTTCGGTTCGGAGGTATCAACGAATTTGTTCAACGATTAGAAGTAGTCTGAAACTATTGTCCTAGTGTAAGATTTCGTGTAGAGAAGTTGGCAAGAAATAAAATCAGTTATTTGAAACCAATACCGAAATCCAACATAAATATTGGCGACGAGGATCGGGATGTTCAGCACTCTAACTACTGGAAGAAAAAGTGAAATTAGCAACTTCACTCCTGGCGTTTAAGTGGCAATTTTCATATTGCGAAACTGGACAACGAAGACGACATTACACACAGGACCACGACACTCGATACGGAAAAACACTGCAACCTGGGCGAATACGAACTGGAACTAGCAACTCCAGCACCGATTGCACAAGTACTTCCTATCGTCGTGAGGAGAATAGTTTTCTAGATACTCGTTGTTTTTGACAATTCTTCCTTTCCTTACCGTTATTAAATCCTATGATCATGGCTCAAAACCAAGTTGCGACTGCACCCCGTGCTAGTCTTGAATTTCTTACAAAATTAATTCCTGATACATTTGATGGTGATCGGTTTAAAATTCGAAGTTTTATCAAACAAGTAGATGCGATTTTCGAAAACGCTCATGAATCTCAACGATCCCTTCTATTATTATATGTCACAAGTAAAATTACTGGAAAAGCTAGAGAGCAAATCGACATACATTGTAATTTAACAACATGGGAAGAAATTTCAGAATTATTATTAAGCCTTTATCAAGATAAAAAAACACTTGATCAGCTTCTTGAGGAATTAAATTCGGTGAGACAAGGCAAAACAGAGAATATTTCCCAATTTTTCCAAAGATTAGAAGTGTAAGAATGTGGTGTATTTCAAACACCGGCGACACGTGGTCCCCTTTAGTGGTATTTCCGGTTGCACTACGCGCCACCACCGTCTGCGGAACGCGCCTTTTCTTGTGCAGTTGTAACACGACGCATTACCTGTCGGCACATGTAAAACACGCAGCATTCATTTAATTAAAACCGTTTTGTTGTAGACACGTAGTGTTCTGGTCCCCTTGTCTCCCTCCCTGCGTATTACCTGCCAACAAGAAGATCTGTCGTCTAGAATATTAGCCGCGGTCCATGCATCTAATTTAGAAGAAGATACTCTTGCGGGACGAATCGCGATGATAACTGATATGACATTAAATCGCTTTATTTATCATACTCATCCTCAAATATCACAAATGCTTCGCTATAGAGAGTTTAAAACTATCAATCAAGCTTTTACTGCTGCTACTGCCGAAGAGAAAGCCCTGAGACCACGAAATGAATATACACAAAAATGCATTTATTGCAATCCAACAAATCATTCCAGTGACGACTGTCGCTTCAAAAATTTCAAACCTATAAATCATTCTAGACAAATTCATTTTACCCAACGACAATCCAATATCAGAACTTCAAATTCACAATATAAAGATTCAGAACAAAATCGGTATTTTAATAAACAATCTAATAATCAGGTCATTCAATGTACTTATTGTAAAAAGTCGGGTCACTCTATAGAAGAATGCATAAAAAAATTCTTATCGAACGTTAAAAGAAATAGGAACAGTCAAAATAATTTCAATTCTCATAATCAACAATCTATCAATTTTCACGAATCCGAGATGCAATCATCTAATTTTTCTACTGCATCCCCTAGTACCTCTCAAATTAATATCACATCCGGAAACTCGCAAAGACAATGTAGAATACCACATTTAAATTATATTAATCCTCATAAAAGAAACGATTACTCCGTTCCACAAACTGATACAAAGAGAAAGGAACAGCTCATCGTAAATGACTTTTTAAATTTTGCTCATATTAATTTTAACAATAACGACTTAACATATATATTAGTCGAATGTCCTTCAGCGAACTCGCCTGATAAGGTTCTCAAACTTCTTATAGACACGGGAGCCTCCGTTTCTTTGATAAAAAAGGGAAGTCTTAGTAGATATCGAATTATCAATGATAAAACTATAATTTTAACGGGCATAAAAAAGAATGCACCTATTCAAACTCATGGAGAAGTTCAAATCGAATTAGAAATTCATCGAAATAAATTTCTCGTTGCTCTTCAGTTAATCGATGATAATGATGAATCGAATATACCATTTGATGGCTTATTGGGTAATGACTTTTTTAATACTAAAAATGCTGAAATATCTTATAAGCATAATTCTATAAAAATTGATTGTATCCCATTTTCCATTCCCTTGAATTTTAATACGACTCAAAAGTCCGAAGGAATTATTACTATCGGATCAAGATCAGAAATAATTGCGAAATTTAAAATAAATAACCCTTACAATCTTAAAGAAGGTCTTATTCAAGCCGAAATTTTAGATAGAGAAAAAACACTTCTGATCCCGAACGCTATTGTGAAAGTCACAAGTAATAATGAAGCCCTTATCACTATCGTGAATCGGTCGACAGAAAAACAATCGTTCGTCAAACCCTCTATCGAAATCGAACCTCTACCTCAAAAAGCCCAAAATTTTAATCTATCTAAAGGAAATATGATAGAAAAGGCAAATTGTATTAAATTGTTAAATGAAAATCTACGCCTTGATCATCTCAATGTAGAAGAAAAGTTGTCAATCAAAAATTTATGCGAAGAATTCGAAGATATATTTTTCCTTCCTAATGACACTTTGACTGCAACCGCAGCAGCCACGCATGAAATTCCCACTCATGATAATATTCCTATTCATGTTAAATCTTATCGGTACCCTGAAATTCATAAAAGTGAAGTCTCGAAACAAATGGAAAAAATGCTAGCGCAAGGAATCATAAGACCGTCCACTAGCCCATGGTCTAGCCCATTATGGATAGTTCCAAAAAAGATTGATGCCTCAGGTACTAAGAAATGGAGAATAGTAATAGATTATAGGAAGCTAAATGAAAAGACTATTGGTGATGCATACCCATTGCCAAATATCGGAGATATTTTGGATCAATTAGGTCATGCGCAATATTTTACCACATTAGATCTCGCAAACGGGTTTCATCAGATCCCTATGGATCCTAAGGATTCGCCGAAAACAGCTTTTTCTACACCCGATGGGCATTTCGAATACAATCGTATGCCATTCGGATTGAAAAATGCTCCGGCTTCTTTCCAAAGGATGATGAATATCGTTCTAACAGGATTAACTAACAAGCAATGCTTTGTTTATCTTGACGATATTGTTGTATACGGATCGAATGTAGAGGATCATAATAAGAAATTAGCTAATGTATTTTCAAGATTACGTGAGAATTCTCTTAAACTTCAGCCTGATAAATCTGAGTTTATGGAAAAATCATGTCAATATTTAGGACACGTAATTTCAAGCGAAGGCGTTAAACCGAATCCTTCTAAAATTCAATCAATCCAAAAACTTCCACGTCCCCAAAATCCAAAAGGTATAAAAATATTTCTAGGGATGACCGGTTTCTATCGAAAGTTTATTCCCAATTTCGCGACAATCGCTAAGCCTTTAACAATTCTATTAAAAAATGATACCCCTTTTAATTGGAATGAACCACAAGAAAATGCATTTCAAATACTTAAATCTACTCTAATGAGTGAACCAATATTACAGTACCCCAATTTTTCCCAGCCATTTGTCGTTACTTGCGATGCTTCGAATGTAGGAATTGGTGGTGTACTATCGCAAAATATAAATGAGAAAGATTTACCAGTAGCATATTATTCAAGGACCTTAAATACTGCAGAACAAAACTACTCCACAATCGAGAAAGAGTTACTCGCGATAATTGATACGGTTGAGCACTTTCGACCATACCTATATGGACGAACTTTCTCAATATATACCGATCAGAGACCCCTTCAATGGTTAGTAAATTGCAAAAATCCATCTTCCAGGCTCGTTAGATGGCGATTACGTTTGAATGAATATGAATATACAATTAAATACAAGCCCGGTAGAATTAATTCAAACGCGGATGGTTTATCACGTCTTTTACCAGAAGCGGTTAAAGAAGCATCCGTCAACATTATCCCCAACCATAATAAAACGTATCAAGACTTTGTTAAGTTTCACTATACTAATGAAAAGATATTTGAATTTGAACGTGAAAATAACGCTTTACAAAAAATTAGCGATCCAATTATAATTTTTTGGTCTCAAGATTTAGACGAAAGTAATATTTATTCCAATTACGTCCAATCAAATTTCAATATGGACGAAGCCAAACCATTTACAAATGGATTGAATATGTTAAAGAGTGAAAAACAAACATTATATATTTTATTTGCTAAGAACTTACATCATGATAGAATCGAATATAAAAATATTTTTGAATGTCTAATCACACTAAAAAATTCAATCAAAGAAAAAACCTTTGTTCTTGTTCCTCCGGAGAAAGGGAACGGCGTCAAGCCGCATATGTTAAATGAAATGTTAGCTTTTATTTTTCCTCGTAATAAAATAAAAATTCTCAATATCGCAAAGGTAATTCCGGAAAACCAAGATGAAGTAAAATCTATATTAAAGGAATGTCACGATAGCAAATTAGCAGGATATTTTGGATTTAATAAAACTTATTCAAAAATAAAAGAGCGCTACTACTGGTCTACAATGAAACAAGATATTAAAAATTATATCAAAAAATGTCGTTCTTGTCAATTAAACAAAACTAATTTTAAACCAACAAAACAACCAATGGAGATAACGACTACATCCGAAACACCATTCGAGAGACTCGCTATTGACGTAGTAGGCCCTCTTCCATTAACCGAGAGAGGAAATCGTTTTATTATTACTGCTCAAGATGATTTTGAAGCAAGTAAAAAGTACTACGATCGCGACACTAGACTTGTAGAATTCAATGTGAACGACCTTGTAAAAATGAAAAATGTGAGTATTAAGTTCGGATTATCGAAGAAACATTCTCAAAAGGCTAATGGTCCTTATCGAATTACCCAAGCTTTTCCAAATAATACAGTAGAAGTCCAAATTGGCAAAAAGAGAAAGAAATATCATACTAATCTGCTTAATCTGTATTTTCCAGATGAATATGACAATTCTATTCCTCCCCCTATTACCCCTCCTAGTATCGAGTAGTTATTATAAGAATCAGCCGCTTAAAAATTCTGGTGGCATTTTTTATAATAAGAAGGGTATAGCTCAAATTAGTAATTCTAAGTTAACGTTATTAACTCATATTAATACTACCTACCTAAGTGATGCTATTCGCATATTACATGAATATTTTATAAAAACTCAAGATATTTGCGAATTAACTCGTAATGAACAGTCTCAACAAAATCATATCAATTATCATTGCGATCGAACTCTCAAAATTATTGAGAACGAACTAGATGATATAGATGAAAAGCACAGTATCTTGCAACAATTGAGTAGACAGTCGTCGATTAGGAAAAAGAGAGGACTCATAAACGGCGTTTCGTATGCATTTAAATGGATTTTCGGCATACCTGATGCCAATGACGCTCAATATTATGAAGATAGTATCAAAGCTCTAGTAAATAATAATCGACAAACGCAAACACTCCTCAAGTCGCAGATACAAGTGATAGCTAGTACAATTAGAAACTTTAATAATTCTATTTCTTCCTTAAAACACCAAGAAGCAACTATGAACGAAAATGTCAAAATGATTAATCAGTTCACAGTCCAAACAAATACACACTTATCTCGATTATCATTAGAAAACACAATTACTCAACAAGTCGCTACGCTTCTTACTCTTGTAAATCGTATTAGTCGCGAACATACCCGATATATCGAAGCAATCAATTTAGCCGAACATAATATTATATCCCCTTTGATTATAACTCCTGATATTTTATACGAAGAATTAGGAAATTACAAAGGAGAATTAAAATTAATAATGGAACCGGAACCGCAAAATATTCGAACATTCTACAAATTGATTCAACTTCATATGATCACATCTAACGACATAATTATTTTTGCTCTTAATATTCCCTTGGTTCGAAAAATGATTTTTGATATTTATGAACTTATTCCACTTCCAATTCGCCACAATCAATCATCATTTTACTCTTACATTATTCCTCGAAACAATCACATCCTTTTGTCACATTCTAAAACACAAGTCACCTTCCTTAAAGAACTGTCAGATTGTATAGAGTACCTACATCAACTATACCTCTGCCACGATCTTCACACAACGCAAGTGACGATCCAGCCAATCTGCGAAATCGATATGTTGTCTCCACACATCAAGAAAATACCAAACGATTGTGAAACCAAAACTATAAAGGCCACAATCGAAACATGGAAATACATTTCCAACAACGAATGGATCTATATTCTCAAGATAATCATATGGAAGATGTCACGTTAGAGGACACTGGAATTATTCGTCCACAGAACAACTGCAAGGGTTACACACATCTCTTTGCCCTTGAAACCAATTATAAAGCCAAAAGGAACATTACCCATTACGTTCCAAATATTAATATTATAAACGATGATTGCTGCATTCTAAACCCGCACTTGCAAAAACTAAAATCGTTGAAATTAAAAACTATAGATTTAGCTAATGTAGATCTCTCAGATTTAAAATACGCTAATAAGAAACTCAACGAATTCGACGAGATCATTACAAAGCAAATAAATCAGCCATTTATAGTTACACAAGCCAAGTGGTACACTATTGTCCTTGGACTAATTGGTGCAGTCATAATTTTCCTAATTTTGAAGAATTGCTCCAGATGCCTTTATTGGATTCGACGATTATGCTGTTCCACTATGCATCCAGTTACGGGACAAGTATCACCACCCATCATAAAGAACTTCGTGAATTGTAACTTTGATTCTGCAATAAAATCAAGAGAAGCAACAATTTACGACGTCTCGCCCAGACGTTCATCAACAACGGAAGCCACTCCAAGACTTCTCGAAGAAGAAAACTCAACAGTACCAATTGCATACATGACTAGATCTAAAACCCGCAAAAGTACTACTCCACTGTAATATTTTTATTGAATTGTATACTAATTTAATAGTGTATTTAGAAGTTAAAGTTATATTATTCATTATTGAATTGTATACTAATTTAATAGTGCATTTAGAAGTTAAAGTTATATTATTCATTATTATTAAGAAAACTCAGATCACTTCCTTGTAAACTTTAAATACCCATATCTAACACATAATGTAATAATTATTATTTTAATTTGTTACCTTTAATCTGTTATTCAATATAAAATTATTATACTGTATCATATATATCTATAACAATTGCCTATTTTAGATTAATCTTCGTTTATAAATATTTATAATCCAACGTTTTATATATCTTATGATTATATATATCTTAGGCTCATTGTCGATTACTCTCCAATCTTAAGGAGGAAGGTGTTGGATATCACTTAAAACTATTTGTATACAAAGGCAACAACAAATTATTTGTACAATGTTTCATACAGTTAAGATAAGTAAGTCCGTATATTCCATCCTGCAAAACAAGATGACGCAGAAAAACATTGAATCACCGAGCCTAAACGACACCCTTGAGGCCTTACTCATAGACGCCTAGACTTCCAGCTAAGACCCCAAATTTCCACTGAACGCTTCCAACCCCCACTACTCCAAAATAAGATATAAATATATGTCCTCAGTAGAGACGCCAGCTTTTTGGTCATAAGAACGCATAACTTTCGGTTCGGAGGTATCAACGAATTTGTTCAACGATTAGAAGTAGTCTGAAACTATTGTCCTAGTGTAAGATTTCGTGTAGAGAAGTTGGTAAGAAATAAAATCAGTTATTTGAAACCAATACCGAAATCCAACAGCTTTTATTACTGGCGTAACCAGTAATAATAGAAAATTATAATGAAACTTACGGTGAGAAGACTAATATTGAAATTATCGGACCGAAAAAATATATAGGGTGTTTTATTTGATTAGTGCAAAAATACTAATAATGACGTAGTTTAGACTTCAGATAGATTTGAACTATAATACAAATTGAATGGAATGAAAAGTTAAAGTAAAATAAAGGTTTATAGAAACGAAAGACAAGAAGCAAAGCAGATGGCATTTCATTGCCTATACTTGTTAGAAGTTTTGTGTATAGAATAAGTCTTTGAAGATGCAAGAAAAAGTAAATGGTTGGAGTGCTAAGTTAATGGGAATATACTGTATCAAAATGGCAATAATAGTAAGAGGACATTTAAATGTCTAGGTGTTACCCTTAAAATAGGGAGAATAGATAACTGAAGATCTATCGGGAAAAAGTCAAGAAAGCGTATAGCCGGATAAGAGGGTCAAAAGTGCCCTTGAACCGAGTACAATGGGGAGGTGTCATTCGGTAGGTACCCGGAAAAAAACATTGTGTGCCACATTTCAACCCTGTATCGTGACCGGGAGGGAAGTTATGGGGAAAATTAAAAAAACCGGTTTTTGCCCTATTTTCCCCGTTTATTGAGGTGCAAAAAATTCGACAAATTTCTGACACATTTTAAATGCGAAAATACATGTTTGAGGTTTTTTCAGATTTTTCCCTTAGAAAGTCTAACAAGGGAACTAGCCGAGGTGTCCGCCTCCGATTTTAATGAAACTTTGCAGATTTGTTAAGCACGTGAAAATAATCGATACCTATTTTGTTTATATCGGCTAAGTCGCACATTTAGAGGGTGAAACCACCCTTCAAAGTTTCGACACTTTTTCTTCTTTCGCTTATAACTTCAAAACGGTTAATGATAGAGATTTACGATAAATGTGCGAAATATTTACTTTTTTGCGTACTAAACGCCCATGGAATTTGAAATTTTATTTGACGATTTTTTCTTAATTTTTTATTAAAAAATGCAAAGTTTTTCGTTATATGTTTAAAGATTGCGATGCGATTAAACTGAACTTTTTTTAACACGTTGAGTACCACGCGATTTTATAAGGAAATCCCCGTCAGGCCACGCGCGCTGCTGTCGCGGCCTGAACGAAAAGTTGTGTCAGTCAGTGGTGACTGACGCGGCCTGAACGGAAAGTTCAGTGTCAGTCACCGATGACTGACGTGGCACTCAACGTGTTAAAGGATAGAGTAATAAAAATAAAAGTTATAAGTTTTTTTGTTTTTCCGTAATTTACTCTGGAGTCGTGAAATTAACCTTTTTCTTTTGCCACTTTACGTTACTATATGTGATAAACGAGTGACAATGGACAAAATGTATTATGTAACAAATGCTTCCCTTGTACTGTAGAATATTATTGTTTTTGTAAAAAATCAAAATCAAATTTTTGTTTGTTTTATAATACAACATGTAGGCCGTGCAGATCCGCCACAATGCAGTAATCGTAAATTATCGTAGATACCAAGAAATGTCATAAGGAAGAGTTTTATGGTTTTTTACGTACAAAAGGAATATGTTTACAAATTGTTTAAAACATAATTTATTTATAAGAAAATAATTAATTGCGCGGTGTTGTGCGACGCGTAGCGAGTAACAGAGTTATCGTAATTATCATAGTGTTCTACAAAAATACATCTTATCGCTAATCAATTACATCGCATACAAAATAGCTCAAATGATTAATTGAGGTACTTTTCCATCTTCCAATATTTTGTGAAGTGTTATAGATAGTGAAGTGAAATTTATCTCTGTTTAAAATAATGGAGATAATAGAAATTAATAAAGACAAACAACGATATATCTAACTTCAAACAGCTCTATAAACGGAGAACCAAGTGCGAGACTGCAGTGTTGACAGAATTGGCAAGTGCTATTGAACTGAACGCGCAAAACCATTATGGCAAAAATCAATCCTATAAATATAATTAATCTTCTATTGGCTACTTTTTGTAGCAATGGTACGCTTCACACTCCAGTTACAGACTCGGAAATACAGGTGAAGGATGTTTTAGCAAATATTCTTCATAGTGCTATAGAAGACAGTTCATTTGAATCGGAAGAATCTATACAATTAGGCTTTGATAGTAACATTGGAGTCCCTGATGCGTCTGCGGTTGAAGATATGCACATAGAAGTTGATGAAGAACATGGTCGCCCTCCTCTATATGCGAAAAAAATGAAGATACTGTAGATTTTGATTATAAAAAAAATGCTGTTGAACATTGGACGAGTGGAAAAACTGGAAGGCGTACTTTATCATCAGTGAAAACCGTTTTAAAAAAGTTATATCACAACGGCAATTACGACGGTGGATGAAACAAGTACAACGAGGCGGAACTCATGCAGATAAGTTATTACGTGTAAGCGCCTATACATTACAAACCTTTTCTGAGGCCATGGATAAACAATTAACAGTGCATGACGTAGATTTACAACGTTGGGCTTTAGTCGCCCAAAGAGAAATTGGGCTTGAAGGATTTGTAGCTTCTCCGCATTGGTTGTCGAATTTTAAACATATGCACGGAATTGTATCACGCAAGATTACAAAATTCATCACGAAACAGGGAATTCATCAACAGGAAGAACAAAAGGTCCAAAGTGCGCTTTTTGTCGACGATGTAAAAGTGCAATTAACAGTATATGGGCCAGAAAATATATACAATTCTGATCAGAGTGGGTTTAACTTGGAACTTCACTCTGGTCGCACATTAGTCCACCGAGGTTGTAGAAAGGTTGAAAGTGTGGTACAGCCAGTGCCACCGACAACGCACAGTTATATAATTCAACCTACGATATCTGCTAGTGGCAAATTACTTTTACCTCTTTTAGTCGTACTCAAGGAAGTCACCGGAGAGTTTGGATCACGAATAAAAGAAACCATGTTCAAGGCGAAGAACATATTTACTCTGGCATCAAAATCAGGAAAATTGACAACAGCACATGCAAAAACTTGGTTACAAGAAGTATTTCTTCCTAATGTTGGCCCTATAAGCATATTACTATTGGACTCATGGGGAGGACACTGCTCCAGAACAATTTCTGAAGCAACTCCAGAAAATAGAGAAGTAATACATTTCGTGATACCTAAAGGCACAACAGGAAGTATTCAATCTTTGGATGTATATGGATTTCGTGTATGGAAAAATTTCGTAAAATATTTCTCGGACATGGTTTTGCTTATGGATTATGATATTAATCTTCATTTGAGAGACAACATCATAAAGTTACAATCGTTCACGCATAATCAGTTTTTATCGCCGAGATTCATAAACCTTTTTAAATCTGCTTGGTTTAAGAGCGGGTATATAAAAGAAAGGTCACCGGAATTTGAAAACCCTGCACAATTTTGTTTCCAAACAAATACAGAACCTATATGCAGTATATGTGGCAAACCTGCGATTATTACATGTGCGTGGTGCAAAAAATCACTTTGTATTCAACACTTCTTCGAGGAGTATCATTTTTATGAACTATATGTTTTATAGAAACTGTAACAGTACACATATTTTAAATTAACCAATTAAATTAGTTGCTTTCTTATAAATAAATTATGTTTGAAACAATTTGTAAACATATTCCTTTTGTACGTAAAAAACCATGAAACTTTTCCTTATGAAATTTTTTGGTATCTACGATAATTTACGATTACTGCATCGTGGCGGATCCGCACGGCCTACGGATTTGTATAATAAAACAAAAAAATTTTACTTTTGATTTTTTACAAAAACAATAATATTCTACAGTACAAGGGAAGCATTTGTTGCATAATACATTTTGTTCATTGTCACTCGTTTATCACATATAGTAACGTAAAGTGGCAAAAGAAAAGGGTTAATTTCACGACTCCAGAGTAAATTACGGAAAAACAAAAAAACTTGTAACTTTTATTTTTATTACTCTATCATTTAAAAAAAAGTTCGGTTAAAATCGCATCGCAAGCATTAAAGATATAACGAAAAACTTGGCATTTTTTAATAAAAAATTAAGAAAAAATCGTCAAATAAAATTTTAAATTCCATGGGCGTTTAGTACGCAAAAAAGTAAATATTTCGCACATTTATCGTAAATCTCTATCATTAACCGTTTTGAAGTTATAAGCGAAAGAAGAAAAAATGTCGAAACTTTGAAGGGTGGTTTCACCCCCAAAATGTGCGACTTAGCCGATATAAAAAAATAGGTATAGGTGCTCAACAAATGTGCAAAGTTTCATTAAAATTGGAGGCGGACACCGCGGGTAGTTCCCTTGTAAGTGCATAAAATGAAAAATCGAAAAAAATCGAAAAAATGTCGATTTCGCATACAAATCTTCCGAGCACAACTTTTTCCTTTTTGCAGTAACAATCTGATATCATGATTGTTATGCGCAATTTCTTTCAGATTTTTCGGTTTGGTGCGTCATAGTAGAAAAAAAATCAAAAACCATTTCTACGTCGCATTTCCATAGTCCATAGTTAAAACATTTTGAAATGGCTACTGAATATTGTTATGTAGTTAATAATTTTTTAAAAATGATAAAAAAACTAAGTCCCCCTTGGGGGATGCGAACTCATGACAAAAAGTTTAGCGGCCCCGCAGGCAGACACCATAGCCATTCTGCTATTAACTTGCTTGAAAGAAGATTGCAAATTCCAGCAGATAAGGAACATACCATTTTCAATTCATTTAATTAACTCAATTCTCTTCATTAACGGTAGCTACTTCGAATGCAGAAACATTGAAAATCATAACATGAACATAGTGTATCAATGGAATGTAAAAATAACAAATACTGTTCGTGTTTCAGCGGGAAATGCGACGCAGAAATGGTTTTTGATTTTTTTCCACTATGGCGCACCAAACTGAAAAATCTGAAAAAATTGAGCATAACAATCATGATATCAGATTGTTACTGTAAAAAGGAAAAACTTGTGCTCGGAAGATTTGTATGCGAAATCGACATTTCTCCGATTTTTTTCGATTTTTCATTTTTTGCACTTAGACTTTTCAAGGGAAAAATCTGAAAAAACGTCAAACATGTATTTTCTCATGTAAAATGTGCCAAAAATTTTTCGAATTTTTTGCCCCACAATAAACCGGGAAAATAGGGCAAAACCGGTTTTTCGAATTTTCCCCGTAACTACTCTCCCGGTCACGATACAGGGTTGAAATTTGGCACACAATGTTTTTTCTGAGTACCTACCAAATGACACCTCCCCATTGTAATTGGTTCAAGGGCACTTTTGACCCCCTTATTCGGCTATACCCTTTAGAAACCTATCAACCTTTCATCATTGCCCAATATGTGAAAAACACATGTGTACTGGGTTAGACAAAAATACAATATCTGGAACTGGAAATAGCTTTAGTAGAAGAATTTCTATTGTAATGCTGATGTATTTTGTTATTTACCACTGTTATAACTGTTACAGAGTAATTTTAACAGATGTATATTACTTCATAAATTTAAGGTAATATAGTTGTAAATAAAGTAATTACTTGGACAATTTTAGTTTCATCTGCAATTTTATATTAAAAATTGTATCATATCTTTATTTGCCATATCATCCATTTAAAATGTTATTGCACACACATTCAATTTATTTATTTAAGATTTCATACACATTGAAACTGGAAGGTATATACAAAGATAATTTATAAGCTTAGCTTTAATTTGAAGGGTTAAGGAATTGATAGCCTTTACATGTTATGCCACCGATAAGATAAATACAGTTTTACTCTGCGATAATAGAAATATAAAATAAGAATGTGATTATCGATTCAAATATATGTAACATCGTGGTCAATTTGCAGAACAAATGTATTTTATATATATTGAACAATTTGCACTTACTAGAAGTATGGTTCTAGTTATCACCTGCATTTTCTATTCTAGTCTCTGTGTCGCACATATTATATGTTTTCAAACATACAATAGGTCATTATTGATATCTTTACACAATTTATCTTTATCATTAGTTGGATTTAGAAGTAAAAAGATTTCATAAGACTGTAAATGATATTTCCGGAATAATTAGTGACATGAGCCGACTGACCTTTTCCATAATTCAGTGCCAACTATCATAAATTGAACACCTGTGTTTAAAACAATTACATACTGTTGCCAGACATTTTAACAGTCAGTATCATGCTAAGGGAAAGCCAATATTATATAATAATATATGTTAAATTTCTGTGCAGGCGTGCACACACATATTTATTATGTTGCTCAATTTTCTGAGTTTCTTATAATAAGTTACTTAATTTATCTCAATAACTCATTTTGTAAAACAAGAAAACTATAATTTTCTTTTGAAACATTATTCTTCTTCCATTTTTTGTATATCTGTTATTTATTAGAAAAGCATTAGAAAATAATAATTTTATTTTACTTCATATACACGGATGCAGAAAAGCAAAGATGTAATAGGTCTGCACTAAAGGATGGAAAAAATAGTATGGAGGATTGTAATAAATGTTACCAAATTTATGTGGAAAGTACATAAATAGCATTAAGTTAAATAAATTAAATGAATAAAATAAAAACTTGTATTATTTACGACACAATACAGTGTGCCAGTAAAGAAATATTTGTTTTAATGAGGCAAGTATGTAAATATGCAATAGATATCAATATTTTTTAATTAGAATAATATATTTTCATTACTATAGTAATAGATCTGACAATAAGATACACAAGTTCTCTACCGTGCATAATATGTTGAATGTTGGATGTTTGGAAGCTTTATGAAGATGTAATAAGATCAAAGTTTAACATATACATGTTTATTTTATGTTATGAAACATACAAAAACGAATGTTAAAGTATTGACTTAAACTGATAGTCATTAGCATTTGAATGACCTTGTAACCCGACCCCTGAGAAGATTTTACATTACTAACTACCTTAAGTTTTGTATTTCCATATTTTGTGATAATAAACTGACACATATCATTATTAGTTGTTTGTGGATAGTTTATAAGTATTACGAAGATATTTTAATTATTAACACGTTGAGTGCCACGCGATTTTATAAGGAAATTCCCGTCAGGCCACGTGCGCTGCTGTCGCGGCCTGAACGAAAAGTTGTGTCAGTCAGTGGTGACTGACGCGGCCTGAACGAAAAGTTCATCGTAGGTCGTATACGCCCCACATGGCACGGAACGTGTTGACTAACCGTCATACTTTACTTACACACACACACACACACACATAATATATTAATAAAATATATTAATATGACTTTGTTTGTGGAAGGCAATACCGTATGTAAAACATCATATTGTTTGCCGAACAATTTTTTTGTAAACTGTATAACCGTCAATTTGAAAAGTATAACTGACATTGATAATAATCCATCAATGACTGTAAATTTTTCAATGGAGAACTGAGAAAGTTGATAGTTAAAGTAAGACTTACTCCAGTATATAAGATCGGTGGATTTGTTTCTGGTGCTGGAAGAGATGCTGTGGAAAAACACCGTGATGCACGAAGTTTCCTTATTAATCGCAGCATGGTTATTGTTTTCGGTAGAAACTGCTTTCGCTACGTTGGCTGATCTATTTCCAAAGACCTTTATCAATCGCTATCTATCGGTATCAATCAGTATAAATCGTTTCAGTATTACACGAGTAAGATTGCACGGCCTACCCTAGTCCCTCTGATCTCCTCTCACTGACTCTCACTGTCGGATATAACTTCGTCATATGCATTACTTCCCTGCTGTGTCGCAAGAGGCGGTAATGTAGAACGAATTTACTGCACTCTGTATCAAATTTCAAACTGGTGGATTATGTCAACAAAGAATAATCGTACTGAATTTAGTAATTGTTTTAACACTTTGGAGAATTATTCGCTACGTAAAGTTTGTTTAATTTTATTCAACACAGCACATGGTTTTTCTTTCTATGAAATTGAAATGTGCTCATGTGAATGTATTATTCATATATCTACATAAAGGTAACAATGATTATGAATAATTGAATTTCCAGACCAAACTGATCAAACCTGCCCAATTGTCGCGACTACACGATGCCGTTAAATATGTTTACTTCGGGTTTTAGGTGGCAAACTAATTGGTATACAATACATGTACGTATGTATCTAAATGCATATAATGTTTCACCAATCCTAAAAATCTGAAAAAATTACACATTAATAATCATTATATGCTTAAACAGCCGTAACAATATAAATGTGGTCAAATAAATAATTATGTCAGTATTACAAATAAATATCCGCTTTTCATTTGTCGTTTGTTTTATATGAAACACTTTTGCAAAAAATCTAAAAAAAATTCTAGATTCATACACATAGTAAGCTCCAAAAGCTGTAAAATTTTGAATGCGGTCACATGAATAATTAAGCCAATAATATAAACAAATGTTGATTTTTAATGTTTTAACTGCGTTCCACCACTCCTAAAAATCTGAAAAAATTGCACATCAATATTTACGGTATGATGCAAATACTGTAAAAATATAAAAGTAGTCACTTTATATTTTGAATAAAAAATTAATGTTTTTAAACTTTTTTAACTTTTTAAAAATTTATATGTCAACCAAAAATCTGAAAAAATTCAGAAGTATGCACACCGTTGGGTACAATATTGGTGATTTCTTTTCAGAATTTTCAATGAAGCCAAACAGGAAAAATCGGGCAACAACAGTAAAATACGTTTCATCTTGTAACTACCCCTACGGTTGGGGTAGCGGATTCATACTTTGCAGGAAGGTTTCTTTTTGGGAGACCTATCGAATGGTATACCCCAACATTAATTTGCTTTTGGGGGAACTTTATCCATCCTTATCCGGCTAGACCCCTTCGTTGCCGATTACAAGTCGAGGATTTCTTAATTAATTTAATTAATACCTTGATATATTTTAGGTAAAATACAGGCGTGTCAATCAGTTAACAAAACACACTTAACTGACTCAAATCATGTTATTATTTCAACTAATACTTCCATATTCATCAATTTGCTTACACTTAATTTGTGGTATTTTATTGTTCATTTCTTACCCATAAATGTATATGAATTTCATTGAATAAGTTAGAGAAATTGAGAAGATTAAAAATCGATAAATTGCAGCCATTTTGAATTGTTATATTCGATTTACAAGTAATAGAAATGTTTGTCTGTTTGAAATGATGACGTATAAAAACAGTCTTTCTTTCATTCATTTATATCCAACAAAATCTGTAAACATTTTTTCGAACACAAGTTTGATGATACGCATGCAACAGAAAAGGTCTTCAATATGATAACTTATGATCAAATTAATTTCTTTAGTGAAATTGTATTTTTTGTATCACCGGATATGCTTATCTTTGTACCCTCTTTAAAAAGTATCAGGAGTCATGATGCTTGAGAATGGATTACTTTAAAAGTTATGAACAGTTTACTGAACGTTCAATTTTTGTCACGTTTCTTGAAATTGTCTCGTAATAGGTGTGGCGATTTGTTATATAATAAATAATGACAGTAGAAAGGATATCATATAATGTGGCGGGAGAACGTTATTGCGTTATGATGTTAACTGGTAGCACACCATTACACAATTGCATCAATTACTTTTCTTACGTCAACGTTAACGTCGACGTGGGGAAAATCTATACTCGTTTCGTCGTGGCGGCGATCTGTATTCGTTTCGACGTGGAGGAGAACGATATCTAACCTTGGTACGCGCTCGTGATTCCTCCTTTTCGATCTGTCCGAAAATTTGAATTACGGTGCAATAATACTCTTCTAGATTTCGGGGCGCTTCCATGCGTACTCGCATTCTTGCGTTTGGCGCAAGGCCATTCAGAAATGCTTGAATAACGTGTTCTTCTAATTCTTGTGCTCTAATACGATCGAACGATTTGCTTTGTTTCAATTCGTCGTAAACTGCTGCATGTAGATTTCAAACCTTTTCTATGTAGTCAAGTATATGTTCGTGCGGTCTTTTCTCTAGTTGCCCAAGTTCCCCTTGGTATTCGTATAGTGTCTTGTGTGTGGCGAAAGTTGACTTTAGTCTGTTGCAGAATGTACGCATGACCCTACATTTTGTTTACTAGTAGTTGCACGAGATGTATTTCTTGTTCAGGGGATATTATGCTTCGCGCTCTTTCACAAGCCCGTAGAAATTGGAAGACCGGGATATTTCGTCCATTACAGAGGCGGACGGATTCGAGAGCGTATTTTATACTTATAGACGCAGCGCGGAAAGTCAATGGTTGTTCCGGTGTGCTGTAGGCATGTGGAGAGGGGGGAAGTCCCTCTGCGGTATTGTCGTGGCGACCCACAGTGGTCCAGAACGTCGATCTAGCTGTTCAGGCACCTCGCACAGTTTTCGATCTCTTTGAAATCTTCGCCAAAAGCGCAAAACACATCCAATTTAGCTAAAAATTAGTATTCCTATGTTTTTCGATTCGCTGATTAAGAACCTGAACTGAAAATTTCCAAAAATAAAATGGCGGATTCAATATGGCAACCAGGTATATCGAAAAATTAATGCTTCCGCGTAAAAATTAGTATTCTTATGTTTTTTGAGTCGCTGATTACGAATATGAACTCAAAATTTCCAAAAACAATATGGCGGATTCAAAAGTCAGGCAGAGTGTCATAAGGCGGAGCAAATTTACAAGAGCTTTCCCCTTTTACAAAATTATTGGTTTATGCAAATGATTGATTAGGAAAACCACCTTCCACATTTTGTTATTTTCGCCAAGAAGAAGAATAATTAGAAAAAACCGTTTTTACCTGACTCATTCGGTGGTCAACATTTTCGGCTTCCTCGCCGCCCGCGGTTTATGGCATGTGCGACCTGCTGGTTGACTTAGAGCCGTTAAGTTGTAAAACCCACATTTAAGAAACTATCAACTTGTAATTGTCGATGAGGGTTTCTATTTAACTCTCGGTTTTTACAAGTTGGCTTAGCGAATTCCAACAAGTTGTTAACCCCATGGCGTTGCACTAAAACCGTTCTGATTGTTTTCCGAATCCATTTAAAACGATATTGTTTGAACTACATGTAGACAGAAATGTCGCATACTCATTTACAACACAAGATTAACTGTTTACCCTCTTCTAATTTAACCAATTCATAGAAAGATTTCCTTAAAACCACTGACAGACTCTAGCGGCGGGCAGCAGCTGGAGTGCGCGCGACTCTTTAAACAATAAAATATCAAATTTGTGGGACGAGTTGGGATCGTTTTTTTGCAGGATCACATAGCAGAGACCTTACAGAGAAGGGCCTTATACGCCAAACTACGAGAATATACGGTACATAAAAGATGCTGACTGTCAATGATAGAAAACTTTGATGATTTTCTCTCATTTATTGAACGTTAATTTTTGAATAAACTACAAACACTAATTTTATATTCAGCATATGCATTTTGATCGTAGAAGAATGCTCTTTAATTTAAAAAAAAATCATTGGAAAATATAAGATAGATTCGTCAGAATGTCACGAAGAAGACAACGTGGTTTTTCGATAGAAATTGGTCTCGAGAAAAAGTTCCAACTTTAAGCGTTTGTTGTAACTACAATTTTTGTCCGACTTCATTAATTTTGCGATTTCTGAAATCCATGGACATTTAGGAATCGATATAAAGAAAAAAAAAAGCGATTCGAGAAAATCGACTTTTCGGCAAAAGCGCCGCTAGACGCTCATTCTGGACCACTGTGCGACCGTTTAATTTTATTTCGCGTAAGTCATTTTCCATCCTTTCTATGCGGTCTGGTAATAGATGTAAGTTTTCATGTTCTTGGTCTATTCGTTCTAATAAGTGGTATACTCTATCTAGCTTATAGTCGGTAGTACGCGGAAGATCTTCTATACGGCGTGTCGTTTGTACGGCCATTTCGCGTTCTCGGGCCAAGACCCGTTCTTGTAAACTTGCTACTTCATCTTCTTTGTCGGGGTTTAGTCATGGTTCCGTCATATTAGTAGGACTGTCGATAGATTATTAGTATGAGGTGGGAATGAAATCACTTTTCTCCTTCTATCCCACCGCTGTCACCAAATTTGTCACGTCCCAAGTCCTCGGATTGGGAGTGGCGTATTTATTTATTTATTTCCTGTTTTAGGCTTGCCTGCTGATAACACACTGTCGCCAGGGAACAGGGAGGAGAATCGATGCAAGTGATTTTATTCCGAAGAATTGGGTGAAGTAAGTATCACTAATTTGTTTAAATGACCGTAGGCATGCGTTTCACAGTACAGCTACGTTTTAGTTCGCAGGCATGCTAATTGCAGTACAGCTGCGTAGATTCGATGATGATGTCTTCCGGTACTCGTATAGGCGGAGTTAATAATCGTAGTCCGTTCGTTCGGTTATGTATAGTTAAGAGACTGATGATTGTTGTTCGGTCGTCTATGTATGCGAAAAGGTTGTCACGTCCCGGGGTTCAGGCGCTCGGTAGAATCCTGGATGGTGTGACTAAATTATTTGTTATCCTATTTTAGGCTCGCCCGTGGACACGGACTAAACGCCAGGGTACTGGGGGAAACATACTCGCAACAACACCAACGGCAAAAAGGGGAGAAGTGGAGGGAAGGGAAGAGGGAATCCCGAAACAGGTAAGAACAGGAGGATAGTAGCTTAGGAAAACGGTGTACGATTCAACTTTACTATACCTCGATGTGTTGATTTGTAGCGCCTCGAGGGAGTCGCAAATGGGCGTGAATAGCGGCAAGGTTGCGCTCTGAAGAGATGAGAAGTGGCGCGACTCGTAGTCACTCTTCGTTCCCTTGCTCGTAGCTGCGCGCGCGAAAGCGTGGTCTCACAAATGGAGATAGCGGCAGGGTTGAGCTCGCGGATGCGTAGACTCGCTGATGACTGATGATGCAGCGACTAATTTCAGCGCTGACGAATCCAGAGAGGGAAGAATCAAAAGATAAGGGGGATATTAATTAAGAATATATATATTGAATAAAAGGAAAAAAATACAAGTGAGATACAATAGGTTACGGGATTGTTAATTACTAAGGATTACAATATAAGGACTAAAGTAATGAACGGTTACAAGAAGGGTATCTGCGGACCTCAGTCGCAGGTTATGTCCGAACGAACACGATTTAAACTGAGAGACGAGTGGCAGAATGGATTTGCACCGTACGACCTCGGTTCGAATACAGCGGAGTCAGTATGCAGTCGAAATAGTTAAATACTTACTCGTCTGTATAATAGATGTCGAAGATGTAGCACGGCATGCTTTGTTGGTTGAACTTTGTCACAACTCACTTTTATCTCGATGAAGGTAATAACTCGTACGCACTGGTCGACTGCTGGTTTCTGACTGACTGTCTGGTGTTTCGTCTCTCATTTCATAGCACTTTTGTACGTGCCTAATCGCTTAGTACGTGACCGGACAGTCGTTCTCATGCTGCGTCGAACGGTCAGCGTTCCACAAATGCTGAACGTCCGTCGCCTTGCACTTTCATATCGGTGCTGATGCTCTCCGCCTTGCATTCTCGGAATTCTTACTATCTTATCGGTTCTAGGATTGCCTAGCGTGAGACTGCTGACGCTCTACGCTGTGCATTTTGAAAATGCTGCGAGTGCAGAGATAATTTTATCGTTTTCTAGAAATGCTGAACGTTCCCCGCCTTACATTTTCAGAATGCTGAGCGTTTACAAATCATATATAGTTTTGAAATGAATAAATGTCTTCTATATTAACGTGTCATTTGTAAAATAGTCTTGTATAGTTTCGAAATGAATTGTTGCTCACTTACATGTATTGTTCTTAGCCTAAGTATTACATAAGGGTATATGCGTATATATATGTGTATATATGTTTTTGAGAAAAGGGGTCAGGATTTTTGGTTTTGAATTGAGGGTAGGGGGTGGGGGATCGGTAAGGTAAATCTCTTACTTATCGACCAGCAACGAATGTGTGGTAGATACCTGTCTTGGCGGCGGATTGCAAAGCAGTTTCCTACCTTGGCGACCGATGGTAAAACAGTTGCCCAACTCACCGATGGCTGGGGAAGCACTTTCCGGCTGATTGTGGAACAGTTTCCTACCTTACCGACTGGCAGTAAAGCGGTTTCCTATTTTACCGGCCGTCGGAAGAGTTACTTTTGAATAGGTTTCGTGAAAATTTACCACCAGAGTTCTGAGTATGAGTGACGTTGACTTACCATTTGACGTTGCTATTACCAACTCATTGACCCTCAAACATTTTATCAAAGCGAAATGTAAGAAGGTTAAAGGAGAGAAGTAAGTCGATTTATACACCGACACAAAAATTTTCGGAGAAATTTCATACAGCTTATACGAATATACCTTCGCACAGAATTAAGTGTATTCATTGTCACAATTGGTTTATAACCATTTCATAATCAATTCGCAATAAGTTCACAATAGGTTATAGAAAGCTAACTTTACAGAGCCTTCTTAACCCTTTCACTACGAAAGGCGTAAATATACGTCCTCAGAAGTCCATCGACATACAGTACACCCTCGATACATGCACTGATTTCGGGGGCAAAGCAGTGCTCTTATCGTGTACCGGTGTCGAATCTGTGTTTACATTAGGGCTCGAGCCGAGCGCGAGCTTAAAAAAAGACAGACAGTAGAAGAGACAGAGAGAGCAAGCAAACAAAGTGAGTAGCTCGAAACTATCGACGAGGCATTGCTAATGCATCAAAAACTTGTTTATTTATTAATTTTTCTAAATGTAACTTTTCCGAATGTATTTTTGAGATTTTTCTGATTAAAATGATACCAAACACGATATAGTTTGAATTATATTTACTTAATATTTAATAAAGGGCCTAGCCGGATAAGGATGGAAAAAGTGCCCCCAAAGATAATTAATCGTGAGGCATACCATTCGATAGAGCTCTTTGGAAAAACCCTTCCTACAAAGTATGAACCCGCTACCCCTACCGTAGGGGTAGTTACAGGGTGAAACGTATTTTACAGTTTATGCTCGATATCTCCCGTTTGGCTTGACAGAAAATTCTGAAAAAAATCACAAACATTATACCCAATGGTGTACATACTTTAGAATTTTTTCAGATTTTTTGGTTCGAAAATCGATTTTTGAAAAATTAAAAAAGATTATGTGGGATTTAAATTAGAAATGGTCCTTTATTTTAAGTGGACTAATACAAAAACCAAGGATATCGTACACCGTATTTCGCAGGTTTAATTCGCACGCTGTTTTTTCTCTGTCGCTCTGTTCGCTTACGCTCTTCGCTTTATAATCGCTCGCGAGACCTGCTGTCGAACGGATTTAAGCGTTCCCCGGCCGTTTTTTTGACAGTACCGAGCCTCCTTCGGCGGTCGCTGAACTCTTCGGCCGGGTAACGCCCGTCTAAAGACAACACGGAAAGACCTCCTGTAGGACAAGTGCGCTAGGTTTTGTTTTCAAAATGCGGTCATCGCTCCGCACCGATCAACCGTTCCTACAATTATAAACATTAATTTTTTATTGAAAATATAAAGTGACCACATTTATATTTTTACAGTAACATGCATAGTACCCTGATTATTAATGTGTAATTTTTTCAGATTTTACGCAATTACGCCCCGGTCCATTGGCTGGATCAGGCTCGTCGTTTTCGGCGGAAGAAATATAATTTTAAAATCTGGTTCATCTGCTAATTGTTCCGGCAGCCTATGTCCCCCGCAATTGTCCAATATTAGTGCCACTTTGCCACTTATTCCTTGATTTAATTGATGTGCCCGTACACTGGGCTTAAAATAATTTTCATACCAATCCACAAACACATTTTGTGTCATCCATGCATTCTTTTGAGATTTAAAAATTACGGGAAGATTCTGTTTCCAATTTTTCAGAACCCTAGGGTTTTCGTATTTATTTATTACCAAGGGTTTCAACTTGTGCGTCGCAGATGCATTTGCACATAGAGCCACCGGAATACGCTCTTTGCGGCTTTTAAATCCCTTTATAAAATATTCTTTTCTAAGTGCCAATGTTTTTGATGGTAAGGTTTTCCATAATAGACCAGTCTCATCCATATTGTATAAATTTTCTTCAACGATTTCGTCTATGCCACTTTCTTTTAATATGTTTTCAAAATCGCTACAGAATTTTTCCGCTGCATGAGTATCTGCACTAGCAGTGTTCTAAATCGTATTTGTTCAGTGGTTTCAAATCGCGTCGCGAAGGAGTAAGGCGAAGCACCTGATAGATAGTACACGCAGTTAACACAGAAATAAGCTTTATTAGCACACGCACCACAGTAATAGTGTAACAAAGACGATCGCAAGCAGAAATGTCTGAGAAATGCACCGACAAGCGTACTGATCGGCGAGAATCTACTCGTAAGCAAGCAAAACTGTAATACCCGTAAGCGAGGAGAACTGTAATAATACTGAACAGCTGTCAGCTCAGCTGATATTTATATTATTGCCCGGTCGAACGTTCCCGAAAAGTCTAGACAAACATACTAGAAAAACCTCCATCTCGATCGTTCGATTTCGGGAACGTTCGGAAGGCTCCCTCACACTTGAGGTGAGGAGGGGGGCAAGACGTGGGTCTTACATCGTGGAGCAGGCTCTCCGGGGAGCGGTTATATAATTACCGGTGACGCGTGGTGATCGGTAATCACTTCGCGCAGGCGCGGCGCGTCACTATTACGTATGGCGGTAAGCGCCCAGCGTGGATTTCAAAAAAGCAGCTTCCCCATACACTTTAGCTAATCGTATATCGTTCCTTTTTTTAAATCCATCTAACCAGCCCTTACTTACTTTAAAATCTGATGGCAACCCAATGGTGTGCTTAAACTCCGTTGCTTTCTGCATACGTATAGCATCCGATATAAAATCGCCAAGAGTCCGTCTTTCGATGAACCATGCCAGCAAATGTTACTCCAGTCCGTCGTACATGGGTGGTTTTATTCTCTGTCGTTTTTGCTGCATCTTCCCTTTGTCAGCGAACTTCAGAATTTCCGGTGCGTTATTTTTTATTTGTATAACTGTTGACCGATGCACGTTATATTTTTTTGCTATGGTCGAAATACTGAACGTTTGCAAGTCATCTAAAACTTTTAAGCGGTCCCTCATTGACAATGTTACTTTCTTCGTACTGGCCATGTCCAACACTTCATGTAAACACTAAATATACGCGCAGAATTGGACTAGCACTTTTTCACTACTCACGGAATCGCGACGAATTCTCCTTGAGAGTTGATTACTCGACGCGATCGTTCTCGACCGACGGAGAACTTAGCCGAGGAATTCTCCGATGGAATTCTACTCAAACTTTGCGATGATATTTGCGAGCGAGGCACGGAAAAGCGGACAATTAGTACTTGTGCGATGTCGGAACGGAAAGTAACTGTCTTGGAAGAATTTTCTTCCGAAGACCTTCGACGACGCTATGGGCCGGACATCCCCGCTTACTGAATTTTCACCACGTTTCAGCAGGCGGGTTTTTCGGATTTTCCGGCCGGTGCGAGACGTTAATTGGCCGCACTTTCCTCCGAGAGGAGTGACTACCCCCATGGGACTCTCGACGAGAAGGGCCCCACGAAGGCGGAACCTCACCCCCTGCGATTACGTGGTGGAGGAAAGTGCAACCAATTGTGTCCAAAAAATCCTAGTCCGGCCGATCGGTAGAATCTCTCTTCGAAGGCGCGGTTTATGACCGATTTGTCATCGCGAGTCAGCGGCGGTCGAAGGGACCGTTCGGGCCGAAGTCACTGTTTACCACACGCTGACAGAGCATGACGGATTAACGAAACCGTTCATTCAAAACGAAGGTTGCCTAATTCTTTAAGGACCGGAGTTTTGGCCGCCTTGGCGCGTGATGGTCACCAAATGTTGGTAAATAATAAAAAGTCTGGCGGTCAGACTCGAGCCTCAAAGAACGGTAAACTTTCGCTTCGTCTCGACTGCGCTTTTGTTTCCGTAATTTTGTTCCGTAAAAATGTCATGGTCCTCTTTTTCCCCATCCTGGAACCAGATTCTCTGGAACCCTTCTCACTCAATAAATGCTATGTATGTACAACCAACACTTTAGAATAAAAATCCCAATTGTTCAAATGTTGAAATGCAACAATTGTTTAATTTCATATTTTGTATTTACATTTTCAATAGGCCATCATATCGATTTCTCGCGAAATGACCCAAAATCGTTCTTCAAAGTGGTGCATTTCTTATATCGAAAACTATTTCTGAAATACATTATTATTGTAATGCGAAATCGTGGTTTCGCGGTTTTCGGAGAACCAAACTCGAGAAATGGACTTGTAAGAACTTATTTGAATTTATTCTTATTTAGAATGTTCGTAGATCCGCAGTGGCGAGGCAGAGTAAGTGTAATGGTAATAATGATTTAGTCGTGAATTAGTGGTAATGAGCTAGTGACTTGTAATGATTTAGTGAGAATTTAGTAATGCTTTAGTAATGAGCGATTTTGGTCGGGGTAAGGGTTTTTAAAGGTTTTTGGAGAAGGAGTGGGAGTGTTGTTGTTGGTGGTCAGGGCCAAGGGGTAGGGATAGAAAGTTGGAACTTGGATTTGCGTGATGATTCGGGGATGACTAAGGGATGGTGAGTCGGTGGTGATGACGGAAGTTAGCTAGCTACAAAATATTTGTCCTTACTCATTAAAGATATCCTACTTACTATCTAATCGGAGGGTCGGTACATTACATTATAATTATCATCATCATCATCGTCATCATCATTATTCTTACTACTGCTACTACTGTTGTTGTTGTTGTTGTCATTAGAACCATCTTTCTTCTCACAGACCTCGTCCTCACCTATTAAGGCACCTTGTCGCAGCATAAATGCGACAACCCGTCGCCGCAGATTTAGATTAAACTCGCGGTCAGCTGGAGCAGCACAAAACTTTGAATTGACACCCGGTTGGATAAATGCAACATCTCGGCGAGATAAATACAGCATAATCGACCCCTTCGCAAGGTTTAAATGCTCAAGTCGTGACCGAATGTCGCTCTTAGGAATTCGCAGTTTTGATCGGGACACCGTGCCGCCGTAGATTTAGATTAAATTCGCGGTCAGCTGGAGCAGCATGAAACTTTGTATTGACACCCGGTTGGATAATCGCAACACCTCGGCGAGATAAATGCAGCATAATCGACCCCTTCGCAAGGTTTAAATGCTCAAGTCGTGACCGTATGTCGCTCTTAGGAATTCGCATTCAGCTGGAGCCGCATGACAACACTGAATCGACACCCAGCTGGATAAATGAAGCATAATTTCGACACCGTCGTAAGGCTTAAATGCAAAGGTCGCGACCGATGTCGTTCTTATGAAGTAGAGGTGTCGAATCGGTGTTTACATTCAGCGGCTCCAGTCGAGCGCGAACGTAGAAAAGGACAGACAGTAAAAGAGACAGAGAGAGCAAGCAAACAAAGCGACGCATTGCTAATGCAACAATAAACTTTCTTATTTAGTAACTTTTCTGAATGTAACTTTTCCCAATGTGTTTTTGAGATTTTTCTCATTAAAATGATACCAAACACGAAATGTTTAAATTATGTAAGTGGTAAGCAAATATATTAAATATGAAGTAAATACAATTCAAACTATGTCATGTTTGGTATCATTTTAATCAGAAAAATCTCACAAATACGTTAGCAAAGGTTTCAAAAAAAAAAGACCGAAAAAGACCGAAAATGAAAACGGCGGACCCTCCAATTAGTATTGCCTCACCGATACATTCGGACCGCTCCTCCGATAGCTTGGGCCTCTCCGTCTCTTCTACTGTCTGTCCTTGGCTTTGTTCGCGCTTCACTGGAGCCGTGATGTAAACAAGAATTCGGCACCGCTACTTCATAAGAGATGCGCTTGAGCCCCGAACTGTGTCGTATTTATCCAGCTTTTACTGTATACTGGTTGTCTCACGTAACACTTTTCGCGATTTTTCAAGTACTTGCGATAATCCGATAAAAAATATTTTATACAATCCTTGATCAGTTTTCGGTTGGCTGTACATTGCAATAAAAGAGTTTTGAAAAATTATTATTTTTTTATTATTATCAATGCCACCTTTATTTTTTTAAATGGCATTTAGTATTTTTGACTTAGCAATATTATAGCTCTTATCAAAACGAATTCACAGACCTAGAATACCATGACCTTCGGATAACCTTGAGGGCAAAGAAAGGAAAATTTCAACAAAGAATGACAATTTGCTTAAATGGGTGATAATAACTTGTGTTTATAATTAATTGTAAGATTCGAAAATACATTCAATTCAGGAACATAGACTAAATGAACGCATCCGATGTCGTGAAAAAGTCACATGAAATGTTGGAAATGCAAACCATATTGTATACGTAAACCGTACATAATGTGTTGAGTGCACGTCTCTTTCGATTCCCCAAATTCTGACGTGTCGGTTACGGTATAAATTAATATAACGTAGCTTGGTTTTTTAGGGTTTCCCGAATGATGTTTAGCACAGTTTGAACTTAGGTGTATTTAGTTACACGTAAAAAACTAGTTAACACTTTGACACAACACTTAAGCTACCTTTTTTTCTTGATCGAGATGTTTGAAAATGTACGACCGTTCCTCAGTCGAGGATGAATGAATGTTACTGTGCGATAATAATCCTCAGTCGAGCATGAGTCGTTCCTCACTTGAGGACAGGAAGGCAACTGATTTGTGAGGGAGAATCCTTCGTCGATCTCCCCTCCTTCCGATGGCGCTGAGCTCAAGGAAGTCGTCTTGAGCGCCATCGGAAGTCACACGGAAAATTAATGAGTATTAATTTTAATATTTTTCCGCGACGGTTTTGACGCGAGTGTTCGCGCGCCCCCTCTTGGTCGCCCGCCCCCCCCTTTGAGACCGGATTGTCTTTTGGTTGAGGGGCTGAGGCCCATGGGTGGCGAAAGAGGGTGGCTCGTCGGCGCAGGCGAAGGTTTATGGTACGGCTGTTCCTATTGAGAAAGAGAGGAGTGACAATGCGAGTAACATTCCGAAAAGTCTCCGAAATGTTAATGGCGGATTTGAATGAAACTTTGGTCGAATTGAGAATAAGTGTTCCATCGTAGGGAGACAAAAGCGCAATCGAGACGAAGCGAAAGTTTGCCGTTCTTTGAGGCCCGAGTTTGGCCGCCAGATTTTTTATTATTTAGGAATTATCCTCAAGGAATTAGGCAGCCTTCGTTTTGAATGAACGTTTTCGTTAATCCGTCATGCTCTGTCAGCGGGTGGTAGTCAGGGACTTCGGCCCGACGGTCCCATCGACCGCCGCTGACTCGCGATGACAAATCGGTCATAAATCGCGCCTTCGAAGAGAAATTCTGCCGATCGGCCGGACTAGGATTTTTTGGGCACATCTGGTTGCACTTTCCTCCACCACGTATTCGCAGGGGGTGAGGTTCCGCCTCCGTGGGGCCCTTCTCGTCGAGAGTCCCATGGGGGTGGTCACTCCTCTCGGAGGAGGATGCGACCAATTAACGTCTCGCACCGCCCAGAAAATCCGAAAAACCCGCCTGCTGAAACGTCGCGAAAATTCAGCAAGCGGGGATGTCCGGCCCACAGCGTCGCCGAAAGTCTTACGGAGAAAATTCTTCGAAGACACTTCGTTTCCGATCTTCTTGACGACAACTACACCATCGCGCTCGCTGACGACAACTATCGTCACAGTTTGCCATTAAATTCAGAATATTAATCTTTCGCGAACTTACAAGTTCTCCGCCGGTCGAGGACTATCGCGGCGATTAATTAACCAGTCCCGGAAATCGCGAAAAGATTCCGCGAGTGGTGAAGTGGACGTCAAGCCGTATCCACGATCGACATTGACGCCACAACAATAAGGAACCTGATATTTTCAGTTGTCTTCTTGGACATTCCGAAAATTATTTAAATACTCTTGGTACAAAAGTGGATACATACCTTGAACAAATGCCAGACCAACAAATCCAAATTCAAAATGAAAATCCAGTAGATTTCTGTTTTACACTTCCTGACTCAAATAACCTGCCATGTTGTGATCTATGTAATAAGTCTGCTGTTATAAGATGTGCTTGATGCAAACAGTATCTATGTATAGATCATTTTTTTAATGAACATAACACTTTGTTTTCTTCATTTTGTTTCATTTGTTTCATTTTGATCTTTTCAAATGGACGCGTGAGGCAGTTTCGCGGCGAGTGGAAGCAATGAATGATTAGTTGAGTCACTTCGGTTTGGGTTCCGAACTTTAATAAACCTTGTCGTACAAATTATGAAAAACTTAACGGAATAACAAGTGCCTATGTTTAAAGGTACAATTACGACTTCGGCGATTGATGGGTAACTGGGTTGAAAGTTGATGAATGACAAGTTGGTACTTGGAAGTTGAATGACCCTTTCGAAAAAGGAAGAGTGCTTCGCGGAGGTGTGTCTCCCTCCACCGGCCGGTCACGACCTCAAGAAAACTGATCCCGCGCCACCGGAAATGACGGCGTGTCTTCATAGCTGAAATACTTTATTAATACTCGGCGGAAGGGCGCGATCGTTTTGGCGGAACATTGTTGAACGCCCCTTGAACCGGTGGAGGGGACAGCGGTCTTAGCTACGCAGCGCGGTTAGGTATCGAGGGTGACCGAAGAGGGTGGCTCGTAGGCGCAAGAGAAGGTTTGCGATACGTCTAATTCTATTGAGGAAGAAAGAAGTGACAGTACAAAACTTAATCATAAGACTCTCAGTCTCCTCGGTTGTTAAAGGCCTGGCAAACACATGCTGATGTTAATGTTAAAATTCCTTATAAATAGCATGCCGCTCGTACCGGAAGCCCATTGTTTACATGGAACCGGGCAACTGCATGCCAGGGAAATTCTCACCTTTTGTTAGCAAAAATATTGGAAGTTGAACATCGGAACGGAGGACAATAGAGGTTGACGGGTCCTGCGGCAATTAAGGTCCTACGCTAGCCGCCTTGACAAAATTACTACCCATTAAAGGGTAGTAACACTTACTATATGTTATCTATACTATCAAGTTTTCCAAGACGGAAAACTTTTCTTTAAAATCTTCTTAGCACTAGATTTACGAGTGTTGATTATACACCTATTTTTACTGAAGTGAGCCAATTTGACTCAAACAAGAAAAAAAGTTTTTTGCAATGAAAATAGTACCAAACCAATTTAACCCATATGCATCTGTGAACGGAATATTCCGTGGATGAAGACCGTCTTATATCACCTAGCTGCGGAATAGTCCCCCTGTACAATGTTAAACTGCTGCGCGCGGAAATGCACGGTACTACGGGTATCTGCCGTATTAGAGCTATGATGCAAATGGGTGAAATGAAAGATTTATTATTAAAAAATTCATTGAAAACATTTTTTCAAAAAGTGGATCTTATAAAATTATATTATTTTCCTAAAAATGCTCTGTTCACACGCGATGTATGAATCCAAATGATGACAGAAGTGGGCAGGTAAGAAAAATAATGTAGCGTAGTAACGAAAAGAAGTATAGGATCGTGAAAAAGAAAGAGAGGCGCGGTAACCCCATCCAAGTAGCGGTCGCGGCCTGCCGTTGCTTAACACATTGCGGACCAGATATTCTATTGTTAACCGTACCCAGTGGCCGGGTATTTTTTTGCGTCAAATATTTTTAAATTAGTGATGATTTGTTAGTAATTAAAAATCATTGTCACGTGAAATATTAATTTTCAACAACTTTAAAAATGAATGATTTTTTAATATTTTTCAATAAGTAGAAATTTGTGCAAACTAAAAATTAAATGATCATTTATCTCGGACTCAGAATCTCTTGAAATTAACACCTTCCTTCTTCTGGCCCGCATAACAATGTCACTGTTTGCATTTTCATCGCCATCAGAATTGCAATTATTCTCACTGTCTCTGTCACTATCCATTTTCTTTAACACTAGAACTACCGGCGTTAAATCTGCTATATTTAAATATATTAAATAAGTACTTTGAAAAAAAGGGAATTCAGAGGTGGAAAAGATAATCGATTCGGTAATTTATGTTTTATGAGATGGACGTAGAATATCTATTCTATAACTCTCTTATAATCTTTAAGAATTTTTGGAAAAAATTGTGTACCAGTCATTTTGACTGGTTTGGTAGTTCTAGTGTTAAAACCCTTTCCCCTTCTTTTACAGGAATCACAACTTCAGTAATATTTTGAAAGTCATCAGCGTCCTCACAAATATTCATATTTTCGTCATCACTTGATATATCCGATGAACTGTCCGCAAATATTTCTATAATATTTTTAATTGTTTTGTCGCTATCCATATTTCAGGGTTTCAAGTAATTAATTCGCAATACAAAATACGAAAAACTGCCCTTAACAATCACGTAGCAACTGTGCGATATCTCGTCACCGGCGCCGAATGACGAAATATGCAAGACGATATTCTTGTCAACGGCCACTAACGACGAAATAGGAAAGACGAGATATCTCGTCATCCGTCCGCAATGTGTTAACACGGAGATCTCCTGGGTCGGCGCGGTTCCACTACGCCAGCGTCCTCTCCCTACTGTCAATACTGCTTCACGTCCTTTTCACCTAATTGTAAGTTCTTTTTAGGAGCGCTTCCGCCCGATTCCACAGAAGTGAGGATGATTGTTCGTATGTGAGAATAGACAAATTGGAGGAGAAACGAATCACATATATATATATTTAAAATATTTGATATATAATAAAATATTTGAAGGCCCATCTGGCATCCAACCGATGTCGCTTTTTATCTTTTCTATACGTTTCTGGAATCTTCTCCTAAAGCCGAAACTGCATAACGTGTTGAAGATCTTACGTTTTTGAATAACCTTGGGCTTCAGTTGACGACGGAGAACCAGCCGAGCGGTTTCGGAACTGTGCAACAAAGTAGTAAGTATCTCAAACAATTTTATTTCATAGTTAGACAGTCTGTCATAATGCGCAAGCATTAATGCTAACTTCAAATCAGAAAAGAAATATTAACGATCTGCGCAATTGCCGAGGGAATCTCACACAATACATAAAGTATTGTGGTATCAGGTCGGTAAACTCCTATATGAACTTAGGAGAAAAGGACGTGAAGAAGATTAGGGAGAGGTCGCTGGCGCACTGAAACCGCCCCAACCCAGGAGATCTCCCAACACATTGTTGACCGGCAATTTTACGCAGAAGTTATCTCATGTCACCGGCAATTTTTTCGTCATTGAGTGAGTAACTGAAACAATCTACATGAACTTCAGTATATTTACACATAATGAATTTAAATGAAACGATGTACATATCTGCCAAATATTATTATTATTATTATTATTTATTTTATTCACGGGACGTAATCCCTTTGGTACATAATGTGAGATAACTTTGTTACTGAATTAAAAGAAAGATTATAAATTTAGTCTTAATACTAATACTATGGGAGGTGAGAATATCTATGTAAGGCGTTGAACTGCGGTATATGTAGATTGTTTAAATGAGGTGAACGAAGGTGAGTAAAAGTCTACCATTTCACAAACTCGGTTTGAGTTCAAACAGAGTCGATTTATGCAGTTATTTGTTCCATAGTGAGTACGATGTGTAGTGGGAACTAAGAACATGTTCTTTCTTGGGCGAAGTGTAGGTACATATATGTGAAAATAGTTTAATATGTCAGGTGAATTAATCAGGTGATGTAGGATCTTATAAGTAAAATGAATATCTGCTAGAGTACGTCGTTGTTCAAGTTTAAGCAGGCCGAGCTGGGATTGAATACGATTGTAGTCATGACATGTGTAGTGTAGGGGAGTATCTGTTAACCTGGAGGCAGTTCTGAGAAATTTGTGCTGACAACGCTCAATTTTTTCTATAATGAATTTGCAGTGTGGAGACCAGATGATAGAACCGTATTCAATTATATTTTCTATATATTATACAGGGTGGAGCGGCACATTTTACCATTCAGATTTACGTCATTGTTATTTGTGCATATCAAAAAATGATGTACATGATGTTGAATGGTTTTGAGAGCGGCACATTCTAATGGTACTAGCTTTTTTGTAGGCACACGTGTAAAGGACATATGAAGGTCATTAATGTTTTTTTAAATGGAATCATATATTTTTTATTGCATCAGCTGATGCTCCTTCATATTCTTTACAAAAAAGTATTAACCTATTTGTGTAAAAAAATCATTAGTTTAGGAGATATTTTAATTCTAATTTGTTAGGAAATCGTGACTTTCTGGTCAATATTATGAATTCAATATGATAATGTAGTAGGAGAGCAAGAATTATCAACACAGAAAATGTAAATATTTACATTGATAATTCTTGCTCTCCTACTTATTATGAAATTTAGTCTCTGTTACGTCTCTGTTACGGCGAATACGGCGATACGGTGAATTATCACTTCATAATGAAGTATTCTAAAGAAGAAAAGATAGTCATGTTGCCAATTTATTTTGAAGCTGGGAAAAGTGCTACACATGCAGAAAGATTATACGCCAATAGATTTCCTCAACGAAATCATCCATCACGTCGTACCTTTGATTATGCTTTTAAAACATTTCACCAGACGGGGCATTTATTACACAAAAAGGCAATTCTATAATAAAACAATAACAAATAAAGCAAACGAAATTGCAGTGTTAGCCGCAATTACGATACATCCATCCGTTAGCTCTCGCGAAATCGAAAGACAAGCTGGAATTAGCCGCAAAAGCATTTTGCGCATACTCCAAAGGCATAAATATCATTGATATCATGTATCAAAGGTTCAAGAACTGACCGCAAATGACTGTTATCGACGTTTGGAATTTTGTAATTGGGCTCTCTCTCAAAGAGACTACTTTTTCAATAATTTTATGTTCACGGACGAAGCAACGTTTACGAAAAATGGATTAATGAATTCAAGAAATATGCATTATTGGTCAACGGAGAATCCTCATTGGTTTAGACAAATGGATAATCAACATCGATGGAGTGTAAATGTTTGGATGGGCATACTCGGCGATAGACTTATCGGTCCATACTTTATCGAAGGATCACTAACCGGACCAAAATATGCACATTTTTTATCAAACACTCTATGGACATTTTTAGATGATGTACCATTACATACGCGACAAATAATGTGGATTCAACAGGATGGTTTCCCTGCTCATTATTCAAGAATAGTGTTGAGTGCATGTCTCGTTCGATTTCTCGAGCGGCGACGTGTTGGCTACGGTACAAATTAATGTAACGTAACCTGGTTTTGTTGGGCCTCCCGTGGTCAACTGATTGGCTCGAAATGAACTTCAATTATGTTTATTTACAACTTAACACTGGACTAACATTAGAGTAACAACACTTAAGCTAAACTATTTCTCTTGGTCGAGATGTTGCGCAATAAACGAATATTCCTCAGTTGAGGACGATGTGAGACGAAATGCGATACGATGTTCCTCAGTTGAGGACGAGACAAAATGAATACGATAATAATCCTTTTGGTCGAGGATGAGTTGCTCCTCCGTTGAGGACTTGATTACAACTGATTTGCGAGGGAGAATCCTCCGTCGATTCTCCCTCCTTCCGATGGCGCTGAGCTCAAAAAGTTCGTCTTGAGCGCCATCGGAAGTCATACGGAAAATTAAAGAAAACTAATTTCACCGCGCAATTGGTTTTGGCGGGATTTGGTAGTAGCGCGCCCCTCTTGGTCGCCCGTCCCCACTTAGTCGCCCGCCCTCTTTGGGACCGAAGGATCGTCGGTAGAGGGGCTGAGGCCCGTGGGTGGCGAAAGAGGGTGGCTCGTCAGCGCAGGCGAAGGTTTATGATACGGCTATTCCTATTGAGTAAGAGAGAAATGACAATGCGAAGCTTAAGCTTAACGTTTGCACTCCTCTCTTTGCTAAAAGTCAGGAAGGCACATGCTGATTTTAATGTTATTGCAATCCTCACAAATAGCCTTGCCGCTCGTACCCTAAGCTTATTGTTTACACGGAACCGAACATATGCATGCCAGGGAAACTCTGAATTGTTATACGAAAAATGCTAAGCTATCAATAAAGAAAAATGAGACAAAGAGACTGACGGGGTCCGAAGGCCTGTAAGCCTAAAACGCTATCGTTTCCTGGAAATGCATTGTCAATTGTAACAGAAATATTCCGTGAAACAATTAAACTCCTGCGCTCGACGTCTTGATGATTCTAGGCTCGTTCAGGGGTGGTAATAACGCGTCAACAAATAGCAAGGGATACATTAAATCGGATGTTCCCAAATCGTTGGATAGGCCGAGGTGGCCCCATTCATTTTCCGGCAAGATCACCAGATCTAACGCCCCCCGACTTTTTCTTGTGGGGCTACTTAAAAAATAAAGTGTACACTGAGCCTCCGACTACAATGGCCAATATGAGGGATCGTATCATCAATGAGTGTAACAAAATAACGTCAGATACACTACGCAATGTTAGTGAGTCATTAACTTCTCGATTCAGAAAGTGTTCTGATGCAAATGGTCGCCACATTGAACCTTTTCTGTAAATATGAATAATAATAAAATATGAATTAAAATATCTCCCAAACTAATGATTTTTTTACACAAATAGGTTAATACTTTTTTGTAAAGAATATGAAGGAGCATCAGCTGATGCAATAAAAAATATATGATTCCATTTAAAAAAACATTAATGACCTTCATATGTCCTTTACACGTGTGCCTACAAAAAAGCTAGTACCATTAGAATGTGCCGCTCTCAAAACCATTCAACATCATACATCATTTTTTGATATGCGCAATAACAATGACGTAAATCCGAATGGTAAAATGTGGCGCTCCACCGTGTATATTTCAGTAATTTTTTTTCAAAAAAATAAAAACTTTTAGTTTATATTTAACAAAAAAGTTTTAAACAAAACGTTTTTTTTTATTTTTACACTTGAAACGGAATGTCATTTTTTGTAGTTTCGAACAACACAGTTTCAAAGAACACGGCACCGATTAATCGCGTTCTTCGGGGGATACCTGTATTTCGTTTGACTGCGCTTTCCTTTTAAAACACACTTTGCACGTTCTAGTTGGATTTTTTTTATACCAGTAATTATTTTTTATAAAACTTAGTCTTTTAGTTGTTTTCAAAGACTAAAAGGTGAATCAATGCAAGGCGCTACTGCGGGTATTACTGTACCAGAATTGCGATAAAAACCTAAATATCACGACAAGTTACTTTTTTAATAATAAACTGAACACGATTGAACACAGCGAAGAAAGATTTTACAATATCTTATAGTATCCTGAGTTTCAAAAATTGAAATAGCTAATGCAAGTGTAAACACGAGTTAACTCATGAGCGGTCAACACCGATCGGGCATGTAAACACGCGTTAACACGTGAGCGGTCAACAATGTGTTAAGCAACGCAGACCGAGTACTGCTGCGTGGATGGGTTGTCTTTTTTTCACGATCCTACAGTATTGACAAGTACAACAGGCAATAAATAAAAATTTCTAAAAATTTTGCCCTTGGGGCGTAACACATTCAAATCCGTCATTAACACTTCGGAGCTTTTCCTTGTGGGTCTTATTGTAAGATGGTTCTTAAATTATATTATTGCTCTTGTCATTGGTCTTAGCAATCATTCTAAATTAAGACAAAATTGTTAAAAATCCATTCCCTGACATGACTTTTTTTCACCTGGACTACCCATTACATTTCACTGTGCAGTGAAGTTTTTTTAAAAAAAGGTAAAAATTTTCTGTAACTTATGAAACTGTACCGTATTCACGTTATAATAAATAATAAAATAGTCTATTCAACATTAAACAGAAAAGAATTTTAGTTCTAACAAGTTCAAGCGTTGTAGTTTGTTCTTTAAGTTAGGCTTGGGAACAGGTTGCGGAGAGTTTATTTTATGTAATAAATTACTATTTTAGCTATAAACATGACATTTATTTCGAGAGTTATGTACAGACTCGCGTAACCACATAGTAAAGGTTCTGTAACGAGCATTAGGCTCTCAGATAATGCAATACATTCTCTTGAACATCCGGACGTCCCTTTGCTTCTATTTGTAGGCTTTCCAATTTGCGACAGGGATATGACGAAATGTTTTATCCATTCTGTTTATTAAACATGAAAATTCCACTGAAAATTCATTCACAAATTCTGATGAATGAAGTAGATGCATCCATAATAAAGAGACGCCGGCCGTTTATCGCGGAAAAGTGGAGAGCTTAGGTAGTGGGGAAATTAAAGACAGTTTGGTTTTAGTGCGACACTTAGAGTCATGTTTTCCTTCTTCTGCTATTTTTTTAATTCTTCGAGTAACCCTGAAAACAGTACGCGACGTAACAATTCTTATAACTTGACATTAATTCGCCGGTAGTGTAATAGAAGGGATTGTAATGTATAATACAGGCAGCCACGATAGTTGATCGACTGAGCTGTTCTTCGAAGAGCTCCGCCTGCTTCACCCATTCATACAGCTGAGATGTCACTGATTCACAGACACTCTCTCGGTGTCATGGCCGGACCTATTGACACGAGCGTGGTGGCATATTGGGGCGACATTCGTATCTAACCGCTCGCGCTGGAAAGACATGCCACGCGCGTCGATCGCGGAAAACAAAACGGCGCGCGTGGCACGTCGACCAAGGTTATTGTCGAAAGACAGTTTCAGATCGCACCACGTCGCGCGCAGGGTAAAACAAAAGTATTATTAGTGAAAAAGTATACTCTGATATGATTTAAATCAAATACAATTAATAGATTTTAATGTTTTTGGACTTCTGGCGATGATTTGGTGGAATTCAACCACTACGTGATGCCTTACGGCGAAATATAATGCTCCGTTCTAGCACGCCTATTTGTAAATTAATTTCTAGCGCAAACAGGTAAGAAACTCCGCGACAGCAGAACGCAAGCCCTTCTCGCGTTAAAGAATACATTGTTGCGGCCAAGCATTATATTTCGCCGTAAGGCTTCACGTAGTGGTTGAATTCCACCAAATCATCGCCAGAAGTCCAAAAACATTAAAATCTATGAATTGTATTTGATTTAAATCATATCAGAGCATACTTTTTCACTAATAATACTTTTGTTTTACCCTGCAAGCGACGTGGTGCGATCTGAAACTGTCTTTCGACAAATAACATTGGTCGACGTGCCACGCACGCCGTTTTGTTTTCCGCGATCGACGCGCGTGGCATGTCTTTCCAGCGCGAGCGGTTAGATACGAATGTCGCCCCAATACGTCACCACGCGCGTGGCAATAGGTCCGAACCTGGCAAGTGAAAGGCGAAGCAATCAGCGAGCTCTCGAGCGCATGGGAAGGGGACGCAGGCGGAGCTCTTCGAAGGGCAGCTCAGTCGATCACTATCGTGGCTGCCTAGTATAATATGTAGGTATATATACGCATCAGAAAAAAGGGACAAGGTTGTATTTTCAAAGAACCAAATGTATAGAAATGTATGTAAATCATCTTGAAAAATCAAAGCTGTCATTGTAGTATGTTTGAAGTATTCACGTTTTCAGATAGAATGCAAATTTCTCATTTGCACAATTGTAATGAACTGTGAAAAATATCATGGAACTACATATTACGAACTTTTCTATTGATTTTAGCGCATGTTACGTATACTAATTGCATCTTTTAATTTTATAATATATACAGTAGACGCCTGTACAACTTGGTTAATGCATTATGTGTTGTATGACTTCGCGTTATAGAAAATATTACTACACGATAATTATCGCAATTTCTCTCAAATAACGCGTATAATCGAAAATTAGATATTTAAGGTGATTATTGCCCTGCCAATTTTTATTCTTTATCATTTATCTTTCATCTTTCATCTTTCATTTTTCATTCTTTATACAGTAAAAGCTGGATAAATACGACACAGTTCGGGGCTCAAGCGCATCTCTTATGAAGTAGCGGTGCCGAATTCTTGTTTACATCACGGCTCCAGCCAAGCGCGAACAAAGAAAAGGACAGACAGTAGAAGAGACAGAGAGGCCCAAGCTATAGGAGAGCTATAGCTATAGAGGGAGCAGTGTAACATGATACCACCCGAATGCATCGGTGAGGCAATACTAACTGGAGGGTCCGCCGTTTTCATTTTCGGTCTTTTTCGGTCATTTTTTTTTGAAACCTTTGCTAACGTATTTGTGAGATTTTTCTGATTAAAATGATACCAAACACGACATAGTTTGAATTATATTTACTTTAAATTTAATATATTTGCTTACCACTTACATAATTTACACATTTCGTGTTTGGTATCATTTTAATCAGAAAAATCTCAAAAACACATTGGGAAAAGTTAAATTCAGAAAAGTTACTAAATAAAAAAGTTTATTGTCGCATTAGCAATGCGTCGCTTTGTTTGCTTGCTCTCTCTGTCTCTTCTACTGTCTGTCCTTATCTACGTTCGCGCTCGACTGGAGCCGCCGAATGTAAACACCGATTCGCCACCTCTACTTCATAAGAACGACATCGGTCGCGACCTTTGCATTTAAGCCTTACGACGGTGTCGAAATTATGCTTCATTTATCCAAATGGGTGGCGATTCAGTGTTTTCATGCGGCTCCAGCTGAATGCGAGTTCCTAAGAGCGACATTCGGTCACGACTTGAGCATTTAAACCTTGCGAAGGGGCCGATTATGCTGCATTTATCTCGCCGAGATGTTGCATTTATCCAACCGGGTGTCAATTCAAAGTTTCATGCTGCTCCAGCTGACCGCGAATTTAATCTAAATCTACGGCGGCACAGTGTCCCAATCAAAACTGTGAATTCCTAAGAGCGACATTCGGTCGCGACTTGAGCATTTGAACCTTGCTAATGGGCCGATTATGCTGCATTTATCTCGCCGAGATGTTGTATTGATCCAACCGGGTGTCAATTCAAAGTTTCATGCTGCTCCAGCTGACCGCGAATTTAATCTAAATCTACGGCAGCGCGATGCCCCAATCAAAACTGCGAATTCCTAAGAGCGACATTCAATCACGACATGAGCATTTAAACCCTGGGAAGTTGTCAATTATGCTGGATTTATCCTGATGAAGTAACACCGCATCGACACCCAGTTGGATAAATGCAACATCACGGCGGGATAAATGCAGTATAATTGACTCCTTCGCAAGGTTTAAATGCTCAGGTCGCGACCGAATGTCGCTCTTAGGAATTCGCAGTTTTGGTTGGGACACTGTGCCGCCGTAGATTTAGATTAAATTCGCGGTCAGCTGGAGCAGCATCAAACTTTGAATTGACACCCGGTTGGATAAATGCAACATCTCGGCGAGATAAATGCAGCATAATCGGCCCCTTCGCAAGGTTTAAATGTTCAAGTCGTGACCGAATGTCGCTCTTAGGAACTCGCATTCAGCTGGAGCCGCATGAAAACACTGAATCGCCACCCATTTGGATAAATGAAGCATAATTTCGACACCGTCGTAAGGCTTAAATGCAAAGGTCACGACCGATGTCGTTCTTATGATGTAGAGGTGGCGAATCGGTGTTTACATTCGGCGGCTCCAGTCGAGCGCGAACGTAGATAAGGACAGACAGTAGAAGAGACAGAGAGAGCAAGCAAACAAAGCGACGCATTGCTAATGCGACAATAAACTTTTTTATTTAGTAACTTTTCTGAATTTAACTTTTCCCAATGTGTTTTTGAGATTTTTCTGATTAAAATGATACCAAACACGAAATGTGTAAATTATGTAAGTGGTAAGCAAATATATTAAATTTAAAGTAAATATAATTCAAACTATGTCGTGTTTGGTATCATTTTAATCAGAAAAATCTCACAAATACGTTAGCAAAGGTTTCAAAAAAAAATGACCGAAAAAGACCGAAAATGAAAACGGCGGACCCTCCAGTTAGTATTGCCTCACCGATACATTCGGGCGGTATCATATTACACTGCTCCCTCGTCGAGCGTCGAGGTTCGCCAAGGGGGATCCCCCTATGTGGAGGGGATAGTCGTGTTGTATTTATCCAGCGAAACTTTTCGTGCACTTATCCAGCTTTTACTGTACTTTGTCGAATAGGGCAGTTATATGTTATTAATTACTCGGATGTTGTTTTAGTATGATACTTATGCCCATACCGTTACCTTACGAGTAGTCGCGTCAAAGAAAAAAAGAAACATACAAGTAGGAAATCAGCAAAGATTAAGAAAACAGGGTGATACCGGACTAAAGTTTATCTAATTCTTCACTGCAGGGTATGCTTCGATTCTGATACATAGGAGCATTGTACGAGTAATCGTTACGTGGCGCGTTGCAAAGAAACTGTGGGCGCAATACATCATTTTGTAGGCATGTAAGTTATATTTTTAATATATTATTACTATATTGGTGCATTATAGGAATTCGCATTGTAGGAACTCGCGTTGTACAGGAGTTTGCTGTATTTTACAATAATTTGGGAAGTTCAAAAAGTTATTCCCATTATAATGTTTTTCCTTTCTTTTAACATCAACACAATCAAGACAATATTTTAACGTCAATGATGTTGATGTTGGTACAGTTTCTTGCAATAACCAGAAATCAACAATTTTCACTTACGTTTATAATTTTACTTAGCAAATTAGAATTTGTCACTGTATTAGCATAATATAAAACGTCTGAGAGACATACATATAACGTCGCTTTATTAATCGAAAAATTTCTTGAAATTGCTTTTCTGACCCTACAAATACTTCAAACTAACGTAACAACAGCAGCTTTTACTATATTTCACGTAACGGTACGTAAATCACGAAAATGGAACTAACCTTTTTTTGTCCAACAAACATTTCCTGATTTCTCCGCATGTATATTACAGTGAATTAATTATTTTATGGGGTAGAATAATGTTTCGGAAAATGTTTTAGAATTTTTCAAGTTTTACATCTTATCGTTTTCTTCTATCGATTCTCTTACTAAACATCAACTGCTCGAATTTCGTACATTACAAAATTATTTAAAACGATTATCATTAGAACGTTACATACAATAGACTCGTACGCTAAAACTTTTCTACTTTGGTGCTAATACGAGCTATCTTTTCTTTATCGAGTCTTTTCAGAATCAGTGCAGTGTTTTTTTGGTAGGTTTATGTTTTATGTTTTTATGATGTTTCTTATAAAAACGTGATTTCATGTACTGCAGTAATGTATTGCATATCATTTCCTTAGAGACGCACCAGAATGTCTGGTTAAAGTGTGTGTTGCCGATATATTTTCAAAGTACCGAAGTGACGAGAAACGAAAATAAAATTCGTAAAATTCAGAAAATTCAAGAGTTTCACGCTTTACTGTGTAAACGCTACTTTCAAGCGCAACGATGGATGACGTATTATCATCACACTATCAAAATTATAATACTGCGGTGACTATTTTTTAATCGGAAATAAAACCTTTTGTGTGGATAAATAAAATATCCTCGATACCTCTGACAATGAGAGGAATATCGAGATATTCGAGGTATATCGAGGTATATCGAGGCATATCGAGGTATATCGAGGTACATCGAGGTGTAATATTTTGACGAGAAATTCAACGAAAATTTGTAACAGATCGAACGCAAATAGTGGCCGGCATCTTCGTCGACGGTTTTATGTCTCGTCGATTAGCCGTAATTTGGAGACGTTCCCCAACGTTAATTGCGCGTTAAGTTATGTTTAAACTTGTATTAAAACAACATTTCCTGTATCAAGATCTCGCAATTGTTTTTAATGTTTTTCAGGAATGCGTTGTGCTCACGGATGTATGCTTCTTCCACGGCAAACGGTCGTTCGATATCACATAATGTATCGTATGAACGACACGATCGTTATTCGCTTATAAATGTTTGAATTGAACTACGGTTCGATACCAATGTTACCGATATTATCGATATAGGAGTTCTTCATCACTCACTTATGACTAGCATCGAGATCGCAGACTTGGGGCAGACTTTATCTTGCCAATTAAGACACACGCGGAGGTGCACAGTTTTATTTCGATTGTAAATGCACTGTCGTTGAATCAAAAAGAAATTAGAGTCTATTGGCGATCAACGATGACGAATTGAATAAGAAATATCATTTTCTTATCAATTGGCCACGTTTACGGATACTTCGGACGACAGATATCGTTTCGATCATAATCCAGAGGCAATATCGTTAAATTCGAAACTAAGCGCTGGAAGATCGTTAAAGGTATTCGACGATGTCGCATTTGATTGATATATTCGGACAGCTGGCTATACTAGCACCGTAGCCTCCTCTGGATGTGCTTTTATGCCTCTCGGTAAGAAGCTTCTGAAAGATCGGTAGGATCGCGAGGTCTAATAATTCGCCATCGGACACAGCACTGTACATCTTCGAGACGTTCGCCGTGGAGCCACCAACGACGTCTGAACTCGCGGTGGCAGAGCCGCTACCACCACTGGCATTTACAATTCCGCTGACGCCGCTGCCTCCTCCTCCCCGTGGATTTCCGCTTGCAAATTTACTGTTGTGTATAGTGGCGACGTTCGGTGTACTCTGTACATATTCCAAACGCGCCTGCTGTCTCAGCTTCCACTCGGTGTGCCTGCATTCCCTTACCCTCCGAGCCATTCTATGAGGACACTCTACTATGGCAAACCCGTCGCCGCTCCGTAGACGGGGACACTTCTCTCGCGATCTTTCGGACACGGATCGCTGAATGATCGTAGACATTGTTTCGTCGTATTTTTCTGCAAGAAAAAAACATTTATTTCTTACAGTTTGAATTTTCGATATTCAATACTCTGATGGTTTTGTCGAGTAAAAGTGTGATCAGTTTTACGTAATATCGGAACCGCTGACAATGAATCTAGGATGTAAAGCATGATTTACGAATGTATGGAATGCAAGTTTTCAAGTAAAATAGGAACGAAAAGAATAAGACCTATCTTGTTATCGAACAAGTGAAAGCTTGGAAATGTTAAAAAAGGAGAGGTCTTTTGTGCATATTATATTATTAATCCATATTATACAATATAAACTTACAATGAATAAACTTGATGAAATTAATAACAGAATCAGTGCATCATTTTAATGAAACGAAAGCAAAAAAAGAACTGTTGAAAAAAAATATGTATCATTAATTTTCTGCCAGAAGTTGTACCAGTGTATCTTGAAGAGCCAGTAGTTGTTAAGTCAAAGTCAGACAATATATAATATTCTTTTGCACGATCAGAAAAGGTTTTTCTTGAAAACACAAAAACAATAGACGTTTCTGCTCACCAGTGTCGGAATAACTAGCGCTGACGACTGTAGGTACGCTCGGCGAACTTGCGTTATGAGAATCATAGTGCTTGCGTTGCCTTCTATTGGCAGGTGGTGTCTCGGCAGAACCATTGAATATCGCGTGCGTATAGCCTCGACCTCCATGTTTCTCGCAACGATAACCAGTGCCGCCCAACAGTGCTCGCCTGTGTCCGCATTCGCCGATTACATAAGATTTATCAAAAGAATCCAGAGACATGTCGGTTGCGTCAGATTTCGAGACATTCTGCGTCGAGATGTAACTGATGGAATTAGTTGGCACGCTCGTTCGTCGGTTTTGAAAGAGTTCATGATGTGAATGAGCCATTCCGTTGTTCTTTACAGACGATCTCCTTTTCAGAGAATGATGGGATGACGTATTCGCTGAACCTATTGTAAAATCGTGAATAATTGTGTCAGATGATAGTTAATTTGTTGAAGTCAATGAGTAATTGCGCGTTTAGTTGTAAAAAAGGGGAAGCATAGAGAAATGTTTAATGTGCTGAAATAGCTAAAGCGACAAAGAAAAGTGCGCGGCATTCAAACATTCAAAACAATTGGATTTGGGCTAGGGGTTCTATTTTGTACATACTGTTTTTCTTTTTTATTTCCAACAGAATATTTATCTCCAATTTTATTGATATTTCTCTGAGTAATGTTAGCAATTGCAATTTTATGCATTTGTATTAATTACAATAAATAGCAAGTATAATATAATGTAATATTTACATTTATTCATACGATATATTAATTGTAGGTACAAATAGATTATACAAGGTGATCTGCATCAACTAGTACAAGTAGGAATATGATGATTCGTTATGAGAACTAATGGGGAATGTGTAAATTTATAGATCTTTGTTTATAAGTACTCTGGAATTTGCCAATTTTTCGAATATGCGTATCTGTTGATCAAAACACATGTCTAAAACACCAAATGGAGTTCATTAAGAACTATAGTCTTTGGATATGCTAATGCATATTTATAAACAATTAAGTATGTACGATATGAGACATAATTATTTATTGCCTAACAATTATGCTGACTTACTTGTTTGAAGGAATTATCAGAGACACATTGAAGAGAGAAACTCTAAACCTTGCAATAAGACTTTAAAAAGTACATAAGCCTTTAAAGAATTAAAAAAAGTACTGCAATCTACATCTTGCATTATATTTGTAGAAATACAATACAATATAATTAATTGGAAATATGAGAAGGCAGTGCCTATTCGTGTATGCAGTGACTCCGTCACTGTAATTCTCCGTAGTATCTATTCCGTAAAAGTCTCCCCGTAAAAAGTGTCCCCGCCCAATGATCAAATTCATGATAATAATGATTCGGCCTTCGTCCGTCCTTGTCTTTTGTCACCGTCTTGGTCAGACGAGGGAAAAACGGCACTCTCATCCTCGTACTAGTAGGCTCGATGACTTTTTCCGACCCGGGAGACCCTACAGAGGAGACTTCGAGAGCCGTTTCCCCTCCAAGTCTCTGCTTCCTAAATCGCCCCATTATACCCTATTTCAAGCGAGCACTCGACATTTCTCGGTACTATAAAACATACATATATAGGTATGTAAAATATTTATTGTCGTATAAAAATGTATACTTCTCCGATTGTACCATGGATTATGGAACACCCTGTATATTAAACATACAACAAAGAGCAAGGATCAATAGCCATTGCAGTCTACATTCAAGTTAGAAAGTTAAAGAATAAAAAAGGTGTATTGTATAGTGTAATGAAAAATACAACCGATACAAAATAATCAAAAATTTCGAATGTATTTACCGGCATGCCGATGCTTTGGTACAAATTGCAAAGGGGGTGGTAAGATGGCTTGCTTGAGGTAGTTTTGTTCGTGAAGTTCGCCAAAGGAGACATTTTTCGCAGGAGGAGGCGTCGGAAGTCTCGATCTGCGTTCGTCTTTACCTCTAATGGGTTTATCGTGCCTGGGAATTTCAGTCTCTTCGAGGATTACGGAGTCGGATTCTTCAACGATCTCCGGCACGAATTCGACGTTAGTTTTACCATCTGGACGAGCTTCTGGACTTCTTTCGATAAGAGGTTCGCTCTCCTTGCCGAAGGCACCGGGACGACTTCTTCTACGACCTAACTCGTCTCCTGTGTGACCTCCTTTCAGAGCTGACGGAAGAGTGGATGTGGTATTGTTGATGATTGAAGTTGCATCGTCATGGGGTACCAGAGGAACTTTTTCGCTGTCTATCGCGATCGCCGGGATCTTCGAGAAGGAGGTCTTTTTTCTGTAAATTAACAATTTCGTTATTTTCTGTTGAATGGTTATAGACTGATGTTTGAAATGAATAATTTCTCTATCATTAATCAGTCAAATCTCATTGTGAGTGAAAATGTCAGATAATTTTATTGTCAGGTGATATACAATACATATGAAAAGTCTAAAAAGAAATACGTTTCTATGGATAACGAAAATTTATTTCATCCATGTCATGCATTCATGAATAATGGATTGTAGTACCGGGAAAATATTCGTGCTGTAGTTGAAAAACTACGAACTGTTGGGCCAATGAAAGCGGGGTTGGGTCAGATTTGGCTAGCAGGCCGTGTGCGTTCTCTCTCAAGGCCCCCGATGTATTAGAATCTGCACGGCAGACCAGTGATGCCAGGCCGAGGGATTTTTTTGACGCATGCGCACTCCTAAGCCTCAGCAACGTATATACTTCGCTCAAATATGGGGTATCGTTAGACCCCCGCGGCAATTGAAATATGGTAGAAATTACAGGAAGAGGACATTTTTAAAATAAATAACATATTTACATGGAAATAAATGAACATGAATTTGCCAAAATTGGCGTGGCACGGAACGTGGTAACGAAAAACGCGGGAAACGAGTCGTTTCAAACGACTGGGAACTTCCCAGTGGGAAGGGCCCCTTACGCGTACCTACTGTTGCGCATAGATACGTCCGTGAAAACAGCTGCCATGGGGCTGTGACGTCAGCATGCGCATGCGCACTAAGTCTCCCACGAGGGAAAAAATCCCTCGGCCGGCATCACTGCGGCAGACCCGTTTTGGACAAGCACCGCCTACTTTTTCCAACCGCACGTCTTTGATGAACACAGTTCCCATCATGCTGCAGGCCGCCACCTCGACCTATGGACACGCTAATGGTGGCGCATCGGGGCGACATCTGTATCGATAGGTTTCCTCATCACCCATGCCGTACTATTACCAATGTGTTATTTTTCCAGCTGTATCCTCTGTAGGTCAATGCCACTGTATCGGTGATCTTTTCTACTGAATGATTGGTGGAAAATCGCTAATACTTTTAAATTTTACCTTCAAAATTTCAATCACGTTTGGAAAAACTAGATTTTCGGGTACGTTCTCCGCCGTTTTCTGTGAGTCCCAGAGCGAGGGAAAAATGTGTCCGGCACATAGTAAAAGTCGAAATGTATGGACCGCTCGAACGCTCGGGCCTGGACGAGTAATAAAACGATTACACGGGTACTCCCGGCACATTTCAACTCGGAAAACCTTTTCCTCCTCTGGCATATTTTTCACGCTCCGGATTAAACAGTGAGGAGTCCACGGCAAAACGCTGTGTAAAGGATGAAATATCTTGGTCAGATTTTATTTTATTATTGTAAATTTAAAAGGTAAAATTTATTCGCGATTGTTTATCAATCATTCAGCAGGAAAGGTCACCGATGCAGTAGAATAGGCCTACAGGGGATGCCACTGCAAAAAGAACGCATTGGTGATAATACGCCTTGGGTGATGTGGAAACCTATTATGTAATACGAATGTCGCCCCAATGTGCCACCACGTGCATGTCAATAGCTTCACCAAAACGGGTCTGCCGTACAGATAATTTCGGCCCTTGTTTTACAGGCTAGTAAATAAGGGTGCTAGTGCGAGCGAGAGAGTGACTGTTTGAGAGAGATATGAAAATACTGTTAAACAAGCGTAGTTTTAAGGGTCGCTCTGCAGTTGGTCTTGAGTCTTTATTTATGTGTTGTAAGTTATAAGTGTATAGTTGTTAGTCGTAGCTGCAGTCTTTAGTTGTGGGTTGTGAGTTGTGAGGTGTTATTAGTTTTCGAGAGTAGTACGTCGTATTGTGTTGTGTTGTCGAACTATTCGTAGGCCTAAATTGCTGTGTACACTATTTGTAATGCTGTTATTTAATAATTGTTTGTTAAAGAAAAGAAAAATCCTCAGTAATTATACAGAAAAGGTTCCACCTCACGGATGTCAGTGATTTTCGGATAGTTGGCAGGAGTATGATTTTGAGCAATTGTTTCCTATACATGAAACCCCCGCTCTCCATTAGTTTTCGAGATATTGGCAAAAAACTTTCGCTACCCGTATATGAATTTTGCCTGTCGCGTGTGACCGCTTATCTATATATTATTTCTGCGGCGTCCTGGAAGGAATGTACATAACGGGTGAACTCCTTGAAAAGGTGGGTTTTCACGGTTAATTCGTTATTGGCATTCAGTCCTCGTTCGTCCATCCTGATCGTCTTCTGTCGCATAGTGTGTCTTGAAAGTCGCGATCAGGTACGTGCACATATACACTGTCGTATCCCCACTCTCGGTCCGCGTGAAGTATATTTAGTGCGGTTCGACGCTGAGCACCCGGTGTCTGCCGCGCAACAGGATCCGCCGGGCAAGGGTTAACCCTTTCGGTACGGACACCGACTATAGTCGGCGGCCGCGCGAAGTGCTGTGTGTACGGATGCCGACTATAATCGGTGTCCGCGAGACGTGCTGTGTGTAAGGGTGCCGACTATAATCGGTGCTGAGTTACATTACTAAGAATTATTGTATAATTTGATATATAGCTACCTTAACTGTATTTTTGTTTATAATAATAGCAAAATTTGTTAATATGTAAATTTCTGAATACTCACAATATACTCATTTTTATGTTTTTCATATAATATGGCGAAACAGTTGTTACATAACTCTTAAAAAAGTATATATACAAGAGAATTCCAAAGTGCCATTGAAAGGCGTAAGTGCGAACACCGAAGACTACGGATGCGACAAGTGCACGCTGCGCGGTGCGGTGCCCCGTTCAGTGGCGCTACTCCCGCGGAACGGACTGCCGTAGCGAAAGGGTTAAAGTATCATTATGAAATATCATTTTATCTACCTTGTGGTGTGTTCTGTACTGCTCACATTGACATAATCGCCTTCTTGATGAGAAACTGTCGTTGAGTTTAGACTACACATCGATACCGAGATGTCTGTTGTTTCTGTAGTAAGTGATGGTCCTGCGTTATATTTTTCGGAAAGGATAACATATTATTAGAGATAAATAAGCAGTTAACCGAATGACCACTATAAAATATATGATTGGACTTTTGTTAAACTTAGTAATTAAATAATCATTAAATAATCGGTTTATCAGATTAAATGAAATTAGTAAACTGTTGTAGTAATAATTATAACATACATTTTTCAGACGAATAAAGTATTATATTATATAAGTTTGTATGTATTTAACAATATTTGTTAAACCTGATAACGTTCATGCAAAACGTCCAAAATGTACAAGCTTTCGCAATTTTTATTTTTTATCATATAAAAAGAATTTTGGTAGCTCTATAACTGTACGTTGATTGTTATTTATGTTATTTTCATTAAAATGATATTCATACGAAGAAGGAATTCAAAGTAAGATGTTTTACAAGTTTATCAAATGTAAATCGGTGTTTCGGGATATTTTAACCGTTTGAGTGCCAAGCAGTGTGATCGCGCTTTTTATGTTCAGTATTGAAAAGTGCCAAGCTGGTCCACCTAAAGTATTAATGATACTTTTTGCACCAACAATAAAAATAGTTCAGTAATATATTTTGATTGCAACAGTATAGGTATAATACAGATTAGAGGTGCAGAAATTTTGCACGCCGGAGCCGTCATTGGAGATACGCCGCCTACTTCACCCAACACACAGCCGAGATGTCACTGATTCACAGTATAATGGAAATCCCTTCCCATCCGTTTTTTGCCTTGTCCTGCCCCGCCCTAGGACCCGCCTAGTCCACTTTTGGGACCGCCATAAACTTCGCAAAGTTATGACCGACGGAAAACCTTTTTTTTGCCATTTCTACAGAAACACGATCTTTCCTTATCGGGAGGCGTTTTTCCCGAGATCTATAAATTGGATCATATCAGATAGCACCTCCCGAAAGTCCATAGGCTCCGTCCTTTCAAGAAAAACCTTTCCTCCCTAGAAAAACCCTTGCTACCACTCTGATTTTCCAGCATGCTTTTCCATATATAAGGACATCCCCGCAGACCCTCGGTGACTTTCTGTCTCGTTAGTTAAGCAAACTGTGTGTTATTCAGCTATGGCGCTGCTTCCAATAGACGTATTTAGAGTTGCTATTAAATTTCGAAGTAGTCTGTTACCCATTTCGCGTATCCCGAAGTATAATAGTTGATGCCAAAAGGCCGGTACAATGCAGTCATTCTCTCGATGTCACGGTCGGACCTACTAGCGCAAGCGTGGTGGCGCGTTGGGCCGACATTTATATTTGAAAAACTTCGCGACAGCAAAACACCAGGCTTTCTCGCGTCAAAGAATCTTACCACCACGGCCGTCTTGGCGATACATTTTACAATCCTGTTTAGTCTCTCGCCAGCAAAGTGTTAATAGGTTTCCACATTACCCATTGCGTACTATACCAATGCTCTTTAGTTTGTAGTTGTATTCTCTGTAGGCCTATTCCACTGTGTCGATACCCTTTTTCGTTGAGTCGTTGGCGAAAAACCGCGTTAAAAAGTAAATTACAAAAATATTTTGTAGTAATTATACAGATGAGGGTCCACCGATTTCAATGCTTGACTAATATGATCCCGCCAACATATCCAAAAATCATTGAAATCGGTGAGGTCGACGCTAATATGTATAATTACTACTGTAATGTACCGACCATCTAGTACGTAAGTTAGAATAGTAATATCTGTACAAATATTTCGTACCGCTACAAACACCGTGACCCTACCAGCATTCATCACCATCCTGATTCACTACCCCAAGTACAAAATCCTACTTTCTAATTCGACCATTCGACTCCCTAACACAGTCAACACCATCCTTACTCATCCTCGAATCACCGTTCCAAGTCCGAATTTCTATTTTCCTATTTCGACCTTCGACTCCCAAACTCCGTCATCCTTCTCCCATTCCTTTCCCTAAAGTCCTTAAAACCCTGTTGTTGACGCGTTATTACCACCCCTGAACGAGCTTAGAATCAAGAAGGCGTCGAGCGCAGGAGTTTAATTGTTTCACGGAATACTTCTGTTACAATTGACAATGCATTTCCAGGAAACGATAGCGTTTTAGGCTCACAGGCCTTCGGACCACGTCAGTCTCTTTGTCTCCTTTTGTTTATCGATAGTTAGCACTTTTTCGTACAATAATTCAGAGTTTCCCTGGCATGTAGATGTCCGGTTCCGTGTAAACAATAGGCTTAGGGTACGAGCGGCAAGGCTATTTGTAAGGATTGCAATAAAATTCAAATCAGCATGTGCCTTCCTGACTTTTAGCAAAGAGAGAAGTGCAAACGTTAATCTTAAGCTTCGCATTGTCATTTCTCTCTTACTCAATAGGAATAGCCGTATCATAAACCTTCGCCTGCGCTGACGAGCCACCCTCTTTCGCCACCCACGGGCCTCAGCCCCTTTACCGAGGACCCTCCGGTCCTAAAGAGGACGGGCGCCTAAGTGGGGGCGGGCGACCAAGAGGGGCGCGCTACCAAACTCCCGCCAAAACCTAATCACGCGGTAAAATTAATATTCGTTAATTTTCCGTGTGACTTCCGATGGCGCTCAAGACAAATTCCTTGAGCTCAGCGCCACCGGAAGGAGGGAGAATCGACGAAGGATTCTTCCTCACAAATCAGTTGTCATCAATTCCTCAACGGAGGAACAACTCATCCTCGCCTAAGGATTATCGTATCATTTCGTCTCATCCTCAACTGAGGAATAGTTGTCTATCAAACATCTCGGCCAAGAGATACCATAGCTTAAGTGTTGTTGTTCTAGTGTTAGTTCATTGTTAAGTTTAAATAAACATCATTCAAAGTTCATTCGTGCTAATCAGTTGACCACGGGAGGCCCAAAGAAACCAGGCTACGTTACATTAATTTGCACCGTAGCCAACACGTCGCCGCTTCGAGAAATCGAACGAGACGTGCACTCAACACCTGTATCTCTGCCTACATCAGATTCATTCATCACAAAACTCCACTCGATACCGTCTAGCTGTACGTGGCTCCATCGAAACACACTATGCATTAAAACCAAAAAGTTCTCTGTTTCGGTGATTCCTGCAAAACTGCGAGAATCCAAGTTCGCATTGCACTACAAAATAGTTTCGTAATTTACTTTTTAACGCGGTTGGTTCACCAACGATTCAGCGAAAAAGGGTTTCGATACAGTGGAATAGGCGTACAGGGGTACCACTACAAAAAAAGCGTATTGCTAATAGTATCCCATGGGTGATGTGGAAATCCATTGACACTTTGTTGGCAAGAGACTAGACAGGATTGTAAAATTTATCGCCAAGGCGGCCGCGGCGACAGCAATGTATTCTTTGACACGAAAAAGCCCGGCAATCTTCTGTCGCGGACTTTCTTAACTATAATACTTACACTGGAAATTAATTTACAATTGCGCGTGCGAGAATGCAACACTATTTCGTCGTAAGGCGTAACGTAGTGGTCGATTTCGCCAATGTTTACCATGTTCAGAAGTTCAAAAACATTAAAATTGATTAATCCTACTTGATTTAAGTAAAGAGCTTTGGCACTTAAACGGTTAAAAATCTGTTGTCTTGCTTCAATTTCACAGCAAATCAAAGTGTAAAGTTTATACATTAATGTATAACAACACTGTTACCTTCTTTCTTTATTGTTCCTTCTTGCCTCGGAACTGTTAATCTGTCCATTGCTTCTTGGGTATTTCCTGTCGTTGCATCTAGCCTCCTTAGAAACATCTGTAGTAAGAAGGCAAATTTTGGATTACGTTCGATAATTTTATGGTATACAACTGATAATACTGAATAGGTGATTCCATTAAATAGTTGAAAACTTATGCAGACGAATTTGGAAGATATCTTATATCGTTCAAGATTTTATTTTCCCTTTAGCATTATATGTTTCGTATTTAAAAAGAACCTCTAAAGTATTACTGTATCTGTTAATTATTTAATTTGATGCCTGATGTTCTATCCACTTACCTGAAGTTCAGAATCCTTTTCCAGAAGTTGCTTGCGAAACTTCTGATTTTTTAATGTAGCTTCTTTAAGACGTTCTTCCAATTCCGTGATACTCGAATCCCTTCGTGTCTTCGACATTGGCCTTAAAGTAGCTCTAATTCGTTTATCTATCGCGCCTTGTGGATTTCTTCGCAATTCTATTAGCTATAGATAACAGAAAAGGATTTTGCTTTATAAATTTATTTGAACTTATAGTATTACATTACGTTATATTATATTATATTATATTATATTATATTGTATTGTATTGTATTGAATTGTATTGTATTATATTATATTATATTATATTATTATGCGATTATACTAATAATTATATAAGTTATAAATAATTGTTTGCGAAATTTTTACAGCTATGGATACACCTTTCTTTCTTTATATTTCGTGAATGTCGATCCCGTGATTAAAGCATATTTTTCGCTGTCTACCCTTTTAGGGCTTGAACAGGAGTATGATTTGCTAGCGTTCCACGTGTTTCAAGACGGTAGAATGCCCTGCACCGCAGAAGGGGTCGGTCCACAATGGGACCGTCGTTAATTGTGTTTAGATTTCATCTGACAATTTGCGACCAAAAAATAATTCTTTTGGAGCACCTAGCCCAGGTTAGAATTTACCATAAACAATGAAAAATCTTTATTGGTTACGATTTCGCTCATATTGATGCCGATCTACAAAGCTTTCGAAGAATTATACCGATGCACAGTGGTCGATTTCGCTGAAATCGCGGCCAAACGTCCAAAACCTTTTCCTTGATAATTGAAATCTATTAATTGCATTTGATTTATAACATATCAGAGCATACTATTTCACTCATAATACATTTTTTTATACAATATTCTTCGAGATATACGATTTCAAAGTTAATACATTTATAACGTGATGTTTTCGTGCCGGATCTAAAATTACGTTTTTGATGTACTATAAACGTAAGATCTCTTTACTTCCCTATTAGTAGCTATCTGACATGCTTTAAATTTCAAAATATGTCCGTTTCATTTTTTTTTATTTAATACTTTGCAGTTGTTATGAAGGAAATATGTGTGTGGCGGACAATAACCCGTGTTTTCCGTGAGTCCCAGAGCGAGGGAGTAGGGTGTCCGGGACACGGCAATGGTCGAGAAGTCCGGTCGCTCGATCGCTCGAGCCCGGGTTCGTAATAAAAGCTTTAGGCACGAGCATCGGAGTTTTCTCGGCATAGCTTAACTCGGAAAACCTTTTCCCCCTCTTGGATATTTTTCCTGCTCTGGACGAATCAGAGCAAGGCCTACGGAAAACACAGGGTATAAAAGACGACCGTTTGGACGTGAATTATTCATTAACGCCACGAGGCTACATATCGACATCGACCAGAACAATTGTAATTCGTACGGATAATAAACTTGAAGTCTACGTAGACTAAATCTAGTTTTCTCATTCGTGACCATCACCTCATGTGACTCACGCAATTCCTTCTCTTTTCCTAAGGAAATGGTTAAAAAGTTGGCTTAGGCTGGCGCTAATTTTTTTTAAATAAAGTTTGAAGCTTTTTGAAAAAAAAAAACGGTTGGCTTTAGCTGCTACTTTTTGCAACTCTTCCAGTTATTGTCAATTGTTGGTCGCGCGTGACATTTACATAGCAACGCATTTATGTACAGGGTGTTTCAAAAGGTTTTGTCATGGCTTGGAGGAGTTGTTCTACACCTCGGATTGGATGGAGATTTGTGAAAAAGGCCTGCCGCAAAATTCGCGAAAGGGTAGCTGATTTTTTTGGACTTGCTTATCGCATTCATCTTGTTATGTAGATAAAATGTCTGACAGGAATCATGGGTCAGAAACGAACCGTTCTCTCGCAAATTGACTTTTAATTGGGCCTCCGCGATTGAATTTTCGCTTATTGTTAGTAAGTGAGACTACCAGCTGTTCCTTCGGAAAGAAACACACAAGATATCCTTATCGGCTCGATTAGTTTAAGCAGAAGCGTGCTACTCGACATTAGAAATTGGGGGACTGGGTCACCGAACCACTATGAGAAGTGCAAGTGTTTATGTTCTTCTCCCCGGGAGGGCCCTTGAGCAAACCTGACACCGAACGCAGGCCGTTGACGTCTTCCTAGCCTCCGAAAAGTCACATCGGAAGATTTCGTTCGAAACGGAGTCACGAAGGATCAGCTGGTAGTCTCACATACTATGCGAAACTTAAATCGTGGAGGCCCAATTAAAAGTCAATTTTCGAGAGAACGGTTCGTTTCTGACCGATGGTTCCTCTCAGACATATTAACTACGTAGCAAGACGAATGCGAAAAGCTGGTCAAACAAATAAGCTAAAATATTCACTTACCGCGAATTTTACGGCAGGTTTTTTTCACAAATCTCCATCCAATCCGAGGTGTAGAACAACTCCTCCAAGCCATGACAAAACCTTTTGAAGCACCCTGTTTTTTTTCGTTACTAACTGAAAGTGATTTCAATTTATTTCTTTGTTTCTCCTGAACACTATCACATAATCACACCATGGATTATGCATTGTGCAAAGGATGTGGCTCTCGTGTCGCTAAACCAATAAAGTGCGACTCTTGTGGCGTCACTTCCCATCCAGGGTGCGTTTCTCGGACTGGTCACCCTACCAGCAATGGTCAACTGGTTGACTGATCTACCAGAAGCGCTTCACCTGGATCGGGACTCAATGAGGAATCCCTCTTATCGAAATTCAGTGAGCTGATTCAACAACAATTTGAAGGTTTTCGGGATCAGATATTGCAGACCATAAAATCTGAAATAAAATCTGAAATCGAGAAACTGACATCTGACTATTCCACTCTTGCCTCAAGAGTAGCAAATCTGGAAGATAAAATATCAACCTCTTCTGTCTGTGAAACTATCCACGAAGACAACATTCAAGAGATAGCTGACAGGGAAAATCGCTCCACCAATATAATAGTTGGAAAGGGTCTAGCAGGATAAGGGGGTGAAAAGTGCCCTTGAAGCTATTTTATTCCACGATGCGTCATTCGATAGGTAACCATAAGAAACCATTGTACAGGGCGTTTCAAAAGGTTTTGTCATGGCTTCGGGGGGTTGTTCTAGAGCTCGGATTGGATGAAGATTTGTAAAAATTGCTTGCCGCAAAATTATTTGAGGAATCCCCGATTCAAACTGGCTCGGCTATCTTCTTCGTATTGTTACGTAGGTAAAATGTCTGAGAGGAACCATGGGTCAGAAGTGAACCGTTCTCCCTCAAATCAACTTTTAATTGGGCCTCCGCGGTCTAATTCACGCTTAGTAAGTCAGAGAGTCAGCTGTTCCTTCGGAAAGAGACACACAAGATATCCTTGTCGGCTCGAACAGTTTGAGGAGAAGCGTGCTACTAGACATTGGAAATTGGGAGACTGGGTCACCGAACCACTAAGAGCAGTGCAAGTGTTTATGTTCTTTTCCCCAGTAGGACCCATGAGCGAACCTGACACCGAGCGCAGGTCATTGACGTCTTCCTAGTCTCCGTAAAGTCACATCGGAAGACTTCGTTAAATACCCTCGAGGGGAGAAAGGTTTTTCAAGTCGGAATGTGCCGGAAGAACTGCGATACATGTGACCATCTAACTGTTTTATTACTTGACCCAACCCGGTGCACAGTGGGAAAAAACCGACGTTTCGGCGGCCACAAATTCTTATTACTTTTAAATATACTTTACAAATATACTAATTTAAAAATATACTAATTTACATAAACTTATATTTTTTGCTACATTTAATATTTAATATTCAATATTTCGTATCTGCAGACCCATGGGACTGCTGGGACGCATTTCGGGCTGAAACGCGATCAGTATTTGCTATCTTTGCACCATTTTAATACAGTATGTTCATTTTATGATTTTCAATGTTTCTGCACACAAAGAAATAGCAAGTGCGTGTATAGGATTGAATTGATTCAATTATTCGTAAGCTACACACTTTCTTATCTTCTAAAAATACGAACGTCCTTTCAATGGCAGCTATGGCGCAGTGGCTAGAGTTCCTGACTGCGGAACCTCTCGAAATTTTTTGTCGCCGGTTCGAGTCCCACGAGGTAAAATAATTCTTTTTTAAATCATTCACTGCATAACAAAAAATAATAATCATTTTTCAATTTTTCAGTGTTTTTCAAACATTTTTAAATACTTATACAATATGAAATATATGTAAAAATAATTATGGAGCATATTCTGTTTTTCATTGATTCGTCCTAGCCACATCTCGTTATTCTTTTGCACATTCAACGAATGTTATCCCTCTGCACTCGAGGCCTTTTTCGCGCGGACGAGCCAGCAACTCGAGATGTTTCGCAGCATTTTTGGTGAATTTACATACAAATAAATGTATAAAACTTTTATATTTTAACATTTTGTGTATCTTTACACCTTTATGAACATAATTTGTTAAACATTAATCTTTGTAATTTTACTTTGTATGATATTTTATATAACAATTGCCAAGATGCATGTCCGGTTTGTCGGGACAAGTATCACAATAGTATGTTATTTGATGACCTTTGCCAGGTGTATTTGTTTGAGAGCAGACTTTGTAATCCTTCCTAACTCCTGTTAGGAATCGAAAACTTTAACTCTAATAGCCCTTTTGCCACGACTGTCAAGTTCGGACTAATGCCGAAAATGCAGTCCGGTTCGTGATTGCGGACTAATTTCAGATAAAAAAATCTTATCTCCATTTAAAGAGGTGTCATTCTACACTTCATAAGATTATACACAAAGAGCTTAGGAACCAACTTCAAAGAAACTAAACATAAATTGTCATTGCCGCGCATAGTTTTCGCATCAAACCAAGTGGTGAGTGAGAGTCACCTCTCGAGTGCAAACGGTTAGTTTACTGTGACGTATACAAATATGTGTTCAATATTAAAAGGATCAAATTGTATATTCTGATGAATTGTAATGAAGGTGACGTCTAATGGAAAGAAGGGTTTTCTCCATTTACGCAGAGGTCCTTTGGAAGAAATTGAGCCGTCTCATCCCAACGGTTCTTCGCACAGCGTCTTTCTCTCCGACACCATGCTTGTCAAGGACATCCTTAATACCATCCAAGCTCAGGATTATAGTCACTTGAAGATCGCCAGAATCGGTAAAACATTATTCCTCTGACACCACCAGCTCCACTTGCACATTTAATTACTCCAATACCGTCAATATATCTAATATCGATGTTACACACGGACCTGAAAAAAACTTTCATTTCATGCGGCCCTGAACCTTCTATTTTTCATTTGATACCAGTCGACCGTTAGAAAATTTACGTAGAGATGTAAACCGAAGGGGTCCAGTATTCAGTAGAACGTCACGCTGTTACTTAGGGTACAGAAACTCAAAAGTCACGACTTTCGCATTCGCTTGACTATTGTAAGTATAAGACGTGGAAACCCCCACGAACCGACGCGTGAATTTCGGCTAAGTTTAGAATTTAAGAATTGTCTATTGTAATTGCATATTGAACCGCTATTGATTATAACTTTGAATATACGTTTACATTTCACATTGTGACATTTCAAACGTCTTAGTTATTTCAATTTACTTCCTTTAATCTTCATTGTAACAGGGCAACGATCTCCCTTATTCACTCTTACCGCTCGGGGTGAATAAGATTTTTAAAATTAAAGTTACGGGTGTTTCGTTAGAAGAGAAAGAGTCTACGGATTACAACAATTTCCATTCTCCTACTACTAGTTAGTGGCGGTGCCCCCGTATCCTTTGGTACGGGACTGATCCGCTATACTAACGCGAAAGTACCGCGAGGTGTCTTTCGTTATTAACGGGCATACGGCGACTCTATAGTTCGGCTATAGATTAGTCCGGTCCCCGGAGTTTCCCCTACTACTAGTTAGTGGCGGTACCCCCGTATCCTTTGGTACGGGACTGATCCGCTAAACTAACGCGAAAGTACCGCGAGGTGCCTTTCGTTATTAACGGGCATACGGCGACCCTATAGTTAGCCTATAGGTTAGTCCGGTCCCCGGATATAATTCCCTGGGTATTATTCCTCAACTCGTTGCAATTCTTAGCTCTCGCAATAAAAATTGTATTAACGCATTCGGTCTCGTTCTGCCACTCGCCCGGCTCGTAACATCGATATCAGCATTAGCGAAGTTTTTAATGCCATCGATTCGTTTAGTTTACATAAAGGAGCAGGTAATGATGGTACCCTCCCCCTATTTTCTTTAGATGCTGCAAATTCATTCTGTCACGCATACTCTGGATCCTTTACAATAAGTTATTAAGATCCGGCACTTTTCCGGCCTCCTGGAAAAAATCCCTCGTATCTCCTATTTTTAAAAGCGGTGACAAAACCACTGTATCTTCCCAACGTCCTATCAGTATACAAAATGTTGTGCCCAAAATATTTCAAACTATAATCACTAAGAAACTCTCCTTTTTATGTAAAAACCTCATAATCGACGAGCAACATGGTTTCGTACAAGGTCGGTCCACAATCACCAACCTCCTCATCTACCAGCACTTCATCTTCAACTGCACAGAGAATGGTCTACAATTCGATGCTATATATACTGACCTAAGCACAGCTTTTGATTCCGTTAATCACTACATGCTCCTAGCTAAACTTAACGCCTACGGTTTTCATGGTAGTCTCCTCTCCTGGATAAACACCTACCTTACTATTGGGTGTACAAATAAGTTTTGAGGGTTTTTTTGTGACTTTGAAGCTTTATATAGAGAAAATGGTGCAATTTATTTTAATCGAAGTATTGTCCATCCTTAGCTACGACTTTTCCCCATCTTTCACGCAGCATACAGATTCCGCGGCGAAAAAATTCCTTGCCTTTTGAGTCGATCCAAGAATCGACCCCATTTTTGGCTTCTTCGTAGGAAGTGAAGTGCTGTTCGGCCAGGCCATAAGTCATCGACCGGAACAAGTGGTAGTCGGAAGGAGCAACGTCTGGTGAATATGGCGGGTGGGATAGGACATCCCATTGAAGAGCCTCCAAAGTTTCCTTGACGACTTTTACAAAATGTGGCCGAGCGCTGTCGTGCTGAAAGATTACTTTGTCATGTCTTTTAGCATATTGGGGGCGTTTGAGCTTCAATGCTCGGCTTAATTGCATCAATTGTTGTTGGAAACGTATCCCAGTGATGGTTTTGTTAGGCTGGAGTAGCTCATAGTAGATCACTCCGAGCTGATCCCACCTAATGCACAACATTAGCTTCTTGCCATGAATATTCGGTTTGGCCGTTGAAGTTGATGCATGGCCGCGCCTACCCCACGATTTTTTGCGCTTTGGGATGTCGTAGTGGATTCACTTTTCGTCCCCCGTCACGATTCGATGCAAAAAACCCTTCCGATTTTGCCTTTGGAGCAGCTGTTCGCATATGAAAAAACGGCGTTCGACGTCTCTTGGCTTGAATTCATACGGAACCCAATTTCCTTGGTTTTTCACCATACACATGGCCTTGAGACGGTTTGAAATCGCTTCTTGAGTCACTTCCAATGTTTCAGCGTGCTCCTCTTGAGTTTGGCATGAATCTTCGTTCAATAACACCTCAAACTCAGCGTCTTCAAACTTTACTGGCCTCCCTTCGCGTTCTTTGTCAGTAGTGTCAAAATCGCCACTTTTAAAACGCCGAAAACAGGATTCACATGTCTTTATTGATGGAACATGTTCCCCATATGCTTCACACATAAATCGATGCCCATCAGCTGCACTTCTTTTCAAATTAAAGCAAAAAAGCAGCGCTTCCCGTAAATTGTGTTTTGTTGGTACAAAGGTTGACATTGTTGGAGCACGAAGAAAGTATGTTGCTTACACTTCAGCGAAATGACACATACTGATTTTTAAAGGGAAATGATGACGCTTTAACATAAATATAGTGAGAAAGCAGTCCGACACGATTTAATGCTAGTTACGCCGTCTTTTATAAATCCCTCAAAACTTATTTGTATACCCAATAATACTGTTCAAATAATAAAATACAACAATTCCTACTCTGAGAAAATTCAGTTTCCTCTGGCGTTCCTCAGGGATCACATTTAGGGCCACTATTGTTTGTACTATTCATCAACGATATCTCTAGTATATTCTCACATAGCACATTCCTACTATACGCCGACAACCTAAAGATTTACCGTCCTGTGAAGTGTATGGATGATGCTGCTCTACTACAGAGCGACCTTGAAAATTTCTATCATTGGTGCCACAGAAACAAACTTAATATCAACATAACAAAGTGTCACGTTATTCGCTTCAATCACAGATCTACTACTGTAGATTATCCATACTCCATAAACTTCTCCATATTATCGACAGTCGACAACATGCGTGATCTGGGAATACTATTCTCCAGTAATCTATCTTTTCAAAACCACCTTGATTCAGTTGTCAGCAATTCTCTAAAAATTCTTGGTCTCATTTATCGCACCTCCAAACACCTCCCTAACATGTCTACACTTCGCACGCTGTATAGTTCTTTAGTTCGTTCGCACCTTGAATACGGATCAGTTATCTGGTCACCTTATAGCCAAAAACAAAAAATCCTCATAGAGAGAGTACAACATAAATTTCTTAGATTCCCTTCAAATTACACAAGCTCACCTCTCTCTTATGATTGTCACAACTATGATAACATCGACACCCCTTATTCACTTTTACCGCTCTGAGTGTATAAAATTTTGTATTAAAGTTACGGGCAATTGTTAGAAAGGGAGTCCACGGGCCGCGGGAGTTTTCCACCCCTCTATTACAAGTCAGTGGCGGTATCCTTGTATCCTTTGGTACGGGACTGATCCGTTATACTGGTGGGAGAGCAACACATAGTGTTCACGTTATTAACGGGCAGACGGCGACCCTATAATTATGCTATAGATTATGTATGTAATATGTATATAATTGGTCGCTTGGCTCGTAATAAATATATTACATCCTACCCTATTGAGTATTTGGGACATTGGACTAGAATGTGTTCAGTGGAGATTTATATATTGCATACATCACAAATCATTGGGTTTGATTTAGTGATAAGGAAGAAATGTGTTATTTTCGTGTGACCTGTTCTCAATCTGGTTAGAACTGGTTAAAACTGCCGAAGTAATATTACAGTAAAAGCTGGATAATTGCGACAAAAGTTTGGCTGGATAAATGCAACAAGACTATCCCATCCACATATGGGGATCCCCCTTCGCGAACCACGACGCTCGACGAGGGAGAAGTGTAATATGGTGCAACTCGGAACGAGGGACTGACTCATCCAATTCAGGAATAAAACTTCTTCATTTTTGATCTTTCGTTTTTTGAAACCTTTGCTAATCTAATTGTGAAATTTGTCTGATTAAAATGATACCAAACACGACATAGTTTGAATTATATTTACTTAATATTTAATATATTTGCTCACTATTTAATATATATTTACTTACTATTTAACATAGTTCAAACATATCGTGTTTGGTATCATTTTAATCAGAAAAATCTCACGAATACGTTAGCAAAGGTTTTAAAAAGAATCGAAAATGAAAACAGCCAATCTTCCAATTAGTATTGCCTCACCGATACGTTCGGGCCGCTCCCCCTATAGCTTGGACCTCTCTGTCTCTTCTACTGTCTGTCCTTTTCTTTGATCGCGCTTGGCTGGAGCCGTGATGCAAACAAGGATTCGACACTGCTACTTCATATGAGAAGCGCTTGAGCCCCGAACTGTATCGCATTTACCCAGAATTTACTGTGTATATGTAGTGACGCGATGTTTCGGTTGCGCCAGCGCTGAAGGGATCGACGCGTCGCACAGTGGTCCAGAATGAGCGTCTAGCGGCGCTTTTGCCGAAAAGTCGATTTTCTCGCATCGCTTTTTTTTTTCTTTATATCGATTCCTAAATGTCCATGGATTTCAGAAATCGCTAAATTAATGAAATCGGACAAAAATTGTAGTTACAACAAACGCTTAAAGTTGGAACTTTTTCTCGAGACCAATTTCTATCGAAAAACCACGTTGCCTTCTTCGTGACATTCTGACGAATCTATCTTATATTTTCCAATGATTTTTTTTAAATTAAAGAGCATTCTTCTACGATCAAAATGCATATGCTGAATATGAAATTAGTGTTTGTAGTTTATTCAAAAATTAACGTTCAATAAATGGGAGAAAATCATCAAAGTTTTCTATCATTGACAGTCAGCATCTTCTATCTATCGTATATATTCGTAGTTTGACATATAAGGCCCTTCTCTGTAAGGTCTCTGCTATGTGATCCTGAAAAAAAACGATCCCAACCCGTCCCACAAATTTGATTTTTTATTGTTTAAAGAGATGCGCGCACTCCAGCGGCTGCCCGCCGCTACAGTCTATCATGGGTTTTAAGGAAATCTTTCTATGAATTGGTTAAATTAGAAGAGGGTAAACAGTTAATCTTGTGTTGTAAATGAGTATGCGATATTTCTGTCTACATGTAGTTCAAACAATATCGTTTTAAATGGATTCGGAAAACAATCAGAACGGTTTTAGTGCAACGCCATGGGGTTAACAACTTGTTGGAATTCGCTAAGCCAACTTGTAAAAACCGAGAGTTAAATAGAAACCCTCATCGGCAATTACAAGTCGATAGTTTCTTAAATGTGGGTTTTACAACTTAACGGCTCTAAGTCAACCAGCAGGTCGTACATGCCATAAACCGCGGGCGGCGAGGAAGCCGAAAATGTTGACCACCGAATGAGTCAGGTAAAAACGGTTTTTTCTAATTATTCTTCTTCTTGGCGAAAATAACAAAATGTGGAAGGTGGTTTTCCTAATCAATCATTTGCATAAACCAATAATTTTGTAAAAGGGGAAAGCTCTTGTAAATTTGCTCCGCCTTATGACACTCTGCCTGACTTTTGAATCCGCCATATTGTTTTTGAAAATTTTGAGTTCATATTCGTTATCAGCGACTCAAAAAACATAAGAATACTAATTTTTACGCGGAACCATTAATTTTTCGATATACCTGGTTGCCATATTGAATCTGCCATTTTATTTTTGGAAATTTTGAGTTCAGATTCGTAATCAGCGAATCAAAAAACATAGGAATACTAATTTTTAGCTAAATTGGATGTGTTTTGCGCTTTTGGCGAAGATTTCAAAGAGATCGAAAACTGTGCGAGGTGCCTGAACAGCTAGATCGACGTTCTGGACCACTGTGCGTCGCACCGTTTGCATTCGCGCCAGGAAAACGGGCAGTTCTGTCCAAGATGCATACCCGAACGACGAAAGGCGTAGTTAACGACGATAACTAACTGACTCTTCCCAAATTCACGCTCGCATCCACCCTCCATACTCTTTCTCACAGCATGCATAGACTGAACATTCATGCTAGCCCTGACATCCGTCGCCTTTCAAATCACGTAGTGTAAACATCCACTCTCGCTTATATACAAACCATCCACGCTAACTAATTCTAAAAATTAATACTATTGTAGGATTTCTTAATAATACGGTAAATGCTTATTTAATAATAATAATAATACAAATAAAATAAAGTAAACCATAGATAAAATAAGAATAAAATTAGGATAAATAGTATCTGTCCACACAGGATTCTAATGACTAAGAATATGACACAAAGTATATCCACTGAGGATTCCAATCACTAATTGTAAGAATATAACACACAGTGTATCCACACAGGATTCCAACCACAGAGTGCCTCGATGCGGCGAGTGACTCGTTGGCCTCTCGAAAAACAAAGTGCGATCGGCACTCACATTCACACATACGTTTCATATATTCTAATACATTCGCATCCCACACTATTTATGCGTACAAAAATTCCGTTCCTACAGTATCGTATTCTTCCATTCTAGGGCACAAAAATGTTTCCAGCGTGTCGCAGATCGGTCGGTAGTCACGGTAACCGTGACACCATCCTCTTAAAACAAAGGGCCCCACGATGCCTACAGAAGACAAAACACGCCAAACGGTGATTTTTGGAACGTGAAGAGGTCATTGGTGGAGTTTTAGGAGGTTTTCAGCAGCCCAATAACGAAAATTCTGCTTGTTCACTGTTCCAGAAAGATGGAAATGCGTTTCGTTGCTACTCCACACAATACTGCTAGGAGGCACAGCTGTAAGTGTCACATCGCAATAATCTTAACGTCTTCCCCAAACTGCTTGACTCAATGCTTGTACAATCATAATCTTGTAAGGGTGTTACTTAAAGTCCCAGTGCAAAATTCGCTTCACTGTTCAATTCGAAATCTGAAGTGCAAAAACATGTTTCCGAGTAGAAAGCGTTGGAGGCCGCTCTATCGACGCTCTGAGTGCGGCGACGATTTCAGGTGTCGTCGCGGATTCGGGACGCCTAGCTGATTTTTTAGGATAGGTAGATCACATTGCCCTTAAATTTTTGACGCATTTCAAAGTGGTTTTCCGATGAAGAACAATTTCGTTTGGATTTAAACCGAAGGGCATGCGAAATGTGTTGAAAAAAGCCTCCACAGCGAAGCCCCGTTATTCACCCGTACACGGCAGTTGACTACTGAAAACCTATCTTCAGCCTCCTACCGAGGCGGACCGCATGATTTTCTTACGTCGATCATTACAGATGTTGAATGTCATGCAATTGACTATCTATTACATTCGCTCGTAGAATAATCGTGTTGATGGTTTTTTTTCCTTAGTCTACGGTTACAAAATTTGTAAATCAAATATACAATATACATAATTAAGATTAAGCCTATAGCGTAGCCTATATAAGAGAATATCGAGACTTTTCTGTGTATATCGTTACCTCTGCTTATCTCATCCAAAACATTCGATATGGTGCTCAACTTATTATTAGCGGTATCTAAATTACTTAGGTCTACATTGGAAAGCGGAATTTGCTTTAACTGCCATACTACGCTAGTATTAGTTTTAGTTTTTAAACAGCAATCGTCGTCGAAAATATTAAATCGTGGTATTACAGGTGCGTACTGACTTTCGTATGAACTTTCTGCAATTAAAATCGCCGAAGATGTGTATGCTTTACAATTCGGTTTTAATTTGAATATACCCGTACCTGATACGGTTACATCTGTTGGTTGTGACTGGTGACTGCAGGTGAATTTTATGCCAAATTTCTTTGTTTAAATAAATTATACGAGTGTCGCATGATTCGGGTACTTGTTTAGTCGTTGTTAAGATGTCGGTTTCACAAATGGGATTCGAATATGTAGCATAAATGGGCGTAAGTAATTTACAAATATAATATTTTTCGACGGTTCGTTTGCAAAAACTTGTAACGAAGCGCCGAGCTTCGTCACCCGGCCGCTACGCGGCGCGCCACATTCTCGCAAGAGAATGTGACCGCCGTCACCGATAAGTTGATATCGCGACAATTCGTCAGGACCTTCTCGCTTCGAGCGATACCGAATGTCTTGTACGAACGGCCTTGACGAGTATATATCTTGTGGATCTTTCGCCTCACTCCACCCGAGACTCCGACCTTTTCTGAAGGGAGTGACCGATTTTTACCGGAAAAAAAGCAATGTTGATTATTTACAATCTTCCTCATTTGCGCCACGTCTATCGGGAATTCTACGCTGACCGGCAACCATTGTCGCGGAGGTCCGACCGCGATCGGACACGACTCAGCGCCCGACCGCCGCCATCCATCCGCTGTCCGGCAATCACGCTTGACTCTACGGCCAGAGCGAATCCAAACTTCTGCCGACTCCGCACACACAGAGACACACTCTGCCTTCCGGTAAGCCGCCCGAAGAAACCGGCTTACAAAAACTAGTATCGGTTAGAGTTGCGTACTGGTGTTTAGTAGTAGACAGTGCTAAATATTTGGCGGAAGGTTGTATGAATAGGTATATATTATTTTCTAATATAACCGGCAGAAGTATAAGTTCGTAAGAGTCTGTAGGTGATATTTGTTACTAATGGGGGTTATCTATGATAAATATTAATTTGTTATTCTATCCTTTCTATTAATTTTTATTATTAATTTGTTATAATCCTTTCTTTGGTCTTTCGTGAATTCTTCGATAATTTTAAAATTTTCGTTGAAGGAAGTTTTCGTTTTATGCAGATTTGTTAAGGTATTATTAAAATTGGTAATGCTGGTTTGGACTACTTGAATTTGAGATCGGAATAAGTCGGTTAATTCGCGCTCATTTAGATTAATTTTTTCAATTGCGTCATGGTAGTAGGTGGCGTCGCTATTATCCATGTTTCCAGTGATCGTTTTGAAAATCGTTTTTATACCGTTGAACCATCCGCGTCTTACGCGTTTATGACCGATGAGATCCTTTAAATCGCGTTTTTTGGATTATAATTCCGGAATCTAGTGGCTCAATAATTGCATCGACGTACTGCAGGGTGGCCAATATTTAAACAAAGCATATTGGTTGCAATAATAGTTGGTTTTTTGGAACGTTGCATCGATCAATTCAAGTTTGCTGTCAATGTGAGTTATGTCGAGGTATGTCACGAGTTTCCAGGTTGTATCGTAAATTTCAATTCTTGTATGCTATCATAATAAATACCGGGAAAATGATCAAATTTAGTTATCCGATAGTTGTCGGTAGTTGTGACGGTGCCGGCCATGGTGAAGAGTCTGAAAGAAGGATGACTATTTACTAGCGACCTAAGTGTGGGAGTTTTAAACGATCTTTGTAGACTAGAATCTTTTTTCGCTTTACGCATATCGTAACATTTGAGGGTGAATTTACTTCGATTGCTCTATAAGAACCAGAATCGTCTCCCGAAAATATAAGACCGGAAATGATTAACTGCCCAAATGATGGCCAAGAGCTCGCGTTCGATTGTAGAATAATTACATACATTCCGCTGAATTTAAAGTTCTACTGGCATATGCAATGGGAAGGTCATGTTTATCCGATATTTGTGATAAAACGGCTCCGATAGCAAAATTACTCGCGTCTGTAGTTAAAATGAATACTTTGGAAAAGTCGGGGTACCTTAATACCGGTTCGCGTATTAATGCGGACTTCAGCGTTTCAAAGCATTTCGTTGAGCACTTGCCCATAGAAATTGCGCATCCTTTTTTAATAAGGATGTTAGGGGCTTTGTAATTTTGCTAACATTTTCGACAAACCGGCGATAGTAGCTAGCAAGTCCTAAAAATGATTTGACTTCCTTGGGCCATTTCGGGATCCTAAGCCTATTATTTACACGGAACCAGGCATCTGCATGCCACGGAAACTGTGAATTGTTGTACGAAAAAAGCTATTGATTGAAAAGGTGAGAAAGATAATGGAGACTGACGGGGTCCGCGGGCTTGTGAGCCTTAACGCTATGATTTCCTGGACATGCATTGTCTATTGTAACAGAAATATTCTGTGAAACAATTAGACTCCTACGCTCGACGCCTTGTTGATACTAAACTCGTTCAGGGGCGGTAATACCGCGTCAACAGGAATTATGACTCGTAACATCCTCCCCCCGTTCAGAGGGTTCTTGATCAAATGCTCTTACTAGTGTAAGTGTGCGTGAAAGTGCAGAAATAGTTTGTGTTGTATTATTATAACGTTGTAATTTGATGTCGGTGACGTCTGCTCCTCTCCAGGTTGAATTAGTAAAGGCGCAAGTCCCTTAACGCTCCGATACATGGTTCTCGAAGCTGTTCTCACGGTGACCGTGCGGGTCACTCCGTCGGCATCAGGTAAAAGTTTGAGAATGCGACCCATTGGCCACTGCATTGGTGGTGCTTTATTATCTCGTAAGAGAACCAATATCCCCTCCTTGATGGAATGGCTACCTCGATTCCACTTATTACGATTTATCAGTTCGTTGAGGTATTCTCGGTGCTAACGAGTCCAGAAATGTTGTTTCAGTTGCTGTAGATGTTGCCATTTTGATAATCGGTTCTCTGGAACATCCCTGTAATCTCGCTCTCGCAGACTCATTAATGAATTGCCGATAAGGAAGTGACCCGGAGTGAGAACAAGGAGGTCGTGTGGATCAGAAGAGAGAGGTGTGAGAGGACGTGAATTGAGAACGGCTTCAATTTCTATTATTAAGGTATTCATATCTTCGAAGGTGAATAGGGTGTTTCCTGCCACGCGTCTCAGGTGATGCTTAAAATATTTGGTTGAAATGCACTGGTTGGTAGAGAAACATACAAAGACGGCGACGTAATCGTTAATCATCGTCCGGTTATGATGTTTTTTTCTCTTTAATGAAGAAGGGACCACAGTAATCGATGGCGACCTTAATGAATGGGCGTGATTCTGTGACCCGTGCTTTCGGTAGGTTTCCCATTATGTATTAGATTGGAAGCTATGAAACGGGCGTTTTTGTTTAGTCTGTGTTCAGCTGCGACTGAGAGAGGTTCACTGTAACGTGCGCTCGATATTTTTATTTACAAAGTTTAAAGGTATTCTTCTTACTTATTTCGTAAAATTTTTTCGTGTTTGTATCCCATTTTTATATTACTTTCCTCCGAAACCAAATGGAAACAAAACGCGATTTACATCTACTTCTCTTGTACGAGTTCAAATTGAATCATATCGCAGCTCAAGCTTCGAGAAACATTAATCGCGCATTCGGAGATGGATCCACCACTGAAAAAAATGCTCGATATTGGTTCAAAAAATTTCGTTCTGGCAATTTGAGTATCGTCAACGAGCCTCAAGGAAGACCACCGGCCCATATTGATAACAAGTAATTAAGGATGACTGTGGAATCCGATTCACACACAACTATTCGCGAACTTGCGTCTAAACTAGGAACTAGCCATACGGCTGTGTTAAAACATCTGCGCACAATAAATAAAGTAAAGAAATTGGACTCATATGTGCCGTACGAACTGACGCAACTGCAGATGATCGACGGCTAGAGCAAGTGCGCATCTTTGTTGCTTCGCAATACACGATTGCCGTTTTTACGCCAAATCATCACTTGTGATGAAAAGTGGATTTCGCATGATAATCGAAAGCGATCAAGCAAATGGGTAGATAAGAATACACCACCAGGACACGCCCCGAAGCCGAAATTTCATAAAAAAAAAATTATGGTTACCATATGGTGGAATGCCCAAGAAGTGATCCATTATTCCTTCCTACAACCAGGTGAAACCATAACAGCGGTGTCCTATTGTCGTGAAATTGATGTCATACATGAGAAACTTATGAAAAAACAACCAGCATTGCTCAATCGGCACGGCGCAATATTACTGCATGATAACGCACGACCACATAAAGCTTTAATTACTGTTGACAAATTAACTTCTCTACAATATGAAATTTTGCCACATCCTCCATATTCACCTGATATTTCACCGACCGATTATTACCTTTTTCGTAATTATGAATTATTTTTAACAGAAAGGAAATATAATAACCGAAATGATATTATAAAAGACTTTGAATTCTTTATTAACTCTAAAAAGAAAGATTTCTTTTAAAAAGGCATATATGGCTTGCCCAATCGTTGGCAGAAAGTCGTAGATGCCAATGGAAGTTATTTCGATTGAATATAATAAATAATGTGAAAAATTGCGCTTTTTGTTTTTTACTCTTATTCAACGCTCGTTTCATAGTTTCCAACCTAATAATCTACCGACGGTGTTTGGAATCTGCAGCATTTTATGCATGATTTGACTGCCTTCCAAATTTGACTGCAGCCGTCAATGGGCCAATATTATAGACGGATTACTATAAAGTTGTTTGTATCCCGGCATGTAATTGGTTCAAATGTTCGTTATCGATGATAAGTCTCGTGATGTGTGATTTTGGCAGTATAATTGGATGTTTAGGTTAAACCGGAATGTAGAATGCATCAATCGGCCGCCGACACATTTATTTGTTCACACCGTGCCGACCTGGGAATGTCCCTCCATAAACCGCGCGCAGTGCTGTAGCCGAAAATTATATCGCATTAAAGTAACGGAAAATTCTTTTCTTTTTGTTAGCAACGAATGGTTATCGGTAAAATCAATTTATTTACAAATTACCGGGGAGTTGTGAACAAGGAACGATTCGTGTAGGGACTCTATTTCGCGCGTCGAACGATAAAATCTCATATGTAATAACTTTTTTGTTGATTAAAAAATCGAAATTCCTATTTATCCGTAATTTTGTATAAGAAATGTAGTTTTTACAAAAAAATATTCAAGAAAATTGAATAACATTAAAGTGGTAAAACTGCCGAAAATATGTTATTTTTCAACATATTGTTTAAACAAATGGAGATTTTGTAAAAGAAATTATGCCGTTAAATTCGTAATGCAAAGGCGCTAATTTCGCCAATTTACGCAAATGCTCTATCTCTCATAGTTTCCAAGATATTCAACGAAATACACTTTTGGCCCCCAACTTTGGGGGCGGTTTTCACCCCTTTAACGTGGACGATTGCCGATATAAAAAAATACGTGTCGAATATTCTAACGAGTACTACATCATACTAAAATTTCATCAAAATCGGCGTGTGGCACCTCGGGATGTTCCCTTGTAAGTATAATCAACCGAGAACGTTTTTTCGGTGGAATGATATCGCCTTCACTTTCAGAACTTCTTTCTTCATTTAAAGTTCTTGCATCTTCTCCCTCTTAAAAAAATTTGTAATTTTACTTTGCTTGCTGGTTCTTACCAGGTCATTGCAAATTTCTCGGTATGGAGCTAGACAGTTTTGCAGCTCCTCGATTTCGTTATCGTGTTAGAGCGAAACCGTGTTATAGGACGCCGTGTTGTAGGAAGGTTCCCGCAATTTATGAATCGTGTTATAGCGAAACCGTGTTATAAGATGCCGTGTTGTAGGAGGGCTACCTGTAATTACAAACTAAATCTGTGTTTGATCGAGGAGCATTTACATTATTCGAATCGAAATGTCTTAAATTACTTTCGGCCTTTATGTAAGGTTGACGCGGTAAATAGGTCGGATTGTTATTAGTACAGCAATTTAAAGTTGTATGCCCAGAGCAATTACAATTTACGCAGTATCTAGTATCCTTCAGGCTAAGTATTTGAAATTTGGCAATTTTCCCGTTGAGATATCTGTTCTGTTTCTTCTGCATTCGCGATTTGTATAACATGTTCAAGAGAGTCTGGCCTTTGAGATTTTACTATGATAGCTGTTTCTCTATGTAATCCGGCGATGAAAATATTAAGAGCTTGTTTCCGTAGCAAGTTGATGCAAGCCTGACGCTCTATTTGAGATAAGGAGATGTCTAAACTACTGGTTAATTTGAGTAAACCATTTGCGACCTTTTGCGCGTACGAGGAAACTGTTTCGTTATGGCCTTGTTTGCATGAAGCTAACTCTAATTACCATTGGCCTTGTTAACGCCTATTGGAATATGCATCTAATAGATATGATTTTAAGGCTGGCTAGTCACTGAAATAACGATTTTGAATAAAAGATCGTGCTCTTCTGGATAATTTTGTCTCGATAATCGCGAATAATAGCGGTTTTTCTTCGGAGTTTACAAAGGACATAGCCTTGTCCCAATTATCAATAAATTCGTAAAGCCCGCTTTTCGTTCCATCGAAACGGATAAGAAACTTTTCAGCAAATCCAATTTTGATCGCGGTCGTCATTGTTCTTGAAAGTATACAACGATTGAATGTGAGGGCGAGTTAAGTTATTCCGGAGATGGTTCCTCTTCTGTACTTACAGTGCGAGTACGATGCTTAGTTGCATTTGTGGGGGTTATCTTATTTAAACAACACAGTTTGGTTTTATTACGATCTTTATATAAGAATGAAATGCGGCACTAAAAATATATGTCTGTTCCGAAGCGCAATACAGTTTAGACTGCCGTTCGTCGCTAACAAGGGAACTACCCGAGGTGTCCGCCTCCGATTTTAATGAAACTTTGCAGATTTGTTAAGCACGTGAAAATAATCGATACCTATTTTTTTATATCGGCTAAGTCGCACGTTTAGGGGGTGAAACCACCCTTCAAAGTTTCGACATTTTTTCTTCTTTCGCTTATAACTTCAAAACGGTTAATGATAGAGATTTACGATAAATGTACGAAATATTTACTTTTTTATGTACTAAAGGCCCATGGAATTTAAAATTTTATTTGACGGTTTTTTCTTAATCTTTTATTAAAAAATGCCAAGTTTTTCGTTATATCTTTAAAGTTTGCGATGCGATTTTAACCGAACTTTTTTTAAATGATAGAGTAATAAAAATAAAAGTTATAAGTTTTTTTGTTTTTCCGTAATTTACTCTGGAGTCGTGAAATTGACCCTTTTCTTTTGCCACTTTACGTTACTATATGTGATAAACGAGTGACAATGAACAAAATGTATTATGCAACAAATGCTTCCCTTGTACTGTAGAATATTATTGCTTTGTAAAAAATCAAAAGTAAAATTCGTAGGCCGTGCGGATCCGCCACGACGCAGTAATCGTACCCTATCGTAGATACCAAAAAATGCCATAAGAGAAAGTTTTATGGTTTTTTTTTACATGCAACAGGCATATGTTTACAAATTAATTAAAGCATAGTTTATTTATAACTAAAAAGTTACTTTAATTGATTAATTTAAAATATGTGTACTATTACAGTTTCTATGAAACATATAATTCACAAAAATGATACTCCTCGAAGAAGTGTTGAAAACAAAGGGATTTTTTGCACCATGCACATGTAATAATTAATCATTTGAGCTGTTTTGTATGCGACGTAATTGATTAACGATAAAATGTATCCTTCTAAAACAGTATGATAATCACGATAACTCTGTTGCTCGCCACGCATCGCGCAATTAATTTTTTTGTTAAAAATAAATTATGTTTTAAACTCTTTGTAAACATTTTCCTTTTCTATGTACAAAGCCATAAAACATTTGCTTATGGCATTTTTTGGTATCTACGATAATTTACGATTACCGCATCGTGGCGGATCCGCACGGCCTACGGATTGTATAATAAAACAAAAAAATTTTACTTTTGATTTTTTACAAAAACTATAATATTATACAGTACAAGGAAAGCATTTGTTGCATAATACATTTTGTCCATTGTCTCTCGTTTATCACATATAGTAACGTAAAGTGGCAAAAGAAAAGGGTTAATTTCACGACTCCAGAGTAAATTACGGAAAAACAAAAAAACTTATAACTTTTATTTTTATTACTCTATCATTTAAAAAAAGTTTGGTTAAAATCGCATCGCAAACTTTAAAGATATAACGAAAAACTTGGCATTTTTTAATAAAAAATTAAGAAAAAATCGTAAAATAAAATTTTAAATTCCATGGGCCTTTAGTACACAAAAAAGTAAATATTTCGTACATTTATCGTAAATCTCTATCATTAACCGTTTTGAAGTTATAAGCGAAAGAAGAAAAAATGTCGAAACTTTGAAAGGTGGTTTCACCCCCTAAACGTGCGACTTAGCCGATATAAAAAAATAGGTATCGATTATTTTCACGTGCTTAACAAATCTGCAAAGTTTCATTAAAATCGGAGGCGGACACCTCGGGTAGTTCCCTTGTAAGCGAACTATCTCGCGGCATCACGAGCTGCGTAACGGCAATTATTGGCGTGTCAGATTTCTGATATACAATGTAGGCTCAAGGCCTGAGTTCGCTCGGTCCTACACATTATTCGGAACAGTAGTCGGAACAGCGATGTTCTATTGAGGCCGGGGAGACGTGTTTGGGTGTGGTAAATCTTCCCTGAAGTCTGCTGCTGTTTTTAGGAGGTTGCGTTGACGCTGTTTCCGAAGATCCGGTTAAGAGCAGTGAAGCCTTCCTTCCCGGGTTCCCTTCTACTGCGATGAGCGGTAGACGATGGATGGTAGAATTGATGATTATGATGCCTTTGTTCTCGCTAGTGGTCCTCCTTTCTCCCAATGACGAACAGGAATTTCGATAAGAAATTATCCGCCTTTGAGGATTGGAATACGACTATAAGCAGCTCGGAGTTGCTCGGGGATGGTCGTCATTCCAATTTGGATCCGTCTGTTTTCGAAGACTTGGCAGTCACCGTGAGGGATAAGAATTCCTCAGAATTTCCTCACGTTCACAGAAGAAGATCCCACTTCTGACACCAATTTGGCATACGAAAACGTAGTTTCGCGGTTTTCGGAAGCACCAAACTCGAGAATTGGACTTCAAAAGTATTTGGTTTGTTGTGACGTAGAATAAAGTAGAAACGTAGTGACGGGATAGAGTATAAGTGAGTGATTTTGGTCGGGGTAAGGGCTTTTAAGGGCTTTTGGAAAAAGTGTAGGAGTGATGTTGTCGGTAGTCACGGTCAACGGGTAAGAATAGGAAGTTGGACCTTAGATTTGGACGATGACTCGGGGATGAGCAAGGAATGGTGACTGTGCTAGGGAGTTGGGATGGTCGGGATGGAAAAATAGGAGATCTGGATTTGAGGTGGTGAGTCAGAGGTGATGACAGAAGTTTGGCTAAATACAAAATATTTGTCCTTCTTCGTTAAAGTTATCCTACGTAATAACTAATCAGAGGGTCGGTACATTACACAGATTTAAAATATCAGTGTAGTAAAAGCTGGATAAACTCCGGCACAACTACCTCCTCCACATGGGGGGGGGGGGGGGGGGGGGGGTCCCCCTTGGCGAAACCCGTCGCTCGACGAGGGAGCAGGTAATATGATGCAACCCGGAGCAGATAAGAATGTTGTTACAGGTGCACGTCTCACGAGTTATGCCTGCTCGTGGTTTTTAGGCGACACCTCTGGAGTGAGCGTATAATGAAATAGGCTCACTCGATTTGAGCCACGCACGGAGGTATTGTAAGTTGTAAAATTGAATCAAGGCCGACTTGCCTTACTCTAATTAATTTTATTTTACACTTTATACAGGATGTACAAGTTCTTAGAATAGTTACGTCCGGTCGAGGGTCTCGCAGACGGAGTCTCGATCGATAGATGTTGCTTGGTTACCACTTTTCCGAAGACTAAATTCCTTGAAGCGCGAAAAGCCGCGCTTCCGTCACGATTTGGCGGGGGCGGTCACTGCTGCGAAGCGGGAAGGTAGCTGATTGGGAGACTCTTAAGTTGACAAATATTAATTTTGTCATTGGTGGGCAAAGAAATCTTCCTTTGCCCATTCGTTAAGAGCCTCCCTTGCCGATCGGCGGAGCCGGAAAACTCCAGCTCGCGTGGGGGAAAAGTCTCCGGCCAATATTTCTTGCAGGATAAAACTTTTCCTGAAGAAGTATTGACGACAATAGGCCCATAAAGCGCATTGATTTTCAAGTCATAAATAGGTGACAAAGCGCGACTGCTATTTTTTTTAAGAAATCTGTGAACCATTAAGAAAAGCTAAGATGCGAGGTTTGAAGCTACATCTGTGAGCTTCAGGGACGTATTTTTGCTCCGCAACAAGTGTGACTATCCAATTCAAGGATAAAACTTTTTAATTTTTGACCTTTTTTTCTTGAAACCTTTACTAACATATTTGTGAGATTTTTCTGATTAAAATGATATCAAACACGATACAGTTTGAATTATATTTACCTACTAATTAATATATTTCCTTACTATTTAATATATATTTACTTACTATTTAACATAATTTAAACATATCGTGTTTGGTATCATTTCAATCAGAAAAATTTTAAAAAAGCATTGGGAAAGTTGCATTCAGAAAAATTGATATATAAAAAAGTTTCATTGCTTCGCCTTGCAGATCGCTTTGTTTGCTTGGACCTCTCTGTCTCTTCTACTGTCTGATAACACGACAGCACGTCAAAACAGTCAGCCATCTTGAATCCGTAATTTTTTTTGAAAATTCTAAATTCAGATTCGTAATCAGCGTCCCACACTATCCCGATATGTCAATTTTCAGCTAAATTGAAATATGCTTTGAGGTTTTGCTCATGTTTTGGCGATTTGGGACCACTATACAACGGGGCGCCGAGCCCGGCGTATTCACGCCTGGCTTTTGTCAAGGCCGCTTTCTTCAGCGAGGGAGGAAAACAGGCCTTACTCCTCTTTTGGGGAACAAGGTCCTTAGGACCCCATCAGCCAGGGAAGGATACTATTATATTCTATCATCTGCGAGTCGGAACATTATTTTGTATTATCATGTAGAATAATGTTGTGTAGAAAAGAACAAAAATATATATATGAAAGTGGGTCTTACTAAAGAATAATATGTTTAATTCTGTTATTTTTTTCGATCAAAATGTCAGCTCAGCAGGTTAAATATGCTGCTGCGTTCATAGAACTCATTTTAAAAAAGAAAGGTCTGGGTAAGAAATTGGATACTGCGGAGATTTGAGACTGATGTTTACGAAATATTATTGTTGGAACTGAGAATCGAGGATCCTATAGCACTTAATTTTTTACATATAAGTGTCGGTGACTCTGACAGTGAGTACCTTACAGAACTTGTTGGACCTACAATAATGGGAAGGTATACCGAAAAGGGAATAGCGCATTTTGTTTTTTGATGCTGTTGCGATAATCTTTATTTTTCACATCTCGTAGTTGAAGTTGACATTCCCATCGAGAAATGAATGAAAAAGTTTCATCTCTTGATTAACACTTCTCTGCCATCTTTACTACATATTCGCGCACTGCTGGCAAATATTTCTGGCTTAATTGGAAATGGGAGATTACCGTAGGAAATACACGAAATGAGCGTTTGTCCTGTGAATCGCATCACTCTTTGGCAATAACGGCAATACATGCAAGTAGCTTCAGCTCGTCGGCCGTTATCTCGGAATCAAACGTATTTACATTCGTTAAGAGAGGCGCTCTCGTAAGAAATGTCCCAAGTTAATTGCTAGTGGATGTGTACCTTTAGGGCAGACAGCCAGGTCAGTTGATCGACAGAGCTGTCCTTCGAAGAGCTCCGCCTGCTTCACCCATCCATACAGCTGAGATGTCACTGATTCACAGACACTCTCTCGGTGTCATGGCCGGACTTATTGGCACGAGCGTGGTGGCGTATTGGGGCGACATTCGTATCTAACCGCTCGCGCTGGAAAGACATGCCACGCGCGTCGATCGCGGAAAACAAAACGACGCGCGTGGCACGTCGACCAACGTTATTTGTCGAAAGACAGTTTCAGATCGCACCACGCCGCGTGCAGGGTAAAACAAAAGTATTATTAGTGAAAAAGTATGCTCTGATATGATTTAAATAAAATACAATTAATAAATTTTAATGTTTTTGGACTTCTGACGATGATTTGGTGGAATTCAACCACTATGTGACGCCTTACGGCGAAATATAATGCTCCGTTCTAGTACGCGCATTTGTAAATTAATTTCTAGCGCAAACAGTCAAGAAACTCCGCGACAGCAGAACGCAAGGCCTTCTCGCGTTAAAGAATACATTGTTGCGGCCGAGCATTATATTTCGCCGTAAGGCGTCACGTAGTGGTTGAATTCCACCAAATCATCGCCAGAAGTCCAAAAACATTAAAATCTATTAATCGTATTTGATTTAAATCATATCAGAGCATACTTTTTCACTAATAATACTTTTGTTTTACCCTGCACGCGACGTGGTGCGATCTGAAACTGTCTTTCGACAAATAACCTTGGTCGACGTGCCACGCGCGTCGTTTTGTTTTCCGCGATCGACGCGCGTGGCATGTCTTTCCAGCGCGAGCGGTTAAATACGAATGTCGCCCCAATACGTCACCACGCGCGTGGCAATAGGTCCGAACCTGGCAAGTGAAAGGCGAAGCAATCAGCGAGCTCTCGAGCGCATGGGAAGGGGACGCAGGCGGAGCTCTTCGAAGGACAGCTCAGTCGATCAACTATCCTGGCTGCCTGCATTAGACGATGCGGGGGCGCGGCGGAAATGCGTACGTGACCGAACCGTTACCAGCGCAAATTTGCCGCCAAAACCTTTCGCTCTTTGCCCTAAAAAGCGCGCCAAGGGCGCAAGGAAAAGAGGGCGCAGTTGGTGAATTTCTCGTCTTCCGATTGGCTTGAGCGGCCGCGGGAATTCGCCGGTCTGCGGGGACGCGGCTCCTTCGAGCTAAGACAGCGCGTAGTTTAGACATTGTATTTTGAGCTGCCCTTTTACGAATTTCTAGTCACTCGCCTTTAAATAAAAGTAAAATGTTCACGGAAATATCTCTGCTAAGTAATTTCCAACCTCGTCCCGACAATATCTTTCCGGTTTATTATTTGTGTAACATACGTAGATTGCCGGTCCTCACAATTCAACCAGATTTGTTTTGAAAGAATTTTATTTCCGTTAGATAGTTTCACACCGGGCGAGAAAAGTTAAACACCAATTAATAATCGTTAGTGCATATTACTTGATCGCGGAAGAAAGCTTATCGGAAAAAATTAACAGAAAATTCATATTTAAATATATTACTGAAACACATCGTATATAAAAAATTTGAATTTTCTCGTTAATTTTTCCTGATAAGCATTCTTCCGCTGTCGAATACTATGCACGTAAACTACAATCTTGTTACAGACGGCCCTGAAAATTTTGTAAATTTCCATCCGGCACCACTCACAATTAGACGCTTAGCGAAAGCGTAGGAAACAAAGAAAGGCCTAGTTGCATAGGGCCACATTCCAATCAGCATCCCAACAAACCCCATTCAGTAAGAATCAGATAACCCGAATGTACAACTTCCGCAACCTTGGTGAGATTTTTCTCTCGCCTCCTTGGCGACCTTATTTCCACCAGAGTCCTTTCCACCTCCACTCAGTTTTCCACGTTTTCTTAAACCCCACTCCCAAATAACGCCCTATATAAGCAGGCTGTTTTTTGTGTTCTTGGGTTTTTCTTAAAACGTTACTCTGCCGGTCAATCCCATTATTTCGTGAGTCCCAGTTTTCGCCGCGATCCGATGCGTGAAGTATATCGGTTGATTTTCAGCAAATTCTATTTTCCGAAATTACTATGTACGGTTAAAGTAAATCACTCCTACATTTAAATTTAATATGTAACAACAATTTGTACAAATACTAAGTATCTTATACTTTGGAATATACCTTTACCCTTCAACGAAGGATATTTAGGGTTTTGGTTATTAATTCCTTTACCTTAGAGTAACAGAGCAACGATCTCCCTTATTCATTCCTACCGCTCAGAGTGAATAAGATTTAAATTCAAAGTTGCGGGCAGTAGTTAAAGAGAATTTACGGGTTGCAGTACTTTTCCTATATCCATTTACCACCCAGTGGCGATACCCCCGTACCCATTGGTACGGGCCTGATCCGTGATACTAGTGCGAGTTCAATTTAGGTTGTTCTCGTTATTAACGGGCAGACTGTGGCCATATAGTTATGCTATAGGTTAGTCCGGTCCCCGGAGCATATCCTTAATACCAGCTAGTGGCGATACCCCCGTATCCATTAGTACGGGACTGATCCGTTATACTACTGCGAAAGTAAGTTCCACGGCGTAGACTCTTCATATACGGAATCCAAACAGATACAATTACTTCGATATTCGACTGTCAGAAACTCGAGCCCGCATATTATATTTATTATATCATCAATATACATATATGTATATGTGGGATCAGGTGGGAGCACTCCTATAAAAGAACTTAGGAGGAATGGACGTTAAGAAGAAATGTCGCATCAGGAGAGTACGCTGGCGCAGTAGAGTTGCACTGACTCGTAACATCTCCTGTTAAGGTACTCGGCCGAAGAATGCTAGTTGGATGGTTTACCGCGCGTTCCTCTCATTCTTTTTCCACGGATCCTACATTACTGTTTTCAAATTAAACCAACTAGTGTTTTTGCCTTCCTCACCCGAAACTGATTGTGAGATGTTACATATCTACCTCGGACAACTTCGTCCACACGAGTTTCAACTGAGAAAGTAAAATTAAGAAGCCAAACTTACCTTCGGTACAAAAACCAGGCACAGGGTACCTGTACTGCAGAATATTATGAATACTGCCAGCATTATAAACATGGCATCTTGTTTATCAGCCAGTACAAAGCTGATAGCTGCTCCCGTAACACACATAATAACGACGTTGTATACGCTCATTCCAACGTATTTGCTATCGTTCAGAGCTGGTATACTAACGTGTCTCGTTTCCCATGCCAGAAATGCGCCAAATATCTGGAAATATATAATTTATTCATTCATTGCGTTATAAATTTTCTTTCATATGCTTAGAACAGCATCGCATGATCTCGGACAGTATACTCGTATTGTTACTGTCGATGTGCTTAACGTGGGCCTTCTGTATAATGGCCGGGCAATATATAAAATGCCCGGCCCAAAAGGCATTGTTCAAAACGCTCTTAACAAGTTGCGGCCAATCTATAAAATGTCTGATCAGTATACAGAATGCCGAAGTGGTGAAAGTCAATGTATTGAATAGCTCTGAGAAGGAAGGCAAAAAATATAATTCCAATGCTTAGTCGGACCGCCAGAGAAACTTTTCGAGAGTGAGTATAGTTACAGATGCGCTTTACGAGTTACATTTCAGTTCGTTACTTTCAGACGGCACCTTTGGAGTGAACGTGTATTAAAACAAGCTCACCCGATTAAAACTCTAAACGGAGATCTTATGGTTTGAATAAATGAAAAGGCTAACTTGTCTTATCCTATGTCAAACAAGCCGCTTATTTGATTGCCGCATGTGTCCTTGGAAGAGCTCCGTTTGCTACTCCTTCCCGTGCGCTCGAGAGCTCGTTGATTGACTTGCTTTTCACTTGCCAGGCACGAACCTATTGGCTCGACAGTGCTGGGGCATTGGAGCGACATTCGTATCTAACAATTCACGCTGGAAAGGCATGCCACGCGCGTCGATCAAGGAAATCAAAACGACGTGTGTGGCATGTCGTATAAGGTTATTTGTTGATAGGGATACATGTATAAGAAAGGGCTGCTCAGAATCGTGATCCTACTGGATTATCCGGGATTCATTGAAATCGGTGGACCCTCATCTGTATAATTATTACAAAATATTTTCGTAATTTTTTTTGTAACGCAATTTTACACCAACGATTCAGCGCAAAATGGCATCGATACAGTGGGAAAAGCCTAAGGGGGATACCACTGCAAAAAAACGCATTTGTAATGGTATCCTATGGGTGATGTGGAAACCTATTAACACTATGCTGACGAGAGACTAGACAAGATTGTAAAATGTATCGGCAAGGCGACCGTGGCGGCAACAATGTATTCTTTGACCGGCTTTGAGAGTGAGAATTCAATGAGTTTTTTTAACTACTTACGCTGGAAATTAATTTACAAATGCGCGTGCTAGAACGCAACACTATATTTCGCCGTAAGGCGTCACCTATTCATCTATGTCGCTAAAACCATCGCCAGAAGTCCAAAAACATAATCGTATTTAATTTAAGACACATCTGAGCATACTTTTTCGCCAACAATACTTTTGTTTTGCCGTACACGCGACGTGGTGCGATCTGAAATTGTTCTACAACAAATAACTTTAGCCGGCGTGCCCCGCGCGTCGTTTTGATTTCCGTGACGAGTGGTTAACCCTCCGTTTACGGACTTTGTAACGCCGCTGACGGTGCCGGGGTCTCGAGAGACTCACATCGATTTTCACTAATACTATTACGCGGCCGCTCGAGTCGAAACATGAGACATAAACATCTCACTAATACAATCGCATGTTGTTCGTGCGGGCAAGAACATATATTCTCCACAACTATTGGACTACTAAATTCTTAACAATAATTTTCGTGAAATCAACGATAAATGAATTGTGCAATGTTTTGTAACAATTTAAGAAATGAATATTCGAAAAGGTGTTGTGGAATATACTTTTCTAGACCCAGGCCGTTGCAATTGGGAAAGGGAATAATTTTATGACCTTTTATGACTGTTGACGAAATCGAAATGAAAGAAACACGCAGGTAATCGAACCTACGGCAGGTCATCGTGTTCAAACAAGACTTCGTCATGCTTACTGACTCTTTTATATATTCTTAGTCAAGACAGACTTGCAACGCAGTTACGAACGTTACGAACGTTGTGCTTGTACGAATTTCCACGACCAACTGATGCGACTCGAAAAGAACTGCTGGCTGCTGAGTCACTTACACACTATTGGGTAGTATCGAACACAAAATTGTAAATGTGTTTGTTATCGCTGCGAAGTCGCCGAGTGGTTTCTCAAATTACACATTTGCTAGTATGCGTGTCACTGTGCGCTAAACGCTGAGTCTCTAGAGACCCCACCATCGTAAAGCGAGGGTTAAATACGAACGTCGCCCCAATGCGTCAGTACGCTCGTGCCTATAGGTTCGCGCCTGGCAAGTGAAAGGCAAGCCAATCAGCAAGCACTCGAGTGCACGGGAAGGAGTAACAGGCGGAGCTCCTCCGAGGGCTGCTGTGGCGTGTCAAATTTCTGCGCCTCTGTTCTATACTTTCCGATCGATGGACATTTGTGAAAGAAACCAGTCGCAAACTCCGGGAATTGGTTAAAAATTGAAGTCTAACTTTTTTATTGATTTATTGCATTCGTCTTGTTGCGTAGGTAAAATGTCTGAAAGGAACCATGGGTAAAAAATGAACTGTTTTCTTGTAAATTAATGTTAAAGTTCCAGTTCCGTGATCGTGTTTTCGATCGGAAGGCCACAGACACATAAGGAAAAAGAAAATTTCGGCCAACTTGTTGGCGGGGGTGGTTGCTGTTGCGAAGCCGGAAGTTCCTGATTGGGAGGCTCTTAAATTCACAAAATATTAATTTTCTTATTGGCGGGTAAATGAATCTTCCTCTGCCCATAGGAAGAAGTATCCGACCAATACTTCTTGCCGGAAAAAAATTTTCCGGAAGAAGTACTGACGACAATAGTCCCATAAAGCGCATTGATTTTGAAGCCATAAATAGACTAGAATGCACGGTTGCTATTTTTTCTAAGAAATATATGTACGATTGTGAGAATCTACGAGACGAGTTTGAAGGTACATCTGTGAGCTTCAGGGTCGCACCACTACGTGGTGGAGGAAACTGCAACCAGATGTGCCCAAAAACTCCTAGACCGGCCGATCAGCAGAATTTCTCTTCGAAGGCGCGATTTATGACCGAGTTGTCATCGCGAGTCAGCGGCGGTCGATAGGACCATTTGGGCCGAATTCCCCGTTTACCTCCCGCTGACAAAGCATGACGGATTAACGAAAACGTTCATTCAAAACGAAGGCTGCCTAATTCTTTAAGGATCGGAGTTTTGGCCGCCTTGGCGCGTGATGGTCGCCAAATGTTGGTAAATAATGGGTGAAGTAAAAAGTTCTGAGCGTTTTTTCTCTTTATTTTGATGATAAAATTAACAAACTTAGAATTTTCGGAATTAAATCAAATAAGCGCCGTTTTGTTCAATAACTTTTTCCCATTTTGAAGGCAATTTCATAATTCCGCGATTGACGAAGTCTTCGTCCCTATTGTTAAAAAACTCGACCAGCTCACTTTCACAAGCCTCTCTTGAGGCCAGTTTTTTGCCATTAAGAAAATGTTGTAAATGTCTAAAAAGGTGATAATCGCTTGGTGCCAGGTCTGGGCTATACGGCGGGTGCGATATAACCTCCCATCCAAACTCTCGGAGCTTCTGGCGTGTCGTTAAAGATGTGTGCGGCCTGGCGTTGTCTTGATGGAAGACAACACCCTTCCGATTGGACAATTCTGGTCGCTTCTCGTTGATCGCCTGCTTCAATCTGGTCAGTTGTTCACAATATAGGCCCGAATTGAGTGACTGGCCCGATGGGAGCAGCTCATAGTGCAGGATTCCCTTCCAATCCCACCAAACACATAGCAAAACCTTCTTGGTCGTTAATCCGGGCTTGGCGATCGTTTGGACCGTCTCACCGCGCTTGGACCACGATCTTTTCGCCTGTCATTCTCGTATGTGACCCATTTTTCATCGCCAGTCACCATCCGCTTCAAAAATGGGTCCATTTCGTGACGCTTCAGCAAAGAATCGCAGGCATCGACTCGCTCCAAAAGGTTCTTTTGCGTCAGTTCGTGTGGCACCCATATATCGAGCTTCTTTTTGAGACCAGCCTTATGCAAATGGTTCCAAAGGGTTTTCTGGCTAATCTTCAGTTCCTGGGCAATGGAATAAGTGCTCGCATGCCGGTCGGACTCGACATTAATAAAAAATCTGGCGGCCAGACTCGGGACTCAAAGAACGGCAAACTTTCGCTTCGTCTCGACTGCGCTTTTGTTTCCGTACGACGGAACAGGTCCACTTATTGTAATCAATATAAACTATTTATATGACTCTCCTTTGCAATGCAGAGTGTTTTGGGTTTAACACTAACCACACGGAACATTTACTAATAGAATTTTTATTCTTATTTAAAATCAAATAAACAGGGTGAAACTCGCAACGTGACGATTTTAAATAACTTATAAAATATGTACTGTATGAAAATATGTTTCGAACAAAAGTTTCACGCGGAAGCGAATCCGTGGAAGAGCGGATGTAGGGCACAGCCTCTCAAGAATAATCCTGGCTAGAACTCATGTAAATGTTTTGTTTAATCAACGCTCCAGCCGTTGAAAGAAGAATACATGGAATGATAGCAGGAACGTTCGAGAAGGATAAAGGATCGGCGGCTGGAGGGGGGGGGGGGGGGGGGGGGGAGACAGACCATTCTGACAAGGAGTCACTAACACAGCACAACATTAATACCACGGAGATAATAAAGAGACATTTGGTTTTAAATCGTCCCAAATTTAATTAATTTTACACACGGTTACAAAAGGATCGTTTAACAATAATAATGGGTTTTATGCTGTTTTACTGTTTTATCGAAATATGCAGGTTACTGTTGGAATTCCACTTCTGACACCTTTACAATGGTGTTTCCGTGATATGTACCCAACAATTTTATTATAAGAAACAAGAATCGGGACTTTTCGGTTACAAACGAAATAAGAGACGCAGGTCGACGGTATGACTTCGTGGCGGAATTGCAAACTAAATACAATCTGTCTTATCTACAGGCCTCAGGCCGTCCTTTTAAGGACTCTAAATTCATGTGTTGGGAGGTTAGGGAACTCTGACCTTTGCGACACGGATTCCGAAAAGGCGGATGTTCTTTCTATAACATCTATTGATACGTTGTAATGTTTAGAAAGAGTGATATATGACCGGAAAATAATTAGTGCATCCTGTTTGGGTTCAGAGTCACTTCGACATATATCTTACGAAAATATTTAAAATGCGTCGGTATCCAACGTTATTTAGCGTAAGGGAAAGGGTGGGTCTTATAATTGGCTCGAAAATTCGTGTAAAATCTTTTTATTTCGTAGGACAGTTTCTGTGCTCGATTCGAACTCTACTGTCGCTCTTCGGATGCATACTCATTCGCCTCGACCCGCTCAGGCTCATGTGCATACATGCATTCTTAAAACATCCGAATCTCTAGCTCGCGTTACTCTGTCATTCTTTCTACACTCTCGCTTAGCCACTCTTAACACATTGTTGACCGGCAATTTTACGCAGAAGTTATCTCATGTCACCGGCAATTTTTTTGTCATTGAGTGAGTAACTGAAACAATCTACATGAACTTCAGTATATTTACACATAATGAATTTAAATGAAACGATGTACATATCTGCCAAATATTACCTTTTATATATATTATATATTTCATAAATTCTTTTTCAAAAAAATACAAAAATTTAGTTTATATTTAACAGAAAAATTGTATACATAACGTTTTTTTTATTTTTACACTTGAAACGGAATCTCGTTTTTTGTAGTCTCGAACAACACAGTTTCAAAGAACACGGCACGGATTAATCGCGTTTTTCGGGGGATACCTGTATTTCGTTTGATTGCGCTTTCCTTTTAAAACACACACTTTGCACGTTCTAGTTGGATTTTTTTTTATGCCAGTAACTATTTTTTATAAAACTTAGTCTTCTAGTTGCTCTCAAAGACTAACAGGTGCATCAATGCAAGGAGCTCTTTTACTTACAATTACGGGATTTTAGTCGGTCCCATCTATCGTGTAACTTCGAGGTATTACAATTGCGATAAAAACCTAAATATCGCGACAAGTCACTTTTTTTATAATAAACTGAACACGATTGAACACAGCGAAGAAAGATTTTACAATATCTTATAGTATCCTGAGTTTCAAAAATTGAAATAGCTAATGCAAACGTAAATACGAGTTAACTCGTGAGCGGTCAACAATGTGTTAACTTTCAAACACTTCCATTCGTTCCGGCGTTCTTACTATCCTCACTCATACATTAGAATACCCCTACAGTTACCTTCATTTCTTAAATGGAACGCCTACATTGCCTTTCTAAATTCTGACAAAACATCGAAATCTACATAAAAAAGCATTACACTGTGTAGAGTCTACATCGAATAATTATCGTAATATTCCCAAAATAATTAACCTGCATTAGAAGGTATGCTTATTCAACGGGACTGCTGTTGGATACCGACCTAATTCTATAAGATAGAGCGCCAAATATTGTCAAACGTGATTAAGGATCCAAACAGGAAATCTTATTTACTTGTTATCGCTTTCCCTGCAAAACATATTTTAGGGATCTTTAGTCTTAACAAGAGTCACAGGGAAAGCGGCCGCTCTTTTTAACCCTAATCACGAGAAGTCGGGGTTATCCGAACCTCCCACCACGCTGTTTCGGAGCCCTTAAAACCTCGGCTCATTTCCAAATCCAATCAATTCATAATCAATTGTCTTGAATCGCTGACAGTCGGTATCTTGCGACGAAGTTATTCTTACTTGTAAAAACTCCAAACGCGAAAGTAATTCTTCGTTTAATAAAACTGTTGTAAAACTCCTCACGGGATACAAGTCAGAAGTGGGATACAACACTGCTATAGTTTGAAGGACAATGTTGTTTACGACGACAGTGATACATACAGCCTTGAAAATTTCGTAAATTTTCATCTGGCCTCAGTCGGACGCTTAGTGACAACGTAGGAGACAAAGAAAGGCCTGGCTGCTTAGGGCCACATTCCCATCAGCATCCCAACAAACCTGATCCGTTAAGAATCCTTGGCGCCCGTATTTCCCCATCAGAGTTCTACCACCTTTACTCCCTTTTTCCAAAGTCTTTCCAAAACTGGGTCTTATTGTAATGTACCGACCCTACGATATTTGGATTAGTCAATATCTTCGTAAGCACAAATATCTTGTACATAGACTCCATGACTCGATCCTTACCCATCCCCGAATCATCGTTCCAAGTCCAAAAATCTTACTTCCTACTTTGATCCTTCGCCTCCGAAACACCGTCATTCTCCTTCCATTCCTTTCCTTGAAGTCTTTAAAACCCTGCGTCTCTTTCTGCCGATTCTCATTTACTCAGATCATCAAATCAATCGCTTAATCGTCAAATCAATCGTTCAATCGTCAATCATTCTAAACTAATTCTTTGCGCAATTCTACATTATTATTATTCAAACTTCCCGACCGAAAGTCTGTCGCGTCACGACGTCAACAGAATAAATCGATGCAACACTAGCTGTCAGTTTTGGGTGAATCTCCCTTGCAAAAAGCACTCGCCTCTGCGGGAGTGCTGGGTTAGGTCTGGGTTAGGTATAAGACCCCCCCCCCCCCCCCCCGGAGGACGGCGGCTAGAAGGGTTTTTGGGAGCCAAACTCGGGCTTTGACCGAGGGAGGGCTAACTTCCAAAAAACTCTGATGGAACTGATGTCCGTCTCTTGTAGAGTCGAGAGAGCGGCTGCTGGTGTTGCCATAGGAAGGAGCGGCAAGGCCGCGTGGTTTTGTACATACACGTGGTGCAAAAATGGATGGGCCGCCGACACAGGGAAGGGCAAAATTAAGGCCTGGTCCGGCGCCCACACACCCGGTCTCTGGGAAATGTGGGAGGGTGCCGGAGCCCCTCTCGTAAGTCCGTAGGTGGTACAAGAACATCCGGGTGGCCCTACACCTGTCGATACGGCACTGCCGTTTTTTGATCACCACCGCGGCTGGGTGGGGCGCCACGTCCCCGGAGTAATAAGCCGGACTCGACCGTACCCCGTATGCTCTGCGCGTTGAGCCCTAGCAATAGGAGCCAGGGCGCGGAGTCCGGGGGGGTGCGGGAGGGACCCCGTCCTGAGCGGCTAATCCTAGGGTTAGTAGCCCGAAGGGGCACTCGGGACGGGTGGGACTTTTTAACATCTAATTAATTTTCCACCCTTCGGGTGAGGTGTCGTGCGGCAACCGGTATAGTTGGTTTCGAGCAAAGGAAGGTTTTGACGTGCAGCCAGCAGTTTCGTCTCTCAAAACTCGATGGAGGGGATTTCGGTGAAGTTAGGGGCCCTTGCTAGCGAAAAAGGTTCCCATCGCTCCACCTCCACGTGGTGTCCTCTGGGGCTGACACTCTTGCTTGCGAGGGTGTCAGCGCGAACGGAGCGAGTGGGTCGTTGGACGGACTATTCCTTGACGACTTGGCAAATTTTCAAATAACAATTATGGACGGACAGACAAAAAGGACTTTAGTTTACGGTGCAGGGGAGGGATACCCCAGTACCGGCGCAGATGGTGGTTGTAAAGCGGGCCCCACTGCGTCGTCATCCAGCGACCGTGGCTCCTCCGGGGTTGGGCACAGCGCCCCGGTTGTAGTGCTCACCAGCTGCGACCTTAAGACCGGCAAAGACGTTAGGGCGAAGGTCAAGGTAGGACCATCTTGCTCGGCTGCTTCGGCAACGAGCAAGACGAAGATACCTCGCCTTTCGCCCAAAAAGGACAAAGAGAAGGATAACAGGGGCAAGCTCGACAATGGGATTGTCGAGAAGCCCCGAAAAATCAGGATCTCCGAGATTGAGCGGAGAGAGGAGTGGGACCGTGAGGTCAAGGCCTTTCTCGCCAATACTGTCGCCAGTATTGACGAGAAAGACTGGAAGAAGAACGACGAGCTGGGAGGGGTCTTCTGGGAGATGAGCAAGATCGGCCCAGGGATGAAGCCCCTCCCTAAAGAATCCTTCATACAGGAGTCTATGCCCGCCCTGACACTCTCTGAGTGTCGGGGATGGATGAGGGCCTGTATGGAGGAGATGGTGAAAACAGTTGGAGCTGCCTCCAACTTGAAAACCACCGACGTTCGTCACATGAGGGTGGCCGCCAGGATCGCGTCGGTGGTCCAGGAGGAGGTGACGAGACGGGCGAAGAAAGATGACGCCCCCGATAGCTCCGCCAGGAAGATGCTGGCCGGGCGAAGCGAAAGGGAGCGTCGAGCAAATGAGAAGGTGAGAAAGCTAGAAAAAGAGCTTTCTCACACCAAGAAAGAACTTAAGGAGGCTAGGGACCTCCTTAAAGAAAGAGGCGCCCGCCCCCAGGCCGCCGTTGCCACAAACGGCAGCGACGGCATGGAGGTGGAGGTCGCTTCCCCGGACCCCGCCGTCGGTCAACAGGTGACCGCGGTGGGGCCTGGGGAAGACAAGGAGGAATGGACGAGGGAGAGAGCCATCGAGCTGGCCAAAGAGTTGGCCAGCGAAATGGCGAAGGCACACGCCCGAGAGACCGCCGAACAAAAGCTTGCTTTTGGAAGGGTCCTCTCGGGCATGGAAAAGAAGCTGGCATCCGAAAGGAAGCCAGCGACTGCCTCCACCTTCAGTGGAGGTAAAAATCCCCTTCCCCCGTCCGCTCCTTTTTCCCACCTTTCTTCCCCCCCTCCCACAGCCCCCGCTGAGGGAACCAAGGGAGGAAAGAAAAAGAAGAAGAAGAAGAAGAAGGGAAAGCCGGCACAGGCGACGACCAACGGCGGCCCCGCAGGGCCCCCAGCTCCCGTCGTTGTCCCCACCGTGCCGGCAGCAAGGCAGGAGGAGACCTGGGTGCAGGTGGTGAAGAGGGGCAAGAAGGCCCCTACCACCCCTGCCACACCTGCACCCAAGCCGGCGTCGAGGACGGCGCCGGCCAGACCACCCACTGGAGGCCCCAGAACGGCGCAGCAGTCGCCCAAAGGGCAGCCAGGTAAGAACCAGCGGGGGGGGACCGAAGCTGCCGCGTCCTCCCGGGACATCGGCGGTCACGGTTACCGCCCCCGCTGGTCAGGAGAAAGACCTGGGCCAAAAGTTGGCCCAGGCTATGTCCAGGGTCGACCTGAAGGCCCTGGACATAAACGACTTCATCACCAGAAGGGCGGTGACTGGGGCCCCCTTTTTGGAGGTCCCTGGGCCCGACAGCCTCCTAAAGGCTGGCGGGCTCGTCGCCGCCCTTAGTAAGGCCCTGGAGGGTTCAGGAATAAAGGTGGCGTGCCCGCAGAAGACCGCGGAGCTGGTCATCTCCAATTTAACGGAGATGGCCACTCCGGAGGCGGTCAGGCAGGCCGTCGCCGATCAAGGGCGTTGCGCGGTCAGCGAGGTCCGGGTCGGGAGCTTCCGGTTACTTAAATCCGGAATGTTCTCGGCCTGGGTCCGCTGCCCGCTAAATACAGCGAGGGCCCTGCAAAGAGCTGGACGTATTGTAGTCCAGTTCTGCAGGGCCAAGGTAGCGGCCATTGAGCAACGGCCGCTGCAGTGTTTCAGGTGCTTGGAGGTCGGACATGTCCGCCAGAACTGTAAGAGTTCGGTGGACAGGTCCGACCTCTGCTACAGATGCAGCGGGGCTGGCCACAAGGCATCAACGTGCCGGGCCGATCCCATTTGCGCTGTATGTACCAGCACCGGGAAGCTGGCCCGGCACCGGATGGGAGGTCCATCCTGCCACCCGCCAGTAAAGAGGACCGGCCCGACCAAAACGGGGAGCAGGCTTCCCCCATCCAAGGACCGGAAGAAGCCAACGGTCAGCCCCACTGCCAACGTGGGAGCACCTGCGCTGGCGGCCAGAAACGAGGAGGCGATGGAGGTGGAGGAGTCATCAGTGGCGGTGAGTCCCTCCGAACTTCTGCCGTCCTCCTCAATGGAGAAGGTGGGGGAAAAGGAGGCATTGGCCTCCTCCCCCACGGTGCGGGCTGAGGCTTCCCCTCCCCCGTCACCCACCCTAGTACCACCGATGACGGCAGGGAGTTTAGAACTCCCTGCCGGTAACAGCGGCCAGGCCGCTGTAGGGGTTGCCCTGGAGGAAGGCCTGTAAGCAGACTGATAATGTCTGCACGCCTCCTCCAGGGTAACATAAACCACTGCCGGGGAGCGCATGATTTGCTGCTGCAAACCCTCCGGCAGTGGAATGTCGGCCTGGCGGTGATTGCCGAGCCGTACCGGATCCCCGACTGCCCGAACTGGGCAGGGGACCTCGACGGTACGGCGGCAATCACCTGGAGTATGGTCCACGGAGCTCCGACCTGTCGCGTACTTTTTCGCGGCAGGGGCTTCGTGGCCATAGCCTGGGGGGAACACGCGGTGATCGGGTGTTATGCGTCGCCCTCGAAGAGTCTTCAACTCTTCGAGGGTTATTTGGATGAGGTTGGCCGGTGCCTTTTAGCATGCCGACCTCGTCAGACGCTGGTCCTGGGAGATTTCAATGCCCACGCTATTGGGTGGGGATGACCCGGGACCACTCCCAAGGGTACGGCCTTGGTTGAGTGGGCGGCTAGTCACGGCCTCATTCTCCTGAATGAGGGTACCGTGAGCACGTGCGTGCATGCCAGAGGTGAGTCCATTGTGGACGTCACTTTTGCGTCACCTGGCATAGCGCGACGTGTGACCGGCTGGAGAGTAGAGGAAGAGGTGGCCACCCTCAGTGACCACCTCTATATTTCTTTTCATTTTAATGCCTCTCCAGCCCCAGGTCCCCGCCGCCCAGACCCGTCACCGCGGTGGGCCATAAAAGGCCTACGCAAGGATGTCGTAGAATTGGCAGCCTCCGTCTTCGCCTGGCAAGAGAGGCCAGGCGAAATTCTGGATAACCCTGAGGCCGGCGCCCGGTGGCACCGAAAGGCATTGACATCGATTTGCGATGCCACAATGCCTCGGAGTCGCCCGCGCCGGCAGGGCTCGGTGTACTGGTGGTCGCCCGAGATCGCGGAGTTGAGAACTCAATGCGTCCGGGCGAGACGCCAGTTCACCAGAGCACGTCGGAGAAGGAGTACGACGGAGGAGGAAGAGTTGCGGCTGCGCCGTATCTTTTCCGCAGCCCGCAGAACTCTCCGCCTGGCAATCTACGACGCGAAGAACCAGGCCTGGAAGGAGCTACTGGACGGACTCAACGCCGATCCGTGGGGGCGACCCTATAAGATGGTCTTAGGTAAACTAAGACCCTGGGCGCCCCCGTTGATGGAAAGGCTAGAACCCCAGTTCCTCCGGCAGGTCGTGTCTACCCTCTTCCCGAGAGAAGATAGGGTCGAACCTGCCGGAGAAATGTCGGAATCCAGCGGGAACTGGACCGACGAGCTGGGGATTACCGTCCAGGAGCTCACCGGGATTGTCAAGCGCTTGGCTAGCCGAAATACGGCGCCAGGACCTGATGGCATTCCCGGTAAGGTACTGGTTCATTCGCTGAGTTTCCTTGGACCCGATCTTTTGCGTATCTTTAACGCCTGTCTAAGATCGGGTCGGTTCCCCTCAGGCTGGAAACGCGCCAAATTGGTGCTCCTCCAGAAAGAGGGAAAGTCCGGGGACTCACCGGCTGCATACCGGCCAATCTGCCTACTTGATGAGGCCGGCAAACTACTCGAAAGAGTGATTGCCGGCCGTATAGTCAGGCATTTGTCCTTGGTTGGTCCGGACGTCTCTGAGGCCCAGTATGGCTTCAGACGGGGTCGTTCGACTGTTGATGCAATCAACAGGGTGAACGACCTCGCTAAGCGGGCGGTAGGCAGGGGCAGTGTTGCGTTGGCGGTGTCGTTAGACATCTCCAATGCCTTTAACACTGTCTCCTGGTCTGCCATAGGGAGGGCTCTTGAGTACCATAGAGTCCCTCTCTATCTCAGCAAGATTGTCCTGGACTATCTAAAGGACAGGTGCGTGGGTTGGCATGGTATGGACGGCCCAGAGACCAGCTCTGTTGAGCGGGGGGTTCCACAGGGATCGGTCCTCGGACCACTCCTGTGGAATCTCGCGTTCGACAAAGTTTTGCGGACTCCCCTCCCCGACGGCGCGTCGCCTGTGGCGTACGCAGACGATACGATGATCGTCGCCGTCGGGAACGACTGGAGGAGTATCCTCGCGATCGCGGAAGACGCGGTTAGGAGGGTCTCCTTGGCAATCGAGGGACTGGGGTTGAGGGTGGCAGCGGGGAAAACGCAAGCCATTTGGCTTTGCGGTGCCACGGGGCGTGGGCTGCCACCCAATGCCTCAATCACGGTAGGAGAGACAACTGTCGCTGTGAGGCGCAAGTTTAAATACTTGGGCCTCACGGTTGACAGTTACTGGCGCTTCTCGCACCATTTCGAGAACTTGGCCCCCAAGTTGGAGAGAGCGGCGGCTGCATTAAGCCGCCTGGCTCCCAACTTGGGCGGTCCAAACGAGAAGGCGAGACGGCTGTATATGGGGGTCGTCCGGTCCATGGCACTCTATGGAGCGCCAGTATGGGCCGGCGGCCTGGATATCAACGGGCGGGCGAGCCGCGCTATGCGCAAAGTTCACCGCCTGATGGCTATCCGGGTCGTGCGGGGGTACCGCACGATCTCTTATGCAGCCGCCTCCGTACTGGCGGCCTCCCCTCCGTTTGTGTTTCATGCGGAAATGGCTGCGGAGGTTTACACGAACCTCCGCGCGCCACCGCAGCAAACGGACCAGGGAGAGTCGTCCGGTGCAGAGGATGTGGGCGTGAGGCGTCAGGCCGAACAGCGCATGATTGCCAAATGGTCCTCGTGGCTCAAAGAGCCCGAGAACCAGGCATCACGCGCTGTGAATGCTGTTACCCCTTCCCTCAGGGAATGGGTGACGAGAAAGCACGGCCAACTCTCCTACCGCCTAACACAGATGCTCACCGGGCATGGATGCTTCGGTGAGTTTCTGTGTAAGATTGGCAAGGAGGTAACTCCTCAATGTCACCATTGTGACAGGGGGGAGGAGGACACTGCCCAGCATACGCTGGAGGTTTGCCCAGCGTGGCGAACTGAGCGCAGTGTCCTCATCGCGTGCATAGGCGCGGATCTCTCACCACAAAATGTGGTGAGGGAAATGCTCGTCAGTGACGAAAACTGGCGAGCGGTTGCCTCCTTCTGTGAGGACGTACTCCTGCAGAAGGAGGCAGCGGAGAGAGATCGGGAGGGTCTGAGGGAGAACACCTCACGACGGCGAGGCCGCGTGAGGCGAAGGTATCCTGGGGGGAGGGATCTTGTGGCATGACGAGGTCCCTCTGCACCCCCTCGGGTCGCCAGGGCTGTTCTTCCTCGGCCAATGTACATATAATGTACATATTGTATTGTTGTGTGAATGTATTTATTGTGTGATTGTGTGTATGGGTGTTTTAATGATAAGGTAAGTAGATTATATTCCTAATCTATTTATGGACGGGTCAGCTGAGGCATAGCGCCGCGCTGTGCATGCTCCCTCGCGAGGCTATGCCTCGGCTGAAAACCGTGGACCGAGTAGAGGTGAGGGCCCTACTCGGTACGCCTCGGCAACCATGGCGGGTGGGGAAAACGCCATGTAGTGACTGCATGGCGGTTTCAAGTCTTTTGGGGAAAGCCCCGGGGTAGGTGGGGGAAGACCCTCGGGTCGGAAACCACCTACACCGGGAGCAACAGGCTAGGGTGGGGACCAGATGTGTATGCTCAGCTTAGCCCCTGGTTTCCACCTTTAAAGCTTTAACGCGAGGTCACCGTGAGTGGTTTAGCCGGTAGGGGCAGCCTTCCGCTGCCAATCCGGCACTACCTCTGCCCTCCCTCGGGGCAGAGGTGTCTTTGGAAGATTCCCTCACGTAAAAAAAAAAAAAAAAAAAGGTATAAGACCCCCCCAGGGGCCCTGGTCGGTGGGAAGCGCTGACCGGGGTACGCGACTTAGCGCTCCCGGGGTCCCGAGCGGTCCTCATGGACTCTGGTCGGCTTGGTTTGCGCTGATCGGAGACGGGTCTAGCGATCCCGGGGTTCCAGAGCGGTCCCCAGGGGCCCTGGTCGGCCTCGCCACCCGACCGGGGTACGGGATTTAGCAATCCCGGGGTCCCGAGCTTTCCCTCAGGGCCCTGCCGATGGTCCGGGTCGGCAGGTACGGGACTTAGCGATCCCGAGGTACCCGAGCTCCCCCCAGGGGCCCTGATCAGAGTGGATCAGGGTACGGGGCTTTAGCAACCCCGGGGATACCCGAGCTAAGGGAAGGAAAACCCTTAAAACCGTCCCAGGGACCTGATGGGTCCGGGAAAGGATAGTTCAGGTTCGGACGTAGCGACTCCGGGGCTACCGAGCTACAGGAAGGAAAACCTGGTAAAAACCACCCCCAGGGGGCCTTTTCGGAGGTCTCGGATGTGGCGAACCCGGGGGTTTACCCGAGCCGCGTGGAGGGGAGAAGCCCTTGGGCTTGTGATGGGTGGGAGTTTACCCCGGGGGCCCGCTGCTTGGCCTGTTATCAGGTCCAAGTTGGGTAACCCCGAGGCCGGGTGTATATAGTAAGCAGCGCCTCCTCCTCCGGGAGAGTGGTCGTCTGCGACGGGTGGGGCGCCGAGGGGAATAGTCTCCTCATAACGAATTTTCCGTGCATGGGGAGGGCGGCCTGTCTTTGAGGGGAGGGGTCCAGGGACATGACTGGATCTCTCTGCACCCCCTTCAGGCCACCTTACTATTTTCTCTCGGCGCCAAATTTATGTACATAGGGGTGTCCCGTGTGTATGAATTAATGGCGTGAATGTATTTATATGGATGAATGTGTACCTTAGTAGGTAGGATAGGCAGGTTAATTCCCTGCCTATGGAAGGATCAGCGGAGGCACAACGCCGTGCTGTGCATGCTCCCTCGCGAGGCTGTGCCTCGGCTGAAAACCCTGGACCGGGTAGAGATGAGGGCCTACCCGGTACGCTTCGGCACCACGGTAGGGGGGGGGGGGGGAGCCGCCATGTCGTGAGTGCATGGCGGTTTCAAGTTCTTTGGGGAAAGCCCCGGGGAAGGATGGGGGAAGACCCTCGGGTCGGAAACCGCCTTCACCGGGAGCAACAGGCTAGGGTGGGGACCAGAAGAGTATGCCTAGTTTAGCCCCTGGTTCCCATCTATAAAGCTTTAACGCGAGGTCACCGTGAGTGGTTTAGCCGGTAGGGGTAGCCTTCCGCTACCAATCCGGCACTACCCACTGCCCTCCCTCAGGGCAGGGGGTGTCTTTGGAAGATTCCCTCACGTAAAAAAAAAAAAAAAAGGTATAAGACGTAGGAACCCCCGCGAACTGACACGTGATCTTCGGACAATTTCAAATTGTGAGCCAAAGTGAAGTAATGCGCATTCGTCGCTAGGTCGAACGAGACTGGAGCCTCCATTCCGCGGATCCCTAACGCGCTGAGCGACCTCTCCGTGGACGTATTCGAATTACAATTCTAACACTTCCCCTTAAGAGAATATGTACCGGACCGCAATTCTTAACATTTCTTTCGAAGACCCAGCAGCTTCACACAGCGGTGATGCTTGAGGCTTTGTAGGCCCTTAGTGAGCACATCAGCGACCATTTCCTCGGTAGGAACGTGTCCTGTTCGCAATTCCTTGGTCTTCACGAGGTTTCGGACGAAATGGTGCCTCACGTCTATGTGTTTTGATCTCCCGTGAAACACAGGATTCTCCGCTAACTGTAAGGCTTCCATGTTGTCACAGTATACAACAATATCGGCTAAATCTGTCAGGTTCAGATCCAAGAACAGTCTTCGTAGACAGATTGCCTCCTTCGCAGCATCCGCCAACGCCATGTACTCCGCTTCGGTGGATGAGAGAGCAACGGTTCGTTGCTTCCTCGACTCCCAACTCACGGCTCCGCCGGACATCATGAATATATAGCCAGTATAGGAACGTCTGTCTACTACGCAATTACCCCAATCGGCATCCACGTGCCCTGTTGGTCGATCGTTGCGTTTCTTGTAAACGATTCCTAGTTCCGATGTCCCCTTCAGGTATCGTAATACCCTCTTCGCGGCGGTCCAATGCGCCTTGCTGGGATTCTCGTTGAATTGGCTCAGCGAGCTGACGATGTGAGCAATGTCCGGGCGAGTGGCGACTGCCATGTACATAAGGGATCCGAGTAACTCCCTGTAAGGTACCTTGCCCTGCTCATCAGCGTAATGATCTCCTTCATTTACCTGGAGCTTCGTCCCTGGATCACTCGGGGTTGCAACCGGCTTGCAATTCGTCATTCTGAATCTGTCTAGGACAGTTTCAAGGTATCCTCTTTGCGAAATACTAGTTTTGCCGTTTTCCCTCGCAAATTCGATCCCGAGGCAATACCTTACGTCGCCTAGATCCTTTACTTCAAATTCTTTTGACAGCCTTCCCTTGAACCAAGACGATAGCGTTCGATCGCGCGATGCGACAAGAATGTCGTCAACGTAGACGACTACCAGTAGAAGATCTTCCCCTCGCTTCAGGGAATACATGCACGGATCGGCGGATGTCGGTTTCAGGCCCAACTCTTTCAGCTTTTGGTCGAGTTTTTCGTGCCACTGACGACCGGCCTGACGCAGCCCGTACAACGCCTTTCGAAGGCGGCAAACCTTGTTACCTTGCTTCAACTCCTCCAGCATTGTTTGAGCTCTCCGACCTATGGCGCTACTCATTTCGCGACGAACGATCTCCTCTAGCACTACCCCCAGCGGTTCAGGAGTTTCCATATATATCTCCTCCTCTACGACACCGCTCAAATACGCGGTAGTAATGTCAAGCTGGGTGACATCCATGCCCAGTTTAACGAATCGCTTCTTTCAATGAGACTTCTCCCGCGCGTGCATCCTGTACAGGTACCTCGCTGTCAGGATCATCCAACTCATCGGCGTCGTTCACATAGTGATAGACCTTCCTAGGTCTTCCCCTGCTTCCTGTGCGTAAAATCTTCGGCCGTCCCGGACCTCTTCTCAGGTGTTCCCGCTCCGGAAATTCCAAGTTGGCATCCTGGCTCTCGGGTCCTTGATTTGCGTGCAATTCACCCGATGGATCAGGTGAGGCAGCATCTACAAGTACTTCTAATGAGTCATCCCCAATTGGCAATTCATTCGTACCGGCTACTTCACCATCTGCTTCCAGGATCCTGAACCGTCCGTTCTCCGTCTGATTGTCGACGAAGTCGTCGCGGCTTTCCGAATTTGCGAATCCCGGGAGAAACCTCACGTCTCGCGTGATTTCGATATTTCTCGTGGCTGGTATCCACACCCGGTAGGCTTTGGATTCCTCCGAATACCCAACGAAAAACCCTTCCACAGAACGAGACTCAAACTTCCCCTTATTCGGTCTTCTATCGAGCGAGAGCACTCTTCTTCCGAAAGTTCTGAGATGCTTGACATACGGGACTACTCCGAACCATTTCTCGTACGGCGTACGCCCGTCCAGACTTCGTGTGGGACAGCGATTTCGCACATAATTCGCTGTATTCAGGGCTTCCGCCCAAAAAGATGCAGGCAAACCTGATTGTAGGAAGAGACATCGGCCCATTTCGACCAAGGTCCTATTCCTCCTCTCAGCGACTCCGTTTTGTTGGGGAGTATAGGATACGGTCAGACGACGCGTGATGCCGGACCGCTTCAGGAAATCGTCAAATCCGGAATTACAGTACTCCTTGCCATTGTCGGATTGTAGACATTTTATCCTCCTTCCAGTGTGAGTTTCTGCATAGTCCTTGTACTCCTGGAAGGCCTGGAACACGTCGCTCTTCTGTTTGAGGAAACGTATTACGCACCACCTGGAACAATCGTCTATAAACACGGCAAAATATCTTGCCCCCCCCCCCCCCCCCATTCGATCGCGTCCTCATCGGACCGCATATGTCCGAGTGCACGATGTGGAGCAGATCCGTGGTGCTCCTCGTAGACCTCGGAAATGGAGTTCTTACCAATTTCCCGCGAATACAGGTTTCGCATACTGGCAAAGTCTCTTTCGCTTCAAAACTGATACCGTTGACAGCTTCCATCGCTGCCATGCGTTTGAGGTCTTGTTCGTTGAGATGGCCGAATCTCTCATGTCACATCACCAATTTGGAGGTGTCCGTCCCGGAAACAGCATTGGACTCGACAGGTGTCTTTTCACGAACATAATACAACTCGTCGATTCGGTCGGCAATCATTTTTATTTCTCCGTGAACCGATACGGAACCGTCCACGACGCATGCTCTGTCTTTTTCGAACACAACCCGGTAACCTTTGTCTGTGATACGTCCTACAGACGCTAAATTTGTCCTCAAATCCGGAACGTGTAGAGTTTCCGTAAAGTTTATAAGATTTTCTCCGCCGTTTATGTTCACGGTGACCTTCACTTTACCTCCACCTTGGATTTTCGTCGAGGTACCGTTCGCCAGGTTCAGTGTACCCTGTCTCAATGCATTATAATCCTCGAACACGTTCGCATCTCGGCACAAGTGAGTGGTGCAGCCACTGTCGAGACACCATCTGACATTTTGAGAGCCATTTGTCACTTTGAACGCCACATTCGAACTTTCTGGACTCGTTGACGCGAAAAAGTCTGACGCACTCGCCTTTTTGGCGGTTTGTTGAGACGGTTCTTTTCTCAACGGACAATCCGCAAACTTGTGGCCTTTTCTTTTGCATTTGTGACACTTATATTTAAAATTCGACACGTTTGACTGCGTATTGTCAGGTTTTGCGTCACTTCGTGTGTTACGTTTATAACCTTCATAGGTGGATCTTCTCGCGATCATGGCGTTACTAACATTGGATGCCGACTTCTCTTGCCGAGCTTGGTGTTCCGTCACAACCTTAACCTTTAATTCTTCAGGTGACGGTAATGTATCACGCGCTTCGATCGCGCACCTAAAGTTTTCGAAACTGTCCGGTAGGCTGCACAGCAATAATACCGACAGCAGATTCGGTTTGATCTCTTCCCTCATGTCGCATAACTTATCGACCGTGGTAAAAAACCGCTTCACATGTTCATGAATGTCGTCATTCTCATGCATTCTGTGTAGGATCAACTGCTTATACAGCGCCGCCATTCTTGCTGGACCTTTCGATTAGTAGATCGACTCGAGTTTCGTCCATGCTTCGTTCGATGTTTGCAGTCACGAATGGAACTGATTTCCGATGAATCGACCATCATGATCAACATCGACATTGCTCTGTCGTCCTCTTCGATCCATTTCTCTATAGCTTCGGCGTTCGTCTCGTTCCGCTCTGGTACTGCACGTTCGCCGCTAACGTATTTCCACAGTCCTTGTATCTTCAGGAACGCCTTCACCTTGATCTTCCACGTGTCGTAGTTCTCGCGATTCAACGCTTCTACTTTCAGCCCGTTCATGTTCATCTTGATTCTTGAGCGTCGGTTTTCCTAACCTTGACTTTTCACACGCACTTTTTTAGGTTCCCTTCGCGATATCTGGGCCCATAACCTGTGAGCCAAAGTGAAGTAATGCGCATTCGTCGCTAGGTCGAACGAGACTGGAGCCTCCATTCCGCGGATCCCTAACGCGCTGAGCGACCTCTCCGTGGACGTATTCGAATTACAATTCTAACACAAATTGTAAGAACTACTATTTGTTATTGCATTTTGGAAAAACATTGATAATAACTTTCAATATACGCTTCACACTGGTGACATTCAACGTTTTAGATAATTCTCTACTCTTCCTGAACCTTTGTGTAACAGAGCAACGATCTCTTTTATTCACTCTTACCGCTCGGTGTAAATAAGATTTTAAATTACAGTTATGGGTGATTGTCAGAAAGAGAGTCTACGAGTTGCAACAAAACTTCCATTTCCTGTAACCAGCTAGTGGCAGTACCCCTGTATACACTGGTACGGGACTGTATCGCAATAATTGCGCAAAATTACTGCAACGTGCTCCCGTTATTAACACATTCGCGACCGCTGACGTGAATTCACGTCTTTCTAACAAGGGAACATATCGAACTCGGACACACCGATTTTGATGAAATTTATGTCAGAGGTACTCCTCGTCAGAATATTGGACACGTATTTTTTTATCGGCAACCATCCACTCTGAAGGGGTGAAAATATCCCTCAAAGTTGAGGGTAGAAAACACATTTATGGATATATCTCGGTAACCAGGGGTCAAAAAAATTTAATTTTTTTTTAAATTGTCTGGTTTTCAACCGAGAATTGAACTGTGTAACAAAAGTTGCAAAAAAATTATTTTTTTAAAAAATATATTAAAAAATTAATTTTTTTTGTTAATATTTTCCAAAAAACATTCGCAACTGATTAAATAAATTTATGTACACAAGCTACGGTCCAAATTAGCGGATACGTGTTTTTGAATTTTTTCGATTTTTGACGATAACGGTCATTATTTCGTGTTTAACATTTTCTCGTTCCGCGCTGAAATGGCCGGCCGAAATGGACTTTTTTTCATAACAAAATTGACTTTATTGCCATGACTAGTATTCTAATAATCTGTGCGAAAGAATTTTAATCATCAAATAATAACCGTTAGTGTCAAAAACTACAAAATTCCAAAGTCACGAATGCACTGATTTCGGTAATACTTTACGTACATATTATTCGATAGCGGAATAACGCTTATCAGAAAAAATTAACGAGAAAATGCAAATTTAAATATATTATTTAAACAAATCGTACATTAACCCTTTCACTACTACGGGCGACTATAGTCGCCCTCCATAAGATGCCACTGTCAAACTACGGGCGACTATAGTCGCTCTGCATAAAATGCAGCGAATTGTACATACAACGAGTGATTGGAGTTATTGCGCATCGAATATCTTACTCTGAACATATAGCATTAGAAGGAAAAATTTTTTTTAAAAAAACGTCGTCAAAGCAACTCTGTTGCAGCGAGGCGTAAGTGCGATCGCTGACGATCTTTCCCGCGCAGCGTACACACTTTTGGCGCAGCGGCCCGTACAGCGGGAATACCGCGCCGGAGAAGACGCCCGTAGCAAAAGGGTTAAAAATTTGAATTTTTTCGTTAATTTTTCCTGATACGTGTTATTCCGCTATTGAATATTATGTATGTAAAGTATTACCGAAATCAGTGCATTCGTGACGTTGGAATTTTGTGGTTTTTGACACTAACGGTTATTATTTGATGTTTAAAATTCTTTCGCACAGATTATTAGAATACTAGTCATGGCAATAAAGTCAGTTTTGTTATGAAAAAATTCCATTTCGGCCGGCCATTTCAGCGCGGAACGAGAAAATGTTAAACACGAAATAATGACCGTTATCGTCAAAAATCGAAAAAATCCAAAAACACGTATCCGCTAATTTGGACCATAGCTTGTGTACATAAATTTATTTAATCAGTTGCGAATGTTTTTTGGAAGATATTAACAAAAAAAATTAATTTTTTAATATATTTTTTAAAAAAATAATTTTTTTGCAACTTTTGTTACACAGTTCAATTCTCGGTTGAAAAACAGACAATTTAAAAAAAATTAAATTTTGTTAACCCCTGATTACCGAGATATATCCAAAAATGTGTTTTCTGCCCTCAACTTTGAGGGATATTTTCACCCCTTCAGAGTGGATGGTTGCCGATAAAAAAAATACGTGTCCAATATTCTGACGAGGAGTACCTCTGACATAAATTTCATCAAAATCGGTGTGTTCGAGTTCGATATGTTCCCTTGTAAGTTCTATTCCCGTTTGCCGCTGATGTGAATTCGCGTCATTTTAAATTCTATTCCTGTTTGCCGCTGACGTGAATTTACGTCCTGCAATTTTTGTTTCTGAATGCGACAACATTAGACGCTTTCGATAATAACCGCTATCTCAGTGAGACAAGTGAGAATGTCTCAGCTGGCTCACTAACTGTAAGCCAGCAAGTATACAAATTATAAAAATCTTTTTATTTTAAACAACACATAATTGCAACATTGATGTTTCAAAACAAATTTTATAATTTTCATCCTTGCTTTAACGATACAAGTTTGCGGCAACCAGTTTCAGAATTTCATTATTTTCGCCGGTACTCAGTATTAGAAACAGAACAAAATTTGCCGGTCGCGAATGTGTTATGTTAACGAGCACACGGCGACCCTACAGCCCGCAAAACGAAAGATTGCCTCTGGCCTCTGGTTTGTTCTGATTCGCCTAGCGGATAGAGACATCCCTCGGTCTGATGTCATTTTCGATTCTAACGCGTGACCGGCCGATAATGCTGCACATTCGTTGCGTCGTCATGGGAACGACGAAAGAAGTGTTTCGTTTTCGGTTGCCACTAGTCGATCTCAAGTGTCCAGGACCGATATGGTGGTGATAGGCGGTGCGAGCGACACTCTCCCCTTACTCCGTACCTCATACCGCGCGCAATCATTCGTTTTTGCCTATGATATATATATTGTCCTGCTACGACAAAGACGGCGCTCGGTATGAGGCACGGTGTAAGGGGAGAATGTCGCTCGCACGGTCTATCCCCGCCATATCGGTCCTGGAAATCTGTAATCGGCTAATGACAACCGAAAAGTAAACACTTCTTTCATCGTTCACATGACGACGCATCGAATGTGCAACATTGTCGGCCAGTCACGCGTTAGAATCGAAAATGACGTCAGAACGAGGGATGTCTCTATCCGTCAGGCGAATCAGAACAAACCAGAGGCCAGAGGACTTCTCGTTGATATCCAGGCAATAGTTAGGCTGTAGGTTAGTCCGGTCCCCGGATTATTTTCCTAACCCGTTGCAATCTTTAACTCTCGCAAGTATAATTGCATTGACACATTCGGTCGCGTTCGGTCACTCGCCCAGCTCGTAACAACATATATTGCTGTTAAACACGATCCTAGACATTAGATATCGTCAATATGAAATATTTACCGTGTATTTTCCCACTTGCGTTTCGGTATCTTAAACGTGTCAGTTTCTTCCTGTTGCTTACTCACAATAAGCCTTAAAAAGTAGAATGCGATGGCTCAATCGATTAAGATATTTATTTTAATACAATATTTTAGCTTTTTGATCGCGAGGGTGTATGGTAAAAGTATGTCTTTTTTAAGCGGAAGGCTGGGAACTTCAACGCTCTATTTTCCGTTTATATTTTTCTCGTCTCTACGGCTCTCGACCAAGTGTCCTGGACGGTAACGATTTTCCACCGACGCAGTTTCTCAGGAGGCTGAGCAAAGTTTTGGGAGTTTTTCTCTATTACAATGTGATTGGTTTTTCCAATTTATTGGTAGAGAAAAACTTCTTCCATTTCTAGGTGTGTCTGGACAGGAAAGAACGATTTAGGAAAACCCCGGCCGGCGCGCCGCGGCTATGACTCACGCCGTTGCCGAGGATTTTGGCTTCCTTGCGACCCGCAGTTTATGGCGCTGCATTTCGTAAGATCAGCTCGAGGCGGATCGCCACGACCGGTTCGCGAGGAAAAATTAATTAAGCTGTTGACCATTGTCGTCTAGGAAATTTCGGTTTGTTATTGCTTTCGAAGGTTTCTAATTTGACCCTCGGGCCTTACAAGCCGGTTTAGCGAATTCCGAGAAATGGTAAACCGCCCGTCGCTACAAGCTCTAGCAACCTTTTCATTGCACGCACCGTAAACAATTATCACAATATACTTCTTTCGGTTACTGAACATCTTACTTGATGTAGTACTGTAAGAACGAATGGACTTATTGTTAGGTCTTGGACATATGTCGTATGTTCCCAGGAAGGCCTGATCCGCCGATACTTTGCGACCACATATAATAATACTTTTTATATGAATATAATACTTTTTATTGAAATATACCACAGTACTTTTCTTTGTACAACTTTATTACTTAAGCTTAGCTGATATTTCATATCGACGATGTCTAATGCCTAGGACCATATTTCCCAACACTATAATAGTATGTCGTCGTAATCAAAATTATTGAATACTGACTCACATTAAATATTTTTGTAAGATGTACACCAAATTGGCTCGGATCCCAAACCGGACACACTGCTTATTTTCGACCAGTTATCGTTTTTCCCAAATATTTTATACTTATCAAGAGATGCCATAAAAGTAACATCCACTTTTTGTGAATCCTAGTCACGAGGGTCAGAATTGTCCTAACCTTCCACCCCACTAGTTTGGAGTCCGTAAAAGGACGACCTCGGGCTCCAAGAAAAGACAGTTTTTAGTTAGCAGTTCTGCTATGACGACATACCATCACAACGCGTCGGTCTGCATCTGTTATCTTTCTTTTATCCGAAAGTACAGATTCTTTTTCTTATAATAACAATTATTGGACCCGTATTACGGAAGAAACGTCATATCATCATTTTCATGGCTGCTGGTACAAAAATTGCACCATGGCACGAACTAACGTTAACGGTCGCTGACATAACACGTAATTCATGCGTCGTTATATGTCAGTATTTGTGATACAAATTATGTACTAGTTATTTTCGATCTGACTAAGAACGAATGGGGAATATATAACAGTTTATCGTAATTTCTTTGATCTTACGTCAACTGCAGGCTTTTTTATTTAGATAAAATTAAATTTCGTAATGATCTATCTCTACTTTATCGTATTAATTATTTTTAATCCTTCGTTTAGATTGGAAAACCAATTAGGTGAAAATATCCTGGATATGTTAATTTTAATGTTACAAATACTTTTGATCATTTAAATTTAAATGTTTGTGAAGTTTACCTGACAATTGTTTGCTGACTTACAAACTATAGTTTAATTATAATTTTGTTAATTTATAAGGTAACAGTTTAATCCAAGAGAAAACGCCAGCCCCCCCCCCCCCCCCCCCCCCCCACACACACACTCATACAGTTTTTTCATGAAACCGCACGGGCTGTAAAGTGTTAAAATTGGTATCAGAAGTAGGATTCTAACACAATTAGTTTATAAATATCAGAATTTAGAAAGAAAATGTAGGTGTTCCATTTAAGAAAATGAAGGTGACCCGACCCGCATATCTTGATGGAACAGCAAAATAACATAAAATTCATATTACGATTGAATGCCTCCTCCGTAACCGTGCAACTTATGTCCGAAACATTTGTCATACAGTACATATTTTATGAGTAATTTAGAATCATCACGTTGCGAGACTCACCCTGTACATTGTATATGTATAACATTTTATCATTGATAATAACTCCACACTCACCGCATTTATCAGTTAGTAATACTTGCATAGGTATTAACTAAGATACATTGTCAATGTTTTTAAATTAGGATAGATTAGGACAAGTTTACTATTGTCGAGGATCACAATTTCATTGATTTCTGAATATGTTGTCACAATTATGATTCTGAGCATCTGTTTCCTATACGTGTAACCCCGGCCCTGGCTTTATGGCTGTCGAGTGGGCCCAAGACACCAGCCAGCACCTCTAGACAAAAGGGTGTGCTGGCAAATGTCAACGTCGCCCCTCGGACAAGCTGAGTAAAACCGTCACTTTCTAAATAGTTTCACTTGCTTACAAGGATGTTGTATCCCACTTCTGACACCAATTTTATGTTGTATTCCGTGGGGAGTTTTACAACAGTTTTATTAAACGAAGAATTACTTTCGCGTTTGGAGTTTTTACAAGTAAAATTAACTTCGTCGCAAGATACCGACTGTCAGCGATTCAAGACAATTGATTATGAATTGATTGGATTTGGAAATGAGCCGAGGTTTTAAGGGCTCCGAAACAGCGTGGTGGGAGGTTCGGAAAACCCCGACTTCTCGTGATTAGGATTCCAAAGAGCGGCCGCTTTCCCTATGACTCTTGTTAAGACTAAAGGTCCTTAAAATATGTTTTACAGGAAAAGCGATAACATGTAAATAAGACTTCCTGTTTGGATCCTGAATCACGTTTGAAGATATTTGGCGTTCTATCTTATGGAATATGTTTTGTAGGGAAAGCGATAACAATTAAATAAGATTTCCGTTTGGTTCCTACATCACGTTTGACAATATTTGGTGTTCTATCTTATAGAATTAGGTCGGTATCCAACAAGGAAAGAAAATATTCACATAAATAACTCTTGATTATGTCTGATGGAATTTTTCTATTCAATGGTTTTATTTATTTAAAGATATAATAATTTTAAGCTGGTTTAAATATAAGTGAAAAAATAAGAATATAAAATAACGAATGATCTGTTCTCTGCGGCTGTGACTTTGGAACTGAGGACGAAGTTCTACAGTACGAGGAGCGGCTCTGCTTTTCCATAAACAAATCTTAAAGCCGCCGCTATCGCTTCCTCATACAGCCGTCGAGCGTTACATCGTTGAACTTCAACAATATTAAAGAACAATTAATGTCGACTTCTTAGCTTTTCCTGCTGGAGCATTCCCAACATTTGGACTCACCGATATTATCATTTTCAATTAATCTTTTAAAATTATTATGATAAATCGAGTAACTTCCCTTACAATCAACGTAGATACACCAGACAAAATCCATTAGAATCCTAATTTTGCGAATGAATTAACACTATTCCTACCGCGATCGGTCAAATAACCGTTTTTAAAATTTCGAGTAGAATTTCCTTTATACAACGTAATTGAATCGCCTTTAAACTTCACGACTTTCCCTCAAATATATGTATAATACATTTTTCAATGTTCACTTCTTTTTTTATTGTTTATTTTCTGAGAAAAATTTGTAGTCTGTCTTGCCTACCACGATCGGTCATTTGACCGGTAGAACGATTTATATCTTTTTATAATAGTATTCCCTCAAATACTCAATTCCGAAACTCTAAAGTTGTTACAAACGGAAGGTAATGCAGTTGTGGCATGATTTTAGTTGAAAAGTGCTGTTGGATACCGACCTAATTCTATAAGATAGAACGCCAAATATTGTCAAACGTGATTAAGGATCCAAACAGGAAATCTTATTTACTTGTTATCGCTTTCCCTGTAAAATATATTTTAAGGATCTTTAGTCTTAACAAGAGGCACAGGAAAAGTGGCCGATCTTTGGAACCCTAATCACGAGAAGTCGGAGTTATCCGAACCTCCCACCACGCTGTTTCGGAGCCCTTAAAACCTCGGCTCATTTCCAAATCATTAGAATTCATAATCAATTGTCTTGAATCGCTGACAGTCGGTATCTTGCGACGACGTTATTCTTACTTGTAAAAACTCCAAACGCGAAAGTAATTCTTCGTTAAATAAAACTGTTGTAAAACTCCTCACGGGATACAACATAAATTTGGTGTCAGAAGTGGGATACAACAGTGCCTTTCAGGGATTGCTTTACGGCACTTCCAAGTGTTTACAGTTATCGCTCGCCTATCGACCTCGCGGTGTTTATTTGCCTAATTGGTATCCGGAGCGATCCAGAATGACTGTAAAATAAATAAAATCATAGCCGAAGGGGATGCCTAGACCTCGTGTCGGGACGTCTTCTCAGGAATTCAAATCAGCTTCAAGGGAACTTTTGACCCTCTTATTCTTCTACACCCTTTGGTATCAAATTCTGGTTAGTGTTCGATGTAAGTAGCAAATACATAATAAACGACTTTCTATATTTGGGAAAAGATGAAAGGAGAGAACCTTCCGTTCCGCTTGGAGAGTTTGTCACTTTGAAATTAGTAGAACCGTATACAGGATGTGGAAAAAATATAACCACGGACAATTTTTTTACAAGCCTGTTTCTAGCAACAAAAGTTTTAGTAAAGGACACTACGGTTGTTGGAATAATTCGAGTAAATAGAAGAGAGCTAGCAAAATTGGCAAAACAGAAAAATGACAATATAATGTTGGGAGTATAATCACTCCCTGTATTATCTAAGGAGTGAGATGCGTGTGTGCAATAAGATTGGAAGTGTGAGTGCGAGAACGAGTGAAAGAAAGAGGGAGAAAGCGGTAGAAGCCTCGAGAAAGACAGTGAAGAAAGACGTGATATCAGTGTGAGAGATCGTTAGAAAGAACACAGTATTTGTTAGCGTTAAATATAGCATAGTTTTTTTTCGTTCAGTTCCTATTAGCAACATAATATAGTTTGTAAAATCCAATAATAATATATTTTACCAGACTAAGAGATTCGCGAATCAATAACCTGCAACATATAACACGTTTCTGAACAAAATTATATCGTTCTAATAATCGTACTTTGACAAGTTACAAAGCTAAATGAAATAAAAAAGTACTGATTCTTAGTTCAATGCATAACTCCGTACGAGTTCAAGAAAATGATACCTGTATACCGGAAACAATTAGATTATACAATAGCACCAAAGGGTCTAGCAGGAAAAGGGGGTCAAAAGTACCCCTGAAGCCTTTTTATTCCACGATGCGTCATTCGATAGGTAACCATAAGAAACCATTGCACACAAATTTTTAATCCGATAGCTTGACCGGGAGGGTAGTTATGGGGTAAATTCGAAAAACCAGTTTTCGCCTCATTTTCGCCACTTATTGATGTGTAAAAATGTCGAAAACATTCGGACACATTCTAAACATGATTGCACACGTTAGGAATGATTTTCAGATTCTTCTGTTACAAGTACCATGTGCAAAAAATCAAAAACGAAAAAAAATTGGAAAAATGTAGATTTTGCACTGAAATATTCAGGGTACAATTTTTAAATAATTACAGTAAGTACCTGATGTAACCGTTATTATGCTCAATTTTTTTCATATTTTTTTATATGGTGCAACACTGTCGGAAAAATCAAAAACCGATTTATGGGACGCATTTCGGGCTGAAACGCGATCAGTGTTTGCTATCTTTGCATTATTTTAATTCAGTATGTTCATTTTATTACCTTCAATGTCTCGGAATGCGAAAAGATACGTGATAAGGAAGAGAATCAAGAAAATTAAGTAAATTGTTAATTGTATGCTCCTTATATGCTAGAATTTTGAACCTTCTTTCAAGAGATGAAATGGTGCAGTGGGTAGAGTGTCTGCCTGTGGAACCGCTGGGCACTTTTTGTCGCTAGTTCGAATCCCCATGGGAGACTTAATTTTTTTTCTGCAATTTTTTTTAAATTATTAAACACATAGCAATAATCAATAGTCGCTTTAAGGTGTTTCACAGATATTTTTATGTCCTCAAAAAATATAAAACCTGCATGAAAATAATCATAGGACATGCTTTTCCTAATTATGCCATATTTTGCAATTATGGGTATTCTCAAACATTTTGTATGCTTCATTGATATTGGCTTATTATAATGCATGAAAATGTATGTTAATTATGAAAAGGACATAATATTATATCTTGGAAAGTTATAACAAAGAAGAGGAAGGAACAGTTTCTTCCTTTCTATAGATTATAACTTTTCATGATCCTTTTTGTTTGGTGGAAGGAGACGGGATCGGGTACGACCACTGGCCTTTATATCGAACTTAGACACACTTGTTTATTTATTATAGCGATTATTACACAGAGCATTGTTCGCCCTTACACGAGAGTAACAAAAGATACATCGCAGCTAACGGGAGGAAGCTGCGATAGATGGAGGCACACGTTTCCGTAGCGGACCGCAGTGCGAATCTTCCAATACTTCCCCTCGAGACGGGAACGGTTTGATACCTTGACGAATGTCTTCTCCAATCATGCCCATCAGTTTCAAGCATGCCTTATGCTTGGTTTTCGGCAACCCCTTCGTTAAAACGTCGGCAGCCATCTCGCTCGAAGACACGTATTTTACTTCCAGTAGTCCTTCTTCTACGACTTCTCGAACGAAGTGATGCCGTATATCGATGTGCTTCGTTCTTGCGTGAAACACTGGATTTTCCGACAACTTTCGAGCTCCGTTGTTGTCACAGTAAATCTTCACGGGCGTCAGGGCATCCAGACCAAGTTCAAGGAGGAACCTACGTAAGCAGACGGCTTCTTTGGTCGCCTCGCTCAGAGCCATGTATTCCGCCTCTGTTGATGATAGGGCCACTGTCCTTTGCTTCCGCGATTCCCAGGATATCGCACCTCCGGCTAATATAAAGACATATCCCGTATAGGATTTCCGGTCGATATGACAATTTCCCCAGTCAGCGTCGACATAGCCAACTAACGGGTCTTCCGACTTCTTAAACAATAAGCCGGCCGATTTCGTGGCCTGAAGGTAGCGTAGAACACGCTTAGCGGCAACCCAGTGCTCCTGGCTGTAACAGTTGTTGAACTGACTTAAATAACTCGCAGCGTGAGCTAAGTCTGGTCTCGTACATGTGGCGAGATACATGAGACCTCCAACCAGCTCCCTATAGGGAAAATCGTGACAGTTCTCTTCCGATTTGACTTCTGGCTTCGAGAGCTTCAGCCCCACCTCCAGAGGTGTAGACACGCCCTTAGATTCAGCCATTCCAAAGCGTTGAAGAAGATCCCTTATGTATCCAGTTTGGTTTATGGCGATTCCACCCTTGGTTCGTGAGAATTCCATTCCTAGACAATGCTTCGCTTCACCAAGGTCCTTGATCTCGAAAGCATGTGAAAGGTGTTGCTTCAATCTATTTATATCGTCCAAATTCCGAGAAGCAATTATAATATCGTCAACGTACGTGGCGACGATGAGAACGTCGCTTCCTCGTCCTACGTGGAAAACGCATGGGTCCGCATTCGACCTGACGAGTCCGAAATTCTTCAGCTCGCTGCTTAACTTTTCGTGCCAGCTTCTTCCGGCTTGGCGTAGCCCGTAGAGCGCCTTTTTCAGTAGGCACACCCTGTCTCTACTCTTTAATTCCGAAAGCATCGTACTGGCCTTCCGCTGGATGTCGCTTGACTTCGGTTCGGTGCGGATGATCTCTTCTAACATGTCCTCCGTAAATTTCGGAGCTTCCATGTATATGGTTTCCTTGAGATCTCCGTTTTGGTAGGCAGTCGTCACGTCGAGCTGATGTACTTTTAAGTTGTATTGTGCTGCTAGTGCCGTGATCATTCTTATAGATCCAATACGAGCCACGGGGGCGAAAGTATCGTTAAAATCCACGTCCGGGCGTTGCGAGAATCCCCTAGCAACGATACGAGCCTTTCTACGCTCCAATGTTCCATCCGGGACATATTTGTTTCTCAGTACAACTCGACTACCGACCACTTTTCGATCCTTTGGACGATCTACTAACGTCCAGGTGCCGCTTTTTACGATGGACTTGAGTTCCGCAGCCATTGCTTCTATCCATTCGGAGCGATTCGGCCCCGATATAGCTGCCTCAATTGGAATTTCAGCGAGACACGTCATCTGTCCGGGTTCGTCTGTATATCCCACGGTGTGGTATTGTTTCTTCGGCCTTCCTCTCAATCCGGTGCGCAATATACGAGGTCTTCCGCGGCCTCTACGCGATGCATCTTGATGATCCACGTTTCCGTTGTCAGTCGCATTTTCGTCCGTAGAATGATCATCGTCGTCCCGACTTCCATCCGTTTCCGCGTCTTCGTTGTCGCCGGTTTCAGCGTCCTGACGTTGAACGGCTGTGGAGTTCTGAGAGATATTAATTTCCGTGGAAACTGGAGTTTCCAAATCGTCAACAGGAGAACCTTCCGATTCCTTTCTCGTTGAGGATGTGAATCTTTCAACGAACCTCACGTCCCGAGCTATATCTACTCGTCTCTCTTCGGGGATCCAAATTCGGTAAGCCTTCGATCGTTCGGCATAACCTAGAAAGATACCTCTTCTAGATCGAGGTTCGAGCTTACCTCTGTTAGGATTTCTGTCCAGCGTGTACACTTCACAGCCGAAGTCACGCAGGTAGCTTACGTTCGGCACCTTCCCAGTCCATTTCTCGAACGGTGTTTTGCCGTTCACACTGCTCGAAGGACATCTGTTCCGTATGTGGTTTGCCGTGTTCACAGCTTCTCCCCAAAAAGAATTTGGTAAATTAGACTGTATCAGTAAGCACCTGGTCATGTCCATAAGGGTTTGATTACGACGTTCCGCGACTCCGTTCTGCTCCGGCGTGTGGGTGACCGTCAATCTTCGTCCGACACCATTTGCTTTCAGGAAATTGTCGAAATCTCGGTTGCAATATTCCTTGCCGTTGTCTGACTGCAGGTACTTGATTTTCTTTCCGGTCCGATTTTCAGCAGATGTTTTGAATTCCTTGAATGCGTCAAGTACCTCGTGCTTCCCCTTGATTAGACGAATCTCACACCATCTGGAAAAATCATCAATGAAAGTGACGAAATATCTAGCCTTTCCGAGAGGTTCCGTGCGCATAGGACCGCACACGTCTGAATGTATGATCTCCAACAGTTCCGACGTCCGTTTCGATGTCCTTGGAAATGGAGTCCTGGACATCTTTCCGCGGTAACATATGTCGCAGTCGGTACAATCATCGCGATTCTTTAGGTTCATGCCTTTCACGCGGCCGTTACGATCGCATTCCATTAGATCATTTATATTTAAGTGACCCATTCTGCGATGCCACAGGCTCGTCGAAATCAGACGCGCATCTCGTTTGTTCTCGTCGATTAAATGCGCGACGGTGCGGCGTTCCGGTTCCCGTAAGAAATACAATTCGTTTACTCGATCACACAGGAGTAGCACGTCGCCTCTTGTTCCGATGATTTTTGCCGATTTACTATCGAAAATCACCTTATAGCCCTTATCAGTTATTTTTGAAACGGACAGCAGACTCGTTCGTAAGTCCGGAACGTACAGTGCCTCGTGTACACTCACGTTTTTCGATTTCCCATGAGTTTCGGTAGTCAGAGACACCGTTCCCTTACCTTTAATTTGTGTCGTACCGCTGTTCGCGAGATTTAAATCACCTCGGGCGCGTTCGGTAATGTTCGTGAAATTCTCGGCATTGTTGCATAGATGGGCCGTACAGCCGCTGTCGATGCACCATCTAGCGTTGCTAACGCTGCATTTCGTCGCGTAGGCTTCCACGGCGCGTGTACCTGCCGCCACCGCGTATAGGCTTACTTTGTCTGTCCTATTCGCGTTATCGTCCCGTCTCACTCTGTCTTTGCACTCTGAGGCCTTGTGCCCCATTTTTCGACAACGATGGCACTTAAATTTAAAATAATCACCTTTAGGTTTATAGTCACTTTTGTCGTTTATCGAATTGTTTCTTGACAAACATCGCGTTTTGCATACTCGGGCGCGCGTCGCCTTTCCGCGCTTCACTCTCTTCTACGATTTTTATTCGTAACTCGTCCGGTGAGGGTAATTTGTCCCGCGATTCAATGGCGCAACGAAAATTTTCAAAATTCGGTGGAAGGCTATATAACAACATCACTGTCAACAAGTCCGGATTTATATTAACTTCCATCTCACTTAACTTATCGACCGTGTCGAAAAAGCTTCTTAGATGTTCGCGTACATCCTCGTGTTCGGTCATTTTTTGTAGTGTCAGTCGTTTCAGTAGGGTGGCCTTTCTAGCAGGTCCCTTCGACTGATATATTTCCTGCAATTTTAACCACACGTCCCTTGAAGTGATGCATCCTTTCACCTGCTTCAGTTAGGATGGGCTGATGGAGAGAATGATGTCGGTCTTTGCCTTTCTGTCCTCGGATTCCCATAATTTCGCTGCTTCTACCGATGCTGGGTTTCCCGCTATAATTTCCGGCTTCACCTTGTCGTTGTTCACGTAGGCCCAAGCATCGCTTTTTATCAGGAGCGCTTCCATCTGGATTTTCCAGGTGCCGAAGTTTTCTTTGTTCAGTAATTCTATTCTTACTGTCGACGTGGCCATCTTGATAACAAAAAAGAAAACTAACCTCTCGTTCGCACCGCGACACGTGTCAATCACTTTTCCGTTCGATTCGCGCAGTGGGACTTTGTATCTGGGCCCATAACCTGTTTGGTGGAAGGAGACGGGATCGGGTACGACCACTGGCCTTTATATCGAACTTAGACACACTTGTTTATTTATTATAGCGATTATTACACAGAGCATTGTTCGCCCTTACACGAGAGTAACAAAAGATACATCGCAGCTAACGGGAGGAAGCTGCGATAGATGGAGGCACACGTTTCCGTATCGGACCGCAGTGCGAATCTTCCAATACTTTTACATTTAAAATACATTTTAAAATGACTTAATAAATCGATGTTTATTCAATATACGAAATGTTTAAAAATACTAGTAATCGCAAACCGTGGCATTATTAAAAACAGTAGGTATAATTATTTTTAAAAATATTTGTGAAACACCTTAAAGCGACTATTGATTATTGCTATGTGTTTAATAATTTAAAAAAAAATTGCAGAAAAAAAAATTAAGTCCCCCATGGGGACTCGAAGTCGCGACAAAAAGTGTCCAGCGGTTCCACAGGCAGACACTCTGCCCACTGCACCATTTCATCTCTTGAAAGAAGGTTCGAAATTCTAGCATATAAGGAGCATACAATTAAGAATTTACTTAATTTTCTTGATTCTCTTCCTTATCACGTATCTTTTCGCATTCAGAGACATTGAAGGTAATAAAATGAACTTACTGAATTAAAATAATGCAAAGATAGCAAACACTGATCGCGTTTCAGCCCGAAATGCGTCCCAGAAATCGGTTTTTGACTTTTCCGACAGTGTTGCACCATATAAAAAAAATATGAAAAAAATTGAGCATATTAATGGTTGCATCAGGTACTTACTGTAATTATTTAAAAATTGTGTCTTGAAGATTTCAATGCAAAATCTACATTTTCCCCATTTTTTTCGGTTTGGTTTTTTGCGCGTGGCACTTGAAACGGAAGAATGTGAAAATCATTCCTAACGTGTGCAATCATACTGGATTTGGCTTCCGGGTTGGAGCCGCGTGCGAAAGACGATAAGGTCCGACGTTTCGCCAGCATTGCAGCTAGCTTCATCAGGGAATCGAAGACGCTCTGATACTGAAGAATGGTGTCAGAGGGGCCCTAACTTATACCTGCGACCGGTGTTGCAGAACGGTGCACTCCCCACTAGGGAGGAGGCTATTCCAGATACAATTGAGAGGTAGACCGTTATCCCGGTTGATGTTGTTGGGGTTTTTATGGATTTCCAAGGCTTCGCGATATTTCCTGGGGAAATAAGTTTTTTCCTTGGCTAGGACTTTGACGTCCTGAAACAGTATCCTGTGGCCAGTCTCCATCTGGTATTCGGCTACAGCTGACTGTATGTAGCCCAATCTGGAGCACCTTTCATGTTCCTTTAGGCGAGTCCTGACACTCCTCCCAGTTTCACCGATATAAACCTTGCCGCATGAGCAGGGTATTTTGTATACGCCTGGGCAGGCGAGAGGTGGGCACGGGTCTTTGGCGGATGTCAGTATTTGATTCACCTTCTGAGTCAAATACTGACATCCGCCAAAGACCCGTGCCCACCTCTCGCCTGCCCAGACGTATAAAAAATAACGTGCTCATGCGGCAAGGTTTATATCGGTGAAACTGGGAGGAGTGTCAGGACTACACACAGGTTAACACACTATCGGCGGGTAATACCATGAGTTTGACTCACACGTCTAGCGGACGACAATTAGTGAAGCATTATGAAGAATTAGTGAAGGTTGGTTACAAAGAGTTGTGCAAAATAAAATATTCATTAAATGAAAAAAAAGCATTGGTAAGTGCTTTACTAACACTTAGCGTACGTTCTGCATAAAAGGCATTAACACCCGACCCGTCGATCGGCGCCAATCTGTGGAAAAGGTATTAATACCCTTCCCGCCGATAGTGTGTTAATACGGCGCGACACTATACATGCACGCCCGTGGCAATGTGTGCGTCAGCATGATGCCATCACTTTTCTACTATTTCTGACGCGCCAGACAGAGATCTTTATAACAGGTGGACTCGTCGAAAAGATACTTTACGAGGATGAACTAGAAATATAATTCTAATGTTTATTGTTAGTTGAACCGCCTCACGGTGGCCTTCATTTAAAACTATGCCCAACCAACACAAATTCACCTTTTTTGTACAGGCGCCTAATTTAAACCAGACCATTCGGGGTGAGACTTGAAAATAGTTACAAGCGCATCCTGACTAACCCGCATTACATTGTATTTACCCGCGTGTCGGAATATTATATTGCACCATTGATAATGTGTGGGAACGGTAAGAAGGCAGCTGAGACGGAAGGGGAGATTGCTCTCGCACCGCCTATCCCCGCCATGTCGGTCCTGGAAACCTGTGTCGGGATGTGAAGGTGTGGTAATTATTTATCAACAAGAATGTTACCGTGAACACCTTACTTTTTTATTTTAAAGGCGAATGATTAGAAGTTTACGATAGGGCAACTCAAAATACAATGTTTGACATATCGCTGTCTTACAAGGAGAGTGCAAGGTCTTCGGGACACGGATTTGGTTCAAAGTTTGTAGGATGGTAGATTTAGTTTCCCTGTTGATGAAGATATATGGTTATAGGCGCCACTACTCAATAATTGTTTAGATATTTGCAATTGAATGCAATTCACTCGTTAAATTCAGTTCTGTAGCACACTATATACGTAATAGGTTTAGCGTAGCAGCAACGGATCGGTGTTCCGCGTCGGTAGAGCCGTGTTCGAGTCCGTGGCGGGTGAAAAACTTTTTTTTTTTATATCTATTTTTACACATAAAGATACATAATGGAGTTCAAATAAATTGGAATTAAAATGTCTTTAATGACTAGAAACCATATAAGAGATTTATTTGTCATTATCATTCGTATAATTACAGAATAATATTTATTACAAAACAATAAAAGTATTTCGCAGGAAGAATAGGAGAAAGCCCTTCAACTGCCAGTTAATCGTGCCTGGAAACAATAAATTGTGAAAGGAAACAATAAATAAAACATTTATGAGATTAACAGAATTAGTATAAAAATATGACTAGCTTCTCACCCCTCATTGTCCGTACAACGGTGAAACTTGTCATTAATTCCAATTTATTTGAACTCCATTATGTATCTTTATGTGTAAAAATAGACATAAAAAAAAAAAGGTTTTTCACCCGCCACGGACTTGAACACAGCTCTACCGACGCGGAACACCGATCCGTTGCTGCTACGCTAAACCTATTACGTATATCGTGTGCTACAGAACTGAATTTAACGAGTGAATTGCATTCAATTGCAAATATCTAAACAATTATTGAGTAGTGGCGCCTATAACCATATATCTTCATCAACAGGGAAACTAAATCTACCATCCTACAAAATTTGAACCAAATCCGTGTCCCGAAGACCTTGCACTCTCCTTGTTAGCCCGAAGGAGCCGCGCCCCCGCAGACTGGCGAATTTCCGCGGCCGCTCAAGCCAATCGGAAGACGAGAAATTCACCGACTGCGCCCTCTTTTCCTTGCGCCCTTGGCGCGCTTTTTAGGGAAAAGACGGAAAGGTTTTGGCGGCAAGTTTTCGCTGGCAAGGGTTCGGTCACGTACGCATTTCCGCCGCGCCCCCGCTTCGTCTAGTGCAGGCAGCCAGGTTAGTTGATCGACAGAGCTGTCCTTCGAAGAGCTCCGCCTGCGTACCCTTCCCGTGCGCTCGAGAGCTCGCTGATTGCTTCGCCTTTCACTTGCCAGGTTCGGACCTATTGCCACGCGCGTGGTGGCGTATTGGGGCGACATTCGTATCTAACCGCTCGCGCTGGAAAGACATGCCACGCGCTTCGATCGCGGAAAACAAAACGACGCGCGTGGCACGTCGACCAACGTTATTTGTCGAAAGACAGTTCAGATCGCACCAAGTCGCGTGCAGGGTAAAACAAAAGTATTATTAGTGAAAAAGTATGCTCTGATATGATTTAAATCAAATACAATTAATAGATTTTAATGTTTTTGGACTTCTGGCGATGATTTGGTGGAATTCAACCACTACGTGACGCCTTACGCCGAAATATAATGCTCGGCCGCAACAATGTATTCTTTAACGCGAGAAGGGCTTGCGTTCTGCGGTCGCGGAGTTTCTTACCTGTTTGCGCTAGAAATTAATTTACAAATGCGCGTGCTAGAACGGAGCATTATATTTCGCCGTAAGGCGTCACATAGTGGTTGAATTCCACCATATCATCGCCAGAAGTCCAAAAACATTAAAATCTATTAATTGTATTTTATTTAAATCATATCAGAGCATACTTTTTCACTAATAATACTGTCTTTCGACAAATAACGTTGGTCGACGTGCCACGCGCGTCGTTTTGTTTTCCGCGATCGACGCGCGTAGCATGTCTTTCCAGCGCGAGCGGTTAGATACGAATGTCACCCCAATACGCCACCGCGCTCGTGCCAATAGGTCCGGCCATGACACTGAGAGAGTGTCTGTGAATCAGTGACATCTCAGCTGTATGTATGGGTGAAGCAGGCGGAGCTCTTCGAAGGACAGCTCTGTCGATCAACTAACCTGGCTGTCTGGTCTAGTGCGTCCCAAGGTTGACGCTGGGCCTGCACTCGAGGGGCTAACGGAAACGCGTAATTTGTGGCACTCGCAAGAGCTATTGAGACTGTCCAAGAAACTGTACGAAGCGACTCTAGAAAATATATACAAAAGGCAGTTCTCTCAAAAATAGCTGTGTTGCTGCAAATGACATACACCAGGCAAATCGTTTGCACGAGAGCGGAAAGACTCTCTATGTAGGTGGTCGCTACACCTGAGATCGACGAATGACAACCGAAAATAAAACACTATTTTCATCGTTCACATGACGACGCAACGAATGTGCGGGTCGCTCTTGCCAATAGCGCGTCAAAATCGAAAATGCGTGAGGGAGAGGGATGTCCCTATCCGTCGGGCGAATCAGAGCAAATTACCTCTAAACTGCCTTCTTACTGATCCAACATATTATATTATAATACATATTATTAAAACGAGCGAAAAGTATAAATATTTTTATATACAAAAATTTGTAATAATTAATAAATAAAATTTGTTTTGTATAATTACCGAGATTTAATTATTTTGAAATGATGTTTTCATTTTTACAGTTAATTTCATTTTGCTGTTTTTGATGCAGTTTGAATAGTGGTTGCTTTGCGGTATGGTTGGGAATTAATATGGGATGGACCAATGTAATTATCAGTACAGATTTTAAGTAGTAGACTAAAAGAATTAATGCGTGTTACATAGACCCACAGAAGCTTTCGGTACTTCTGCTGCCGTAGCTGATGATTGTAACGGAAATAACAATATTATTCACAGAGGAGGACTGGAAGATGATATCGCTTACCATTAAAAGACCTTTGTATGCATATATGGATCCTAGATATATAGTCATCCGATCACTCTGGCAATACTCATTTTCTGGTATTATAATGATGTCTTCACTCGAAGGATGTGGCTGAAGAAAGAAAGATAGTAAGTGAAACAGCAATTATCTCGGTCTTGAAAAATTATGGAAATTAATATGTCATTTTGTGAGTTAATTGTATATGAAAGACTAAAGTGTAGAATAATATATAGAATTCAGATTCCACTTTAAAATGAGTGAGACAAGTGTTTAATACTTTTAATAGGTTTATTTTGCAATTCTCTAATGCAGTGGTCGGCAAACTTATTAGCCAAAGAGCCAAATATGAACATTACAACAATTTTGAAAAAAAATGGGAGCCAAATCTGCTTATTTAGTAAACTTTTATTACACTAAATAAGTAGTACACTAAATAAAACTAAATTTCATACTTAATAAATATTTATTAATGCGAACAATGTGCTTCCATCTCCTTGGAAAGTTTGAGTAAGTCAGGTTTGTATGTTGTTGTTTTTAATTTTAGGCATGATTCCAAGTTCTCATCAATAAGACGACTTCTCAGTTTACTCTTGATAATATGACCAAAAATGGAAGAAAACTTCCAACATTTGGACAAATAGAAGTTATCGAAAAATCGATTAGAAATTTTGTACCGGAACCACAAACATACATGGCAGGTGTAATAAAATCGAAAACATACGAACAATTTCAGCCGGTAGCTTGTACATGGTTTGTGTTTACGTTTACAAAAACTAATAAAATTAAACTCGATGTTCGTTACGTATTTTTACAACAATATAAAATTTTAATTACCTATCTATCTTTTAACTTAAACAAAAAATTATACATGTTCTCGATTTATAGAAGAATTTTAATTTATCAAAATAAGATGTAATTTTTTTCTTACCAAGTTTCTTTTTAAATGAAAATATTATTACGCCTTCCGTGGATATTTGTGCCAGAGCCGCACTTAAGGAGCCAAAGAGCCACATGCGGCTCCGGAGCCGCACTTTGCCGACCATTGCTCTAATGAATGTATTACAATAGAATTAATTGACAAATTTTATATTTTAAACAGCAGGCTTTGATAATAGTTTCGGAGAACTATGAAAAATGTAACGTCTTAATTTCGGAAAATTTCGGGAAATTGCATTTATTTTTATTGCGCAATTGTAGAGTTATAATGAAATGGTATTGCGATGATATACATATGTAACATTAATTCCAAGTACATATTTAAAACGGATAACAGAACTGAAAATGTAAGATTTATATAAATTAACGAACTGATGTACTTAAAAACATTTCAGCACAATGTACGTAATTTAGTTAAGTATTTTGACAAAAAATTTTTAATCGTATTATTATTGACCCAGTTAAATTAATATGTAGTCTAAATTTTGTGTTGTCAAACTTGAACAGATGAATGATACTTACGTAAGGTTCCATTTGTTTAGTTTCTCTATAAAATGGATCAGAAACTTGCCAAGTTGTCATGAACACTAAGTCAATTGCTAAAAGTATTCCAACGACCATAAATAACTGGTAATCCTTTATTACCTAAATAATGGAAAAAAACATGTTTTTTAACGATTCGCAGTATCCATTTTCAAAAACAACTTATTATTTAAATTTGAAGTTGGTGTTATAGGATGGAAGTTATGTTACAACTTACGGTATTTGTCATAAATTGTATAGTCATACGCGAAAATTTGATATAAATGTAACGTTTGTTATCTACTACGTGTTCATGAGACTATTATTGTGGTGTGAATGGATTTCTAGTTATGAATGTAGCGCATCAACTGTTTGCCCTGAATGTGTAAAACCGTCGAGAAGCTTCCGGGAACAGGATCTTCATTTGTCCTTAAAGGCCAATGACCCCGGAGCTATCGATCAGTAATCACTACGGCAAACTGTTGATGACGAGAGTGCGAGTGTTGAACGAGTATGCCGTGTGAATGTTATAAATATATCCGCGATTGAGAATTGGCAGAGAGTCTTCTGAGAGACTTCTGTGAGATCCGAGAGAGAATTGTGCGAGAGAGATTAATAATTGAGTTGTTGTGTAGTCCGAGTTGTTTTGTGTCGTTATTTATTATATTATTTGTGTTGTTTTGCTTTGTATTATATTAATATTCCATTCGTTGTTAATTGAAATAAACATTCTTGATTTTTCTCGTTTAATTCCTACATTATGAAACATATAGGGACTACTTATAGTTAAACTTATAGTTGCACTGTTCAAAATGATTTTTAATCTGTAGTAGCCACTAGATGATCCTCGTAAAGTTGCTCGTCCTAAACACAAATCCACCGGCAGAATTGTTCTATCACCCTCAGTTTTTGAAAAATATGAGATTTTGTAAAAACACCCGATTTCGGTAAATAATGAGGAATTACGTGAAAACTATAATATAAACGCTAGGAGGTTCGATTTTATCTCAAAAGGTAGAGGAAAACATGCCGAATATTTTGGTGTGCAGTAAAACCTCTTTTTGTGCGGTGGATAGGGACCGCATAAAAGAAATCGTACAAAAAAATATTCGGGAATTTTATAAATACTTACATATAATAAACAACTTTGTACGATATACCACCTAAAATTTTTTTTATGCGGTGGACAGGGACCGCATAAAAAAAGTCGCACTTAGAAAATACATCAATTATTTACGAAATAGATGAGAAAATGCTTTCAAACAAATTAAATTAGACCTGGAAATATTTTAAAAACATTTAATTTTTCATTGTTACATGGAGAAGCTTACAAAATGCACATTAAATAATTCACTGCTACTCGTCGTAATCCAAAACGCGCATCTTCTTGCGATGAATTGGTTCAAAACAAATGAACAGAGTGTCGCGAAGTGCACATACATTGTCGTCAAGGAGTGCACGCAGTCAGGGTTCGTCCACAACATGTATATGTACACTGATAGGAAACATTAAACTGGCGCCACACCGCTGAGATTCATATACCGCATAAAAAAAAATCGCACGAAAAATATCGCACAAAAATAAAATCGCATAAAAAAAGGACTGCACAAAAAGAGGTTTTACTGTATATAACTATTAAAATGGGTTGTTTTAAATAGTTGTAAATGACCGTGAAATTTTATAAAAGTGCCAATCCGCGGACTAGCTACGTTATGTTTTTGCATTTTTAAGAGAAGCTATTTATCTAGCTGAAATTTGCTGTATAGTGTTACAAGCCGGGCGAGTTGCAGAACGAGACCGTATCGTATTAATTCAATACGCGGAAATTTATGAACTGCAGTGTAGGATTTTAAAGGAATATTCCAGGGAGCGGACTAACCTGTAGCATAACTATAGGGCCGCTGCACGGTGGTCGGAAATCGTTATAACGTGTGCAAAACCTCAAAAATGAGCTTTTCCTTATGGACATTTCAATTATTGCATTAGGTCAGGGGTTCAGAAATTTTGCACGCCAGAGCCGTCCTTGGAGACATGCCGCCTACTTCACCCATACACACAGCCAAGATGTCATTGATCCACAGTCGCTTTCTCGGCGTCACGGCCGGACCTACTGGCACAGGCGTGGTGGCGCGTGGGGGCGACATTTATATTTTAAATACTTCGCGACAGCAGAACGCCAGGCTTTCTCACGTTAAAGAATATTACCGCCGCGGTTGCCTTGGCGATATACTTTACAATACTGTCTAGTCTCCCGCTAGCAAAGTATTAATAGGTTTCCACATTACCCGTGGGGCACTGTACCAATGCGCTCTGTTTTGCATTTGGTATTCTCTGTAGGTCTATTCCACTGTATCGATGCCCCTTGCCGTTGAATCGTTGGTGAAAAACCGCGTTAAAAAATAAATTATGAAAATATTTTGTAGTAATTATACAGATGAGGCACCACCGATTTCAATGACTGATTGATATGATCCCGACAACATATCCAAAAATCATTGAAGTCGGTGAGGTGGACACTCATATGTGTAATTACTACAAAATATTTTCATTATCTCTTTTTCAACGCGGTTTTCACCAATGATTCAGCGGAAAAGGGAATTGATGCAGTGGAATAGACCTACAGGGGACACCACTGCAAAAAAACGAATTGGTAATAGTACCCTATGGGTAATGTAGAAACATATTGACATTTGGTTAGCGAGAGACTAGACAGGATTGTAAAATGTATCGCCAAGGCGGCCGCGTGACAACAATGTATTCTTTGACGCGAGAAAGCCCGGCGATCTACTGTTGCAGTGTTTTTTAACTACTTACGCTGGAAATTAATTTACAATTGTCGTGCAAGAACGCAACACTATTTCGCCGTAAGGCGTAACGTAGTGTCGATTTCGCCAAAACCATCGCTTGCAGTCCAAAAACATTAAAAGCTATTAGTCCTATTTGATTTAAGATATATTTGAGTATAATTTTTCACTAACAATACTTTTGTTATACCCTACACTCGACGTTGTGAAACTATTCTTCAACAAATAACCTTAGTCGACGTGCCACGCATGTCGTTTTGATCTCCGTGACCGGCGTGCGTGGCACATTTTTCCAGCACGAGGCACGTCTTTCCAGCGGAAGTGATTAACTATGAAAGTTGCCCTAATGCGCCCCCGTGCTCCTGCCAATAGATCTGCGCCTGGCGAGCGAAAGGCAAAGCCGGCGGATCTCCTCCAATGACGGCTCTGGCGTGCAAAATTTATGCACCTCTGCATTAAGTACTCAGATAGCATGTCTATGAAGACACGGAAGGGTGGGGTTTTATTACTTATACCTGCGAAGTTGTCGCATTTTGAAAATCGTGTTCATTAGTCTCGCAGCCGTCTTGACATAACCATTGTTTTGTGTAGGCCGAAGTATATAGTGAATAACTTGTGTGAACGTGAACTTATTTCAATTCTGCAAAATGAATGTAGTTCCTGGAAGTAAATACAACATTTGTTGATATAAAAAAATTGAAATTGTTAATAGTTATGCTTTAAAACCGCAAAGTGTATAGTAGGAAATATGGTGATAATCTTTATGGGCGGATTTAAATATGTACGAAAAAGGTTAAGTGTTACACCGTGTTCCACTATGATTTTTGTTTAAGCTTATAGATTACACTTTCAACGTGCTGTATCTCCGAGGTTTTGGTGCTATTCGGTGCTATTGGAATATTTCCATAATTTTTTGTGCAGCAGTGTACTCGCGCTATTAGCTTACAGCGCGTTTTGTCGAGAACCGTGGGCGATATAGAACGAATTCTCAGATGAAGTTTATACGACTTGAATGTAACTTATTATTTAATTGGAATGCATTTGTTTAAACAAATGTATGGAGGTCATAAGAAGGTCAAATTAATTTTTTTCATGCAATTATGCATGTCATGGTAACCATTCGATTTATTTCATTATTATACGTCAAAAATGCCTAAATTGTCTTTAATATTTATTATTTTTCTAAATTATTAACCCTTTCGCTTCGGCAGTCCAGTCCGTCGAAGTGCCGTCACCGAACGAAAGCGCGCGCCAGAAATGTGCACAGTGCGTGTGGTTTTTGTGTATACGTTCTTCTAAGTCTTAAATAATCACTGTGCTTAATAAAACAATTGTTCCTCTAATATAGCACGTATTCTTCACATTTTTAATATGAAAAGACTTATACAAAATTATATTAGTTATTCTAAAAACATTAGACCAACTACATTTGACATGTTTTTAGGTATTTTCATATTTACCGGACTTTACAATTAAACGTTTAATATAATTAATAATGTAATGCAAATTAGTTAGTATATTAATATGTAGAGACTAGTAATATAATTCTGTATGATATGTCAATCAAATCAACAGAAAATGTTCAGCCGATAACGAAAACTGTTGTCATCGACTACAGATCGTACTTATATACACATCATATAGATGCCGGATATATCCGGCGCTCGTACGCACAGGTCGTCGTGTGTATGCCGGATATATCCGGCGTTCGTACGCACAGGTCGTCGCGCGGATGCCGGATATATCCGGCGCTCGAAGCGAAAGGGTTAAACTATTGAATGATTTACACCCAGCAAACAATAGTCTCCGAGATATTTAAATGTCAATATTGGGAGCTTTGAATTTGAATTTTCCTTCATGTTTTGCACCGAAGAATAGTGGAAATTATCGGTAATATAGTTCAGACTCTTCGTCAAGCTGTAAAATGAACATACCTGTTACATGTAAATGTACGTAGTTGTTATAATTCTTTCTAATCTCTGTTAATTTGTTATAGGATCATTATAATATATTATTATGAATAAATTTATTGCAATAACTAAATAAATTGTTAATTAATGATAGATTTGATCGTTCATTAATGATAATTATTTGTTATCACATTTTCCAATTGTCAGATATGTCGATACGACAGATATCGATGTGCCCATTGATCGACAAGGGATATAATCGGTCGCGCCCTCATTAGTATTTAAGTATTCTTTTGTTTTCTTTAAGAGTAGTTCTGTTCCTCCGGTACACGAGTAACCACGCATTTTCTCGATGTATATATTCTCATATTCATACTTAATATTATAACTTAGTCCGTCATGTATTCTTTATAATTCAATAAATACATTATATATATGACGAGTACTAGTTAGTCCTGTCAGGTTATGGGCCCAGGACGTGCGCGAAATTGCGCGAAAGTGTGAAGGAAATTAGTGGCACGTGGTTGTAAGAAAAAGGTACAAAGAAAAGATGGCCACGATGGCTGGCACGCATCACATCGACAAGCTGAACGAGAAGAACTACGAGTCTTGGAAGCTGACGATGAAGAGTGTATTAATTTGCAACGATCTATGGTCTTACGTAAACGGAGACGCCGTTAAACCTGAAGAAAACCAAGCCGAATGGAAAAGAAAAGACGAAAAGGCATTGGCGTTAATCGTATTGAGCGTTAAAGACACACAATTGAACCACGTGAAGAAATCCGAAACATCGAAAGAAGCTTGGGACACATTAAAAGATTTACACAAGTCGAAAGGACCAGTAAGGAAGGCGGTTCTCTACAAACAACTATATAGGATGAAGAAGCAAGAAAACCAAACAATGACTCAATACATAAATGAATTCACGAATGTAGCTGAAAAATTGGAAGAAGCTGGAATAAAAATACCAGCAGAATTATTGTCAATAATGCTATTGAACTCATTGCCAGCAGAATTTGAAAATTTTTGTGTTGCCATCGAATCGAGGGACGATGTACCGGACATTAACTCATTGAAATTAAAATTAATGGAGGAGGAAGCTAGACGCGACGAACGCAGCGGAAAGCACGTGGCGCACGATAATAACGACGCATTATTCGCGAAAAACAAAGCTCGATTTACGAGACCCCCTGTGCAATCGTATCAGCGAGGGACGATACCAAAAACGAAATTTTTCGGGAAGTGCTACAAATGTGAAAAGATGGGGCATAAAGCAAATGAATGCCGATCCGTGAAGAAGACGTACACCGGAAATTACGCGGAAGACGCCATGTATGCAGAAGTGTTATCGGCCGATCCGGAAAAATCGGCAAGGTGGTGCTTAGACAGTGGCGCTACGAGACATATGTGTAACGATGCGCGAAGATTTACCGACATAAGCACACGAGAGAGATGCAAAATATACATGGCATCTGAGCATCACGTGGAATCAACCGGCGCGGGAAACATAAAATTAGATATAAAATTATCAGACAATGAGACAAACCGAGTGACATTAAAGAACGCGTTGTGTGTGCCCGGACTTAGAAACAATTTATTATCGGTTCCAAGCATAGTGAATAATGGTTATCGCGTGACATTTAATAAAAACTCTGCCGAAGTGAAACGTGAGGACGGATCTATCGCGATAAAAGCTGACAGGGAAGGACAACTGTATATAGTAAAAGAAAGTCGAAAAGTGTCGAGCATGATGGCACAGAAATCATCCAGTGAGGACAACAGATGTGTACGTTGGCATCAACGGTATGGTCACTTAAACTTTCGCGATCTTGCAAAGTTAAAAAGTAAGAATATGGTAGCGGGACTAAACATAAAGGATAAGTACGAACAATTTTCTTGTGACATCTGTAATAAAGCGAAGATTCATCAATTACCATATAAAGATTCTTGTAGCAGGAGCAAAGAGGTACTAGGACTTATACACACAGATATTTGTGGCCCTTTTAGCGTTGCTACACTAGGAGGTGCAAGATATTTTGTAACGTACATAGACGACAAGACACGATATACAGAGGTAATTATGTTAAAGAATAGATCGGACGTATTGACAGCTTTCAGGAACTATAAAGCACGAGTCGAGAAGGAAACTGGATGCAAGATAAAGAGGATTCGTTCGGATAATGCAAAGGAGTACGTATCCAAAGAATTTAATGAATTTTTAGAGAAAGAAGGGATTAGACGACAACTAAGCGTCGAGTATACGCCACAGCAAAACGGCGTGGCAGAGCGGGCAAATCGCACTATAATGGAAATGGCTAGGTGTATGCTGCTACAATCAAAACTACCTAAAACACTGTGGGGAGAGGCAGTAAATATGGCAGTGTTTATTAGAAATAGAAGTCCATCGAAGTCCCTGGAAAACATCACACCCATGGAAAAATGGAGTGGCGAAAAACCATACGTTGGTTTTATGCGTATTTTTGGGAGTAAAGTGATTGCTCTCAAAAAGGGTCCAAATCAAAATAAGCTCGATCCCAAAGGTGAGTCTTACATTCTTGTAGGATACTCAACGGAAGCAAAGGCATACAGACTTTGGAAGCCAGGCACCAAATCCGTAACGAAACACCGTGACGTTCGATTCATGGAGAACGTAGTTGACGAGTGTAATTACGAAAGGGAAGGTTATTTTGAATTTCCCTTTAACTTAAATGAAACTAGGCATTTGGACGAACGAACGGAAGAAGTGGATCAACCGGAAGTAAACGAACGAGCAAAGAAAGAGGATCACGTGGAACTGGACGAAGAGGACGAAGAGGACGAAGAGGACGACTCGGAAGAGCCGACGATGGAATATCAAGAAGACGAAGTGCAGGATGATGCGAGTACCAGAGAAACGCCAAGAAGCAGCATGAATAACGAGGTAAAGACTCAAAAGGCTCGAGGTCGACCAAAAATCTTGAGGACTGGCAAACCAGGAAGGCCACGAAAACTATTTCAAGAAGCATCACAACTTGCGAAGGATAAATTGCCTGATCAACCATACACAGTTAAGGAAGCGCTTGAACGAAAAGACAGAAAATTGTGACTATCGGCAATGCAACTCGAACATCAATCGCTCATGCAAAACAACACATGGACATTAGTGAATCGACCAAAGGAGAAAAAGGTATTTTCTAATCGATGGGTATTTAAATTAAAGAGGAAACAGGACGGGACCATCGACAGGTATAAAGCGAGGTTGGTCGTACGCGGTCACGAACAACGAGAAGGCATCGATTACGATGAAGTATTCGCTCCAGTAGCAAGGTATGAAACAATTCGAACATTTTTAGCAGCTTGCGTACAGCTCGAGATGCACGTCCACCAGATGGATGTTGTCACGGCATATACTCAAGGAGACTTAACCGACGAAATATTCATGGAGCAGCCAGAAGGATTTGTTGAAGAAGGCCAAGAAAATAAGGTATGTTTACTCCAAAGACCGTTATATGGATTGAAACAGGCAGGCCGACAATGGTACAACAAATTGGACAATTTCCTGACTGGCATTGGCATGACGAAAACTGATATAGATCCTTGTGTATATGTGGATACGAAAGAAGGTAGTGACTTAATAATAATAATTTATGTGGATGATATGCTTATAGCATCGAAAGATATTGAAAAACTAAACCGTAGAAAGGAGATACTAAAACGAAAGTTCAAGATAAATGATTTAGGTCCATTGAGCGACATACTGGGAATCAACATTACGAGAAACGGAGCAACAGGAAGTATGTTATTAAATCAAGAAAGGTACGCAAATGATCTCTTGAAGAAGTTCGACATGATTGACTGCAAATCAGTAACGACGCCGATTGAGTCAAACATCAAAGTAAGTAAAGAAATGAGACCAGAAGCGGAAGAAGAAAGACAGGAAATGCGGAACAAGCCGTATAGGGAACTCGTCGGTGGATTAATTTATTTGTCAAAAGCAACTCGTCCAGACCTGTGTTTCGCAGCAAATGTTCTAAGTCGATATTCTGCAGACCCTGGAATAAGACACTGGCAATTGGCAAAGACAGTTTTGCGATATATCAAAGGAACTATGCATTATGGAATAACTTATGAAAAACAAGAGGATAATATGCATGCCTACGTCGATGCTGACTGGAGTGGTGACATAGACGATCGAAAGTCATGCACTGGATATGTAGCCATACTAGCTAACGGACCCATAAGCTGGGAAACGAAGAAACAGAAATCAGTTGCGCTTTCCACCATGGAAGCTGAATATATGGGTCTCGCAGAAATCACAAAAGAGGTAATCTACTTAAGAAGATTGTTGTGTCATATGAAATTTGAAAAATGTATAGACGGAGCCACAATTGTGTATTGTGACAATCAGTGCGCGATTCAATTAACCAAAAATTGTGCATATCACGGTAAAAGTAAACATATAGACTTGAAATATCATTTTTCGCGAAATGCTCAACAAAGGGGAGATATTTCATTGCAATTCGTTAGGTCAGAATTAATGAAGGCGGATATTTTAACGAAATCGTTGCCGAAAATCAAACATGACAATTGCGTGAATTTAATAAATATGACGCAACGGGAACATCGATAGGGGGAGTGTCAGATATGTCGATACGAGAGATATCGATGTGCCCATTGATCGACAAGGGATATAATCGGTCGCGCCCTCATTAGTATTTAAGTATTCTTTTGTTTTCTTTAAGAGTAGTTCTGTTCCTCCGGTACACGAGTAACCACGCATTTTCTCGATGTATATATTCTCATATTCATACTTAATATTATAACTTAGTCCGTCATGTATTCTTTATAATTCAATAAATACATTATATATATGACGAGTACTAGTTAGTCCTGTCACCAATTACTTGTTAGAATAAAATAAGTTGCATACTAATATCTGCGCGGAACCAGCACTTTTTAGATACACGCGTCTGCCATATCGAATCCGCCATTTTGTTTTTGAAAATTCGAATTTCAGATTCGTATTCAGCTACCTAAAAAACATTAGGATAGTAACTTTCGTGCGGAACAAGCAATTTTTAGACACACGCGTCCGCCGTATTGAATCCGCCATTTAGTTTTTGAAAATTCGAAGTTCAGATTTGTATTCAGCGACCCAAGAAATATTGGAATACTAACCTTTGCGCGGATCCAGTATTTTTAGATATATGCGTCCGCCATATTGAATCCGCCATTTTGTTTTTAAAAATTCTAAAGTTAGATTCATGATCAGCTACCCAAATTCTCCTACTGCGTCAATTTTCAGCTAAATTGAAGTACGCTTTGAGGTTTTGCGCGCGTTTTGGCCATTTGGGACCACTGTGCGCCGTCTGCCCGTTAATAACGAGTGCACCTCGCGGTACTTTCGCATTAGTATTACCGATCAGGTCCGTCCAATGGATAGGGGGGTACTGCCACTAACTGGTATTAAGGATATTGGAAAATTACTGCAACCCGCAAATTCTCTTTAAACTACTGCCTTTAACTTTGTTTTTAAATCTTATTCACTCCGAGTTGTAAAAATGAATAAGGGAGATCGTTGCTCTGTTACTCGATGGTAAGAGAATTAATAAACACTGACTCTAAATATCCTCCGTGAGAATATAAATGTATATTCCAAAGAATACGTACTTGGTAACTGTACAACTTGTTGTTACAAATTACGTTCATACCATTTGAGGTTAGCCAAAGATCACGCATCGCACAGTGGTCGATTTCGCTGAAATCCTGGCCAAAAGTCCAAAAACTTTTTCATTGATAATTGAATTCTGACAATTGCATTTCATTTACGACATATCAGACCATATGTGTTCACTAATAAAATTTTTATTTAACACAATATTCTGAGATATATACCATCTCAAAATTAATACATTTGTAACGTGATGTCTCCGCACCGGAACTAAAATGATGTTTTTGATATACTATAAACGTTCGATCCCTTTATTTCTCTATTGGTGGCTATCTCACATGTTTTAAATCTTTAAATACGTCGGTTTCCCTTTTTTATTTAACAATTTACAGCTGTTATGATGAAAATATGAGAGTCATGCATTTCTTCGCCTTTCCTAAGGAAGTAGCTCAAAGGTTGGCTTAGGTTAGCGTTAATTTTTTTTTAAATAAAGTTTGAAGCTTTCTGAACAAAAGCCGATCGGTCCCAGCTGCTACTTTCTGTTGCCCTTCAAGTTATTAACATTTGTTCGTCGCGCGCGCCTTTCGTGTGGCAGCGCAGATAAATAGGATGGGAGTATCGAATTCTACTTATTGATATATTGTATCCACCATTTTATTTTTGAAATTTTTGAGTTCTGATTAGTGACCAGCCACTCAAAACACATAAGAATACTAATTTTTGCCCAAAACCAAATATTTTTGGATACACATGTCCGCCGTATTGAATCCGCTATTTGGTTTTTAAAAGTTTTTAGTTGTGATTCGTAATCAGCGACCAAAATAATGCTAATATATCAGTTTTCGATTAAATTGGAGCTGTTCTGACGTTTTGGCCAGTATTTTAGCGAAATCGACCACTGTGCGTCGGTCTCGGCGATTCCTACATCTTATGCTTACAATACTTGAACGATGCAGAAAGCCGTGAAGTTAAGTATATCGATAGACTAACTAACAGCGTGACGGTTTTTAAGGAATATTGGCCCAAGGAGATAAAAATCGGCCTGATTATATACGGCCCAGTTTTGGGAAAACTGTCGAAAAAGGGAGTGGAGCTGGTAGGACCCTGGTGGAAAAATAAGAGCGCCAAGGAGGCGAGAGAAAATCTCGCCAAGGCTGCGGAAGTCATTCTGTTTATCTAATTCTTAATGGATGAGGTTTGCTCGGATGCCGATTGGAATGTGGCTCTATGCAGCTAGCCCTTTCTTTGTCTCCTACGTTTTCGCTAAGCGTCTGACTGGCGCCGGATGAAAATATACCAAATTTTCAGGGCCGTGTGTAACAATAAGATCGATTTCTGTAGACATTTCTGAAGAGGAAACTGCCTAGAAAAACTTCGGAAACAGTTTTCAATTCGGACAGGTCGAGAAAATATCTGTCGGGAACGTCTAATCTGCGTTTTACCGCCATGCGGCCGTAACTCGGTTGCTTCTGCTCATTAGTGCCGTAGTTACGCGTTATCGACACCGATATGATAGTACCATCCACAGGGGACTTACATCTAATGAGTATAAATAATTAATTGTTTTTGTATGTTTTAGTTAGAGCTCTGGTTTGTCCCCCTGAGTCACTTATGCTAAACAATTGAAAAGACTATCCTTTGTTTCGAATAAATCAATAAAATATATGGTCTGTGGGATACATATATTTGACGTCTGGCAAGCCGGGTCATATAGTCTCTTCTCGGTCGCTTTTTCTAAGCATTATTGTCTCGAAACTCTCAGAGAATACTTCTCCCAGTCAGCATTCTGACAAACGCCGATTATATTGTAGTATCCGAGTGCTGGAATAATATATTGTATTAATGTTATATATAGCAATATTGCTAAAAAAGGGCAAGGATATTATGATTCTAACAATATTTTATTTTGTAACAAAATTCTAAAATGTTTTTAACCACGCAGCAGTCAACCGTTGTAGGCCAATTGAAATTAATTAAAACATTTTTTATAATTCGATGTGTAAATTATAAATAATATTTTTAAACAAAAATTAATGAAAGGAAAATTGATTATTTATAATTATAACATGTGAGTGACCTTTGGATTTTACTGTCGGTGTCGATAACGCGTAGTTACGGCACTGACTTGTCGAGGCAAGCGAGTTATGGCAGCAAGGCAGCAAAACGCCGATTACATGTTCCCGATAGATATTTCCTCGATCTGTGGGAATTGAAAACTATTTCCGAAGCTTTTTGGAGCAAGTTCCCCTTCAGAAATATCTACAGAATGCGATTCTGTAGAGCTCGTTTGTGCTAACTTTTCGTCAAAATACAGAAATATAACACAGCAAGTTCGCGCATTGCCGCTTTTTTAAACTTTTACGGTCATTTGCAACTAATTGAAACAACGAATTTTAATAATTATATACACCAAAATATTTGGCATATTTCCGCTATCTTTTAAGATAAATTTGAACTTTCTAGCGTTTATGATTTTTACGTAATACCTCATTTTTTAGCAAAATCGGGTGTTTTTACAAAACCTTGTATTTTTCAAAAACTAAGGGTGATAGGGCAACTCTGTCGGCTGATTCATGTTTAAAACGAGCAACTCTACGAGGATCACCCAGGGGATATTGCAAATAGTAAAAAAAAGTTTAAATTGGTTGAACAGTGCTATCAATATATACATAGGCTTTATCAAATTTAATACAGCACTAGGAGTCAAACTTATTCAGATTAATTGTAATCTTTTCAGAGTAATGTACTGTTACCTCGGTAAAATTCAAAAATTGTCTAATCGTCCCGTAACTCGATTTGAATTTCCTTTTTAAATTAATAGGAAACTTAGTTTTTTAAATTATTAATAGCATTACGTTCATATAATTTAATATCATTTTTATATATAATAATTAATGGATTCCCAAACACAGTTTTGCAACATGGTTACTGACAATAAGTAAAGCTACTAATAATTATTAAATTTGTAGTGAATACATACAGGGTGGAGCGCTATCTCTGTCCACCTTGAACATTTTCGTTATTCGTAATAATGTGAAACGCATTCGTCTCGTTGCGTAACTAATGAATCTGAAAAGAGTTATGGGTCAGAAATGAACTGTTGCCTTGCACATTAATGTTAAAGTTCCAGTTCCGTGATTGTGTTTCCGATTGGAAGGGGACAGACACATAAGAAAAGAGGAGGACGCGAATTACTATCATTGGTCGATGTGTAACATCTACTAGTTCAAAACAGATGCGCCTTGAGCGAGGCAATGGCGTCGTCAACCAGCCGGTAAAGGAATCTACCGTTTGCAAAGCCAAGAGTTGGCATCTGGCATGTCGTTTGTTCTGATTCACCCGACGGATAGCGACATCCCTCGTTCTGACGTCATTTTCGATTCTAACGTGTGACTGGTCGAAAAAGCCGCGCATTCGTTACATCGTCATGCGAACGAAGAAAGAAGTGTTTTGTTTTCTGTTGTTATTCGCCGAACTCAGGTTTCCACGACCGATATGGTGGGGATAGACGGTCCGAGCGACACTCTCCCCTTCCCCCTGCATTATATCGAATGCCAACTCTCGTCTTAGCGAACGGTACATGCTATCTCTCTAGCTCGATATGCATTTGTTTTGAGCTGGAGGATGTGACACATCGGCCAATGACGGTAATACGTGTGCTTCTGTTTTCTTATGTGTCTGCCTTTTCGATTGGAAAACTAATCACGGGACTGGAACTTTAACATTGACTTGCAAGAAATCAGTTCATTTCTGATCCATGATTCATTCCTTTCAGACAATTTTTCTATGCAAGGAGACGTTTGACCTTAATTTTTAACCCCTTCTCGGATTTTGCGACTGGGTGCTTTCACAAATTTTCGTCAATCAGAAGGTATAGAACAACGCTTGGTAGGCCGCGACACATCATTTTAAAAGACCCTGCACTGCTACAATATAAGCACTGGTACAAGACGATTCGTTTACATAATATTATAGAAGCAGACTGTTTTTTTCGGAAACAGTGTATGCACGTGCCGGTCCGACATCGGCTTGGGCTTCTGGCAGAGCCTATCACTCTGATTTGTCAATGCGTACTACTGACGTCGTTTTCTAACAGCTTGGAGGTCTAGGAAATACAGCATGTACTAAAAAACAGAGGTGCAGAAATTTTGTACGCCAGGACCGTCCTTGCAAAAACGCCGTCTACTTCACCCAACACACAGCCGAGAAGTCACTGAATCAGAGGCACTCTCTTGGCGTCATGGCCGGAGCTAGTGGCACAGACGTAGTGGCGCGTAGAGGCGACATTCGCATTTAACCACTCGAGCTGGAAAGACGTGCCACGCACGTTGGTCACGGAAATCAAAACGACGTGCGTGTGCCGTTGACTACTGTTATTTGTTGAAGAACAATTTCAGATCGCGCCGCGTCGCGCATAGGGTAAACAAAGGCATTATTAATGAAAAAGTATTCTTAGGTATGTCTTAAATCAAATACGATTAATAGATTTTAATATTTTTGTACTCCTGGCGATGACTTTGGCGAATTCGATCACTCCGTGACGCCTTACGGCGAAATATAGTGTTGCGTTTTTGCACGGGCATTTGTAAGTTAATTGTCAGCGCAAGTAGTTAAAAACTGCCGCACTGGAAATAGTACCCCATGGACGACATGGAAACCTATTATGTAACACTTTGCAAGCGAGAGACTAGACAAGATTGTAAAATGTATCGCCAAGACAAGACGTCCGCTGCGGCAACAATGTATTCTTTGTCGCGAGAAAGCCTTGGCGCACTGCTGTCCTGGGGTTTTTTAACGACTTGCGCTGGAAATTATCTTACAAAGGTGCGTGTCAGAACGCAACACTATGTTTTGCCGTAAGGCATCACTCAGCATACTTTTTCACTAACAATACTTTTGTTTTACCCTACACGCGAGGTGGTGCGATCTGAATCTGTTCTTCAACAAATAACCTTAGTCGACGTGCCGCGCACGTCGTTTCAATTTCCGTGACCGACATGCGTGACACGTGTTTCCAGCGCGAGCGGGTAAATACGAATGTCGCCCCAATGCGCCAGCACGATCGTGCCAATAGGTTCGCGCCTGACAAGTTAAAGGCAAGTGAATCAGCGAGCTCTTGAGTGCACGGGAAGGAGTAGTAGGCGGAGCTTCTCCGAGGACGGCTTTGGCATGCAAAATTTGTGCACCATTCTGCTGAAATAATAAGTTCAGAGAGGCTAAGACATGTATGTGTTGCAGCGACACGAAAATTGCAGCTTTTTATTGACCTAAATCAGACGTGTACGAGATTTAAAGGCTGAGCTGTTTTTGGAGAAGTGTCGCCTACTTTACCCAACCACACCCCCGAATGCCACTGATTCATAAATACTCTCTCTTTCTCTCTCCCGCTAGGCGCGAACCTAGCGGCACAATAAAAAACTCCGCGACAGAAGTGCACCAGGTTTCCTCGCGTCTAATTGTGAGAACACAGTGTTACCGCCGTGGCCCTGTGACATCTCGGGTGTGTGATTGGTAGAAGTAGGCGCCGCTTCTCGAAAAATGCTCTGCCGTGCAGATGTTGTGCACTCCTGATGTAAACAATTACCACTTCGAACATTTCCTGTAATGCAAGCATAGTCATTTTATTACCACATTGGATCTGGCGCAAACTTCGAAGATAGCTGGTTGAAATCGTTTCAACATCGGCTATTACATAGCTATAAAAGAAACATAGCATTTTATTTGAAAAGCAGTGTTAACCACGCAAAAAATGTTTGTATCACAATATGTCTCCCTCTATACCGTACAAGTTTTGTATATAATATTTTTTCACAATTATTACAAATAACGAAAATATTCAAGGTGGACAGAGATAGCGCTCCCCACTGTATAATAAGTAGGAAGTCTCTTTTTAACCACGCTGTTTGTTCTGATAGCAAAGTATTATTATATTTTCAAAAACCATTTGAATTACAAATACCAAAATTGGTATCATTGCCAGTATAAAGAACTCTTACTTTTTTATTCAGTTTAACGTCCGTGAAGATAGAATGTACCCGCCATGTCTTGGAGAACATAGAGCCAAATGCCAAGGAGAAACCAGCCATCAGCAGCCATGCTCTTGCGGTGCAAATGTATGGAAATGCCGTTACACTCGATAACTGCGAATCTAACCCAAGGAAAATTACACTGCTGTAGGTCAGCATACATCCGACGATAATGAGGTTGTTTAAATGCGGCGATGACATTTTTATGTATCTGAAATATTTAAGATGAATAAACATGAGCGAAATGTCGAATGGCACATGTAGGATCAAACGACTATAAGACAGGGTTACACGATTTAAATTTCAATTGTTTTTTCCACTTCTTGTTATTTCGAAATTCTCTAGTAACATTTAACTACTTTCTCATGGGATATAATTTTTTAACATTACATTTTTTTATTTGGTTTGACAGAAATGAAAAGGCAGAAGCAATTGGCTAATTTTTAGATCTTAATGATCCGGAATTTGGACCTACTTTGTTAATAGCAAGAAACGTCAGCGTCTGTAATAGCGCAACTTCGTCAGCGTAAATATATTCTAATCATAAGTATCATTTGAATCTATCATGCAACTGATAATAAGATACAAATACCTTAGGTTTATTGAGCTCCACATAACAAAGAATGAAAATGCAATACTTCTTAAAAGAATATTTCTAATTTTCAGCCGAAGAATTTCAAAGTACATACCTCTATGAGTTATGTACACGATTATATGGTATAATACGCAATATAATATACTGATGGAATACTTTCTTGGCAGCTGAGGGGTAATTTATTCTGATTCGTGAAACTGAGTGCGACAGCACGAAGTCGAGCGTGAAAGTCGAAGCATTGGCGTACGCACGAGATTTTTACAATCAGGATAGGTAGATACCGATGTTATCGACTTGCATAGACTATCACTCTTCAGTATCGGTAAAACAGATTACGGTCCGACACTTTGGAATATTCATATATGTGAAAGTACGGCAATGCTACGACTATGCAAAATGATACGTCACGAGGCTGAGCGCCACAATTCCAGGAAATAAGAGGACGGCACACGCGGGCTATAGGGAGGGGGTAAGCGTTGCGAGAGCAATCTCCCCTTCCGTCTCAGCTGCCAGGAAACGGTTCCGCAGCTTTATATATCTGTTTTTCTAACAAGGGAACATTCCGAAGTATAAATCACCGATTTTTATGAAATAGGTATGATATAGTTTTCGTGAAAATATTCGACACGTATTTTTTTTTATCGGCAACCGTTCACGTTAAAGGGATGAAAATCGCTCTGAAACTTGGGGCTGCGAAACCTATATTTATCGAATATTTCAGAAACTATTAGAGATACGGAAATTTCATACCGAGTGAAAATTAACGCCTTTTATTGGCGATTCGATAGTGTTAAAATTTTTTTAAAAAACTGCAGCGGCGGTTACATTTATAGGAAAGAGATGCTCAGAATCATGATCTTGACAACATATTCAAAAATCATTAAAATCGATTGGGCAGACCATCAGCTGTATAATTACCTTTTCTTTTAACTAAATGAAAATACTATTATATGCAATAATAAAGTAAATAAAGTAAAAGTATATTGAACATCAAATTGAACTTTTACTTTTGAATCGAAGAAAATTATCATAATTGATATAGTACTATTCATTATTTACTAATTGCCTTATTCTCGTGCAATTAAATGTCAAACAATGAAATTGTTTTTTATACTTCAGACCAATATACTCATATGCCCTTCAGTAAGATTGAAACGCCTTGAATTTAGGTTTAATCTAGGAATTTTAGTTTCTTGATTTTTTAAGGATCTTCCAAGTGATTTATAATTGGAATAAATAAAATAATAAAAATATATTTTTCTTGCAGAATGTCGGCATTGAAAGTAATTCTGTGATTTTTTCTATCATGGCAACATTACAGCCGTATGTTATTTAAATAACACTCTTCCATCAATATTTTAATAATAAATATGTCTCCGGTTTTAAATAATTTTTAAAACTTTTTCTAACTTTTTTAATGGTTCAGTGTGCCTTCAACTGAAAACCTGTATATTAAAAACAGAATATCATTAACACTATTCCTACCACGACCGGTCAAATGACCGTTTTTAAAATTTCGATTAGAATTTCCTATATACAACGTAATTGAATCGCCTTTAAACTTCACGACTTTTCCTCAAATATACGTATAATATGTACATTCACATTATAATACATTTTTCAATATTCACTTCTTTTTTTACTGTTCATTTTCTGGGAAAAAATTATCATTTAACAAATTCACCGGTTGCGGTAGGAAAAGGTATACGTGAAGTGTCGGTAGGAATAGTGTTAAGGATTTATGTTGCTACTGTACTTAATAAAACATGTTTAGTGTAGTAATCAATTTTATGAATCAAAATTTTGCACGAATCACTGGTCGGTATCAAAATTTGTCTGTATCACAAGTAAAAGGAAACGTCGAGAAAATAGAAGCTTACAGCGTGAGAATTAAGGCTATCAAAAAGTATAGTTAATAACGCGCGGAATTGGTTATTAACGATACATAAACGTGATGAAAAGATTGTATCAAATAAGGAGAACATTTGATATTGAATATTAGTAACATGTTATTTTATGTATAAGCACTACTGATATAACTGGATTGATGTTATAAAATTATTACGGAATTCCTTGAGTGGGATTCAATTAGAATAAGAAGTGTGAATTGGCACTGCTTTAATAAGCATTACAATTAATGCCTATAATACGTGTTTATACATCACTACATTTCTCCATGCTTCATTGCATTGTAGTTGCCGATATAAAAGGTATTATTCAGAAATTGTACTTTAATAACACTGTCCAACAAATTTAAACTTTTTTAACGTTTTGCAATATCCACTGGATGATCCTCGTAATGTTGCTCATCCTAAACACGAATCCGCCGGCAGAATTGCTCCATCACCCTCAGTTTTCGAAAAAAATGATTTTAGTAAAAACACCCGATTTTGGTAAAAAATAAGATATTACGCGAAAACTATAAACGCTAGGAAGTTAAAATTTATCTTAAACGATAGAGGAAAACACGCCGAATATTTTAATGTATATAGTTATTAAAATTTATTGTTTTAAATATTTGTACATGACCGTCCATGTTTAAAAAAGTGCCAATGCGCGAAGTTGCTACGTTATATTTTTACATTTTTATGAAAAGTTATTTATCTAGCACAAATTTACTATACAGGACCAAATTCTGTAGACATTTCTGAAGAGAAAACTGCCCAGAAAACTTCCGAAACAGTTTTCAATTCCGACAGGTCGGAAAAATATCGGCCGGGAACACGTAATCGGCGTTCTGCCGCCATGCGGCCATTGTACGGGGTTAGCGCTGGGACTACGCGTTATCGACGCCGATGCGATAGTATCATCGCAATTGAAAACTGTTTCCGAAGTCTTTTCTGGGCAGTTTTCTCTTCAGAAATGTCTACAGAATTCGCTCCCGTATAGAAAGTTTGTGCTAGATGAATAACTTTTCGTAAAAATGTAAAAATATAACTTAGCCAGTTCGCGCATTGGCACTTTTGTAAACTTTGACGGTCATGTACAACTATTTAAAACCATAAATTTTAATAACTGTATACATTAAAATATTCGGCGTGTTTTCCTCTATCTTTTAAGATAAATTTTAACTTCCTAGCGTTTATAGTTTTCGCGTAATATCTCATTTTTTACCAAAATCGGGTGTTTTTACTAAAATCATTTTTTTCGAAAACTGAGGGTGATGGAGCAATTCTGCCGGCGGATTCGTGTTTAGGATGAGTAACTCTACCAGGATCACCCATTGGATATTGCAAAAAGAATCGTGTTGGACAGTGTAATACAAGCGAGTAAAAGAAAAACCACGGATTCGATCTGGGTTATATAATTAATAGAATCTGGATGAAAGTATTGTCAAATATTCACCTTTGATTTCTGTACTTAATGTTGATCGCAAGAAAAATGGCTGCCATGACGATACCCACACTAGCTGCCGAAGTTAACACAGCGTAGATAGTGATATTTACAGTTGAATGTTCAATGATAAGAACAGTACGATCCTTCGGCGGTGTTCTTCCCCTCCAAACTAAAGGCTGACCTCGTGTCAAATTTAAAACGCCTGTTATACCATCGAATTCTCCTACTTTAACTTCACTACCACCTGAAATAATTGAAGAATTACAGCATGCGGACATTGAAAGCATACAGAATGTTCCGTATATTGAAGTACCGTAATTTGAATCATCTGTTAAATTGTTTGATACCAGGCTGATTATGTTTTAAAAGAAATGGCATACGTTTGCCAAATTAACACGCAGATTACTGTATGCCAATGATTGCATTTTTATTGTCAAATGCTAGGAATTAGTTTTATTGAAATTGGACATTGAACACTCTATGTACATACAGTACATTTCAAAATGATTTGTCACGAACTACCAGGCGTTGTTCTAGACCAGGCAGCCAGGATAGTTGATCGACTGAGCTGTCCTTCGAAGAGCTCCGCCTGCGTCCCCTTCCCATGCGCTCGAGAGCTCGCTGATTGCTTCGCCTTTTACTTGCCAAGTTCGGACCTATTGCCACGCGCGTGGTGGCGTATTGGGGCGACATTCGTATCTAACCGCTCGCGCTGGAAAGACATGCCACGCGCGTCGATCGCAGAAAACAAAACGACGCGCGTGGCACGTCGTCCAAGGTTATTTGTCGAAAGACAGTTTCAGATCGCACCACGTCGCGTGCAGGGTAAAACAAAAGTATTATTAGTGAAAAAGTATGCTCTGATATGATTTAAATCAAATACGATTAATAGATTTTAATGTTTTTGGACTTCTGGCGATGATTTGGTGGAATTCAACCACTACGTGACGCCTTACGGCGAAATATAATGCTCGGCCGCAACAATGTATTCTTTAACGCGAGAAGGCCTTGCGTTCTGCTGTCGCGGAGTTTCTTACCTGTTTGCGCTAGAAATTAATTTACAAATGCGCGTGCTAGAACGGAGCATTATATTTCACCGTAAGGCGTCACGTAGTGGTTGAATTCCACCAAATCATCGCCAGAAGTCCAAAAACATTAAAATCTATTAATTTTATTTGATTTAAATCATATCAGAGCATACTTTTTCACTAATAATACTTTTGTTTCACCCTGCACGCGACGTGGTGCGATCTGAAACTGTTTTTCGACAAATAACCTTGGTCGACGTGCCACGCGCGTCGTTTTGTTTTCCGCGATCGACGCGCGTGGCATGTCTTTCCAGCGCGAGCGGTTAGATACGAATGTCGCCCCAATACGCCACCACGCTCGTGCCAATAGGTCCGGCCATGACACCGAGAGAGTGTCTGTGAATCAGTGACATCTCAGCTGTATGAATGGGTGAAGCAGGCGGAGCTCTTCGAAGGACAGCTCAGTCGATCAACTATCCTGGCTGCCTGTTCTAGACCTTGAGATCGGTGGACATTTGCAAATAAAACAGTCGCAAAACTTGGGAAAGCCTTGCAAATTAAGGTAAAATTTTTATTAGCCCATCGCATTCGTCGGTCGCGGAGGAAATATATCTGACAGGAACCATGGGTCAGAAATGAACTGTTCCTGTGCGAATTAATCTTGAAATTGTAGTTCCGTGATTGGCTTTCCGATTCGCAGACAAACACATAGAGAAAAGAGCACACGCATTACCGGTATTGGTCGAAGTGTCTCATCTGCTATAATATTTCCGAAATCTAAACAGAGTGACATGCTACGGGAGACTCAAATATGGGTGCGTAGTGATTTAGTCAGTAAGAAAGACGCATGCGTTTCTATTCTTCTTCCCGGGAAGGTTCTTGAGAGGACCCGAAACCGATCGCGAGTCATTGACATTTTCCTAGTTTGCGAAAATTCGAAAACAAAAATCTCATTCTATAAGGAGTTAGCGAAGAAAATTGCAGCCATAGGGTTACCAAAAATCATTGACCAGTGGGCTGCCAGAACCTTTCGTCCCTGTCGCGGTTTATGGCCCTATTGTTCCGCATAAAATTTCGAAAGCCAGGAAAATGTCAATAACCTGTGATCGAGTTCGGGTCCGCTGAAGGGCCTTCCCAGGGAAAAGAACAGAAACACAGGAGCTTTTCTTACTGGCTGGATGGCCTCGACGCCCATATTCGAGATTCGTGTAGTATGCAACTGTGTTTAGGTTTTTGAAATAGTAGAAGTATACTTTTGGCCAATAAGGCTAATTCGTGTGCACTTTTCTCTCTGTCTGTCGCGAAACTTGTCCTACCGATCGGAAAGCCAATCACGGAACTGCAACTTTACCATTTTACACGACATCGGTTCATTTCTGACCCATGGTTCGTTTCGGACATTTTACCTACACGACGAGAAAAATGCAATGGGCTAATAAAAAACCTTTCATCTTAATTTGCAAGGTTTTCATGAACTTTTCGGCTGGCTTTCTTTGAAAATGTCCACTGATCAAAAGGTCTAGAACAACGCCTTGCAGGTCGTGACAAATTACTTTGAATTCATTCGTATGATACAGGAGCGATACAATGAGCGAATTGGCAATGGCTAATTGTTAATTATTTATTTTATGAGATATATCAGGAATACCAGAGCGAAGATTTATGGCGATAAACACAGATTATTTGAGTAACGAATAAAAAATAGAATTGATTAAATAACGACAGTACCGATATTGTTAAATATGGTGTAATAGGATTACGATGTACGATATGATAGTAATGAATACAGGATATCCCGGAATCAGTAGGAAATATTTTGAGGGGTGGAATCACCGCATCTAAATAATCAAAATCGTTCTAATAAACATACATACGTCCCATTTGTCCTTCTTTCAATTGGTGTAGACAGCGATAGTTGATACAATTCCTTGGAACTATCTATTGTACAAATGGACTTCAACGTCATACGGAATTTTGCTATGCAAGTACTACCGTAGAAAGTTAATACGCCATACGATCTCGAGAAACTGCATTTTAGCCAAATATTGATATCATTTCTGAACGAGCGATTTCCGGGAGAGTGGATAGGTTGCAATGGTGCTATTGCCTGGCTTTTCCGATCACCCAATTTCAATCCGCTTGACTATAGCTTGTGGATTTATTTAAAATATACGGTTTGGTATATTCAATACAATAGTATATAGCACTTCTATAAACGATAACGGAACAGTACGCAAAAGAGTAGAACGAGGACTACCGGAAAATGCCTGACAACGGCTGGAAGCATAGAAAGATTAAAACAGCCGATTTATGTTATTTTGATCACCTCTTATGAAGGTAAACAGGGTAGTTATAACTTATCAATATACTTTTTAATATATTAGATGATTGCATAAGTTGGTGACTGATTCTCATAGGTGGCGTAACCTTAACTGTAGTGTAGGATCAAGCCTACCGCAATTAATTGGGACACAGGGAAAACAATATACGAGCAACAAATATTGCCGCTCGGGGGTTCTACTTCACACCGGAGACGCACTACTCGCACACTCTCAAGAGAGTCGAGCTCAACTATCTTCTCCAACCTGGCGTGCGCCGCAAGCCTGGCAGAACTGTCGCCAGGGGGTGCGGCGAAACCCTACAGTAGCGTGGAGTTCTGCTGTTTCTGTTTGGTTTTCTTTCATGCACTGATTAAGTGATAATATCATCTGTCAGTTTGGCATCAAACAGCGTTCTGGTAACTTGATTTGTGCTTAAGAAAATTTTTCAAAATAAAGGTCGGAAGGGGACATTTGCGGTAAGTAGGCTGTACGAGGTTTAGAAGGACGTTAGTGCTGGAACTGCACAATAAAAAACATTCGGAGCATGTATTTTGACGGTGATCCTGCTTTTCGGACAATTAAAAAGTGGTTTGGCTGATTTCGAAGTGATGATTTCAACTTGGAAGGTCAACCTTGCTTTGGACGGCCTTCCGGAATTGATGACGACATTGTGTGTGCTTTGGTGGAAGAAAATGTAAGGATTATAGTGGAGAAGATTGTTTTGAGGATACAAAACAGGAGGATACAAAGGAGAACACACAAGGATATCTTGTGTGTTTCTTTCCGAAGGAACAGCTGACTCTCTCACTTACTAAGCGCGAATTAGACCGCGGAGGCCCAATTAAAAGTCGATTTGAGGGAGAACGGTTCGTTTCTGACCCATGGTTCCTCTCAGACATTTTACCTACGTAACAATACGAATAAGATGGCCCAGCCAAATTAAAACAGGGATTCCTCAAATAATTTTGCGGCAGGTTATTTTCGCAAATCTCCATCCAATCCGAGCTCTAGAACAACCCCCCGAAGTCATGAATATTAATTTTTGTACACCCTGTACTTAAGTGTTCTACAAAATGAAATACAAGGATTTATCGATACACGAGGAAGCTCTAACAAGCTTAAATGTCGACACGATGAAAGTGGACGAACTGAGGGAAGAGCTTAAACGACGCAAAATTAAGAGCAGTGGAAACACGTCAGACTTGATTCATCGATTGAAGGCTGCCTTAATTTTGGACAACGAACGTGAAGACGATGACGAGGACGAAGAAGAAGAGTCTGACTTGAAGAAGACTACGGATACGAGGCAAACGACACACCTGTTTACATTTAGAGATGAGGAAGAAACGATGGAACCATCCCGAGGTGATGATACGACGTGCATCAAGGAGTGGTTGCAGAAATTTGAGGCGATGGCGGAACTCTGTCAATGGACGGAAGTGCAAAAGCTGGTCTATGTAAAAAGACTTTTGCAAGGACCAGCAAAACTGTTCCTGAGGCATGAAAAATGTGTTAAGACGTGGATAAAGTTAATGAAATCACTGACCGAAGAATTTAGCCACGCGGTTGACAGCCATAAAATTCACAAGCAGCTGTCTCCAAGAAAAAAAATGCATAATGAAACGTATGAGGAGTATATTTACCAAATGTACGACATCGCTGCACAAGCAAATGTAGACGTGTCGTCGGTAATTAAATACATTGTGGCTAGTATTCAGGACGATGAGATTAATAAAACAATATTGTACGGGGCAAAGAATTTACGCGAGTTGAAGAAGAAGTTCGTATTGTACGAGAATCTGAAGGACAACATCAAGAATAAGACGGGACGATTCGAGAATAAATCAAGAGGAAGAAGACTTATTATGGGGACCATGGCAAAAGTGCAGACGCGTTGCTTCAGTTGCGGAGATACGAGACACGTGCGTGAAATGTGCCCTACGAAGGACAAAGGACCAAAGTATTTCGATTGCCACCAGTACGGACACATTGCGTCGAGCTGCCCAAAAAACGGGGAAGTTAGAGAGGTAATTAAGCGTAATAATTGTAACGATGCTCAAAAACCGCGCGGAAAGTATCAAAAATTAGTCGAAATTGCAAATCAACAAATAAATGCGCTTCTAGATTCTGGTAGTCATTTAACTTTAATGCGTGCGAGTTGCTATATTAAAATAAATCTTCCGGCTTTAAAAGAAGGTACAATTCGTTTCAATGGCATCTGTTCCGATGGCGGCAACACTTTAGGCAGTTTTCATACGAGAATAGCGATAGACGAGCAAACGTATCCAATTAAAATGCATGTAGTTCCGGATACAGCGATGCGACACGATTTATTAATTGGGAACGATCTTTTAGACAAAGTATGTACGGTAATGGTAGGGGGTAAAGTTTCTATTTCTCCATTAAAAGCAAGTAACATGACGGACGTAGAATTACCTGACGTTTTTCACATTGATATCGGGGATGAAAATAATGAATTAGACTTGACATATAATGTAAAGAAGAAAGAGGAAAAATTGAGAAAAGCAGAGGAGGAGAGAGTAAAGAAGGATGACGAGGGGAGATTGAGGAAAGCAGAGGTGAAGAGAGTAAAGAAGGAAAATGCGGCGAGGATCGAGAAAGAAGAGGAAAACAAATCGAGACGTGCCAAACAAGAAAAGAACACCGAGCGCTGGACCAAGATCGAGAAGGAAGCAGAGCTTGTCAAGGATAGAGAAGTCGACACTGAAGGAAAATTAGATGAAGAGAAACAAGAGGACAGATATTCTTCACCAGTGAAGTTGAATTTAGTGGGAAATGCGGGAGTGTATGTGTCGGTTGACATGGAGGACGAATCCTTCTATGTGCGTAACGGAAAAACAGAAGCAGAAGCCGTCGGAAAATTTTCGAAATCGCGATGCGCGGAAAATTTGTGCAATGTTGAATGTTGTGTGAAAACGGAAAGCAAATTAAAAAGTAGTTACGAATTCAAGGTCCCGACCGCCGTAGTTTTTGAGTAATCGGGAGAGAGATTAAAATCATAAACTCTCTTACACGTTTTGCATTCATGATAAACAAGACAGATTTTTGTATGCGCGTAGGTAGATGGTCGTCTGTAAGATTTCGGCGCAAAGCAGGTAGGAACGGAACGTATGTCGAAGCACTAAGTTGGAACCGTGGACGACCTAAGACATTTACTTTGATGAAAACGATGCATTCGGGGAGGAATGCGATTATCAGGATGGTCGAGTGTGGTATCTTTTTTTTTTTTTTTTTTTTTTTTAAAATTCGTTTATTTTGACGTCACCATATAATAACAATTAGCCTGATAAACGGCAGGCAAAATACAAATGGGCATGTATATGTAATGTGGCAGCATATTGCTGCTTCTCGAAACATCGTTTTAGCAGTGAGTGACAATGTAAATATATTTTTAGCGGGGTGAAAAAAAAGAAAAATGCGGTTAACAGTCGATAGCTATGGATTGAATGTCAGGAAAAAAAAACAAAATCTGAGACGTATAGAGAAAACCTGACATCGATAATGACTTAAAAGTAACTTATACTAGGTGGGTCGAATGAGATGCGGGTGCGGATGAAATGAAGTAAAAATGAGAGAGATGGCACATGAGGTGGTGAAAAAGCGGCCGGGTGATGGTGCCGATGCGCTTAGCGTAGTTGTTTGCAGCTGCAAGCGGCGAAGGAATGTGGTGCTCGCCGAACGCTAGGTCCGCGAAACGAGCTCGCGCGAATGATAGAGATGAGGCGAGAATAAGTAATGATATAAATGAGACGAATGATGAAATGAGCGCGTTGTAGCAGGTTTTCCTATAATAGAAAATCGTGCAAAGAAATAATTTCGTTGTATTATTAGCTCGGGTTCCGAGCTAATGAAAGTCGTGGCGGCTCAGCAGGGCCCGTCGCGGCGCGAAGCCATGGCAATTTATTGAGATATTTGTATCTCCTAGGATCTCGGTCCACGGGTGGAAGCGCGGTTGAGAATGTGAGTCTCTCCGGATTACACCGTATCTCGGCGGGATTATAGTCCAGAGCCAGTGAACCCTTTTTTCGTTTAGTATGATAAACGATGGGAATTTTTGATATCGGATCTTGAAGAAATCCGTTCGCATCAAGATACATGAACGTGTCGAAAGTTATGTAACCGGAGAGTCTTGATTTTTCCGCATAATCGGGGCAAGTGTAAATAGGTCCGTTAATGAGCGGATTTCCGGTACTATTAGTGAACAGCTTATACGCGTGGAGTCGTAAGAGCTTTAGCGCAAAGATGTCGAAGCGGGAGGTGTCTACTTTGTTATAGACCCTCGCGTTCGAGACGGAGCGATACTGGCCGTTAGCTTGTAGTGTCGGTAGACGGAGACCACCGATTGCGCGGAATATTCGCCTTTCCAGTACACGTATTATCTCCATGACGTATGGAGAGATCGGGAACCATACGGGGAAGGCGTATGAAAGGATCGACCGCACGTACAGCTTGTAAATTAAAGTTTTAACTTTCGGATTCACGTGTTTCGAGTACAGCAATCGAACAACTTTCGCAGTTGCCTTGCGTGCTTTTTCCAACGTATATTTCGCGTGATCGTTGTAATTTAATCTCTCATTGAGAATTACGCCGAGATATTTGACTGATTTCTTGCGAGGAAGCAGGGCGGATGCGTTCGTAGGATCACTGAGATTAAAATTTTTCGCTTGTCGACGTGCTTTCTTGCTGATTTTGTGGGAATTTGCAGAGAAGAGAATGGTTTCGCATTTATTTGGATTTATCTTAATTTTCAGGCTGTTGCAGTGAAGGAGGACTTTGTCTAGAGTTAATTGCAGCTTACTTTGAATTATGGTAGGGTCCTGACTTCGTGTGTATAATAATAAGTCGTCTGCGAACGCAAGAGCGCTGCAGCCATTATCGGTGTTTAGATCAAATTTTTTCAAAATATCCGAAAAATATAAACTGAATAGAGTCGGTGAGTTCACGGCGCCTTGCTGTAGGCCATTCTCTATGCAGTGCGTGATACTCGAAGCTGTACCGTTCACGTGAACACGAAAATTTCTTTTCGTAATCATGCTATGAATCATTTGCAGGAGGTTTTTCGGAAAAGCTAAATCTCGGAGTTTAACGATTAGGCCTGCGGTCCAGACCGTGTCGAAGGCTTTTTCGAGATCGACGAGGCAAGCACCGACCATCATTTTACCGTTTAGTGCCCACGCAATGTCCGAAGTGAGTTTAGAGATCGCGTGCACTGTGGAGTGTGCATGGCGGAAGCCAAATTGATGGTCCGGTAACAAGTTTTTCTCGCGGACCTGTACTGTAATTCGGTTGTTTAGTATAATCTCAAATACCTTGCCTATGTTGGGCAGCAGACTGATCGGTCAATAGCTGTTTAAGTCACGAGGGTCTTTACCCTTTTTTAGCAACGGCAGCAATTTGGCTGTCTTCCAGCTGCTCGGAAAGTAACGTATATTGAGGCATGCGTTAAAAATCTCAGCCATCAAGTCGAAAACGCCCGGCGGGAGCCTTTTTAGTGCCGAGTTCGGAATGCCATCGAACGAGGATGATTTTTTATTTTTAAGTTTTTTAATGGCTCGTGTCACTTCTTCAGGATTCGTAAAGTAGTCCGTCGCGTCGTTGTTTGGTCGTCTCAGTTCGATTCTACTAGGAAAGTTTGTCAGCCGCTCGATTCGTGCGTTAAAGTCGAGTAGTATTTTTTTATATATGGTCTCTGTCGTCTGAGTCAGTCTATTTGTCACGTAGCTGTGCGTGTTGTTGGTCGCATTTTGATAGTCCAGTTTGTGAACCCTGGAGAAGTGAGCCCCGATAAGGTTAAGTTTATCGGTTTCATTTGTGACCACGTAACTGTCACCCTCGATCGTGAGTGCATTTGCGTTGAGCTCGCTCTCGGCGAGAAGGCTTGTGTCGATCATTCGCGCCCTGAGCGCTGGGAGAGAAAGATCTCCGGATTGCTCTAGAGTACTTCTAATCAACGGAAACATTTTGCTAGGGACTTTGGTGTCCAGATTGTTGAGGTTGTTGTTCCAGAAATTGGTAGCAATCGCGGTGAATCTTTTTCGCAGCCTGTAATTTAATCCCGAGTGTGGTATCGAGAATCGAGGTATGGCCTCATCGCGACCGCCTAGACTATTTAATCTAGGCGGCTGTTTATAACAGGGATGCTGTTTATTTGATCGCCAGAGCCGCCCGTGGAAGAGGTCCGCCTACTTCCCCTTCCCGTGCGCTCGGGAGCTCGCTGATTCATTTATTCTGGTGGAGAATTTACGTGGCATCTGAGGGGTAATTTGCTCTCATTCGCCCGACGGATAGGGACATCCCCTCTCCCTCACGCATTTTCGATTGTGACGCGCTATTGGCAAGAGAGACCGGCACATTCGTTGCGTCGTCATGTGAACGACGAAAGTAGTGTTTTATTTTCGGTTGTCATTCGTCGATCTGAGGTTTCCAGGATCGACATAGTGGGGATAGGCGGTGCGAGAGCAATCTCCCCTTCCGTCTCAGGTGCCACGTTGCCGTTCCCGCATAATACCTTCCACTTGCAAGGTTCGGACCTATTGGCACGAGCGTGGTGGCGTATTGGGGCGATATTTGTATCTAACCGCTCGCGCCGGAAAGACATGCCACGCGCGTTGATCGCGGAAAACGAAACGACGTGCGTGGCACGTCGAACAAGGTTATATAAATATAAATATATATGTAGGAATGCATGCATTTTAGAAAGGTAGAGAAAGAATGGAAGAAGAAGAGAGATGATTGAGTGAGTGAGTGAATGAGAGAGAGAGAGAGAGGTGTGAGAGTGAGACAGTGGGAGAAAACAAAAGAGTTTGGGGAGAGGGAAAAAAAAGCGCAACACACGACGGCAAGTAGTAAGAAAATATACGTGAACGAGAACGAATGTATCAGGCTGTTATCATTAAATATATTTTGTTGAATTAAATCTACGCTGTCCTTAAAAATCCTACATATATATTAATATAAATATGTATTGTAAATATATATATATATATATATATATATGTAGGATCGTGAAAAAAAACGGAGAGGCGCGGTAACTCATCCAAGCAATGGTCTCCGCCTGCGTTGCTTAACTCGGGAGATCTCCTGGGTCGGCGCGGGTCCACTGCGCCAGCGTCCTCTCCCTGATGACAATTTTTCGTCACGTCCTTTTCACCTAAGTTCTTTTTTTAGGAGCGCTTCCGCTCGATCCCACACTCGGCCATCCTGTACTGGACATTTGCCCTCAAATGTCGGCTCTCATCTCTCTCTCCTCTCTTATCGACGACGCATCATCGTCAATCTCCACTCTTTTTTTGGAACGTCCACACACCTAGGCCTGTGTTACTCTCTCTTCGCACAGTACTCTCTCTGTGTGCCTAGTGCGTGACCCGTCCGTCTCTAGAAAACTCTGTTGTTGATGTGCGCTCGCCGATCGTCTCTTTCAAACTCCACACTTCCTCCAGCCGCCGAGGGGATCGCTGCGGTCGCTGGCCTCCTATCCCGGACGAGCCCCCAATTTGTAGGATCGTGAAAAAAAACGGAGAGGCGCGGTAACCCATCCAAAGCAATGGTCTCCGCCTGCGTTGCTTAACACAGGAGATCTCCTGGGTCGGCGCGGGTCCACTGCGCCAGCGTCCTCTCCCTGATGACAATTCTTCGTCACGTCCTTTTCACCTAAGTTCTTTTTTTATGAGCGCTTCCGCTCGATCCCACACTCGGCCATCCTTTACTGGACATTTGCCCTCAAATGTCGGCTCTCATCTCTCTCTCCTCTCTTATCGACGACGCATCATCGTCAATCTCCACTCTTTTTTTGGAACGTCCACACACCTAGGCCTGTGTTACTCTCTCTTCGCACAGTACTCTCTCTGTGTGCCTAGTGCGTGACCCGTCCGTCTCTAGAAAACTCTGTTGTTGATGTGCGCTCGCCGATCGTCTCTTTCAAACTCCACACTTCCTCCAGCCGCCGAGGGCATCGCTGCGGTCGCTGGCCTCCTATCCCGGACGAGCCCCCAATTTGTAGGATCGTGAAAAAAAACGGAGAGGCGCGGTAACCCATCCAAAGCAATGGTCTCCGCCTGCGTTGCTTAACACAGGAGATCTCCTGGGTCGGCGCGGGTCCACTGCGCCAGCGTCCTCTCCCTGATGACAATTCTTCGTCACGTCCTTTTCACCTAAGTTCTTTTTTTAGGAGCGCTTCCGCTCGATCCCACATATATATATATATATATATATATATATATATATGTAGTATCGGGAATTTTTAGACACCCAGTAGACGTAGAAATGTAGGGACAGGTAGACGACGATACGGACTAACGGCGACACACGGCGACTGGTACGGACGTCTCCAGGCAAACCGGTACGCAAGGGAAGGTGCACGAGGGCGGCAGGCCCGGGAATTTCCCGGGGGTGAGGCCCAGCGGCCAGGGTGCTCGTGCACTAGGGCGGAGGTGCCGTTTTTTCTCGAGAGACAGAGACAGACGAGAAAGACGAAGACAGACGAACGGATAATAAATAGACACGACGCACAGTGGTTCATTTGGCCGAAAACCTGGCCAAAAAGCCAAAAAATTTTTTCGCGATTTTCAAAATTTAGCAATTGCGTTTGATTTGTAACATATCAGAGCATCGGTTTCCATTAATAAAAGTTTTTATTGAACAACGCTCTTAGAGATATGCAATGTCAAAGTTGGCACTTGAATAATGTAACGTATTCACGTCGAAATACAGAATACCTTTTCAATGTGAAATAATAGTACAATCAACTTTGTAAGTATTTGTAGCTATTCGTCATACTTTGAAATTATAAGTACCTTGGTTTCATTTTTTTATTTAATATTTTACAACTGCTATGGCACAGATTGCAAAATCCATACATTTTTTTCCTTTCGCAGAGGAAATAGTTGTGAAGTACGCAAAAGTACAACGCGAATTTTTTTTTAAATTAAACTTTGAAGCTTCCCGAAGAAGTCCCCGTTGTAAAATTTTGCGACTTTTTGCGATTCTATGAGATATTCTTATTTGTTTGTCGCACGCGCCATGCTCGGGGAAATACGTTTACGACATACGGCCAGGCTATCGTGCCTTGGACAAACGAATAATGCTAATCCCTCACTAAGGTTACCCTTGTAATTAACGAAACGCTATATTTATTTCGTTCGGGTTAAAAATCAAAATAATTTTAAGCAAGCTGATGGCCTTTTGTTTCAAAGCAACAATAGGTAGCCGCGATCACCTCGACCGCTTACCGTCATAAACCGAAAGATGTTTGACGTTTCGGCTGAAAATCTGGCTAGTTGCAGGTATGAGGGCTATATTTGTTTCTCGCAAAGTTTATTTTTTCTCCTTTCACCGTAATTTTAAATACTGGAATGAAAAATTGGAGGTGGAATGATTAAAATGATACCAAACACGACATACTTTGAATTATAGTTACTTAATATTCAAGCAAGTTTGACCTTGGATGAACTTGAGTCATAGGTCATTGAACACGTCTTGAAACGTACTATTTCATGATGAATAAAAAAACAATTGGAGATATTAACAGTAATAAATGCTGTTAAGAAGCCGCGAGTATATTTACTAGGAGCGAATGAAGTTTTGAAAGACTTTGTACAGGGTGTTTCAAAATTCTGTGTCACGATCTACCAGACGTTGTTCTACACCTTCTGATCAATAGCCACTTGTGAAAGAACCGGGCCGCAAAATCCGGAAAAGGGCTAAAAATTAAGGTCAAAATTTTGTATTAGCTTATCGCATTCGTCTCGTTGCGTAGGTCAGGGTCAAGCTTTATTTGATCGCCATAGCCGTCCTTGGAAGAGCTCCGCCTGCTTCACCCATACATACAGCTGAGATGTCACTGATTCACAGACCCTCTCTCGGTGTCATGGCCGGACCTATTGGCACGAGCGTGGTGGCATATTGGGGCGACATTCGTATCTAACCGCTCGCACTGGAAAGACATGTCACGCGCGTCGAACGCGGAAAACAAAACGATGTGCGTAGCACGTCGGCCAAGGTTATTTGTCGAAGAACAGTTTCAGATCGCACTACGTCGCGTGTAGGGCAAAACAAGAGTATTATTAGTAAAAAAAAGTATGCTCTCATATGTTTTAAATCAAATACGATTAATAGATTTTAATGTTTCTGGGACTTCTGGCGATGATTTGGTCGAATTCGACTACTATGTGATGCCTTACGGCAAAATATAGTATTACGTTGTAGCACGCGCATTTGTAAATTAATTTCCAGCGCAAAGAGTTAAGAAACTCCGCGACAGCAGAACGCAAGGCCTTTTCACGTGCAAGAATACATTGTTTCGGCCGCGGCCGTCTTAGCGATCCATTTTACAATCCTGCCTAGTCTTTACTTTTACCGTGATTTTTCGACAACGATTAAGCAGAAAAGGACATCGATACAGGGGATACCACTGCAAAAAAACGCATTGGCAATAGTACCCCATGGGTGATGTGGAAACCTATTAAAACTTTGCTGGCGAGAGTCTATGCAGGACTGTAAAATGTATCGCCCAGATGGCTGCGGCGGCCACAATGTATTCTTTGACACGAGAAGGCCTTACGTTCTGCTGTCACGGAGTTTTTTAACTATTTGCGCTGGAAATTAGTTTACAAATGCGCGTGCTAGAACGGAGCATTATATTTCGCCGTAAGGCGTCACGTAGTGGTTGAATTCCACCAAATCATCGCCAGAAGTCCAAAAACATTAAAATCTATTAATTGTATTTGATTTAAAACATATCACAGCATACTTTTTCATTAACCCTTTCGCTGGGGAGCGCCTAAATATGAATTGCTATCTCAGCAGCCGGCACGATAGTAGGTTGCCTGTACGGACGACACGGTACGCGAGACGTTCGTAAAACGGTGTGCGGGGCCAATTTTTCTTGAGGCGGCTGACCTTAAATAATCTTTAACAATCTTTAATAATCTTTCTTTGTATAATATAATAACAAAATGCAAAACAAATGCACGGCGCCTATAGGCGCTGTTCTCTCAGGGGAAGCATCTATATCTGAGCGCCTAAAGGCGCTGTTCGCTCAACGAAAGCGTCTATAGCTGAGCGCTTAACCACTTGCGCTGGCAAAAAATGTACTGCCGCGTGTACCAGAACGGTCCAGTGTAACTCGTTGGTAGGCGTCGCGCAGTGTTCGATGCCGCAGAGAAACCGGAAAAAGATTTATATTCTAAACTAATTTCTTTTCGACCTAGGACTTTTATTAGTTTTTTGAAGGAAATATAGAGCATCCATCGATTGACAATAAAATTACACAAATATAAATAGTAAATTTGTGTATATATCACTTGCGCTGGAAAGACGTGCATACCACGTCGTTGGCGATTCTGCGACAAAAGCATTACGACGTGTGTGGCACGTCTTTCCAGCGCAACTAGTTAAAGGCGCTGTTCGCAGCGAAAGGGTTAATAATACTTCTGTTTTACCCTGCACGCGACGTGGTGCGATCTGAAACTGTTCTTCAACAAATAACCTTGGTCGACGTGCCACGCATGTTGTTTTGTTTTCCGCGATCGACGCGCGTGGCATGTCTTTCCAGCATGAGCTGTTAGATACGAATGTCGCCCCAATACGCCACCACGCGCGTGCCAATAGGTCCGAACCTGGCATTCCTCGTTCAGAGCTCGTCGAGATCGGACGTGTTTCGAGAGCTCTCCGAGTCAACACAGTGCAAGAAATTCAGCATTCCTGGGATTAACTTCAAGGACCCTGTGTCTATTGACGTCTAGCGATAACAAACAGTTTTTGCCGCCTAATACACAGTTGAGCTGCCGGTAAACTCGGCTTTCCTATCGCCGTATATTCTCCGCGAAATACTCGGTACAAAATCTCGAGTGTAGTGAGTGCTTTCTTGTGTGCTTCAAGGCGGGCACTTGCTTGCAAGTGACCTCGCCGGACTGTGTAGTGAAGTCGCCTATCAAGGCGACAAAAAAATCATCGTCATGGACGACTCCTTGACGAAAATCAACCCGTCGACGACGGCGTCCAGCGTGTCATCCGTCGATGAACGTCCAAAGGCCAAGCCGGTGAAGGGGCGGCCGAATTCGTTACTGCCCCTCAAGCGGAGGAAGTCCAGGACCAATCTGGCGGTGTCCACGGAGACCATCGTGCAGAAGCGCAAGAAGTCCCATCTAATTCCTGCACGGCTGGACACCGTCGCTCAGGATCTCTTGAAGCCGTCGACCTCTTGTGCGTGGAAGACGGGATCGGAGGCAGCGACCGCTATCGTTCCCCCTGCCGGGGAGGACTTGACCAACCCCAGTTCCATTTCCACCATGGAAGCGCAGAGCGACATGGCCTCGGCATCTTCAACGTGCCTGGTCGATCCGACCATGGCGTCTACGCATTCGACCCCTCCCTCCGTGGAAACGCTGATGGAGGAGAACTTGGCTCTCAAAGCCAAAATCGACGAGCTTGCTGCGATCGTCGCGGCTCTCCTGGCGGCTCAGATGACTGCGATGCCACCACCACCACCATCGCTGCCTTCCCGTCAAACTCGGAGAATCAACCCCGTCGCCGCGGAGGGTATCACCACCTCCAACCGGTTTCAGCCACTGGAGGAGAACTTGGCCGACTCCGTTGCCGGGAACGAAGCGACCGCTCGCATCCTCCCCGCAAGTGTTCCGAGGGAGACGAGACCACGGGGTTTGGGTAAGCCCCTACCTATTATTGTACAGGGTGTTTCAAAAGGTTTTGTCATGGCTTCGGGGGGTTATTCTAGACCTCGGATTGGATGAAGATTTGTAAAAATTACTTGCCGCAAAATTCTTTGAAAAATTCCCGATTGAAACTGGCTCGGCTATCTTCTTCGTATTGTTACGCAGGTAAAATGTCTGAGAGGAACCATGGGTCAGAAGTGAACCGTTCTCCCGCAAATCGACTTTTAATTTGGCCTCCGCGGTCTAATTCACGCTTAGTAAGTGAGAGAGTCAGCTGTTCCTTCGGAAAGAGACACACAAGATATCCTTGTCGGCTCGAACAGCCTGAGGAGAAGCGTGCTACTAGACATTGGAAATTGGGGGACTGGGTCACCGAACCACTAAGAGCAGTGCAAGTGTTTATGTTCTTTTCCCCGGTAGGACCCATGAGCGAACCTGACACCGAGCGCAGGTCATTGACGTCTTCCTAGTCTCCGAAAAGTCGCATCGGAAGATTTCGTCAAATACCCGAGAGGGGAGAAAGGTTTTCCAAGTCAGTATATGCCGGAGGAACTGCGATGCATGTGACCATCTAACTGTTTTATTATTTGACTCCACTCGGTGCACAGTGGGAAAAACCGACGGGCGGTCGGTGTTCGAAGCCGGCCGTTCGTTGCGCCGGACCCTCTCGTTCGCTCCCGAGCTTTTTGATTCGCTGGCTGAGCAGGCGCTTCCTCCGGTCGGGCTCGGCCACTACACGTGCGAATCCGAAGTGGGGGGGGGGGGGAGGGGGGGGGGGGGGGTTGATAGCATCGCTAAGCCAAAAAGATTCTCGTCGTTCGACGGTGTTTCGAATCTCGCGATTAAAAAGCTACCGTTCTCTCTTCACAAACATATAGCAATCCTATTTAACGCATGTTTACGCATTTTTTATTTTCCGGTCAAGTGGAAGGGCGCCAAGCTTATACCGCTTTTGAAAAAGGGTAAAAACCCTAGATCACCAAACAGTTATAGGCCCATCAGTCTTCTTCCTTGTTTAGGCAAACTGTTTGAAATTATTTTAAACAACCGATTAAACCGATTCGTGAACGAGAACTCGATCATTCCGGACCTTCAGTTTGGTTTTAAAAGATCGCTCTGAACGGTGCACGCGATCTCTACCCTCAACGCCGATATCGCGAGAGCTATAACATGCAGGGAGGTTACGGGTGCCTGCCTCATCGACCTGGAAAAAGCCTTCGATACCGTATGGACGGAGGGTCTGTTGGTCGAATTGCACGAGCTCGGTATGAGCAGAGAGCTGTTGAGAATGCTCAAAGCTACCATAACGGGCAGATCCTTTCGATTATTTACCAACGGAGAGGCTTGCTCCATGAGCTTTGAAATCGCGAACGGCCTGCAACAGGGCGCCGTCAACTCGCCGATACTTTTTAGCATTTATTTCTCGGATGTTTTAAGGCGTTTTAACGAGGGCTCGAGAAGCGGTGTCAGGGTTATTGCGTTTGCCGACGATCTAATATTATACATATCAAATCGTGATCCGGCACTGGTCAAATCCGCGCTACAGGAGGTCTGGGAGATTTTGGTGGCTGATTGCTCGCGCAAGAGGATCAAGATTAATCTGGATAAATGCGAAACAATCTTGTTCAGAGCAACGGCCAGCATGATCTCCAAAAAGACTCGGCGCTTGTGCAAGGCGTTCTCTCTTCATGTGCCGGGCGATAGCTCGCGAAAACTTCCGCGAGTTCAGTCCGTCAAATACCTTGGTATCACGCTCAACAATAAATTCAGTTGCAATGAGAATGTCAAGGCACTAGTTGCAAAGGCCAAGGGAATGGCAGCGAAACTCGCGCGTTACCTGTACACCCCGTATCTTTCGTTGAATATCAAATCGTTAATCTACAAGTGTTATGTTCGCTCCGTATTGACGTACGCATGTCCAGCATGGTTTTTTGCTGCCTCTTACGTAGTTGAGATCATGAGGCGGTTCGACAGGAGAATCTTCCGCGCGATCGCGAATTGGGCGAGACCTAGGGTAACGGACACCCGCGTGCTTATCATTAAGAATCGTGACCTCTACAATAAGGTCAATTGCTCACGCATCGATCTATTCATAATCAAGCTGACTCGGAGGTTCGTCCTCGACGCTTATATCAATCGTGCGAACAATCCTCACGTGGCGGCACTGGCGAACGCGTTCTCTGACTACGCTGAGAGGGCGCGTACGTCGGGCTACATGGCGGTCGATATTTTCCCTTATCTCGACTCCAAGGGCTTCATTCAGGATCCTGTTACAAAAATACCGATCCTTTATCATACTCGGACAAAGAGATCCTCGCTGGCGATCGAGTTCTCGCCGAGTACCGTGCTCTCCGATCCGAGTAAGCTCATTTTTTCCACTGCTCTTCCACCCACGGATAAACTGCCGAAAACCTACAAATATCTCAAGAGACTTCCTTGGCTTGCTCAGGCGCCTATCGCCGGTCCTTCGAATTCCGCTTGATCCGCTTGACTCGCCTCGCAGCGATTTCTCACGTTTAGCTTAAGCTTATGTCATATATGTATATACGTATATATATAGTTTTAACTCCAATGTATATAGTCTTTATTCTTATTTGTACTCGTACGAGCTGCTTGCGATTGTTTGCTGGTTGATCTTTCTTTCAATGGGGCGATCTTGCCTTTCGTTTACCCCTCCGGGGTTTACTCGTGGTCTCGTCATTGCACCCCCTCCCCCTCCATCATCTCTCTTTTCATCATTCATCTTATTTATTTCATCATTGGTTTGGTCTCGTTAGTCACACTCGATGTATTAACTGTTTATGTTCGCGCTTGGTAACCTCTCGCCTCTCGCACTGTGGCCTCTGTAAAATAAGCCTCAGTCTTGACCGTCGACCGCTAGGTAACCTTAGGCCTTTGCCTCTTATTTACACTTAGTCGCCGGTGCATTTCCGAAATAATATAGAACTTTTGCCCCGTATATAGGCACGTACGCCTATCTCGAGACAAAGGAACACTAAGTATTTAAGACCACCGAAAAACCGCAAAACCAGTCATTGTATTTAACAACCTGCTGTAAGTCGTTACTCTGTCCGTCGTCAATAAAACCGAAAAGGATCCACCTGAACCACTTCTTACACCTCTTCCATATCGGGTATTGACTTTTCAAATCAATTTAAAGCCGATAATCCACGGCTCGATAGTCGATTCTGTTAGCTGTCTTCCTTAGCTATCGGATCGCTTCTCGATCCCCTCTTCCCTGCATCCCCATTCATGTATGTCTGTGTGTGTGATTTGTGTGCTTGTGTATAGCGAAGTATCCGTTTTTTTACCGTCCCGGTACTAATCTTGCTTTTTTTCGGATCTATAATTACGACATCTAGCGTTTCACGGCAATACGCATTATAGAGATATATATGGGGGATTTAGCTTGTTGTCGGGTAGGAAAATAAAAACTCAATACTCTGTTACTCAGTTCACACCGTATATTCTGACACTCACGCTCTTTCGTCTTTCCTCATCGATCGCTTACGGACGACTGGGCCCGACTGACTCTCGGCTCGAAGCCGTTACCAAAAACAAAACACTAGCACCCTGCATTCATTTTGCGCACAGTCATACAGATCATTCTCTCTTTCTTTCTCTCTCTCTCTCTTTCTCTCTTTCTCGCATCCCACATATATAACGTTTCTCGTTCTGTATATTGGTATTATTCGTTCTTCGATCTCCGCGAGATGCAGTTCGCCTGCCATGTGGAGTAACCTCGTTCAAATTAAGTTCATTATCACAGTTCTTTATTGCTGTAATCTTTATCTCTGTAATTGTTTTTTGGGATCAATAAAGAAGTTATTAATGCAAAATGACATGTACCGCCATCACCGCGGGTCGCAAGGAAGCCAAAATCCACGGCTACGGCATGAGTCACCGCTGCCTGGGGTTTTCCCTAAAACATCCTCTCTTTCCAGACACGCCCTAAAGTGGAAGGAGTTTTCCTCTACCAACCATTTGCAAAAATCAATGAAATTATAATAGAGAAAAATTCCCAAAACTTCGCCCCCCCCCCAAGAAGGTACATCAGAGGAAAAGATCCTCCGACTAGTCACTTGGTTTGAGAGCCGTCGAGCACGATTAAAGTAAAGGAAAATACAGTGTAGAAGCCATCAGCCTTCCGCTCCTAAAAAAGGCTTTACTTTCCCATTCTACACCTCGCATCCCACAAAACATTCTACCGCAATCATGTTAATGTCATAAATACAAAAAAGAGACACCGGTCTAGCCATAATTTATTTTCTTTAAAATAACTCTTGTCTACTTCAATACGAATTGCGTATCATTAAATATTGGTTCTGTAAAAAGGTTGTTCATAGAAGACTACATAAAATATTAACATTAACGCTCTGCGGTTAAAAAAACTCAAGGTTTGGACGTTTCTTGCAGAGTTTACTGCCAATGATATATTGATAATAAAAGAATAAAAGTTATACTTACTTTGAAATTGTTTTAATAAAATGTACGCTTTTCTTTCGTTATCGTAGAAACGTACAGGCCCCTGAAATGAAATAGACTTGTTTTAATGTTAGCTTCGTAGCATTTCCAACATATTATTCCCAATATGTTTACAAAGTTTTTCCTTTTTGAATATTCCAATATATTAAAAGCTAAGAGAAATTATACTTTGATGAATAACGCATTACTTAACATAGTTATTGTAAATAGAATTATCTAAATGATTCTTTAGTTTATCCATTTTTTGTGTTAAAGTATACGTGAAATCAGATCTGTTCATTCAATCTGAGATTCAATTTATCAGGAGCAAATACTTTGTCGTCGAGGTTGAAGGAGCTGGAAGCGGTTCTTTGACCACTACGAAATTAGAGACAGCTTGCTTGCTTGGAAGGTAAATTCCTCGCTATATGCACTCGGTTAAGGGAGTTAATCCACCAGACGTTACTAATAATTGATGTAACTTATACTATAGCAAGATATTTAATTTATCTACGACATTACACTAAATGAAGTCTATTCAAGGTCGTTACGTTCTAACCATACCTGTCCGAACAAAATTATTAGATTGATATTTTTCATTCTGATGTAAAACGATAAAAAATTCCGTAACGCTGCAATAGTAACGAAAAAATGAAAGGTAGTATAATTACGATATACCTTTGAGCTTGAAGTAATTATGATTGAAAGAATGTATTACTGACGATTACTGACCCGAAGAAATTTTCTGAGCAACGGCAGGTCATAAAAAAACAAATACTGTACATCAAATATCATCTCTATACTTGCATTTGAACCGCTGCATTTTTAAGGTTTTCTCAAATGTTCCCTAATTTCTTGTTATAATACTTAAAAGTTTAATCAAACAGGACCGCATATTGTTTTTGTTCTACCTTCACGGAACACACCTTCAACGCTGAGAATAGCACTTTTTGTATTTCTCTCAGTTTTTTCACTTATCACATTTTTATAAAATATTATATATCGTTATTGATGGAATTTTTCTACAAACATTTTTATTTACACTCCGCGACAATTTGATAGGACATCCTTGAATTTTTAGTGTTTCTCAAAATCAGTGATATTTCCAAACATTTGGTATATACATCTACAGTGGGTGTAGAAAGTATTGGTACACCGACTAATTTCGAATAATATATTGTGAGGTTAGAGTTCGGAAATAATAATGTTACCGCACCAATGGAGTACTGGAACCGAGTGATCTTTACAGATGAGAGTAAATTTAATATTTTCGGTTCTGATGGACATTCTACTAAATGGAGAAGAAGGAATGAAGTACTGAGACCAAAAAATTTACGATCTACATGTAAGGGAAGAAACGGAATCAAAATAGAAGAACAGATAACAGAATGAATTTATTAAATAATTCCTAACGGCAAACAAACACAAAAATGGACTTAAATACAGAAAAACATAACTCAACTAAAACCATAAAAGATAGGATACATAAATTATCTACTCTGTTGTTACGAAACGAGCACCACTTGGTCTTCGCGAGGAAAGGTATTGACTCACGAATACTGGATATATATGTTTTGTATAAATTACTATTTGTCGCTTTTATTTCTCGGTGTGTACTAGGTGAAAAGTTCTGAAGAAGTGTTGTGTGAGAGTGTTCGTGTAAGAGTCGTCGGTGTGGAAAATTAGGAGAAGTTAGGAATGGGGGACAGGGACCTTTGTAAGAGGGGATGAGGTTGTGAGGAGGGGGATGGGCCCTTAGAGTGGTCGGTAGGTATGCTGTGTGTATGTGTATCTGTTTATGTGTATGTGTGTATGCATATCTTACATGAAGTATTATAATTAATAATAACAATAGTGATAATAATGATAATAACAATAATAATGTTAATAATAATAATAATAATAATAATAATAATAATAATAATAATAACAACAACAACAACAACAACAATAATAATAATAATAATAATAATAATAGTATAATAATAATAATGTTGATGAGCGTTATAATGCGGAGTATGTCGGTTGGGGTTAGGACGTAACACTGTCTAAACTGTCCACGGTCGCTTCTCGTCAAAAACTGCGAAACGTTTAAAAAATGCGCCTCTCGTCGTTCCAGCAACGAAACCACGCGAGCCGGTCGTCGCAGCGGCGACGGCATGCTTAACCCTCGCTTTACGATGGTGGGGTCTCGAGAGACTCAGCGTTTAGCGCACAGTGACACGCATACTAGCAAATGTGTAATTTGAGAAACCACTCGGCGTCTTCGCAGCGATAACAAACACATTTACAATTTTGTGTTCGATACTACCCAATAGTGTGTAAGTGACTCAGCAGCCAGCAGTTCTTTTCGAGTCGCATCAGTTGGTCGTGGAAATTCGTACAAGCACAACGTTCGTAACGTTCGTAACTGCGTTGCAAGTCTGCCTTTACTAAGAATATATAAAAGAGTCAGTATGCATGACGAAGTCTTGTTTGAACACGATGACCTGCCGTAGGTTCGATTACCTGCGTGCTTCTTTCATTTCGATTTCGTCAACAGTCATAAAAGGTCATAAAATTATTCCCTTTCCCAATTGCAACGGCCTGGGTCTAGAAAAGTATATTCCACAAAACCTTTTCGAATATTCATTTCTTAAATTGTTACAAAACATTGCGCAATTCATTTATCGTTGATTTCACGAAAATTATTGTTAAGAATTTAGTAGTCCAATAGTTGGTAGAGAATACAAGCAAAGAATATATGTTCTTGCCCGCACGAACAACATGCGATTGTATTAGTGAGATGTTATGTCTCATGTTTCGACTCGAGCGGCCGCGTAATAGTATTAGTGAAAATCGATGTGAGTCTCTCGAGACCCCGGCACCGTCACCGGCGTTACAAAGTCCGTAAACGGAGGGTTAACATAAACTGAAAGCAGGTTGACACTCTTACATACAGTAAAACACCGCGGAGGTTCCGTACTCGTTTGGAATTGCATGAGTGCAGCTGGTGTTGGAAAATTAGAATTTATTGATGGAATAATGAACCATCGGGTTTGTATTGACGTTTTGAATCGGAATCTTTCGGCCACTGCAGAAAAAATGGGCATTGAAGATAATTTTATCTTTATGCACGATAATGATTCAAAGCATACGGCGTACAATGCGAGAATGTGGATATTATATAATACGCCAGCATATATAGAAACTCCACCACAACCTCCTGATATTAACCCCATCACACACCTATGGGACTACTTGGAACGTCACATTAGAAAACATCACATATCCTCTAAAGAAGGTTTAAAAAATGCTCTTATGGACGAAGGGAATAACATCCCGTGCAGCGTAACAGCGAAAATACTAACTTCAATGCCAAGAAGAGTCGCAGCAATTACAAAATCAAAAGGAAATCCTACTAAATGTTAATTAACTGTTTATTTTACTTTTTCATCGTCAAATAAATTTAATTCTCACGCTTGTCTCATGAATTTCTAATGACTTTTAAAAAGTGTAGCAGCTGTACGAATACTTATTGCTCTTATATTTCGGACAATTTTATTCGAAATTAGTCGGTGTACGAATACTTTCTACACCCACTGTATGAGTAGTAACCTCACCTTTGTAACAAACGAAGAATCGGCTATTGTTTACGTTGTTTCCCAGGAATTAAATTAGTTTGTTTCAAAACAAGTGCGACAATATAATAGGACTTGTTTCATATTTATGTCAGTATTTGAAGAACAGTCGACAGATTCATTTCGAATAACGTTGCGAGTAATTATTGTGCTTTATTCTTAACACATATTCGTCCGGTAACTTTTTGCACCGCCATTCACCAAATGCCGGCATTTTTTGACACTATCTGTAGAAATGATATGGTCTATATAAAACCAACGTAACTTGTTAGAAATCATATATTTTTCAGTGAAATCTTGGAAAATGATATAAAACAAAGATAAAAAAAGCTATACAAAAACCTGCCGAAAAGACTATTAGAAGTCATAGAAAGAAAGGGGAAATGTACACATTACTGAAATTTGAATAAAATTCTTGTCTTTCAATCAGATTATCAATTCTTTTCAACATGTCCTATCATTTTGTCGCACCCGTTTTAAACATAAACAAATATAATTTCTGAAATATAATATAAATATTAGCCAATTCTTCGTATGTTACAAAGGAAGTTGTACTGTTTATAGAGGTATATACCAAATGTTTGCTAATAATGCTGAATTTGAGATATACGGAAAATTCAGAGGTGTCCAATCATTTTGTCGCAGAGTGTATTTAAGGATATAATAACTTTAAGCTGTTTGTAAATATAAACGAAATATAAGAAAATAAAATAGTTTAACGTATGATCAGCTCCCTGCGGCTGTGACTTTTGAACTGAGGACGAAGTTCTACAGCACGTGGAGTGGCTTTGCTTTCGTATAAACAATTCTCAAAACCGCCACTATCGCTCCCTCATTTAGCCGTCGAATGTCACATCGTTGCACTTCAACAGTTATAATTAGCAACTTATGATGAATTAAATGAAAATAAGATAAAAGAAAATGTATCAAAAATATTAAATGAAAATGTTAATAATCCTTTAATGTAATAAGAAAGATCTGTCATGGACAGAGGGAATGGGTTATTTTTAATATTCTCTGTTTGGAAGTTTGATAGAAAAAGAAAGCTTACAACAGGCAGGCCGCTTATTTGATCGCCATATGTATCCTTGGAAGAGCTCCGCCTGCTACTCCTTCCCGTGCGCTCAAGAGCTCGTTGATCGACTTGCCATTCGCTTGCCAGGCGCGAACCTATTGGCACGATCGTGGTGGCGCATTGGGGCGACATTCGTATCTAACCACTCGCGCTGGACAGAGATGCCACGCGCATCGATCACGGAAATCAAAACGACGTGCGTGGCACGTCGACCAAGGTTATTTGCCGAAGAATAGTTTCAGATCGCACCACGTCGCGTGTAGGGCAAAACAAAAGTATTATTAGTGAAAAAGTAGATGTCTTAAATCAAATACGATTAATAGATTTTAATGTTTTTGGGCTTCTGACGATGGCTTTGGTGGAATTCCACTACTACGTGACGCCTTATGGCAAAATATAGTGTTACGTTCCTGCACACGCATTTGTAAATTAATTTCCAGCTTAAATAATCAAAAAACTCCGTGACAGCAAAACGCAAGGCCTTCTCGCCTCAAGGAATACATTGTTGCCGTCGCGACCATCTTGGCGATACACGTTACAATCCTGCCTAGTCTCTCGCCGGCAAAGTTGGAATAGGTTTCCACATCACCCATAGGGTACTATTGCCAATGCGTTTTTTTTGCAGTGGTATCCCCAGTATCGATGTCCTTTTCTGCTTAATGGTTGGTGAAAAATCACGTTAAAAGAAAAGACTAGGCAGGAATGTAAAATGTATCGCCAAGACGGCCGCGGAGGCAACAATGCATTCTCTGACGCGAGAAGGCCTTGCGTTTTGCTGTCGCAGAGTTTTTTTAACTATTTGTGCTAGAAATTAAATTACAAATGCGCGTGCTACGACGCGACACTATATTCCGCCGTAAGGCGTCACGTAATGGTTTAATTCCACCAAAACCATCGCCAGAAGTCCAAAAACATTAACACGTTCCGTGCCGGACCATTTTTTAAAGACTTTCCATTCGGCCACGTGGGGCATATACAACCCACACTTTTACGATTAAATGAATTTGTTTTTAACGTATGTACTTGCAATTTTGCAATAGTACAAAACCATAATTAGCAAGAAAAGGGTGCAGATTTCAATATGCATTAGACAACAAAGCAATAAATTTAATTTTTAAGAAATTATTTTAGCAAACATATTGTCGAACATTCATTCTACTAGACGAACTGCAAGCTCCTACATGATCATTTTAATAAAATCTAAATAAATAAAAATAAACTGTTTTATAAGGAATAAAAATTATAATATTGTGGGATTGGTGGTTGTTAATTAGCGGCTTATATCGGAAACTCGCGAATCGTGCTTAACTTTAAACTTAAAATATACTATTCGTCTCCGTCTCCGTGTGTATCGTCTCTCCGTGTGTATCGTCTCTCCGTGTATATCGTAACTCCGTGTGTCTATTAACCGTCTCCGTGCGTATTCAAACTGTAACCGTCTCCGTACGTCTCTAAAAACTGTCCCTTCGTTTCGTCCGTCGTGTCTATTTATTACTCGTTCGTGCGTCTTCGTCTTTTGCGTCTGCCTCTGTCCCTCGAGGAAAAACGGCACGTCCGCCCGAGTGCGAGTGCACCCTGGCCGCTGGGCATCACCCCCGGGAAATTCCCGGGCCTGCCGGCCTCGTGCACTCTCCCTTGCGTACCGTTTTGCCTCGAGATGTCCGTACCAGTCGCCGTGTGTCACCATTAGTCCGTACCGTCGTCTACCTGTTCTTACATATCTACGTCTACTGGGTGTCTAAAAATTCCCGATACTACAATATTATATTTTAAACTAAACGATTTCAAATTATTTTGTCTGTAGCACTCAAATAGGTTTATATCTACCGTATGTTATATATTCGCCGTATTTATTTTCTATATCGCACTAATTTTACTGTAGAAAGATATCGAATTAAATAAACATCAATTTAATCAAACAGTAATAGTTTCTTCAACGACGCGCGTAAAAGTGATTAACCGAAATAAAATCTTTATTCTTTGAACAAACGGCAGTCGAAAAAATGATCGCTACGCCGCATGAGGCATGGACGCCCCACGCTATAATATATGCATTCTACATGATATTAAGATGCCTATATTTAACTCTATAATACATTTTTAAAAAATTCTTCGTTTTGCAATGAGAAATGCAAGCGGCCTGAATGGAAAGTTCAGCGTGGGTCGTATACGCCCCACGCGGAACGGAACGTGTTAAAATCTATTAATCGTATTCGATTTAAAACATACAGTGGCTCTTATTAATATTCGGACACCAGAGTGTTCTATCCATTATTACTCACTATATTTAACCAGAATTAAATTAGCAGATTTTTTGTTTTTTATTATGATAAACTCCAGTCTCTTTTCAATGAAAACATAAATTTTATTTATTTAAATTAATTTGTTTATCGTATAACTAATAATATGTACATATAGAAATGTGTTATTCGTACGTCGCAAAAATATTCTGACACTTAATTGGACACAATGATTTTACATAAAAAATATATTTATATTATGTAATTTTCAAAATCTTAGTATTTCGTGGGATAGCCGTTTTGTTTATTACATGTTGTAATCGATTGGGCATGTTAGTTATAATTTTTTGTAAATAATTTTGTGTGACACGTTTCCATTCTTCTAATAATCTTTGTTTTAGTTCTTCTTTTGACCTGATTGGTGTTTGTCGAATTTTTTTGTCCAAGTGATCCCATAAGTTTTCAATCGGGTTTAAATCCGGTGACTGCGGTGGTGGATGTAACACGTGGGGGCAATTATATAATAAGTATTCCTGAACTATTCGGGCTTTATGTTTTGGATCATTGTCTTGGTAAAATTTAAATGTTGTTTCAATATCCATTGCAGTTACACTTTTTTTTAGATTTTGTTTCAAAATAATCAAATACTTATTTTTATCCATGATTCCGTCAATAAAGACCAATTCTCCAACTCCTTTTGACGATATACAACCCCAAACCATGATACCTGCACCTCCGTGTTTAACTGTTGGATTTAGATTTTTAAAATTAAGCTCTTGATTCCGCTTACGCCACACTATTTTTCGTCCATCGGATCCATATAAGTTAAATTTGTTTTCATCGGCGAAAACAACATGGTTCCACCTCGATTGTTCTTTGCTAATAAATTGTTTTGCAAAGTTTAATCTTTTCTTACGATTCGCCTCATTTATATAAGGCTTTTTGCGTGCCACTCTACCGTTGTACCCATATTCTTTTAACACCCGACGTATCGTATCTGGATGAACTTTGTTTCCTGATTCTTCCAATAATTCAGCACTTATCTTAGGAGCACTTAAACCAGGAACCTTTTTTATTTTCCTCACAATTTTACGTTTGTCTCAATCACTAAGTATCTTTGGCTGTCCCTTTTGAGGAATTGACTCAATCCGATCATCATGCTTGTACCTATATATAATATCTGCCACGGTACTTTTGCTTAAATTTAACAAAGTGCCGATTTCCCGATAAGATTTTCCTTTTTCGCGATGAAAAATGACTAATTGCCGCACGTTAAAGAAAGTATTTTTGCTTTTCCGACCCATGTTCAAAATTTCTAACTACTTACAACGTCTTCCGAATAGTAACTTATATTTCGAAGAATGATCTACATCTAGATCAACATATGTTTGTAAATAATATCAAGGACGAAGAATACTGCTTAAGAAATACAGCTAAATATTGGGTGTCCGAATATTTTTGCGACGTACGAATAACACATTTCTATACATATTATTAGTTATACGATAAACACATTAATTTAAATAAATAAAATTTATGTTTTCACTGAAAAGAGAGTATAGTTTATCATAATAAAAAACAAAAAATCTGTTAATTTAATTCTGGTTAAATATAGAGAGTAATAATGGTTAGAACACTCTGGTGTCCGAATAATAATAAGAGCCACTGTATAAGAGCATACTTTTGCACTGATAATACTTCTGTTTCGCCGCAAACGCGAGTTGTTACAATCTGAAACTGTTGTTCGACAAATAACCGTGGTCGACGTGCCACGCACGTCGTTTTGTTTTCCGCGATCGACGCGCGGGGCATGTCTTTCCAGCGCGAGCGGTCACATGTGAATATCGCCCCAATACGCCACCATGCTCGTGACAATAGGTTCGCGCCTGACAAGTGAAAAGCAAAGCAATCAGCGAGCTTTCGAGCGCACGAGAAGGAGTAGCAGGCGGAGCTCTTCCAAGGACAAATGCGGCGATCAAATAAGCGGCTTGCCTGGCTTACAATAATCATGAAAAGTTATTTTATCAATATAAATAATTGCAATGGAAATATCTAAAGGTCTAATTTATAATAATCAGAAATGAAACATTATTTATTATCCATTAAAGTTTTATTCTATTTACTAGGCGTGTTAGGTAAATTATTGAGGGGTGAATGAATATTTGCGTATGAATGTACCATATTATTTGTTTGCCATAAGAGCATGGAAATTTTTGGAATGATCCGTCGCCATCGCGACGCGTCGGTAGCGTTGGCGATTCTTTTCACCGGAGAAGCTCAATGATTTTGTAGCGAGCGATTTGTGGTCAACATGGTAAATAGCTGTTGGCGAGAGTGCAAGTAATGTGTGAATGAGTTGTGTGGTTAGTATAATATACCTATGTGTTTAAGTACAGGGTGTTTCAAAAATATTTGTTATGGCTTTCAGGGGTTGTTCTATACAATTCAATCGATGAACGTTTGCAAAAAAACCTGTCGCAAAATTCATGAAAGGGCTGCAATTTAGGTAAAACGTTTTTATTGCCTCAACGCATTCATCTTGTTACGTAGGTAAAATATGTGAGAGGAACCATGGGTCGGAAACGAACCGTTCTCTTGCAGATTCACTTTAATTCTGACCGAAATTGTGTCGCCACGATCGAATTTTCTCTCAGTAAGTCAAGCCTGCAGGTCTCTCCCACCCTTCAAAAAGAAACACACGAGTTATCCTTGCTGGCTCGAATAGAGAAAGTAAAGACATGCTGAACGAAATTAGAAAATGGAGGACTGGTTCACCAACGCTGTGTTGGCTCAGGAACCGTGAGGAGCTCGAGTGAGTGTCGGTGTTGGGCCAAAAGCTCCCGGGCATAGGACCCGAACTCTAGCCGGTGCGCCGCAACGTAGAAAGATACAAATAGACTACAAAGTAGACTATGACTCGGTCTTTGATTTTATTAGCATGTTCGTTGCTTTCTGAATTATGTTCTAAATCTTCTTCAACTTCTGCCTCTTAAAATCCCACAAATTGGGATGATTTATCATAATTATGTCCGTCGTCGCCAGAGTCACCATTATGTCACAAATACGGTTACAATTAACATTAATTTCCACGAAAACGGTTCATTTTTGACCCATGCTTTTTGCCATACCTACACAACGAGACGAATGTGATAAGCCAATAAAATGTTCAATTTTAATTTTCAACCCTTTCCCAGATTTTGCGGTCCGGCTCTTTCACAATGTCCATCTTTCAGAAGGTGTAGAACAACGCCTGGTAGGTGGGGACACATCATTTTGAAACACCCTGTACATACATACCGACCGCAAAAGATTTGATGGCGTGTGGCAAGTATTTGAGTCTGATTCGCCAGACGGATAGCGACATCCCTCGTTCACACGTATTTTTGATTCTAACGTGCTATTTGCCGAAAAAGCGGCACATTTGTTATGTTGTTATGTGAACGATGAAAGAAGTATTTTCTTTTTGGTTGTTATTGGTTGAGCTTGGAGTTATCAGGAACGATATAGCGAAAATAGGAGCTGCAAACGACAACCCCTTTTGCAGCAGGGATTTACGTTGCACCAGCAGATCCTTGCGGCTCGTATTATTCGCAAAGCCCGGAGATGACAGTCGGATTGAGGCACGGGATGAGGGGAGAGTGTCGCTCGCACCGCGCATCCCCACCATGTCGGTCCTGGGAACCTGAGTTCCACGATTGACAACCAAAACAAAACACTTCTTTCGTCGTCGCATGACGACGCAACTATACTGATGGAATACTTACTTGGCAGCTGAGGGGTAATTTGCTCTGATTCGCCCGACGGATAGGGACATCCCTCTCCCTCACGCATTTTCGTTTGTGACGCGCTATTGGCAGAAACAGCTACGCACACAAATCAGATTGCGTGACAAAGAGAGAAAGCGACAGCCGTGAAACTGAGTGCGACAGCACGAAGTCGAGCGTGAAAGTCGAAGCATTGGCGTACGCACGAGATTTTTACAATCAGGATAGGTAGATACCGATGTTATCGACTTGCATAGACTATCATTTTTCAGTATCGGTAAAACAGATTTCGGTCCGATAATTTGGAATATTCATATACGTGAAAGTACGACAATGCTACGACTATGCAAAATGATACGTCACGAGGCTGAGCGCCACAATTTCAGGAAACAAGTGGACGGCACACGCGGGCTATAGGGAGGGGGTAGGCGGTGCGAGAGCAATCTCCCTTTCCGCCAGAACGGGGGATGTCTATCCGTCAGGCAGATCAGAACAAACCACATGCCAGATGCCACCTCTCTGCTTTCCGAATACTATGTGTCCCGTAATCGCAGCATTCTGGATTATTCATGATGTCCATCTTTGCGGTGTTTTTGCGATTCGCTATCTGACAATAAGTTGTCCGGTTTTTGAATGTTGCGCGTTTTTTGTCGTTATTTGTTCTTTAAGTAGTTATCTTATTTGTGTCGTTTTTAATGTATTCTCCGTTTCATCCTTATAAATAGAATCTTACATAAAATTCAGTATCATGAATAAGGACGACTTTAATTCATCCATTGCTAAAATGATTGTACCAGATCCTCATAATATTAAGTACCGGAAAAATGTTGTGTGGATTCTTTGGTTAAGATTCAAACGATTAGAATTTAAAAAAAATAGTGTCATTTTACGATGTTGTTCCTATTGACTTCTATGACACTTTTCCAGCATTCTATAAGCTTAAGAGACCCCTTCTTGTAAAAATTGAGTGTTTTGTTCGAAAAAAATTAATTAATTGCTGTTTTGACCTCGGCATTACTTTTAGAATTCTTATTGGCTCAATGAAAGGGTATAGCAGGATAAGGGGGTCAAAAGTGCCCTTCAACCGATTTCAATGGGGACGGTCTCATTCGATAGATAATGCTCGGCGATTGATGTCTACAAATTTTTAACCCTCAATTTTGACCGGAAGGGTAGTTATGGGGAAAATTAAAAAAACAGGTTTTTGGCCCTTTTTCCCTATTTATTGAGGCGTAAAAAATCCAAATAAATTCTGACATATTCTATACGGTACCGGACATATTGGAGAATTTTTTCAGATTTTTCCGTCGAAGTAGCTAAGCGTGAAAAATCGGCAAAGTAAAAAAAAACGGAAAAAAGAAGATTTCGTTTCGAAATCTTCGAGGTACAACTTTTTGGTTTATATAGTAACAATCTAACACCTACGATTGTTATCCCCAATTTTTTCAGATTTTTAAACCACCTGCGTCATTGTGAAAAAAATCGAAAACCGATTTCCGGGACGTATTTTGATCTAAAACGCAAGAAGTAATTGTTATTTTTCCATTATTTTGATAGAGTATGTTCATTTTGTGCTTTTCAATGTTTCTGCATACAAAGCATTTGCGAGTGAATGCAAAGGATTGAATTGATTCAATTATTCCTAAGCTACACACTTCCTTATCAGCTAAAAATACGAACGTCTTTTCAATAGCAGCGATGGCGCAGTCGGTAAAGTTCTTGGCTGAGGAACCTCTCGAAACTTTTTGTCGCCGTTTCGAGTCCCAATGAGGTAAAATAATTTTTTTTTTTTTTTTTTAATCATTCCCTGCATAACAACAAATAATAATCATTTTTCAATTTTTCAATGTTTTTTAAACATTTTTAAATACTTATTCAATATGAAATATATGTAAAAATAATTATGGGGCATATTGTTGTTTTCATTGATTCGTGCTTGCCACTTCTCGTTATTCTTTTGTACATTGAACGAATATTAGTTTACTGTAACGAATGCAAATATGTATTCAATATTAAAAGGATCCAATTGTATATTCTGATGAATTGTAATGAAGGTGATGTCTAACGGAAAGAAGGGTCTATTTCTTTTTAAACATTCTTATTTTTGTATTTACCGCTTCTCCATTTATGCAGAGATCATCCAAAATGGACAATGAATTGAAAGAAAGAAGGTATATTGGGATTTCATCCGTTATAATTCCTTTACTGTTTTATGCAAATCAACTTCTTCAGCTTTAGGTTTTGTGCCCCATTGCAATCGTGTTTTCCAACCACTTTAAGTACACGAAAACATTAAATTCAGTTCAGAAGGCTTTATTGTTTTATTACACTTACTCCAGTATTATGTACTCCCTTCAGTTATCTAGTCCGCAATTACCTGCGCAGCGTGTAGGTAGCGGGCAGGTACCGAGTTGTACCTTTAGAACTGATGATCATTTTTTTTAAATTATTGACTGCATAAATGTTATTAATACGTAAATGAATATTAATGTAAAAATACGAATGATAGATTACCATTTGATGATTAGGCTACAGTATCTAGCTGCGGAATACTTCAAACTTTTCTCTCGCCAATTCACCTCCCATGAAATATAATTAGAAAACAAATGTTATTAAGTATTAACTGGATAACAATTGTTAATACGGAAATTAATATTAGTGTGAAAATATAAATGGCATGCGATAGATTACCTTTTGATAATTAAAAGTTGAAACACGTTTCGTGTGGCTTTAATCCCCGTCACTATGTTCATTAATGATGGGCACCACTTCATTTTTATTAAATATTTTTGTCAATATCTCTGAAGGCCTAACAATTGTCGATAGATACCGTGCGTGCGACAGGTAGTATATTATTGCAACAATGTGCGAACAACAACCTATGGTACGGTTACCACTCGCACATTCACAGCAATAACATTTGATGCCCGAAATTCCAATTATATTAGGGGTATAGTCAATGAAGCAACGATAACTTCTTTGATTAATGTGGCGTGATCGGACGAGGCATTTAAGAATATTGAGGAGTTGATTTGCATAAAACAGTAAAGGAATTATAACGGACGAAATCCCAATATACCTTCTTTCTTTCAATTCATTGTCCATTTTGGATGATCTCTGCATAAATGGAGAAGCGGTAAATACAAAAATAAGAATGTTTAAAAAGAAATAGACCCGTCTTTCCGTTAGACATCACCTTCATTACAATTCATCAGAATATACAATTGGATCCTTTTAATATTGAATACATATTTGCATTCGTTAAAGTAAACTAATATTCGTTCAATGTACAAAAGAATAACGAGATGTGGCTAGGACGAATCAATGAAAAAAACAATATGCTCCATAATTATTTTTACATATATTTCATATTGAATAAGTATTTAAAAATGTTTAAAAAACATTGAAAAATTGAAAAATGATTATTATTTGTTGTTATGCAGTGAATGATTAAAAAAAAAAAAAAATTATTTTACCTCATTGGGACTCGAACCGGCGACAAAAAGTTTCGACAGTTTCCGCAGCCAAGAACTCTACCGACTGCGCCATCGCTGCTATTGAAAGGACGTTCGTATTTTTGCTGATAAGGAAGTGTGTAGCTTACGAATAATTAAATCAATTCAATCCTTTGCATTCACTCGCTATTGCTTTGTATGCAGAAACATTGAAAAGCACAAAATGAACATACTCTATCAAAATAATGGAAAAATAACAATTACTTCTTGCGTTTTAGATCAAAATACGTCCCGGAAATCGGTTTTCGATTTTTTTCACAATGACGCAGGTGGTTTAAAAATCTGAAAAAATTGGGGATAACAATCGTAGGTGTTAGATTGTTACTATATAAACCAAAAAGTTGTACCTCGAAGATTTCGATACGAAATCTTCTTTTTTCCGTATTTTTTGACTTTGCCGATTTTTCACGCTTAGCTACTTCGACGGAAAAATCTGAAAAAATTCTCCAATATGTCCGGTACCGTGTAGAATATGTCAGAATTTATTTGGATTTTTTACGCCTCAATAAATAGGGAAAAAGGGCCAAAAACCTGTTTTTTTAATTTTCCCCATAACTACCCTTCCGGTCAAAATTGAGGGTTAAAAATTTGTAGACATCAATCGCCGAGCATTATCTATCGAATGAGGCCGTCCCCATTGAAATCGGTTGAAGGGCACTTTTGACCCCCTTATCCTGCTATACCCTTTAATGAAGATACAAACAGATAATGATGAAAAGGAGACAGTTCAAAACTGTAAAGAGTACGGGGTAAAGCTTCTTATCCGAGTTCCGTTATTGTCGAGTAAAATAAGTACTCGTGTTTGTTCTCCTCTATTAAACGGTGTGACATCCATTTGCCCAATATTTTACGAGGTAAAATAATATATGGAATTTTCTGACTGTAGATTCATCACGGCGAAATACTTTGCATTTCTAACTGAAACTCGAACGAAACTTATTCCGGTACCTAATATAATATAAACGCTTAATAATATAGTAGTAAACAAATATAATTAGTAATTGTTAATTGTAATTTCTCAAATTAATACGAGAAAATGTACAAACATACATTGTATGGAATACATATGTACATTTTGTAGATATACAACTTCCGCGGTACCAAAAGTTAATTTAACTCCTATCGGCTTAAGTATTTCTGCTATATAAATTTTTTAAGATATAAACACTTTAATAATTACAAAACTTAAATGTAAAATAGTTATTGTACAGACGACGCGGTACACCTTCATCAATTTCAATAAGTGATCTATATCAGGGTGCACGAGATCTGCTCGCCAGAGGTGTTCGAGCAGCGCCGCCTACTGCTCGCAACCACAGACCCAAAATGTCAGACGGTTGCGGCGGCAACAATGTATTCGATGCGAGTCAAATATTTTTTAAATACGAATGTCGCTTCAATACACCACCCACTTGTGCCCATACATTCGCGCCTGGCGGGAGAGAGAATTTGTAAATCAGTGACACCTTGGGTGTCTTTCTCGAAAAATGGCTCTGCCATGCAGATCTCGTGCACTCCCGATCTACATAATTAAGGAGAGAGTACACTGATCTGTATAATTACCGGAATAATCTATTGATGTGATACTTCATCAATAAAAAGATAGTTATATTTGTGTTGCAGAAATAGAAAAGAATGCATACCGTTACTCCTTCGAAACTGGTATTTTTGAGAGCTTCGAGGAAAAGTTTCTCCCAGAGTGCATCTCTATACTTGAAATCAGATATTGTTTGATTGCGACGGTAATGCCTTATCCTACGCGTCACGTGCTGTATAGCTAAGGCAACTGCCCAAATCCCGTCGTATGTGTATCCATGGAATCTTGAATACTCCGAGCCCCGCCTTGAATCGTATTCCACTCGGTACTGATCCGGAGTCTAAAAAATTTTTCATCAAAGAGAACAGAAATTAAGGTTAATTTGTTAATCAAGATTGCAGTGATAATGATTAATGTAATGATTAAACGCCATTCTGATTATTACAGTCAGCTAAATTCTGTTGAAGCATCGAATTCTGCACAAAAAAGCATTATACTACGTAGGGTTCAAAACGAACAGTTACTGAGATATTCAAAAAATAATTATCCTGGATTACAAGGCATGCTTATTCAACGGGACTATTACAATTTGGAGGACAAGTTGTTTACGGAGACAGATAATGTTGTTAAACACGATCCTAGGCATTAGATATCGTCGATATGAAGTTTCAGCTAAGCTTATTGTTAGATATATAGCGATTACCGTTTGAGTCCTCGCCATCGACGTAGTTTCGAGCGTGCCGTCTTTTATTTTGAGAGGTGCCGAAGCACGCGGTATCGATAAGCGATGCTCTTTTTTGGGGGGCTAGCAGCAAATAGCTCAGTTGGCTACTGATCCCCGTCACGGATAGATTTATCTGACATGAGCAAACCCACCTACCATGAAAATCCTACCGAAACTAAAATGTTACTTCAAAATAAATATCCCGCTTGAAATTAGTCGTCGCATTCTACATTTCAACCTCTTGCCATACTATGACGAGTCTGACTCGTAATGCAAATTTTGTACCAAACATGAATATCACAAGTCAGACTCGTGGAATGAAGATTGGGCCAAACGTAAACATCATGAGTCACAATTGTGAGGGGATGATGGAGTGATGAAATACGAAAGTCTTATGTAAGACTTCGCGCCAGTGAGGCCCCAAGCCGGGCGTTCTCACGCGTGGCTTTCGTCAAGAGGATCTTTCGCTAGCGAGGGAGGAAGACAACCCTCGCCCCTACGAGGCCTTTCGGGGAAAAGAGGCCTTGAAAGGAGAGGCCCGCGTCCCTCTCCGAGGAAAGCCGCTGATAGGCTTTAGGGCCGGCCGGGACATTACGAGTATTATCGTTGTAGAGTCTGTATGAGCGCTACGCAATATTCGCAAAGATTGTTATATATATCTCATTGTACACGAACATAATCGATATTACGATTGTAGAAGTTTTTCTAACGCCACGTATCACCGAATAAGTTGTTATACCCGATTGTATAGAAACATTGATTTATTAAAAAAGAAATTTATATTTTAATTCGGTCTTACATTACTACTTATTATTGATCAGAACATTCTACATACACCGTATTAAAACACACAAGACAAAAATGATTTTGACACTTTGAACATTTGGTGGCTACTTTCTTCGCTTTGTTGCAAGTGTTATGTGCCAAGAACCAGGAGCTTTACGAGTGGCCGAGGTAAAAGAATAAGGTGCAGATTTCGTTGGGGTGCGATGTTCGTTAGGTTTTAGAAGTAGTTATTAGTCGTCGACGATCCCGTGTATGATTAATACGGGTTGCCACAGGAGGTTGGAACACGCGTGGACGATCCCGTGTATGGCTAACACAGGTTGCCATAGGAATGTTAGTTAGACTGACGTAATTTTATAATTATGCAATACACTTCGAGCGTTAAATGTGTATTGCTGTGGGATCGCAGGCTGACGATTTCTGCAAGATAGTTATAGAAAAGAATTTAAACGCGATGTGACTAACAAGGGAACTACCCGAGGTGTCCGCCTCCAACTTTAATGAAACTTCGCAGATTTGTTAAGCACGTGAAAATAATCGATACCTATTTTTTTATATCGGCTAAGTCGCACGTTTAGAGGGTGAGACCACCCTTCAAAGTTTCGACATTTTTTCTTCTTTCGCTTACAACTTCAAAACGGTTAATGATAGAGATTTACGATAAATGTACGAAATATTTACTTTTTTGTGTACTAAAGGCCCATGGAATTTAAAATTTTATTTGACGATTTTTTCTTAATTTTTTATTAAAAAATGCCAAGTTTTTCGTTATATCTTTAAAGTTTGCGATGCGATTTTAACCAAACTTTTTTTAAATGATAGAGTAATAAAAATAAAAGTTATAAATTTTTTTGTTTTTCCGTAATTTACTCTGTAGTCGTGAAATTAACCCTTTTCTTTTGCCACTTTACGTTACTATATGTGATAAACGAGTGACAATGGACAAAATGTATTATGCAACAAATGCTTCCCTTGTACTGTAGAATATTATTGTTTTTGTAAAAAATCAAAAGTAAAATTTTTTTGTCTTATTATACAATCTGTAGGCCGTGCGGATCCGCCACGACGCAGTAATCGTACCCTATCGTAGATACCAAAAAATGCCATAAGGAAATGTTTTATGGCTTTATACATAGAAAAGGAAAATGTTTACAAAGAGTTTAAAACATAATTTATTTTTAACAAAAAAATTAATTGCGCGATGCGTGGCGAGCAACAGAGTTATCGTGATTATCATACTGTTTTACAAGGATACATCTTATCGTTAATCAATTACGTCGCATACAAAACAGCTCAAATGATTAATTATTACATGTGCATGGTGCAAAAAATCCCTTTGTTTTCAACACTTCTTCGAGGAGTATCATTTTTGTGAATTATATGTTTCATAGAAACTGTAATAGTACACATATTTTAAATTAATCAATTAAATTAACTTTTTCGTTACAAATAAACTATGCTTTAAATAATTTGTAAACATATGCCTGTTGCATGTAAAAAAAAAACCATAAAACTTTCTCTTATGGCATTTTTTGGTATCTACGATAGGGTACGATTACTGCGTCGTGGCGGATCCGCACGGCCTACGGATTGTATAATAAGACAAAAAAATTTTACTTTTGATTTTTTACAAAAACAATAATATTCTACAGTACAAGGGAAGCATTTGTTGCATAATACATTTTGTCCATTGTCACTCGTTTATCACATATAGTAACGTAAAGTGGCAAAAGAAAATGGTTAATTTCACGACTCCAGAGTAAATTACGGAAAAACAAAAAAATTTATAACTTTTATTTTTATTACCCTATCATGTAAAAAAAGTTTGGTTAAAATCGCATCGCAAACTTTAAAGATATAACGAAAAACTTGGCATTTTTTAATAAAAAATTAAGAAAAAATCGTCAAATAAAATTTTAAATTCCATGGGCCTTTAGTACACAAAAAAGTAAATATTTTGTACATGTATCGTAAATCTCTATCATTAACCGTTTTGAAGTTATAAGCGAAAGAAGAAAAAATGTCGAAACTTTGAAGGGTGGTTTCACCCCCTAAACATGCGACTTAGCCGATATGAAAAAATAGGTATCGATTATTTTCACGTGCTTAACAAATCTGCAAAGTTTCATTAAAATCGGAGGCGGACACCTCGGGTAGTTCCCTTGTAAGAACGCAATCAATCTATATTTCTTTATGATGGAAATTGTTACAGGATAATGTGCAAAGTGTTTAGTTACAGAGGTGTTACGAGGACTTGTGTTTCTGTACGCACGCACCTACTTGTAATTTTCTCGGTTTTCACGCACTGAGAAATTGCGGGGTTATTAGAACGTGTAAAGATGCCTAATAGATATCGCGGATTGGGCGCGTATTCTATACGGTTAACAACGTATCGACGAAAACTATGTTCGGTCAAACGAAGATCTATCCGCGTGGTTAAACGGTCCTACAGCGTGACAGTTTATTACTGAACTAATAAGGGAACCTGCCGAAGTGCCGGTCACCCATGTTGATGAAGCTCAAGTATGCTGTAGTACTCAACATTTTGCTTCGTAAAATCGAAATTCCCATTTATCCGTAATTTTGTAGTGTTGTTAAACTCTCAAAAATACGTTATTTTGTACATATTGTTTAAACAAATGGAGATTTTTGTAAAAAGTTTATACTGTTAAATTTGTTATAAAAAGGCGCTAATTTCGTCAATTTACGAAATTAGATTGGAAATCTAAAGCCCGTCTTGTCGAGACAAATGGGGCTGTGCTACCGCGCCTCATTAGGCATACGCTACAGTAACCCATTTGTTCCACTAACTAGAGAAACATTCGTTCGTTCGAATGCCAAGTTACGTTTGTGGAATGCAAAGAGTTGAGTGAAAAACTAAGTCTTGTTTTAGGAACGGAAGGCTAGATGCTTCTACGTTGTATTTATTTTTGGTTTAATCGCGCTCGACGGCTCTCTGATCAAGTGACTAGTAGGAGGATCGTTTCCTCCGACGTAGCGTCTTGGGAGGCGGAGCGAAGTTTTGGGAGTTTTTCTCTATTATAATTTGATTGGTTTTTGTAAATGATTGGTAGAGAAAAACTCCCTCCACTTAAGGGCGTGTCTAGAAAGAGAGGATGTTTTAGGAAAAAACCCAGGCGGCGGTGACTCATGCCGTAGCCGTGGATTTTGGCTTCCTCGCGATCCGCGGTTTATGGCGGTACATGTCAGGTCGGCTCGAGGTGGCTCGGCGCGGCCGGTATGCGGGAAAGAGTTTATTTCTTTATTATCCATTGTCGTATAGAAAAACTGCGACTTATAATTGCTTTTTGAGGGTCCGTTGTTTGACCCTCGGCAGTTCCAAGTCGGCATAAGGACTTCCGAGAAATAGTAAACCGCGTGTCGCTACACGTTCAAAGAGCGGGCGATGGAAAAACCGAGATTGCCGAGTACTTTTGCCACCGGAGAGCACTTGGCCACGAGCCCAGAGCGGAGGTCCATGTACGACGAAACATCGTACATATGTTTGACGCTTTGGTCACGTGAACACGGGGATCCACGTGTAGGGGGCTCCAGCATTGCGCGACAATGCCCATTTACTCTGGCTAGGATATCTCGAAGGACGTCAATTCTTCGTGCTACCAAGAAAACGCAAAAGCAGATAGCAAATGCAAAACCTGACATCTCCCTGCGGAGCAGAACATACAATTGTAACCTCTCCGATAATTAATTCGAATCACCGCGAACGAATAATGATTTTTCGGAGCAGGATCGGATTTCTCCGTCAATATATACCCCCTTCTACGTAGCATGCACTACCAAATATGCATGCCCTAGGACTAGGGCAAAAATTTACGAAATTACTCTATCTCTCATAGTTTTCGAGATTTTCAACGAAATATGCTTTACCACCCTAACTTTGGGGGAGGTTTTCATCCTTTTAACGTGGACGATTGCCGATGAAAAAAATAGGTATCGAATATTTTTACGAGTACTACAGCATACTTGAGTTGCATCAAAATCGGTGACTGGCACCTCGGGACGTTCCGTTGTAAGCTCAAGAGGCGGTGCGTAGCCCGTCTTTTATAGCAAGAAAATGTGGTGGGGCACGGTGCACCTTCTGAAATTTTCCAGGGCGATGCAATAGGAATGTGACGATGAAATATGCGTTTTGTCGTTCGCTTGAGTTCGAGTTTTCGTAGTCTTAATTATTCTAAGTAAACAGAGCGGTTTTCGGTCCGAGTAAGGGTTCCGGATGTATATATAGTGAGTTTCCGGCCTCAAGCGCGGAGTAGAACGTCTAGTACTTTTTAGACTCAGGACCGTATGTAACACAAGCAACGTTTTCGCAACAACAAGCAACATACATATGTATACTTTTCACTCCTTTTTACAATATATATTATAATATAACAATAGAACAATATAATGTTCTGATACGCGGGCAGATACAATATAATTGATACAAGCGTCAGGATCCGCTTCTATCAACTCTCTCTGCGGAAGAGTATATTTCTCAAAAATATCGCGACGATGTGACCGAAATGTGACCTCGGTGGGTCCTAGGCGTCGACTCTCTTCCTGACGCTTCCCCTCCCTTGGTGGTGGGGTCCTTTAAGGACCTCTTTTCCCCGAAAGGCACCGTAGGGGCGAGGGTCGTCTTCCTCCCTCGCTAGAGAAAGTGTCCTCTTGACGAAAGCCAGGCGTGAGGACGTCCGGCACGGCGCACAATGGTCCAGACCGAGCGATTATCCGCGCTTTTGCCGAAATGTCGATTTTCTCGAATCGCTTTTTTTTCTTTATATCGATTCCTAAATGGTAAAATTAATGAAATCCGACAAAAATTGTTGTTACAAGAAACGCTTAAAGTTGGAACTATTTCTCGAGACCAATTTCTATCGAAAAAACACGTTGTCTTTTTCGTGACATTCTGACGAATCTATATTATATTTTCTAATGATTTTTTTTTTAATTAAAGAGCATTCTTCTGCGATCAAAATGCACACACTGAATATAAAATTAGCGTTTGTAGTTTATTAAAAAATTAACGTTCAATGAATGAAAGAAAATCATCAAAGTTTTCTATCATTGACAGTCAGCATCTTTTTATTTTTGTATTTCTTTGAGATTTGACCTATAAAGCCCTTTTCAGTAAGCTATCTGCTATATGATCCTGCAAAGAAACCTTCCCTATTCGTCCTACTAATTTGATTTTTTATTGTTTAAAGAGTCGCGCTCACTCCAGCGGCTGCCCGCCGCTAGAGTCTGTCAGCGGTTTTAAGGAAATCTTTCTATGAATTGGTTGAATTAGAAGAGGCTAAACAGTTAATCGTGTGTTGTAAATGGGTATTCGAAATTTCTGTCTACATGTAGTTCAAACAATATCGTTTTAAATGGATTCGGAAAAAAATCAGAGCGGTTTTATTGCAACGCCATGCGGTTCACAACTTCTCGGAATTCGCTAAGCCAACTTGTAAAAACCGAGAGTTAAATAGAAACCCTCATCGGCAATTACAAGTCGATAGTTTCTTAAATGTGGGTTTTACAACTTAACGGCTCTAAGTCTACCAGCAGGTCGCACATGCTATAAACCGCGGGCGGCGGGGAAGCCGAAAATGTTGGCCAGCGGATGAGTCAGGTAAAAACGGTTTTTTCTAATTATCCTCCCTCTTGGCAAAAATAACAAACTTTGGAAGGTGGTTTTCCTAATCAATCATTTGCATAAACCAATAATTTTGTAAAAAGGGAAAAGTTCCTGTAACTTTGCTCCGCCTTATGACACTCCGCCTGACTTTTGAATCTGCCATTTTGTTTTTGGAAATTTTGATTTCATATTCGTAATCAGCGACTCAAAAAACATAAGAATACTAATTTTTACGCGGTACCATTGATTTTTCGCTATACCTGGTCGCCGTATTGATTCCGCCATTTTATTTTTGGAAATTCTGAGTTCAGATTCGTAATCAGCGAATCAAAAAACATAGGAATACTAATTTTTAACTAAATCGGATGTGTTTTGCGCTTTTGGCGTGGATTTCAAAGAGATCGAAAACTGTGCGAGGTGCCTGAACAGCTAAAGGGTATAGCAGGATAAGGGGGTCAAAAGTGCCCTTCAACCGATTTCAATGGGGATGGTCTCATTCGATAGATAATGCTCGGCGATTGATGTCTACAAATTTTTAACCCTGAATTTTGACCGGAAGGGTAGTTATGGGGAAAATTAAAAAAACAGGTTTTTGGCCCTTTTTCCCCATTTATTGAGGCGTAAAAAATCCAAATAAATTCTGACATATTTTACACGGTACCGGACATATTGGAGAATTTTTTCAGATTTTTCCGTCGAAGTAGCTAAGCGTGAAAAATCGGCAAAGTCAAAAAAAACGGAAAAAAGAAGATTTCGTATCGAAATCTTCGAGGTACAACTTTTTGGTTTATATAGTAACAATCTAACACCTACGATTGTTATCCCCAATTTTTTTCAGATTTTTAAACCACCTGCGTCATTGTGAAAAAAATCGAAAACCGATTTTTGGGACGTATTTTGATCTAAAACGCAAGAAGTAATTGTTATTTTTCCATTATTTTGATAGAGTATGTTCATTTTGTGCTTTTCAATGTTCCTGCATACAAAGCAATGCAAAGGATTGAATTGATTCAATTATTCGTAAGCTACACACTTCCTTATCAGCTAAAAATACGAACGTTCTTTCAACAGCAGCGATGGCGCAGTCGGTAGAGTTCTTGGCTGCGGAACCTCTCGAAACTTTTTGTCGCCGGTTCGAGTCCCAATGAGGCAAAATAATTTTTTTTTTTTTTTTTTAATCATTCACTGCATAACAACAAATAATAATTATTTTTCAATTTTTCAATGGTTTTTAAACATTTTTAAATACTTATTCAATATGAAATATATGTAAAAATAATTATGGAGCATATTGTTTTTTTCATTGATTCGTCCTAGCCACATCTCGTTATTCTTTTGTACATTGAACGAATATTAGTTTACTGTAACGAATGCAAATATGTATTCAATATTAAAAGGATCCAATTGTATATTCTGATGAATTGTAATGAAGGTGATGTCTAACGGAAAGAAGGGTTTATTTCTTTTTAAACATTCTTATTTTTGTATTTACCGCTTCTCCATTTATGCAGAGATCATCCAAAATAGACAATGAATTGAAAGAAAGAAGGTATATTGGGATTTCGTCCGTTATAATTCCTTTACTGTTTTATGCAAATCAACTCCTCAATATTCTTAAATGCCTAGTCCGATCACGCCACATTAATCAAAGAAGTTATCGTTGCTTCATTGACTATACCCCTAATATAATTGGAATTTCGGGCATCAAATGTTATTGCTGTGAATGTGCGAGTGGTAACCGTACCATAGGTTGTTGTTCGCACATTGCTGCAATAATATACTACCTGTCGCACGCACGGTATCTATCGACAATTGTTAGGCCTTCAGAGATATTGACAAAAATATTTAATAAAAATGAAGTGGTGCCCATCATTAATGAACATAGTGACGAGGATTACAGCCACACGAAACGTGTTTCAACTTTTAATTATCAAAGGGTAATCTATCGCATGCCATTTATATTTTCACACTAATATTAATTTCCGTATTAACAATTGTTATCCACTTAATACTTAAAAACATTTGTTTTCTAATTATATTTCATGGGAGGTGAATTGGCGAGAGAAAAGTTTCAAGTATTCCGCAGCTAGATACTGTAGCCTAATCATCAAATGATAATCTATCATTCGTATTTTTACATTAATATTCATTTACGTATTAATAACATTTATGCAGTCAATAATTTAAAAACAATGATCATCAGTTCTAAAGGTACACCTCGGTACCTGCCCGCTACCTACACGCTACGCAGGTAATTGCGGACTAAATAACTGAAGGGAGTACATAATACTGGAGTAAGTGTAATAAAACAATTAAACCTTCTGAACTGAATTTAATGTTTTCGTGTACTTAAAGTGGTTGGAAAACACGATTGCAATGGGGCACAAAACCTAAAGCTGAAGAACTTGATTTGCATAAACCAGTAAAGGCATTATAACGGATGAAATCCCAATGTACCTTCTTTCTTTCAATTCATTGTCCATTTTGGATGATCTCTGCATAAATGGAGAAGCGGTAAATACAAAAATAAGAATGTTTAATAAGAAATAGACGCTTCTTTCCGTTAGACATCACCTTCATTACAATTCATGAGAATATACAATTGGATCCTTTTAATATTGAATACATATTTGCACTCGTTACAGTAAACTAATATTCGTTCAATGTACAAAAGAATAACGAGATGTGGCTAGGACGAATCAATGAAAAAAACAATATGCTCCATAATTATTTTTACATATATTTCATATTGAATAAGTATTTAAAAATGTTTAAAAACCATTGAAAAATTGAAAAATAATTATTATTTGTTGTTATGCAGTGAATGATTAAAAAAAAAAAAAAAAATTATTTTGCCTCATTGGGACTCGAACCGGCGACAAAAAGTTTCGAGAGGTTCCGCAGCCAAGAACTCTACCGACTGCGCCATCGCTGCTGTTGAAAGAACGTTCGTATTTTTAGCTGATAAGGAAGTGTGTAGCTTACGAATAATTGAATCAATTCAATCCTTTGCATTGCTTTGTATGCAGGAACATTGAAAAGCACAAAATGAACATACTCTATCAAAATAATGGAAAAATAACAATTACTTCTTGCGTTTTAGATCAAAATACGTCCCAAAAATCGGTTTTCGATTTTTTTCACAATGACGCAGGTGGTTTAAAAATCTGAAAAAAATTGGGGATAACAATCGTAGGTGTTAGATTGTTACTATATAAACCAAAAAGTTGTACCTCGAAGATTTCGATACGAAATCTTCTTTTTTCCGTTTTTTTTGACTTTGCCGATTTTTCACGCTTAGCTACTTCGACGGAAAAATCTGAAAAAATTCTCCAATATGTCCGGTACCGTGTAAAATATGTCAGAATTTATTTGGATTTTTTACGCCTCAATAAATGGGGAAAAAGGGCCAAAAACCTGTTTTTTTAATTTTCCCCATAACTACCCTTCCGGTCAAAATTCAGGGTTAAAAATTTGTAGACATCAATCGCCGAGCATTATCTATCGAATGAGACCATCCCCATTGAAATCGGTTGAAGGGCACTTTTGACCCCCTTATCCTGCTATACCCTTTGAGTTCTGGACCACTGTGCGGCGCCTCGCTGGCGCGGAGTTGCATTACTTAAGTAGTCAAGTTCCTTCATATCAATAACATTCGTAAATTATCAAACTAACTAGGACGCGAAAAAACTCAATTTGCCTACTACACGTTCAAAACCGTGGACCGTAGAAATCGCTGACTCGCTAAATGTATCATTTTGTAAAAAGTTCCTCAGATTTGCCCGCTACAGGTGTACGACGCGCGATAAATAGCCCGACAGCAATATGTTTATAACACAAGTCCGCTGAATGATTACAAACACGAACCAAAATATTATATAAACAAGTTTCCAGCAATCATTGCAAAGCAAAATATGATTAAAAACTTTCTTCACAAAATGCCTGCAATTTGAGTCATTATGGGGTATAAACGCCCCGTATCAAAAAGAAAGAAAAAAATGCACTCGTCCCAGCTTGCAAAAGGGAAAACTTTTTTATTGCCGTCTACGTGTTAAGCAGTTATTAAAAACAGAAAGAAATTATAAAATGTAGTGAATAGTTAAGAGTCAATAGTTGAAAAGACAAAGAATCAAAAAGTCACCCTGTCAATCAGTCAGTAAATCATTGTGAAAGTCGGAAGAATTCCGAAAGAATCGGGAAGGGTGCTATTTATTGTGACCAAACCACGAACTGCATCTCCGAGGGTTGGCAGCAACTCCTCTAAAATAAAAGTAAGTTTCTTTATATTTTGCACTCCGGCTATCAACCTTTCCCGCCTTTAACCTTCATTCACATTCAACCTCATACCTTTGCGCAACCTCGCGTTCTTGGATCCGTTCCTGTGAAAAGAGAATCGTTCCTCTGACCAAAAACGGACTATCGGTCTTGTCCGTCGGAATTGTGCATAAATTGACTTATATCAAACATTGACCACATTTTTCCGCGGAACCATTACCGTTTTCTCGTTTGTTAGACTTAAATTCGTTTCGGATGTGACACAATGTACTATTTAATTTTAGTTGTATTATTACATTTTTTGCACAAAGGTACACTGGAAGACCTTCAAAAGACTGTAATTTCTATTAAAGTATTGTTTATGAAATATGGGTTTGAAACTGTTATTTGTTATCTATTATAAAACATAATAAATGTATAATATATATGTTACAGTGAAACACCGAAATCTGGAGAATGTCGACTTTCACCGGTAAATGTCGACATTCATCATGCACTAGTGGTGAATGTTGAACATGTCGGAGATTTATATTTTCTGCTCCGTAATTCAGTCGCTATAAAACGTCATAAGGGTGACGTAACTTTTTCGCCTCTCTTTCTGACAATAAGTCCCATGGTAAACAACCCAATAAAACTTGCATTGCCTCAGTAGAAACTGTTCTGCATACATTCAGACATGCATAACACACAATACGCTGCGCCCTATTGATTAACTTTCTAGCATACTCATATTTCATGCAGTCATACCAAGCACTCACACCATACATACCACAAGCAACAAACAACGATTTGTATATCACTTTTACGATTCTCTTCTTCAAACCCCATTCTTCCCGCAATACCCGCCTTAATCCACAAGTGACCTGCAATATCTGTCTATTTACATTCAATAAATGCTCCTTAAAATTCATTCCTTCACTTACCGTCACACCCAATTTTTTTACGCTCTTCACATATTTAATGCTTTGACCATTAACCCTCACACACGGAGTTCTATTCAACTGTCCTTTCAAAAGCATACAAACAGTCTTGCTTTCAGAAATACTCACACCCATTCTTACACTCCAACAAGCCACGCATTCCATTCATTTATTACCAAGTCTTTCTAACTCTCTTCTAGTACTTGCTTCCATACACAAAAATAGATCATCCGCGTAAGCAATAACTTTACAGCCATGATTCACCAACAAGCACAATAGTTCATTCATCATTAAGTTCCATACAAACGGTCCACAAATTGAGTCCTGCGGGCAACCACGTGCAACATCTCTCCACACTATTTCATTCGCACCAACAATACATGCCTTCCTGTCTCTAAAACAGCTCATCCACACACCAATCTCCGGACATTCAATCTCATTCAGCTTCTCTAGTACTCTGGACCACCTTAGATTATCAAATGCACCCTTAAAGTCCACAAATATTCCGAGAACATACTTGCATTCAGACACAGACACCCATTCTTTCAAACAATTCTACGCGTCCTCCGTACACCTACCTTTCGCAAACCCAAACTGCCCAGACAGACTGGAATATTGCAGCAATATTGCAGCAATATTGCATTGCAACCTTAAAGCTTGCAGGGAATATTGCCGCAACATTGCTGCAATATTCCTATGTCCGCCTCTTTGTAACTTGCAGGAATATTGCGGCAATATTGCAGCAATGTTGCGGCAATATTGCGGGAACGTTGCGAACGTTGCGAACGTTGCGGGAAGGTTGCAGGAACATTGCGAACGTTGCAGGAATATTGCGGGAACATTGCGGGAACGTTGCGAACGTTGCGGGAAGGTTGCAGGAACGTTGCAGGAACGTTGCACGAATATTGCGGGAACGTTGCAGGAATATTTAATTAAAACATTTATTCATCTCTACATGTGAAATATAAGTAGTTAAAAGATTGAAAAAAAGAATAAAGAATATAAATAAGAATAAAGATTGAAAAAAAAAAACTTAAATTACCCACGACGGGTTTCGAACCCTAGTCTTTTCTGTGCGAACCCAGAATGTTGCTGCTACGCCACGGCAGCTCTTGATTTTATGTTCTACAGTTGCACTTAAATACGGTAATGAAGCTTTATTAACTTAACGCATTAAGGACCGCAAAGAAATCTGTAAGACATACACCTGAGGCCGCACGTTTCTGGGTAAACTTGTACGTTCAAAAATCATCATAACTTTGTTATTTATGAAACAATATTTGCGAAATTTTTAGAAATTGTGAAATAGGATGTATATTAAGCAATTATTTAAAAAAATGGTTTTTAATAATTATTAAATAATTAATAATAATCATTAGTATTATTAATAATATTATATTATAATATATTATTAATAATAAAAATAATAATTGTTAATAACTTAATATTGCCACTGCAATGTTGCCGCAATGTTCCCGCTGCAATATTGCCCTGCAATGTTGCAGCAATATTGCGGCAATGTTCCCGCTGCAATATTGCCCTGCAATGTTGCAGCAATATTGCGGCAATGTTCCCGCTGCAATATTGCCACTGCAATGTTGCCGCAACGTTGCGGCAATATTCCCGCTGCAATATTGCCACTGCAATGTTGCCGCAACGTTGCGGCAATGTTCCCGCTGCAATATTGCCCTGCAATGTTGCAGCAATATTGCTGCAATATTGGCAATATTGTGCAAGATTCGCAATATTGCTGCAATATTGCTGCAATATTCCAGTCTGTCTGGGTGCCTATCATTCATGGAATCAGACACTCTCTTACTTAGCCTTGCAACTAACACTCGTTCAAACACCTTTGTCGCGGCGCAAATCGATCGCGAGTAAATTTTGACACTGTGTGTCCAAATTCAAAACTTTCTGCAGGTCCTGTACCTAGGTACGGCCATAAACCGTACGCCGTGCAAGCCTAGGTATGGGCCTGGCTAGCGCAGGCCGAAGGCACGCCAAACGCCTTCCCGCACAATCGAGAATTTTCCATCCCTTCCTCAAACTTCCTCAAACCTCCCCTTCAAAAAATGGTAATATAAAAGGGCCGAGAATGTGGACTCGGCCTCTCTCTTGCGTTACAAAATTCACACCGACAACGTCGCTCTGTCAGTCGACCAGCCAATATTACAAGATATAGTTAATTGTAAAATCAGTGTAACTAGTAGTTAGCGTGTAAATATACAAATTATTTATTCCCATTGTGGACTATTAAATTACCGAGCGGAGCATCTCCCGATCGGGTCGTACGGAAGCATCTTTCGAGCACGCGACAGAACAACCTTCCTTACTTCAGACAACAGGGAAATCGGTCTATAGGATCGAGGATCACTCCTGATCTTATCAGGCACCTTCAGAAGTACAACCACTCTCGCACACTTCCATTCATTTGGAAAATATGATTCTCTCAAACAGACATCATACATCATTCGCATATACTCCGGGATAACCTTCCACAGATGTCGCAACATTTCGCCCGTAATACCGTCCAACCCTGGTGATCGTCCTTTCTTTATCCTGGCAACAGCAATATCCACTTCATCCCATTCAATTCCACTCGCCGAATCATTCATTCTGTTGTCAAACAGATCATTATTCTCGTCCATAGGAAAAAATTCATTCATCAATACATTCACACTATCACTCCACGTCTTGACTTGCACCCCATTTACCTTAATAGCACTTAACAAATCTCTCTTTCTTTTACCTCTGCAAATCTTATAGACATTCCCCCATGGATCTCTATTGCCTTCTTTCTCCACAAAATTTCTCCATTCCTTTTCTTTCATCTCTAATATCCTTCTCCTATACTCCCTTGCACTATCCCTGAATTCCCTCCATCGTTCCTCGATATCAGCACCATCTCTCTTCCTAGCTTTCTGATAACTCTTTCGTTTCTTCCTGACATTCTGCCTCATTTTCCTTAACGCACTTGTCCACCACTTGATTTTAATTTTACCGTCAAGTTTCTTCCTTCTCTGCAGCAACTCATCATTTACGCAACTTATCCAAGATGACACTCTTCCCACCATTTCATTTGCATTAAGATTCATAAACTCATTCATACCAAACTCATCAGCTATTATCTAACAATAAGAGCATTCATGTATTCTAACCAGTCAACATTTCTGGCACTCCAACTTCTTGTAATACAGTATTCCACATCCATTTGCATACTATCATACTTCATTTCTACATACATATATCACATTATGATCACTGACGCTCCAATCGTGCTTAATTTCCCATTCAAAACGGTAACTATCACACCCTGGATTAGTCAGAGTCACATCAATATCACTTTCGCCACGTGCACCAGAAAACGTGTACCATTCACTCGGCTCATTTATGACAATCATTTCATTCGCAAGCACCCACTCTTCGAAGAGTCGTCCTCGCTTATCTCTTTCTCTCCCGCAATCCTCATTCTTACTGAACCATAGGGGAGATACAGCATTCGCATCGATTCCAATAAACACCTTACATCCATTCAACTTCTCAATTATACTTTGTAAAAACAACACATACGGATCAAAGGCACAGCCAGGCTTACAGTAAACAGAAAGGAAGTATATCTCCCCAAAGGCTCCTTTAATCCAGACACATACTCCAAATTCATTAGTACACTCCTCAACAAACATCACGTCCAGACTAGCATCATTCACGACTACCGCAGCTTTCAGATCCAAACTCATAAATACATTCATACCTCCAAACAAACCGCATACACGACCATGTGACACATACGGCTCCTGAATGAGAGCTACACTTATGCCTTTCTCTATCATTAAAACACTCAGTTCACACATAACACCATACGATTTCTGATAGTTAATCTGTATTAATTTAAGTAAACTAGTCATTGCAAATTCGCTCTTTCATTCTTGCAACCGCTCTCACGTACTCAGGACATTCAACAGACATCACACTGTGACACACATTTTTACCCAAAACTCTACAATTTCTACATGCTTCATTCTTTTCGCAGTCTCTAATCAGATGGCCACTCTCACAACACTTTCGACACAACTTCTCCTTCAACGGATACTCACGCAGCATGTGACCAAACGCGAAATATCCGTAACACCTTACGACACTGTCAAAATCACGAACCTTAAACGCATTCCACTTGACATAAACTCTTTCTCCTTCCATCAGCTTGTTCCGAACTTTCATACTAACTCCCACAATGACATTTCCAGTACTCATACCTTTCTTATTATTTCTACTTATTATTCTAACTCTTTCCGAAAACTCGTCTAACGTTATAATTTCTTTTAAGTTCTTTTCATGGAATTCACCCATAAACACTTCACTCGGCAAGTCATTCGGCACATCATAAACAATAATCTTAGGACCAATCTTCCTCGGCAATTCCACTTTCATTCCAATCTCTTTAAATTTCTCACACTTCTTTAAACGCTTCAACTCTTTCTCACTCACCGTCCCTATAACTCCTCCACTTCTTAACTTTCTCAATGCACGAACTCTAACATTCAAAGATTCACTCATCTCTTTCACAACCTTCGCTTTCACTTCTTCACTTGTTACTTTTGCATTCATATCAAAGGGTCTAACCACAACTGCATAACTTTTCTCACGCACAACATTTCCAGATACATTACAGGTTTACCAGTCGCAACTTTCACACTAGCAACGGACGCATAAGACTGCACTGGAGCAACATACATTCTCTCCTGCAACCTACCTACCAACTTTTCATTCTTCGCAGTCAATTTACTCATACATGCCTCGTACTCAGACACTCTGGAAAAAATAAACTCACCAGCACACTTACTAACCTTATTCGCCTCAGCAAATAGAAATTTTCGCAAATACTCACTTATGTCTCTCATGGCATTTATCTCATCCTCGCCAGTACTTTCTGGGCGACCAATCGCATCATCACCTATTCTTTTCCTCTTTAAACGCATGCTAGTTTCACTCCCAACACTCACACGACTACACACTGAACCGTTACGAGAAACACTGCGACCACCCACACACTCTCACATATCGACTCATCATCGCGTTCTCTCATTCTACCTCTCTCTACCTCCATCGCCTCACCCATCTCCTCCTTATCTTTCTTCCCTGGCTTCAAAAATTTTTTCATGTTATTCATGTTGTTCCCACGAGCACAGACGATCTAACAATAAGTGTCACCCGGGCCATACGTCCATCTAGACCCGGGAAGGCCACATACAACGAGGTGCGCCAGGTGCCCCGAGGAAGTCACTAGCAACTGGACACCCTCCAGCCATCCATCCCTTCCCCGCGCACCATAACTTGGGATTGGGGATTATTTATAGAAGTTTATTCCTAGCAGCCCAGACAATTAAGCCAAGGTCCCCGCTCTCTCCGCCTGCAACATACCACTACTACGCTCTGTAGTGGTTGGTGAAGCAGACGAAGAGCCTACGGTATTAGGAAACGGATGGCAATCATCCGCTCCCAGCTCGGGTACCCCGGGTACGCCAGACCCGTACCTGCCCAGGAAACTGCAGCGAAATGTGGGGATGTAACACCATAGAGTGTTTGATAAAAAATGTGCATATTTGGTCCGGTTAGTGATCCTTCGATAAAGTATGGACCGATAAGTCTACCGCCGAGTATGCCCATCCAAACATGTACACTCCATCGATGTTGATTATCCATTTGTCTAAACCAATGAGGATTCTCTGTTGATCAATAATGCATATTTCTTGAATTCATTGATCCATTTTTCGTAAACGTTGCTTCGTCCGTGAACATAAAATTGTTGAAAAAGTAGAGTCTTTGAGAGAGAGCCCAATTACAAAATTCTAAACGTCGATAACAGTCATTTGCGGTCAGTTCTTGATCCTTTGATACATGATATGAATGATATTTATGCCTTTTGAGTATGCGTAAAATGCTTTTGCGGCCAATTCCAGCTTGTCTTTCGATTTCGTAAAATCTAACGGATGGATTTAACGTAATTGCGACTAACACTACAATTTCGTTTGCTTCATTTGTTATTGTTTTACTACGAATTGCCTTTTTGCGTAATAAATGCCCCGTCTGGTGAAATGTTTTAAAAACATAATCAAAGGTACGACGTGATGGATGATTTCGTTGAGGAAATCTATTGGCGTATAATCTTTCTGCATGTGTAGCACTTTTCCCAGCTTCAAAATAAATTGATAACATGTCTTTTCTTCTTTAGAATACTTCATTATGAAGTAATAATTCACCGTATCGCCGTATTCGCCGTATCAGAGACGTAACAGAGACTAAATTTCATAATAAGTAGGAGAGCAAGAATTATCAATGTAAATATTTACATTTTCTGTGTTGATAATTCTTGCTCTCCTACTACATTAACATATTGAATTCATAATATTGACCAGAAAGTCACGATTTCCTAACAAATTAGAATTAAAATATCTCCTAAACTAATGATTTTGTTTGCACAAATACGTTAATACGTTTTTGTAAAGAATATGAAGGAGCATCAGCCGATGCAAAAAAAAATATATGATTCCATTTAAAAAAAACATTAATGACCTTCATATGTCCTTTACACGTCCGCCTACAAAAAAGCTAGTACCATTAGAATGTGGAGCTCTCAAAACCATTCAACATCATGTACATCATTTTTTGATATGCGCAATAACAATGACGTAAATCTGAATGGCAAAATGTGGCGCTCCACCCTGTATAAAAGGAAAAAGAATTAAATTTTATATATATATAATTTAATTCTTCCTTTTATATTTATTTCTTATTCAATTCTTTTTATATACATTATATAAACAAATTTCGTCGAACTAAATGGCATCGGCAAGGAGTTAAGGCTTACAATTAGGAAGCATCTCAATGAAATTGGCGCGTTTGGCATACAATAATGCAAATGCGAAAGGAAGATCGTCATTGACAAAGAATTTTATACTTTTGTCTTACAATTAGCAGCCGTTACACATAGCCCACATGTCAGCAAACGTCAAATATTTCATATCGACGATATCTAATGCCTAGGATCGTATATAATAGCATTATCTGTCGTTGTAAACAGAGTTGTCCTCCAAATTACAACAGGCCCGTTGAATCAGCATGCCTTGAAATGCAGGACAATTATTTTGTGAATATCCCAGTAATTATTCGTTTCAGATCCTACATAGTATAACGATTTTGTATGCAGAATTAAGAAAGAAAGTATAAGCATCCTATTAAAAAAAACGAGCGCAACCTGCATATCTCGATAAAACAGTAAAACAGTATAAAAACCCATATTACTATTGAGTGGCCCCTCAGTAACCGTGTAACTTTTGCTCGAAACATTTTTTCGTGCAGCACATATTTTATGACTTATTTTGAGTCGTCACGTTGCGTTACTCACCCTGTATAACATAATTACAATGATGATGAAATGAAATTATTGAATGAAATTATTTTGCCATTATTTTCTATCGTTTCTTCCTACCTGTTGCAACCCATATTTCAACGCGGTCAACCTTCGAGCGTGATCTCACTCGGGTCGTAAATCTGTGCGCACTTCGCTTCGGCTATAGGAAGTGACACTGATTCGTAGACGCACTACAAGCCACAGTTGTTGGGTCACCGGTTTTGATAAAACTTTTTCTGTCGATTCTAAAGCTACAATAAGTCGACCCCTGCCCGGCCGATTCTGTTAATATTCAGTATTTGCGCACATACTTAATATTAAATTTTTGACTCTGTGAAATACTAAACGTGTAGCGAACGTAATTTTTAAGATATTTTTCTGACCGTACCGGTGGAGGGACAGATAACATCGAAGGAAGGGGGTGTGTACTGACCGTACGCACCCCTCTCCCTGGCTTCTCCCGGCCCTGATGGTCATGGAGTTTGGACTAGGCAGTTGGATGATCCACTGAATTCCAGCCGAAGCCTTGACATTCGAGCGTTGGAGTTATTCGGGAGTATTGGCGGACGATTCTAGCTTTCAATTCTAGTTAGGCGACGGAAGTTGGTACCTTGGATTCGCCAAGGCCGCTTATCCTAGCTGACCTCCGGAGGGCTTTTGTCTCCAACGAGATTTTCGGAACACTTTTGCGACTCACGTACCGTCGAGTCAACGAAGAAGCATGCGAAAGCGGCTGTTGGATAACCCGGAAGACTGAGCGCGCCATGCCACTGCGCAACGTCTATGTCAGGGTCAAGCTTTATTTGATCGCCAGAGCCGTCCTTGGAAGAGCTCCGCCTGTTTCTCCTTCCCGTGCGCTCGAGAGCTCGCTGATTGCTTTGCCTTTCACTTGCCAGGTTCGGACCTATTGGCACGAGCGTGGTAGCGTATTGGGGCGACATTCGTACCTAACCGCTTGCACTGGAAAGACATGTCACGCGCATCGATCGCGGAAAACAAAACGACGTGCGTGGCATGTCGACCAAGGTTATTTGTGGAAGAACAGTTTCAGATTGTAACAACCCGCGTGTGCGGTAAAACAGAAGTATTATTAGTGAAAAAGTATGCTCGGATATGTTTTAAATCAAATACGATTAATAGATTTTAATGTTTTTGGAATTCTGGCAATGGTTTTGGCGGAATTCAACCACTACGTGACGCCTTACGGCGAAATATAGTGTTGCGTCGTAGCACGCGCATTTGTAAATTAATTTCTAATGCAAATAGTTAAAAAAAATCCGCGACAGTAGAACGCAAGGCCTTCTCGCGTGAAAGAATACATTGTTGCCGCCGCGGCCGTTGTGGCGATACATTTTACAATCCTGCCTAGTCTTTACTTTTAACGCGATTTTTCGACAACGATTAAGCAAAAAAGGACATCGATGCAGGGGATACCACTGCAAAAAACGCATTGGCAATAGTACCCCATGGGTGATGTGGAATCCTATTAAAACTTTGCTGGCGAGAGTCTAGGCAGGATTGTAAAATGTATCACTAAGACGGCTGCGACCGCGGCCGCAACAATGTATTCTTTAACGCGAGAAGGCCTTGCGTTCTGCTGTCGCAGAGGTTCTTAACTATTTTCGCTGGAAATTAACCCTTTCGCTACGAGCGGTGACTATAGTCACTCAACGCCTGGCGCTCGCTACGTACGGGCGGTGACTATAGTCACCCAACGACGCTCGCTACGTCCGGGCGGTGACTATAGTCACCCGTCAAAATGTTACACGAAGTTATATCAATATTAAATATTAGACCATATTTTGTAATTAGATATTTTTTATATACCATAAGTGTTTACGTTTTATATGTTATATGTGTGGGAATTTTATAAAACCCGCGCGTATCTATCTAGATTCGTGTAGAGGGATTCAGCGTAGGACAAAAGACAGACGAAAGACGGACGTGGACTGCACGCGGTCGAGAAGACGCAGAAAGAGAGTTGACGAACGCCACGTTAGACGGACACGTTGGTTTTTAGACGAGTAGACGTTATAGACGACTAGACGTAATAGACGTAATAGAAGAATAGACGTTATAGACGAATAGACGCTTTAGACGAATAGATGTTATAGACGAGTAGACGTTATAGACGAGTAGACGCAGTAGACGCAGTAGACGCATAGACGTAGTAGACGAGTAGACGAATAGACGCGACTAGACAGACGTTTGTGTATTTATTAGTAGTCATAAGAGTGTGTGTGTGCGTTCAAGTATTTTCCGTACTTTCGTGTTTCCACTTGTATTTTATATATTCTTAACCTGTATTTGTAATAAATATCCTACATATGCATTGTAATTTCGAATTAATTATTTATATTACGCCACAAATCATTAAATGGTACATTCTACTAGCAGCGAAATAAGTCTCTGCGCACCGGGATTGCTCCGTACCGTGTTAGCGCACTCGCGGAAAAGCACTCCGTAGCGAAAGGGTTAATTTACAAATGCGCGTGCTAGAACGCAGCATTATATTTCGCCATAAGGCGTCACGTATTAGTCGAATCGACCAAAGCCATTACCAGAAGTCCAAAAACATTAAAATCTATTAATCGTATTTGATTTAAGACATATCTGAGCATACTTTTTCCCTAATAATACTTTTGTTTTACCCTGCACGCGACGTGGTGCGATCTGAAAGTGTTCTTCGACATATAACCTTGGTCGACGTGCCACGCACGTCGTTTTGTTTTCCGCGATCCACGCGCGTGGAATGTGTTTCCAGCGCGAGCGGTTAGATACGAATGTCGCCCCAATACGCCACCACGCTCGTGCCAATAGGTCCGAGCCTGGCAAGTGAAAGGCAGATCAATCAGCGAACTCTCGAGAACAACGGGAAGGGGGAGCAAGCGGAGCTTTTCCAAGGACGGCTCTGGCGATCAAATAAACGGCTTCCCAGTGGTACAGGGTGTTTCAAAATGATTTATCGTGAAGTACCAGGCGTTGTTCTACGCCTTTGGATCGGTGGACATTTGCAAAATAAACGAGTCGCAAAATTCGTGAACGGGTTGCAGGTTAAAGTCAAATTTTGTTACTGGCTAATCGCATTCGTCTCGTTGCGGAGGTAAAATGTCTGAAAGGAGATACGAGTCAGAAATGAACCATTCCCTTTTTAAGTGTTTCACACGTTATTTTACAACGTCTCAGTTGTTTTAAGACGCAGCGTTCGTGACGACGCGACGTGGTCGAAAAAAACCCTTTCCATCTTGCGATACGAAACGGCGTTCTAAGAAGAAGCGGATGCCAAGACGCAACACTCTTGTAAATTAATGTTGAATTTGGAATTCCGCGATTGGATCTCCGACCAGCAAGTCAGGCCTGTAGATTATCCACAGAAATAAAACAAACACATGAATTACCCTTATTGGTCGAAATAGCACATCTGTCAGTTTAAACGTAGGAAGATGTCAATGACTCCTGATCGGTTTCGGGTTCTCTCAAGGACCCTCCTGGGGAGAAGAACATAAACACATGCGCTTTACTTACTGGCTAGATGACATCGTCACCCATATTTGAAGTTCTTGTACCACGCCTCTGTTTTAAATTAGTAGATGCGACACTTCGGCCAATAAAAGTAGTTTGTGTGTTTCTTTTCTCTGTTTGGCTATCTCCGGGAGCCGGTTTACTAATCAGAAATTCAATGACGCAATTACAACTTTAAAATTGCTTTGCAAGAAAATTCATATCTGACCCATGATTCCTTTCAGTCACTTTAACTACAAAATGAGACAAATGCGATATGTCAATATCTTTATTTTCAACCCATTTCCGTTTTTTGCGGGCCGGTTCTATCAAAAATGTCCATCTTTCAGAAGGTGTGGAATAACGCCTGGTAGGTAGGTACACATAATTTTGGAACACCGTGTAGAGCGTTAACTTGAAAGCTTTTCTCAATGCAATTAGATGGTAGCGGTATTCCACGAGATTGATAACAGTAAAGTGACTATCAACGAACCCATGCTGTGTTGTTCGATTATAGCATTTCGTTTGGAATTGAAAAAATGGTTGCGACTAATTAGGTTCTCTAGAAGTGTATAAGATTCGAAACATAACAAAATTACATGATTTTACCTAACCCAGACTGGAGATATTTAGTTTACAGGGGTAGCTACGGGGATCGGCATTGTTGTCAGAATTTAATATCCATAGATTCGAAAATAATGAGCAAAATCATTTACAAATGAACTTTACAGCTTTGAAAATAAAGAAAGAAGAAGAAATGCAGAGAGAAATGCAGAAATGCAAATAACAGACTGAATATTGCGTACTTTCGTAGATAAATATTTTCTTGAGAAAAAAATACATAATGTTAGTCTTTGAAATCTATTAAATGAAGAACAAATCTGGTACTTACGATCCCAGATACGGTGTACTGATTGCCTGTTGTTAATGGAAGTAAATCGGTTAAAATTGCACCGTGAAGAGCTTCTGCGAGTTCCGAAGGAGCACAACCACCACCTGGCCTTAGCCACCATTCTTCCGCATACGTGCCCATAATGACCCATTGGTATTTTCTTCCAAACATACCGAACCTGTAGAAGTTCAATAAGTCGGTAAGTACATTAGAAAATGAATGTAAAAGACATTGTACGTTATAAACATAAAATGATAAATGGATCTATTCACAATATTTGTTTTTATTGTGTTATATCTATGTGATAATAATATTCCTTACATAGTTTCTGGTGAATGAACATTTAGAAAAATTCAGCATTGTCGAATTTAGAAAGATGTAGTTGTATAATACTAGCGAAATTTGTGAACTATTTTAGTAATGCATGCATATTTTAACTTTTTGCTAATTGTATTTGCTTGCACATACCACTACATTTAATTTAAAGAATGCGTTTCTCTTCCTGCTTCTTATTTACTCGTACTTTATGTAGAGGGTTTAAATTTATTTTTAATTATTATATAATAGAATGAAACCAATTTTCTAAGGAGTGAAATATTATGATGGTATTTTAAATTACAAAAGATGTTTTTGCATGTTTGAAAAGGGAAACGCTAGAAACAACAACAACATTTTTGGCAAATTAAAGTACAAAATAGTAAAAAAATGTACAGAGACCATGTTCACGACGATGACAAATAGTCGCGAACTGTGCACGGCTTATCATTGGGACGCGGGGTAAGGGCACCGAGTCCAAACGGGTCGTAAATCCGCGACACAAAAATTTGTCAGCAAAACGGCCAAGCGCGGTCCTGAGTACGATTTCTCGTAACATAATTGGTTTTGTTTGTTGTTAGATATTGAAACTTGGGGTAACACGATATTATTTATATATAAATTAATAACTGTATTTACTATAATATAATTTAATATAAATTAAGGAAGAGGGGAAAATGGTCAATACGATAGGATTTACGATAGGAAAGCCGAGGAAAGTTATGGAAATTACGGCGTCCGTGACTAAAAAATATTGGAAGGATTAAGTAGAAATTAAGGACGTTTTGGAAAGGCCAGGTGACGAATGGGGAATATTGTTTGCTGGGTGAGTGTTGTGCAGATGGGGAATCTGAGGAGGTTTAAAGAAAAACATGAAAATGAAAGATCTTGGATTGGGTATAGGGATTGTGACTCGTAACAGTCCGTATCACTCCTTCTGCGACATGCCCTGTTGTATGTGACACTTTTATTATATTATTATATATATTTAACTTTACATATGCAGAGTCATGGGTGGCATATCTTTCTATTACATACCTATAAGCTTCGCAGAATATTCGTCTGGCCCAAACTTCATTGAAATTTCCTAAAATTATTCTAACATCCTTTTCTTTAAGTTTTTCAAGTGCTGTTGTCACTTCAGTAGCGAAACTCTGAGTCTCTACAACTTCCATCTTGTTATCATCTAAATCAGCGACTAATCGGTTATGTGCCTGAAAAATGAACATTATGTTATATTCAAGTCTTGAACAGTTTGAGTCCCAGAGCTCGTTGCGAACATCTTGCCAAAAAGAACCAAATGACGCGACAGCGCTTATTGTAACTCATGGCGGAAAGAAGCAAGAGGCGCGGTAGAGCCCGTCTTTTTTTATGGCCGAACAACCGACCATTGGAAATAACAATTATTACTCATATGGTTTACATGCGAAAAAGTAAGAATTTGATTGTTAAGCATGAGTAAAGTTGATTGCACTGACTTCAGCAGAATCTCATTGTGAATTCACCGTCAATTGTCCAAAGCCCGCTGCAGCGGTCCAATATAGTAAGTCTTATTGACATGGAATCTAAACAGTGCGGTCCCGCTGCGTGGGACTCAAACGTTGGTGTAAAAAAATGTTACTGCTTGAGATGCATTATAACTATTATTCTTAAAACTAACAGTTTTGTCTTTAATTAAATCGTATTTTCATACTATTATTTATAAGATAAATATTAATTCACTAAAATTACATGAAAGCATGAAGTTACGTTCACAAACACGATATTAACCATTTGAGTCCCAAGGAGCGCGATCGCGCTCTTCAGATTTTGTGTCGAAAAGTCCCAGTACTCGTTTGAGACAAGTGCTATCGCGCTGCTCGGGTTTTTTCGATCGCGTTCTTTTAAAAGCCTTTGGGACAAAAGCGGTTAATGAAGGTATGTGAGTGAAAGAGTATATGTGTGTGTGCGTGTGTGTGTATCTCTTAAAACAGATGAATGCAAGGTCGGCGGAGCGGAGAAAACCGTCATGCAGAAATTAGTGGATATACGACCGCCGGGCGAGCTTGTTTATAGGTAATCCTGCTTCCTCTTAATTTTTAGTATTTTTCGTAATAAAACATTTCGTTTATTAAAAACCTGGTGCCCTTCTAAACCCATTCTAACATTAATATATTTTAAAACTTAACAAATATTCTACCTAATTAGTAATTATTTAACAGATGTAATTTATAATCTGTCTTATCAACAATTAGTTTCCCACAATCAGTGGTACAATGTTTAATAGTTATTTTTGTCTGCATACTTAAATAACGTCATAGTACTTTATCTGGTTTATGCAGGATGCGGCCGAATTATATGTACAAGCGGGCTCGAGGTGATTCCTTATGACAAAATAACAACAAAATGTAGAATAAATTTTTTTATTTAAGGCTTATTTTTCGAGAAAATTGAGTTTGACAATCTGATACGTGAAGATACTGGTACATCCAAAAAGGCGACATATCGAACCTGTATATGCCAATTTCGATGAAACTTACATGAGATGTTTATGAAAAAATATATGATACGTATTTTTCTTATCGGCAATCTTCCATATCGAGGGGGTGAAAGTACCTCTCAAAGTTGAGGATTGAAAATGAATTTCTTGAGGTAGCTTAGTAACTTGGGGACTTAACCGTTGTCAACCAGACAGTGAAGGAATCTGCACGTTATTGCCTAGCTCAACGCGCATCTATTTCAAACTGGTAGATGTGACACATCGAGCAATGACGGTAATTGGCGTGATTCGTTTTTCTTGTATTCCTGTTACCTTCCAATCGGAAAGCAAATCATGGAACTAGAACTTTAACATTAATTTGTAAGAAAACGGTTCAGTTCTGACCCATGGTTCCTTTCAGACGGTTAACCTACACAACGAGATAAATGCGATAAGCCAATAAAAAAGTTTGACCTTAATTTCTAACCATCCCCGCATTTTGCGACTGGGTTCTTTTACAAATGTCCATCGATTCGAAGATGTAAAACAACGCGTGGTAGGCCGTGACACATAATTTAGAAATACACTGTACAGGGTGTACAAAAATTAATTGTAGGATAAGATTATTATTATTTCAAAAGAAATGAAGCCTCTTTAAGACAAAACAACGTTTATTACAATTTACAATTCGCAGTTTCGCTCGCGCTATACTGGTCGCTAATTGCTACTCGCTCGCGACCCGTGCCATCGTTGGGTTTTAAACGTTCCCCAGCCGTTTTTTCGGCAATGCCGAGCCTCTGTCGGCAGTCGTCGAACTCTCCCGCCGGGTAACGCCTTCCTGTAGGACGAGTAATCAGGTGGTTGACCTAGTTTTATTTTCGAAATGCAGTCGTCGAACCACAACGATCACGCGTTGTGTTTGGAAAAAAAACTGTCGCAACATTCGCGAAAGAGTTGCAAATTTTTTGTATGGGTTCATCGCATTCGTCTTGTTACGCAGGTAAAATGTCTGAGAGGAACCATGGGTCAGAAACGAACTGTTTTGCAAATTAAGTTCAATTCTGACCGAAATTGTGTCTCCGCGGTCGGATTTTCGCTGAGTAAGTCAGGCCTGCAGGTCTCTCCCGTCCTTCGGAAAGAAACACACGAGTCATCTTTGCTAACTCGAATAATTAAAGCAGAGGCGTGCTAAACGAAATTAAAAAATGGAGAACTGGGTCACCGAACTAGTAAGAAAGGCGAAAGTGTTTATGTTGTTGTCCCCAGGAGGGCCCTTGAGCGAACCCGACACAGGTCGCAGGTCATTGATATCTTCCTAGCCTCTGAAAAATTACATCGAATGATTTCGTTCGAAAGGGAGTCATTTTCACCACCTTAACACAGATAGAGACCGATAAAGAAATACGTGTTAAATATTTTTTCGGGACCTACCTCTCAAGTAAGTTTAATAAAAATCGGCGTTTGGATGATCAACGAAGAGGGAGGCGATAATATGGGTCTCAAAAAGACTCGACCGGTCGACTACCGGAATCTTTTGTCAGGGTCAAGATTTATGACCCTTTTGTTCCGCTAGTCGATGATGGTCGAAGGAATATTCGCTGTAAGGACAGGTTTCGAGTTGCCTGTAACTTCGGAATAGAGACACTTTAAAACACTTTATGCAGAAAGTGTACAGATGCAAATACTTCGCGTACGTGCCGGATATCACGCTACGTACAGTGGCGGCCATATACTTACGTACAGTTAGCGAAATGAAATTTCTTTAGCTGTATATTACTAAATATAATAGTTAAACCAAAATCTTTTTCAGTTTTCACAAGCTTCTAGCATACTTTATTAAATAAAAAAAATGGTTCCTTAAGTTATTGTAATAAAAAAATTTCATATATTTTTTTATTCAGTAGTAGAATTTCTCGCGGACACGTACTTACGTACATATAGAAATATTTACATTTCTCTAATATTTTAGGTTTCTAGTGACACAATAACCTACTTACTACTAATATTTCGTAGCTAAGCCCTTATTCTTAATTACAGCAGCACACCTTCGTGACATTGATTCGATAAGTCGAACGCATCGACTTATTGGAATAAAACCCCAAGCTTCCTCTATTCTTTGGTAAAGTTCATTAACATTTTTTGGTTTTTCTTTCTTAATGTGCTTATCTACGTCGATCCATAACATTTCCATCGGATTTAAGTCCGGAGATTGTGCTGGCCACTTCATAACGTCGATATTTTGTTCGGTCAAGAATGTCCTTACCACGCGCGCATTATGTTTCGGATCATTGTCAGCTTGGTAATTCCAATCTTGTGGCATATACTCCGCAGCATAAGGCAGTAATTGATTTCTAACAATATTTAAATAGACAAATTTGTCCATTATGCCCTCAATTTGGTGAATAGGGCCTGTGCCGTTCATGGTCATTGCACCCCATACCAGCACCGATCCACCACCACCTTTTACACTGGCTTTTAAACAATGTTTTTTGTATTCTTCGCCTTTGCAACGTCTAACATACACTTTTCCATCCGATCCGGATCTATTAAACTTAGATTCGTCGGTAAATACAACTTTAGACCATTGCTGCGGTGTCCAATGGAGGTGTTCTTTCGCGAATGCAATTCTAGCGCGACGATTTTTTTCAGATATGAACGGCTTCCTTCTTGCAACACGTCCATATAATTGAAACTCGTTCAGTCTTCGTCTAACAGTCCTAACACTAATTGTTTCACTCAAAATTTGCAGATATTTCTGCATGAATATCGACTGCAGTCTTGAATCTATCTGCTTTAAATAAACGATGGATTTTTCGGTCCGCCCTCAGATCCGTTTTTCGTGACCTTGCTTTGCGAGGAAGATTATCAGCAGTTCCATGTCTCTCAATATACTTGATAGCTTGATGACAGGCCATAACTAATAACCCAAGTTCTTGCGATATTTTGCGGATCGATTTTCCGCTTTTACGCAAACGTTCCACTAACAATAAGCGTCGTTGTTCTGGCGTAATATTTTTGCCTTTACTCATCGCGAATATGTTATAATGCGTCCAAACTCTTCAAAATGCCAACAGACACTGATAAATACTGTTTACATTCCTAATATTTTGGATAAAAGGAATATTTTATATTTCTTTAATATTTCGCATTCCTATGTTAGCTACATAGACTCCCAGTGTACGTAAGTACGTGACCGCTACGAAAAAGATAGGTCGGAAAGAAATATTTACAAACATCTTTGTTTCTGGGAATTTATAAAAATCCAGTCGTTCGTATACTCTTAACAGTAAAAACTACTTAAATATAAACCATCGAAGCTCCAAAATGTGCTTCAAAGAAAAAGAAAAATGTTTCAAAGTTAAAATATGAAATGTACGTAAGTAATTATAAGTAAGCCATTATATGGCCGTCACTGTATATAGGTTACGCACTACGCGGTAGTCTCCTTAATCTACTAAGAAACAAAAAACATCCACTCAAGCAATCATCTACTCGATCGCTAAATAATAGATGGCGCATCGTAAAACTCACACAAATTTTTCAATGAAAGGCTCATACTAAGAAAGGTAAAGTCAGATGCCTAATTCTTCAAGACCCGCGCGCTTTAGTCACTCATGCGCAAATGACTGCCAAATGTTGGTTTAACAGTTTCAGAAAGTGCAGCGCCCGTCAACAACAGAATGACAAACTTTCGCTTTCTTCCAAATTTCTCTTTCTTCCGAGATGTCGCCTTCATCTTCGATGACCATTTGAACGCCGATTTTTATTAAACTTACCTGAGTGGTAGGCCTCAAAGAAATATTTAACAGGTATTTTCTTTTATCGGATTGAGATGATGGTCGCGAATAATTTGGCACATTTAGTCTTATGTAGACTTACGGAATTTAATTTCGGTGCAACGTTTATACAGGAATTCCGGTTGACGTCGGTAAATGTAATATAATACATACCCTCGTTGAGTTAATCTCTATTCACGATAAAATGTTCGTCCTTTATACCCCGCGTTTTCCCTAGTCCTTCGCTCGGATTCGTCTAGAACAGGACGAAAATCCGAAAAAGGGAAATAGGTTTTCCTAGTTGAGATATACTGGAAGAACTCCAATACTCGTGCCTGTTTAATGGTTATATTGCTTGCCAGGGTCGGGCAGTTTGGGCTACCGGGACTTCTCGACCTTTGCCATATGCCGGACACCTTTCTCCCTCGCTCGGGGTTTCGCGGAAAACACAGGTTACTGTATCACGAAAATGACTCCATTACGAACGAAATATTTCGATGTAATTTTTCGAGGGCTAGGAAGATGTCAATGACCTGCGATCTTTGTCGGGTTTGCAACATAACACTTGCGCTGTTTTCATCCAGCGAGGATAACTCATGTGTCTCTTTCGGAAGTGTGTGAGAGACCTGCAGGCCTGACTTACTCAGCGAAAATCTGATCGCGGAGACACAATTTCGGTCGGAATTAAAGTTAACTTGCAAGAAAACGGTGAGTTTCTAACCCATGGCTCCTCTCAGATATCTGACCTACTTAAAAAGACGAGTGGGATGACCTAATCAAAAAATTTGCAACCCTTTCGCAAATTTTGCAACAGGTTTTTATTTGCAAATGTCCATCGATCGAAAGGTGTAGAAGAACCCATGAAACCCATGACCATTACTGTTTTTACACCCTGTACATGTTATTTCACCGCACCCTATACGTATGTAGTAGTATAGAAATACGCGCGCGCGAGTGTATGTGTGTGTTTCCGCAACACGAATCCTTGAAAGAGCTCCACCTACTACTTCCCATCGTACATCTTGGATCCGCGGATCCCGTAGTACTCGATGTCACCAAGCACGAATCTTTTAAACGCGCATGGTGGTGCAATGGGTCGACATTCGTATTAGTAGGTTTCCACATCACCCATAGGTTACTATTACCAATACGCTTTTTTTGCAGTGGTATCACCTGTAGGCCTATTGCACTGTAGCAATAATCTTTTCTGCTGAAAAATTGGTGATACATCGCGAATACTTTTAAACTTGACCGTTCAAATTTCAAGATGTTTTGAAGAAAGTAAATTTTCGACAGCGTCTGAGCTTTTCTAGCGTGCTTAAGTGTTGTCTAATTGTATGTAACGCGTGAATTGTTTGTGATTTCTGTGTTTAACCGACTGTGTTTGACCCCCCCCCCCCCCCCCCCAAGCATTAGCTTTATGCCTTTATAACCTTGCTTCGTTGTTTATCTTGCTTACAATTAGTGAAAGGGTGTACGAAGGGCGGTAGGTTGTGACTCTGCTGCCAAAGTGGGGATAATCGTTCAGCACACGTGTTTAGTTTCTTGGACTGCCTCAGAAAATTCTAGGTGTCCTCCACGGCCATGTCACGAGTCGGGCGTTCGGAGAGCTTAATCGTGCTTTAGAAAGAGTCAGTGTAGGGTCTGAACGCTCGAAAGTGAACGAGACCTTGCTACCTTGCCACAATAATAGCATACGCTACAAGTCCCTCACGTTCGACTCCACCTTCTAGCGACTTTGTTCGAGCTAGGCACTACCAAGCAGAGCGGGCGATGGAGAAACCCAAAATGCCTGTGCGACCGTTTTCTGTGCGGAAACAACTTATTGTTAAAGCAGGCAAAAGAAGTAAAGTATTCTGGCCTGTGGCTTGTTCTGATTCGCCTGACGGATAGACACATCCGTCGTTCTGACGCCATTTTCGATTCTAACGCGTTATTGTCCGAAACAGCCGCACATTAGCTGCGTCGTCGTGCGAACGACGAAAGAAGTGTTTCGTTTTCGGTTGTCATTAGTCGAACCTGAGTCGAACTCAGGTTTTCAGGGCCGATATGGTGGAGATAGGCGGTGCGAGCAACACTCTCCCCTTATCCCGTGCCTCATACCGCGAGACTCCGCTATATTTGCGAGCTTTAGCTGCGGTTACAGAGTGAACAGAAGGTCACCTCGAGACCTCACCCGTGGAGCTCCATGTGGAAGTCTGCCCCGGTGTTGCGCGCTCAACAGCCATTTACTTATTATTTCGGGCACCTCGGGTTCGCTAATACCCGTACTATTCCAGCCACTCTCTGGATCTGGCCCCTGAGGGTGTACTTTAGAAAAAATCCTAGTGAGAAGTGATCATCCGAGGATAACACAGTTCATGCCGCCTCGCCATATTTGGCAAACGCTACTAGCCCTTTGCATCCACCTTCTAGCTGTTAGCCACCCAGAGAGCGGGCATTGGAAGAAATCCAACATGCCTGTGCGAACGTTTTCCACAGTGGGACGAATTTAGTTATGTGTCCAGACGGTGACGTTTCTATCTTCTGCTGAAACCGTATCCGCGGGTAACAACGTCGTGCTTTAGAAAGAAGACATGCCGTTCGGTTTATGGAATAGGATGTAAGCATCCAGGAATTGGACTTGCCTGAGGCCGAACATCAGAGTCGCCGTATGCCGGTTAATAACAACTTTCCCCAAAGTAATTTCGCGCTAGTACAAAGGATCGGACCCACATCCAATGTGTGGGAGTACCACCACTAGCTGATGAAGGGAATGAGGAGAAGTATCCACAACCGAACCTATCTGAATTGCTCGCGACGGTGAAATTGAAAATTCAAATTTACCCCGAGTTGTAAAGGTAAATCCTGGAGGTCTGTGCTTCTATTACTTGTAGCGAAAGGAAGGAATTCAAAATGTTTTTAGCCAAAATAAACCGATCACAATTTCACTAATCATTTGAGTGACTTCAATTTGGTACAGATAGTAATAAAATAATACATATCAAACTTACAATTAGCCGAGAATGACGCGTCGGATCGCGGAGGCTCCATCGCTTTGTATTATACTTACAATAATTTTTAAATATATGTCAAAGCCGCGGACTTTTTACTCTCTCAACACTATCGTCTGACAGAGTGGCGTCCTATAGCAGGGCTTCCACTTATTTAATCACCACATGCGTCCTTTGGAGGAGCTCCGCTTGTTTCATCCAACTAACAAAGCTTGACCAACCTTTCTCTTGTCAGGTGTGAACTTATCGGAACGAGCATGGTGAGGCATTTAGGTGACATTCGTATTTAACTACTTGCGCTGGAACGACGTGCCACGCAAGTCGATTACGGAAATCAAAACGAGAAGTGTGGCATGTCGACTAAGATTATTTGTCGAAGAAAAATATTTTTTACTCTGATTTGTGGAAAGCAATGGTGGCTGATAATATGCCATGGCGGTGCTCAGATAATCCTGTATAGATCAAGCATTACAAGAGAACGGTTCGTTTCTGACCCATAGTTCCTCACAGACATTTTACCTACGTAACAAGTCGAATGCGATGAGCCAATAAAAAAAATCAGCTACACTTCCGCGAATTTTGCGGCGGGCTTTTTTTACAAATCTCCATCCAACCGAAGGTGTAGAACAACCCCTAAAGCCATGACAAATAATTTTGAAACAATCTGTACATATATGTAAGAAGGCGTTCGTCGGTCGTAGCCAGTAGGTTACACGTTTGTATGAGACAGACCCTGAATGAATGAGAGAGAAACTGGATATGTGAGAGAGAGAGAGAAACGAAGTAAGAATGGGAATAAAAGAAGCGTGCATGGGGAATGAGTTCACTACTTCACTATTTCATTCGGGTCTAGAAAAATGCACTGCCCACAATTCACTGCTAGCAATTCACCACCAGCAATTCACCGCCAGCAAGTCATTGCCAGTAGTTTACCACCGCGTTAGTTTAGCGCATAAACAATTTATAGTTTTCAAATGATCGTTGGTGCATTTTTCGCCAGGCAATACACATCATTTTAAGTTGATAATAAACTTTTTCTACAGGTGTTACTTAAGAAGTAACTGTTGCAATATGACTCACAGTACTGGATTTCAGCGAATTCTTGGCTAAAAGTCATTCATTTTTTAAAAATTTCATTTACATTCTTGTTAGAATTTGCTTGAGTTTCGCGGGTCATCGGCACACATTTGTTTTATCCCGCGACGCGGAATGGACTGTGCGGATGTGATGTAAAGTGTGTTGAGCGCGTGGTAGCTGAGAAGTCTTCCTTTTGGTCTCGTGGTCGGTGATAGTCTTAAGTACAATTATATAATTCAATTATTAATAAACAATTATTATTCTGCTAACGTGTGATTCGTGCGTCTTACTGATATTATACCCACGTATCCACGCAAATATCCAACAATTCCTTTACGTAATAACAAATATTTATCATTAATAAATAATAGGATCTATCCCTGATTAATAAATGACTCAGTTACCGTAGTGAATTTGTTAATAATAATTAATTCTAATCATCTGAGAGCAAATTAATGAACTTATTAAAGGATTACAACAATTGCTGTTGAGTGCTCGTCTCGTTCGATTTCTCGAGCGGCGACGTGTTGGCTACGGTACAAATTAATGTAACGTAACCTGGTTTTGTTGGGCCTCCCGTGGTCAACTGATTAGATCGAATATGAACTTGAATGCTGTTTATTTAAACTTAACAATGAACTAACACTAGACAACAACACTTACACTAAACTTTGATACTTCTCTTGATCGAGACTTGCGAAATAAACGAATGTATTCCTCAGTTGAGGACGATGTGAGACGAAATGCGATACGATAATAATCCTCTTGGTCGAGGTGTTACGAAATGTACGATATTCCTCAGGCGAGGATGAGTTGTTCCCCCGTTGAGGAATTGATGGCAACTGATTTGCGAGGGAGAATCCTTCGTCGATTCTCCCTCCTTCCGATGGCGCTGAGCTCAAGGAAGTCGTCTTGAGCGCCATCGGAAGTCATACGGAAGATTAGCAAAAATGAATTTCACCGCGCAATTGGTTTTGGCGGGATTTGGTAGTAGCGCGCCCCTCTTGGTCGCCCGCCCTCTTTGGGACCGAAGGATCATCGGTAGAGGGGCTGAGGCCCGTGGGTGGCGAAAGAGGGTGGCTCGTCGGCGCAGGCGAAGGTTTATGATACGGCTATTTCTATTGAGGAAGAGAGAAGTGACAATGCGAAGCTTAAGCTTAACGTTTGCACTCCTCTCTTTGCTAAAAGTCAGGAAGGCACATGCTGATTTTAATGTTATTGCAATCCTCACAAATAGCCTTGCCGCTCGTACCCTAAGCCTATTGTTTACACAGAACCGAACATATGCATGCCAGGGAATCTCTGAATTGTTATACGAAAAATGCTAAGCTATCAATAAAGAAAAATGAGACAAAGAGACTGACGGGGTCCGAAGGCCTGTAAGCCTAAAACGCTATCGTTTCCTGGAAATGCATTGTCAATTGTAACAGAAATATTCCGTGAAACAATTAAACTCCTACGCTCGACGTCTTAATGATTCTAGGCTCGTTCAGGGGTGGTAATAACGCGTCAACAATTGCGTCATGATCATAATCAATTGAGCTCAGTAACTTCTCAGTAATTTCAATAAAGATATGTTGATGTTGTTGTATGAACGCCACCAGCTCACCAACCAGCTGATAGTCTCACTTACTAAGAGAAAATTAAATCGCCGGGGCCCAAATAAAAGTCAATTTGCGAGAGAACGGATCGTTTCCGACCCATGGTTTCTCTCAGATATTTTACCTACGTAACAAGACGAATTCAATGAGCCAGCCGTCCAAATTTTGGAATTTTGCAACAGGTTTTTTTCACAAATCTCCATCCAATCGAAGGTGTTGAACAACCCCTCTACGCCATGGCAAATAATTTTGAAACACACCGTACATGGTGTCCCATGCAACTGGAACAGGCAGTACCTCCTGCACAGTTGGAGATAGAAAAAAATGTTATAAGTTAAAGTTTAATGGTATCAGAATGCGCAGAATATTCAACTAATATTATACACTTTTGTGTATCGGAGCACCAGAAAAATGTAACTGCACTTTTTTTTAAATGGAAACCTATATTTCTGACTGCACCAATCGATGGAGTTTCTCATGCTTATTTTCAGGGATTAAGGATCAAATTAACTTACTAATATACCAGTTTAGTGTATCGTCCCTTTCGTTTCTTTTATCTTTCGCCGTTCTATAGGGCGTTCAGTCAAAGTAATTTCCAACATACAATCACCCATCAGTTTTGAACTTCCATGGGCAACACCCGAGCGGGAAAACAACGTCAGGCGCGTACGACTTATTCGGGCCTTGCATGAAGTCCCGAACGAGGCCACCCCGGACGATTTTTCTTTCCACTTTGAAAAACTTTTGGAGGAAGTACATTCTCCTTATCTTCCACCTTCTTCACCTAAAGACTTCGTGCAGGAACCTCAGATCCCTGCCTATAAGGCCCGTCCCAAATCTGATCCTCGACGTCTCCGGTTGAAGCTAAAATTGTCGAAGCAGCTCGACAGTCTAGAACAGGGAAGCCGCTTATTTGATCGCGGTATGTGTCCTTGGAAGAGCTCCGCCTGCTACTCCTTCCCGTGTACTCGAGGGCTCGCTGATTGACTCGCCTTTCACATGACAGGCGCTAACCTATTGGCACGAGCGTGGTGGCGCATTGGAGTGACATTTGTATCTAACCACTCGCGCTGGAAAGACGTGCCACTCGCGTCGATTACGGAAATCAAAACGACGTGGCTGGCACGTCAACTAAGGTTACTTGTCGAACAACATTTTCCGATCGCACCACGTCGCGTCTATAGCAAAGCAAAAGTATTATTAGTGAAAAAGTATGCTCAGATATGTTTTAACCCTTTCCGGACGGGACACTCTGATGCGCGAGTGTCCGCCTGGACGGGGAGGCTTGGGAGCACCTCGTGGAAAATTAGTATACGCGTGAAGATTCGTTTGCAACAATTATACATTTCGTACTATATAAACAAATGTTTGCTAAATGATTTACAACATGTCAAAATTTATATTTTAAAATTTCCTAGAGTGTGATATTTCTGAAAACAGTTGCCTATGCACATAAATGTTTTTTTTTCGGACAAGTGTCACAAAGTCTAATAGACTTTTTATTGATAACTTCAATTTTATATTTTAAAATTTTCCAGAGTGTGATATTTCTGAAAACAGTTGCCTATGCACATAAATGTTTTTTCGGACATGTGTCACAGTAGAAACGTGTTTGTTTTCTTCCTCCTTTTATTTTCATATTTGAGCACGCAATGCAGTCCCTGCAGTTTTCATTATCATCATGACGAATTTGCTATTTGCTTGGGCTGCTGTCCGCAGACATGCGTCCAGAACGGTAAAAATGCTTGGGCTTCTGTCCGTAGACAGACGTCCACAAAGGGTTTAATCAAAAACGATTAACAGATTTTAATGTTTTTGGATTTCTGTTGATGGTTTTGGTCGAATTCGACTACTACGTGACGCCTTACGGCGAAACTTAGTGTTACGTTCTAACACGCGCATTTGTAAACTAATTTCCAGCGCAAATAGTTAAAAAACTCCGTGACAGCAGAACGTAAGGCCTTCTCGTGTCAAAGAATACATTGTGGCCGCCGCAGCCATCTGGGCGATACATTTTACAGTCCTGCCTAACTTTATTTTTAACGGGATTTTTCACCAACGATTAAGTAGAAAAGAATATCGATCCAGGGGATACCACTGCAAAAAAATGCATTGGCAATAGTACCCCATGGGTGACGTGGAAACCTACTAAAACTTTGCTGGCGAGAGTCTAGGCAGGATTGTAAAATGTATCGCTAAGACGGCCGCGGCGGCAACAATGTATTCTTTGACGCGAGAAGGCCTTGCGTTCTGCTGTCACGGAGTTTTTTAACTATTTGCGCTGGAAATTAATTTACAAATGCACGTGTTAGAACGTAACACTAAATTTCGCCGTAAGGCGTCACGTAGTAGTCGAATTCGACCAAAACCATCACCAAAAATCCAAAAACATTAAAATCTATTAATCGTATTTGATTTAAGACATCGCTGAGCATACTTCTTCACTAATAATACTTTTGTTTTACCCTGCACGCGACGTGGTGTGATCTGAAAGTATTCTTCGACAAATAACCCTAGCCGACGTGCCACGCACGCCGTTTTGATTTCCGTGATCGGCGCGAGTGGCACGTCTTTCCAGTGCAAGTGGTTAGATACGAATGCCGCTCCAATGCGCCACCACGCTCGTGACAGTAGGTTCGCGCCTGGTATTTGAAAGGCAAGTCCATCAGCGAGCTATCGAGCGCACCGGAAGGAATAGCAGGCGGAGCTCTTCCAAGGACACATGTGACGACCAAATAAGCGGCTTACCTGTTCTAAAACGCGGATGCGTTTTATTCGGTGGCGCTAGCACGTTCTTACGCCTTGTGAGCAGCTTCGCGCGAACGAAATAAATGCGAATTGTCGCTCACCAATTGTTTCTCCCGATCCATGCCGATCGTTCTTGTCGGTCGACGACGTCTGAACGCGCGGACGCACGACGCAATGTCTCTAATATACCTTAACCGGTCCTCGGGTATTTACGAGTGCTTGTATATAAGTTATCTGTACGGACCCCGTCTTTATACCGTTATTAAAAATATTATGTCGAGTAAATTCGGCGGATTCCCAGGGTAGGACCTTGAGGACTCTGTGACCCGAAAGTGACGGCCGCATAGGACACGACAGCGACAAAATGTGGTGGGTGATCATTTGTAAGCTATGAATTGGTTATGTGCTAAACTGACGAAGCGGTAAACTGCCGGCGGAGAATCACTGGTGGTAAAGTGCTGGCGAGGAATTTTCAGGACACAATTGGACCCGTAGATATACATGTACGCCCTCATTTAGACAGTAGATCTCTAGGTATTTAAGCTACCGCAATCTGTATCACAGTTAGTTCTATGATTCGTGTAGCAGAACGCTACTCTGTCGGCTGCATTAAATGAAATAGTAAAAAGCAGATCCTCCAGAGGTATTTCTTACAGTGCGCGTTAAGTAGGTATAGCGGAACACCAATGTTCCTGTACCATCCCAGATGACTTTTTTTGTTAACTCTTTTAATGCCTTAAGGGAAACTCGCCTCATATCTCCAGAAGATAAACAAAGGACAGACGAAGAAACAACATGTCTACAATCAAAGCAAATACTGCACACTCCAAAGGCGTGCCAGTCGAAGCAAGTCCCTTATATATGGGTGCGAATGGACCTGGGCATCGTACTGTGAGGGCTAAAAAATTAGACAGTCTTCTTTTTGGAAGTAAGCTTTAGTTAATCCGTTGAGTGGTAAACGGGTCATCAGTCCGAAGAGTCCCATCGAGCGCAGCCAACGAAATCGCGCCCTTGACGGGAAAGCCGATCGGCCGGATTACGATTTTTCACTCATATCTGGTTGTATTTTCCTCCAGTACATCGTCATGAGCACTCACCCCTTTGTCGTTTGTCTTTTGGCCAACTGCTGATAAAGGCCCAGGATAGTTGTCATTCCCCCCGAAGGAAAATGTAAGTGTTCACGATAATTCAAATCTAAGTGTTACTCCCTTTAATTCTTTATCCCACTATATTTTCTAGGCCATGTAATATTCGTCAAACAGCCCATATTAAATCTGCCCGTCTGTCGTTGTTTCACCACGTTTTCGTTGTTTATACCGTCGCACAGTGGTCGATTTCGTCGAAGTCCTGGTGCATGCAAAATAACAATAAGTAAAACACGATATCTCGATCGAAGCCCTGTCTCACAAATGGCGTACACACCACATAAATAGCAATAACTCATGGAGCAGGAAAAAGTAGCAATAAATCTCAACGGGTCTTTCTTCAAGAACCTTCAGTTTATTTTACAAAAAATGACTGCATAATTTCACTTTATAGGGAAGTTCTAACGTTCTTTGTCGCTACACTGGCTGTATCATGACATCAGTATACAGTGGATTCCCGTATAATGCGAATTCGTATAACGCTCCGAAAAAATTGCGACTAGTTCTCATACAACGCGATAGACAGTCCCGTATAACGCGCAAGATAAGTTAAAAATTTTCACATAGTTTCTGATTTTTTTGTTTAAAAAAGCTACTGTATACACTTACCTGTTGTTTATTATTACCTATTGTTAAAAATTAATAATCCAGAGCTACACGTTTTCTTCTTAACATCTCAGGAATTCTATTTACTTCAGTATGCATGGCTAAAATATATATTCTTCTTCTAAAAATATTATTATAACGTATACAATCCTTTTTTTTTGTTATTAAGTCACCTGTATTCTGTTTTGAATTCTTTATTAAAAGAAACTTTACTTGAAACAAGTTAGTTGCGTATAACACTAATAGTCTGTTGGCAATGAAATAATATCTCAAACTGAACGACATCTCCCCAGCAATATGCGATAACCGTGGCAACGTCTACAATTTTCCGTTTGCACCAGCGACGGTTTAATGTTGCGTCGAAACGTTCGGGACCAATTGATCTCGCGGCCCGCGATCGGATTCAGCGCGGCGACTCTGCGCTCACAGTTTGTCCCATATAACGCGATTTCCTATAACGCGGAACGTATCCCCCGCGTTGTACGGGAGTCTACTGTATTATGGAGACGCTGCCTCCAATTCTCCGGTACATTTCTAAACATTTCGATGAAAGACACAATTTGCTCTGTCGTACATGCAACTTATCGCAATTTATTCGTATCCTCAAGGATGCTTCGGTTTATGATCGCTGGCGGAGGCGCTACCTACGGCTACCTTTTGTTGCTTTCAAGTAAATGATCACCAGTATATCTAGCCCCATTAGAATATTGAACCCGACATAATAAATATGTTATTCGTTAAATTATCAGGGTCATTTCAGAACAGGACTAAATCTATTCATTAATTAAAGCACGATACCTCGGCCCTATGTCATAAATGCGCTGTCTCACGATTGGCGCGCGCGGCAAACAAATAACAGTAACTCCTGAAGTAGCAAAAAGTAGCAACAAAAGTCAACGTGTTTTACTTTAGGACGTACCAAAGTTTATTTAAGAATAAAAAGTATTGCATAATTCCGTTTTATTGCGAGGTATTAACGATATTTATCGCTTCAGTGACTCTATCCTGATATCAGTACATTACGGGAGTTCGATCTTCAATTCTCCTATTAACCACTTGACATACAATGACGTCTCTGAGACGTCATCCATTTCATGTGCCATTGTAGACTCTGACGTCTCCGAGACGTCAAGAACTGTTTTTGGCTAAAACCGGACAGTATATTATTGGATTAGATATTTCGTTCGTGCATCGATGCTGTTTTGTTTAGATTTGTGGGTTTCGTCGTTAACCCCTTGACATACAATGACGAGTCTGACTCGTTATTCATTTCATGGGCCACTGTAGACTTTGACCAGTCTGACTCGTCAAGCGCTTTTTTCGGCGGACGCCGTGTAGTTTACAATTAGATTACATAGTTGCTTCACTCGTGCAACTCGTATTATTTTTTAATGTTATTTAGATGTATTTTGTTAACATCAATCTGATTAATAAAAATCCAAATTTCAAAATAAAGTGTACTCTTTCTCAGCTTTCACGTAACTGTTCAGTTGAGCGAAATTAAATAGTATTTTTTGGTCACATCAAGTTCCATTTAATTTGTATGTCAAGGGGTTAATTACTAAAAATTTCGGTGGAAAGAGAGAACTGTACTTGTTTCGAAATAAAAGACGACCAGTCTGTCTAACTCCATTTGAATTTTTAACCCAATAAAATAAATATATTATTTAATAAATTACCAGGGTGTCTGTAGAGCAGGATTAACAGCATTCATTAAGTAAAGCGCGATAGCGCGGCCCTATTCCATAAATGCGCTTCCTCACAAATGGCGCACGTGTCAAACAAATAACAATAACTTGCGGAGTAGCAAAAAGTAGCCTCAAAACTCAACGATTCGTTCTTCGGCAAGCAAGTGTTCATGTTCAAAGTTTATTTAACAAAAATTCACCCAATCTTGGATTATTCACAGCTATTTTCTTAGGAGAAGAAAAAAATGCATAGGTTTTACATTCTGTATCATCATAGTTGTGAAATATTAAATAAAAAAATGAAACCAAAATATTTATAAACTTAAAGCATGATAGACAGCTCTAATGCTGAAAAAGGGGATCGTACTATTATATCACATCAAAAACGAATTTTCAATTCCGACGTGAGAACTGCATTCTTCAAGTGCCAACATTGACATCGCATATCTGTAACAGTAAAAGTGTTGTGCAATAAAAATTATTATTAGTGGAAAAGGATGCTTTAATGTGTAATAAATCAAATGCGATTGCTAGATTTTGAAAACGGCGAAAAAAATGTTTGCTGTCTTGGACAGGATTTGAGCGAAATCGACTACTGTGCGTCGTTCATGGCTTCGTACTCCCTATATTTATTACCTAAGCCTCTTTCCTTGAATGCTTTACATCTTACCTTGTCCTCGTTTCACTAACCCGATTCCCTACCGAAATAGGCCACCGATTTCTTCTTTTTCTGAATATTCATTACTTCCATGTCATTGTCGTAATCCCCATCTACTCCCGTGTTTACCGATATTATAAAATTCGCTGCGCCCTGTCCCAACTCCTAACTTATTCTGTAAACCTGGCAACAAGCAAATGGCACGCAGTAGTGCAGAGGGGCAAGGGGACCCTGTCGCTCGCATCTTCTATTCCCGCCTTATCGTTCCTGGAAACCTCAAGCTCGGCCAATAACAACAAAAGACAAAACACTTCTTTCATCATCCCCATAACGTTCTCTCACTTGAATTGATGCAAGTCATTCATTCTCTTTGTCATGCATTCGGATTTGAATGTGTGGCTCTTTCGGCAAATAGCGCGTTAGAATCGACAGCACATGTGAACGAGAAATGACCTACAGCCATCTGGCGAATCAGACCCGTATTCCTTTCGCGTGCCATCAGTCCTGTTGCCGACAGTACTTTATATTTGTATCCAGGCTACACTTCGCTTTAATATATGCTGTTGGAATCCTACTTCTACCAAATTTTAATATGATGTCTTTTGTAATACGACTCCAATAATTTCTATTATAAAGAGAAGATTCTGGACTTTCGGAGAGAAGAGGAACAATAAATGCAGAGCGACGGTATAACTTCGCAGCGGAATTGCAAACTAAAAACTGTCTTCCCTTGAGCTCTAGGTTGTCCTTTTAAGGACTCCAAAATAGTGTAGTGGGAGGGATGGACAACTCTGATCTTCGTGATTAGGATTTCCACAAGACGGATGTTGTTGCTATAATTTCCGTTGATTTGTCTACAATATTGAGGAAAATCGATAACTGGACCGAAAATAAGCAGTGTGTCCTGCCTAGGATCCGAATCTCTTTGGGGTATATCTTACAAAAATATTTAAAACGAGTCGGTATCCAACGATGCGGTATTATTCGCATTAAATTTTAAGTGTTTGCGTTGTTTGCATGATTTTGCTTTCCGTATTGCCGTTCGTCGATTATACTCGTACAAAGAGTTAACACTTTCGCTACTGTTAGATTAGTGCTCAGTTATTTTATTGTACCTTGAATACTTGGGAAACCAATAAAACTGAGTAACTGCTAAACCATATTAGCAATCAACTTTTTCGCGCCGCCTAAAAATCCGAAAAAACCGCCCGCTGAAAAGTCGCTAAAATTTTACAAGCGGGGACATCCGGTTTTAGAATGCATCGCCCGATCAAAACGTAGATCATTTGTTATCAAGCAATTTGAAATATTAATTTTCCGATTTTCATTCGCAATCTTTTATGTGTCAATATTCGTACAAAAGCATTCGATTCATTTCGTTCCTACTATAAGTTACATAATGTTGAAACTGTACGTTCGCTGGCCTCCGTAATAATTATAAATTATGCAATACTAGCATGCCATCATTCATTGGTCAAAAATGATCGCTATCGAATCAGCCATTTAAGGAACAGCAGTTCGGTTCCCCTGGGTGGTAGCTAGTGGTGTCTTGTATCAATCGCGGCAGACTTCCAGACAACAGTACACCTACTATTCTATTTAAACGATTATTATGCATTTTGTAAAAAGTAAAGTTTGAATACATCATAGAACGTTTACACAATATGTCATCTAACACGGCTAGGAGAAATGTTTTGTGTCTAACATATTGTAAGACAACCTTCTTAGCTATAACAGTAACATTGAAGGTAGGGTCTGCATTCCGCGTGTAAGCAACAAACACTTTGCTGTGACAGTGAAGATAATAGATACAAATATTTTCATAGCTGATATTATCATATTATTCTAAAAATAATGATTTTGGTATGTTGGATCGGAATGAAGGCAGTTATGGGGTAATTTGCTCTGATTCGCCCGACGGATAGGGACATCCCTATCCCTCACGCATTTTCGACGAAAGTAGTATTTTATTTTCGGTTGTCATTCGTCAATCTCAGGTTTCCAGGGTCGACATGGCGGGGATAGGCGGTGCGCGAGCAATCTCCCCTTCCGTCCCAGCTGCCTTCTTTCCGGTCCCACACTTTAATTATATTATATTTTAATTAGAAAAATTGTATCAGCTACAAACGACAACAAACTCTTAATATTAAATGCACTCAAGTCTTATTTAATGCAAAATGAATATAGCAGTGTCAACTTAAACTATTCTGCTAAATAGTAAATGAACAAGTATTAATTTAATAGATTAATAGATAATAATTCAATAGATAATAATTCTTGTTTATAAAATTCTAGGAATTTTTAACCTGCTTTAAAAACTTGTTAAATAGTAGGTTTATGATGAAATATAGCTGTTATACTGAAAGAACAAGTACTCGGCGACTGCAATACGTATTGTAGGAACGGAATTTTTAGATTTAATAAATAGCTTTAAGTTTAAAATTAGTGAGTGTGAATGGATTGTGTATAAGCGAGAATGGATGTTTAGAAGGCGTGATTTGGAAGACGGCGAATGCTAGGACTAGCGTGAATGTTTAGTCTGTGGATAAGGAGATAATAAGTGAGTGCAATAAAGAATGCATGCTGTGAGAAAGAAGAAGAACAGATGGTGAGGAAAAGTATCGAGGGCAGATGCGAGCGTGATTTTTGAGAGCGAATCAGTTGAGAATATACCGCGGGTGGAGAACATACTGAGAGAGTAATAGACTTTTTGAGAGTTACAAAGTATTATGAATTATTTTTAGTTAGAGTTAGTTCATGCTTAGTGAATTTTGTTATGTTATAGTTTTACATATTTTTAATAAACTTATTTACTGTTTATCTGTCAAAAAAATGTCAAAAGGACACTTTCTCTAGCGAGGGAGGAAGACGGCCCTCACACCTACGGGGCCGTTCGGGGAAAAGAGGTCCTTGAAGGACCCCACCACTGAGGGAGGGAAAGCGTCGCGAAGACAGTCGACGCCTAGGACCTACCGAGATCACATCTCGGACACATCGTCGCGATATCGTGGCAATATACTCTTCCGCAGAGAGAGTTGATACAAGCGGATCCTGTTGCTTGTATCATTATATTGTATCTGCCCGCGTATCGGAATATTATATTGTATTACTGTTATTATAATATATATCGCCAAAAGCAGTCAAAAGTATATATATATATATATATATATATATAAAACAACACACTGTTACATCCCCACATTTGAACCCCTATTTTTTTCTTTTTCTTTTCTTTTTCCTTTAGAATAAGTAAATATCTAGCCAAAGCGTCAGGAAATACCATCGTAAGACTTCAATTCATTTTCGCAAGGCGACACACGCCAATTCCTTATCACAGCGATTCCCTGACTTTTTGGTTAGACAAAACAACCGTCATTTCCGTGTAATCCCTAATACGTCACTCTTACTCCCACTCAGCCTACCCTTATTCCTTTGTTCCAACCTCCTATATAAGGCCCAGCTAGCAAGAGTTCGACAGTGAGTGAGAGTTCTACTTCCGACAGCTACAAACCAAATCTCTGTCCGACTCCGTCACGAGCGGTCAAATTCCTAAATCCCTCCGAGCGAGGAAGTTTTATTTCCGACAATTTACTATTTCTCGTTTATTAAGTATTAGTTTAGTTACATTACGTTATATTCTTTAGTATTTTAGTTAATTTCCGTATTCATAGTTCTTCAATTAATTTTGTAGTGTCTTAAGTATTGAATATAGTATTTTTTATTTTTAATATCAATATCTTCGTCTTAAGTGATTCCTTCCCAATTTCCAACGGCAATCTCGGCCCTAACGTACAAAGCGTGGATTTTTAATTAAACCTCCTTTCACCTCAAATCTCTGACGGTGCGGGCTAGGCCTGCATACGGAGATTCCTACAACTTTAAATTCATTCTAAACCCCCTTAGAACGATCTTTCTCTGGCGGTGCGGGTTCTACCTGCATACGGATACGCAGATCAACCTAAGGTATTTCAACCCTTTACAAATAATCCGTCTTCACCTCGACTTTTCCATGACACGCCGAGTACGAAGAGACGGCAGACGCCAACAACTTCGCCGCCTCCTAAGAGCCCTTTACAAATCCAACAGTGCCAACGCCTACAATAACGATATCCTAGGATCCGACTGTAACCCTGAATCTCCTGTAATCGACCATTCCCTAACTCCACATCCTCTACCCAAAATCGTCTCTGACGCTCCCACCAACTATAATATTTGCATTATAGAATCTATCCCCTCGATACCTAAACCCTTCGACGTTGATTTTGATCTTCCGTGGCTAATTACGTCAATCACCTGCGAATTTTCGCACGTTCCTCCTCGTAACATTCAGGGAACCGACCCTCGAGATACCGGAAGCGTCGTCATGAAGTGCTAACGAAAGAGCACGGAGCTCAAACAATCGACAGTGACATAGTGTCGACGAGCATAATTCCCTGGATCCAGAAAGTCCAGAATCAGCGCCAGCAGTTGGGAACACCTACAGAAGAGTTCACCTCTGTCCTAGTCCCAATTTCGCACAGCGCGGGGACCTCCAGCCGACGTCATTCTACTCCGGAGATCGAGGTAGTTACGCTCGATTAAAAGCGTCACTCACCTACACCAACCCCGGACGCTGAGATAAGGCACCCGCACGTACGGAGCGAACAGCGTGCCGAGCTACGTCACCCTACTAGTTCAACGCTCCAGCTGACTGAAGGACGAGCGCCGCAGCGTGACACGTCATCCCGCTGCCAGTACGAATCCGCCTGAACAGCTGACCCGCAGCTGATCCCGTCTCCCTACCTTAGGCTGCTCCACCAAACGAATTGTAATAAGCAGAAACGGTAAAGTCAAGTGCACCTTCTTCTTTTTTCCGCTCCTAGTGCCAGAGTGTCTCTTTCCGTCAAAGGGTAACCTTTTTAGAAATCGGGTGCGTGCCAAAAACCACCCAGGTGGGAAGGCGAATTACCGATTTTTATCCCGTCAAGGCAAATCTTGGACAATCTGTCAACTTAAATTATTTTTTATCCATTTCTGCCGCCGAGACGTAACAACACTAAATTTTTAATGAACTACACTTGTTCGATTATATCGAAAAGCCCAGTACCCTATATTCTTTGGTGGCCCGTCCGGGATAAATTCGGGTAGTACTCTATATACTAATGTATAATGCCAAGAGGAGTGGGTGTTTGAATTTTGAGATCGGTCTACCCATTGTAAGATGAGTGATTTTGATAATGCAGACAAGAAAACTTCGGCGAGGAAGTTAAGACGTAACTTCAGATTCGGAAAGATAATCTTTGTCTATTGGCAAGGTAATTGGCCAAAACTTACAATTGGCTACCAATAAGAGTATCAATTAGGATGTAGTATCGAGGACTTGTATTAGCTTCTGGGGCATTTATTTATTTACTTGTATAGAAATATACTTACTAATGCATATCTCGGTTCGTTCTGATAAATCGTACCGACCCTAGTCCAATTAAAGTGTACCAGCAGCGCAACGCGAGGAGCATTGAATGCGTTTTCAGACGGTACGACTCTGAAGAAATTTGGAAAGTTGTTGCTTGTAAACATCGGATGCGTATCAGCATAACTAAGCTGTAACAGAAATAATTACAAATTATTAAAAACTACTATATTACTTATCATTTCAGTTTTATACATAATGTATTATGGATATTAGATAGAAAAAGTTCCACCTCACAGATTTCAATGATTTTTAGATATGTTGTCAGGATTATGATTTTGGGCAATTTTTTTGGATACATGTAGGTCCCACCTGGTTTTAGTTTCCGAAATACTGGTGAAAACCTGCTGCTACTACTATATTGAATTTTGTCTACACGTGTACGTTGATGGCAACGCACGAGTCAGCATGTGCGACAGCTTATTTACCATTCCTGCGGTGCTCGGCAAAGAGTCGTTATAACGGGTGAAATCCTTGGACGAAAACCGTCATTCCAAAACTTACAATTAGTCAGCCACTCTTTTAAAACTATGCGCAACCGACACCAATTTATTTTTTCGTTACAATCACCTCAATTAAACCAGATTCTTTGAGGGCTAGTACATAGCCTGTTATGCACACTTCACCCGGGTACCTGTTCCCGAAGGGTCTGGTTTAAGTTAGGTGTCTGTACCATGGAGGACAGCGGCTAGAAGGGTTTTCAGGAGCCGAACTTGGGTTTTGACCAAGGGAGTGCTAACTTCCGAAAAACTCCGATGTAGCTGATGTCCCTCTCCGGTAGATTTCGAGAACGGCTGCTAGTGAGAAAGGGAAGGAAATGGCAAAACTGCCACTGTTTTGTATATGCACGTTTTGCAAAAGTGAAAGGGGAGACCCGACAGGGAGGGGAAAAATTAAGGCCTGGACCGCCCCCCCCCCCCCCCCCCCCCCCCCGACACCTTGGACGTGGGTGGGGGATGCGCTGGAGCCCTTCTCGTAAGACCGTTGAGGAAAAGTCCTGGTGAACTTCCACCAGGCTAACTTCCGGCTGAGGGGGGCGCCACATTCCCGTCCACAACATGGACTCACCGGCCTCATTGCCCCATACGACACTTGTCCTAGAAATAGGGCCGCTGTATGGGGCCGGGGGAGGCTCGGTAGAGACCCCGTCCCGGGCGGTTAATCCTAGGGTAGGCCCCGAAGGGACACCTGGGACGGGCGGGACACTTTTTAAAATCATTTTTCGCCCTCTTGGGCTTGATGTCGGGCGGCAAAGGGAAGGAGTTTTTGTAGGAAGGTGGAATAACGTGTAGCCAGCAGCAAGTGCAAGTCTCGATGGAGGGAATTTCGGCGAAGTTGGGGGCCCTTGCTAGCGAAAAAGGTTCCCATCGCTCTACATCTACGTGGTGTCCTCTGAGGCTGACACTTCTGCTTACAGGAGTGTCAGCGCTAACGGAGCAAGTGGGTGGACGGACGGATTCTTTTTTGACGGACTAGCTTCATTTAAAAAACAAATATGAACGGACAACTGAACAAGAAAGAAGTTTGCTTGCACAGAGGGCTTCCGGTCCCTCAGTGCCGGCACAGATGCGGGTGGTAAAGCGGGCCCCACTGCGTCGTTATCCAGCCACTGTGGACCTTCCGGGGTTGGGCCCAAGGCCCCGGTTGTTTATTGGCTTCTTGTGACCAACAGGTCGGGAAGCGGAAGGGCGACAAGCCGAAGAACGGGACGGGGTCGTCCCACTCGGCCGCATCTACGGTCAGTGGGTCGAAATCGTCTAGTTCTTCTTCCAAAAGGAAGGACGGCGGGGACAAGGAGAAGGCGAGCAAGGGACGCTATTGGTAAATTAGTGTGGGCGGTCGCTGGTGCAATAAAATGAAACACTTTTGTCGAGAATGCCTTAAATATATAATTGAAATAATAAAGGTTAATAGGTATACACACGAAAAATAAAATGAAAGCAAAAACTTGTAAATCGCGGACTAACCGAACATAATCAACCGAACCGTACGGAAGCATGGAACCTTCTAGAATAAAACGGCGGAAACGAAGCTTAGTACCACACGTGTACCGGTGTGCAGTCGGTACTGCAGATTCCTCGAAAACATCAACGGCGCGTCATTCAAAAGAACACTAAATCATGCACTCAATCATACAAAAGAAAAAAACCTTATTCCAATAGACGCATTAACTCCCTTGTTCGAAAAGAGGAATGGGACCGTGAGGGCAAGGCCTTCTTCACCGATGCTGGAGAAAGCACCGGCGAAGACGGCTAGAGGAAGAGGAGCAGCGTGGGAGGGGTGTTTTCGGAACCATCTAAGGTGGGTCCGGGAATGACGCCCCTCCCAAAGAAGACTCACTTTCAGGAGGTGACCTATCCCCTAACACTGGAGGGGCGTTGGGGGAGAGTGAATGATTGCCTGGAGAAGGTGGTCAGTGTGGTCAATAAAATAAACAACATAAAGACCACCGATCTCCGGGCAATCGGGCTAGCCGCAAGGCTAGCTCAGACCTCTGCGGAGGAATTGAAGGGAAGGGTGGAAAGGGGCGAAGCCCCCGATCATCCCGCCAGATAAATCTCAGTTCGGTAGGATGACCATGAGCGTCGCTCCAATGATTATAGAGCGGGGAAATTGGAGAAGGAGAGCGATCTCCAAAGGAAAGAGATCGCTCTCCGTCGTGAAGAGCTCAAGGCCTTCAAGGAAGGCCTTGAAAGAAAGATAGTCCATCCCCAAGTTCCTGCAGTAAAAGAAGACTGAGGCGACATGGAGGTGGACGGAGCTCACTCGAGCTCTTCCGTCGGTCATCAGGTGACCGCGGAGAAGCCGAGGGAGAAAAGGCTGGAGTGGGCCAACGAGTTGGTGCAAAGCACCAGCTCACAGATGTTGGCCTTCGGGCGGGTGAATGCCCGGATCGAGGCGAGGCTTCCGCCGGCTGGGAAGTCAGCATCTGGTCCCACTCCAAGTGGGAGCAAGTCCACGCCTCCACCTTCTTCTTCTCCTTATACTCCCTCATCTGAGGGAAAGAAGAAGAAGAAGGAACCGGACCCGGTAGGGACGAGAAAGGGCCACATAGGTCCTCCAGTTACAGCCAGAACCACGCCGGCTCCATCGAGGGCAGAAACCTGGGTGCAGGTGGTGAAGAGCGGCAAGCAGGCCCCCTCCACCCCTACCACGCCTGCACACAGGCCGGCAGCCAAGCCAGCGCCGGCAAAGCCAACAACTGGAGGCCCACGGGAGGCCCAGCCGCCAAGGACCCCCGGAAAAGGGAAACAAGGTAAGGACCAGCCGGAGAGGCCAAGACTGCCACGTTCCCCTGGGACGTCTGCAGTCACGATCACGGCTACGGCTGGCCAGGAGAAAGACCTGGGTCAAACTTTGACCCAAGCGATGTCCAGGGTCGATATAATGGCCCTGGGCATCTCACAACTTAGCCCAGAAGGGCTGTTACCGGGGCTCTCGTTTTTGAGGTCCCAGGACCCGATTGCCTGGAGAGCAGAGGACAGGAAAAGAAGAAATATAGACCGATAAGCGTGATAGACGGATGGGCTAAATGCTATGAATACATATTGAAGGACAGATTGCTAAAAGAACTAGGGGAGGAGTCGTTTAACGCGAGGCAGTATGGGTTTTATAAAGGGAAATCAACTATCATGGCATTGGATAGGGTTAAGGGGTTTTTAGATGAAGTGAAATGTAAGAGAAACTATGGATTGCTAGGCGGACTAGATATAAGAAACGCGTTCAACTCGATAAGAAGAGAGACAATTTTCGAGAGGATTAGGGAAAGGGGAATCAGTAGCTATATGAAGAAGATTATAAAGGATTACTTAGAGGGAGGGGAGATAAAATATGAAAGTATGGAGGGGGAGGTTGCGATCAGGATGGAAAGGGGAGTCCCACAGGGCTCGGTTATTGGCCTAATCTTATGGAATATAGTATATGATAGGGTTTTAGAATTAGATTTACCTAACGGAGTGGAGATAATAGGTTATGCCGATGATCTGATGATCATGGGATATGATAAAAACTTAGAGGTACTAATAAAGAACATAGAAGGAGCGGTGAAGGAGAAGATAGGACCAACGATGAGAGGTATGGGACTCGAAATAGCAGGAGAAAAGACGAAGGTATGTACAATAAATAGGAGAAAGATAGCCGAGGATACAAGGATAAGGATAGGAGAGGCGGAGGTGAGGATAGGCAGGGAGATAATATACTTGGGTGTGGTTTTCGAGAAAGGGGGAAAGTATAAAACGCAGATAAAGGGTGTAACGGGAAAGGGTATCGCAATTATGGAAGAGATAAGGAGGATTACGGCTAATATAGGGGGACCAGGGACGAATGCAAGGGAGGCGCATTATAAAATTATGGTGGCGGTGGTGGTGTATGGAGCGGGAATATGGGGTGAGGAGGTAAGATGGGAGGAGAACGCTAAGGAGCTGAGAAAAGTGCAAAGAATAGCTCTAGGAAGGGTGGCAAGAGCGTATAGAACCGCCTCCAGATATGCTCTATGTGCCATCACCGGAATACCACCGTTAGAGGTAGCGATAAAATGGAGGGCGAGGAGATGGGAGAAGGATAAGAGGAGGAAAAAAGGGGGGGAGAGGAGACTTAGGAAGAGCTGAACAAGCTAGGGGGAGAGAAGGGGGAGAAGGATCAGAGGAGAATGTAGCGAGGAATAGAAGGGAAAGAATAGAGGAGAAGGAATGGGAAGAAAGAGAGGTCTGGAAGGAATGAAGAGGTATATGGAATAGGGAATAAGGTTAGACGAGAAAAATGATAGGGGGTCTTGAAAAATGGAAAGATAGAGGTTATGGGGAGATTGATTTCCATCTCTCACAGGTGTTAACGAGCCATGGATGTTTTAACAATTTTAGGCAAAGAATAGGGAAATCGGACAACGGGATGTGCTGGTACGGGTGCGGGAAAAAGGACGATGTACATCATACGATATTCGAATGCGAAAGGTTTGTGACCCAGAGAGAGGAGGTTAATAATTCAATAGGAGACAGGAATTTAAGGGTGGGGAACTTTACAAAAATAATGGTAGAAGGAAAAGAGGGATGGGATGCGGTGATGAGATATGTGACGGATGTTATTAGAATAAAGAAAATACAGAGAGAGAGTTGGAGAAGAGTAAAAGAGGGGAGAACGAGTAGGAGGAAAGTTTCTCACACCGGAATACTAATCAGGGGTTAAGAGACCAAAATATAGCTATATCATACTTATACTTATTTCATTTTATTTTATTTATCTATTAATTTATTATTATTATTTATTTATATTTATTTATTTATACAGATTTCATTACAGATTATTTATAATGTATTTACATCCTTACATATTTACATATATAGATATATTAATTAACTATGTTTTATCTATTCAATTATTTATTATTATTTATTATTATTATATCTATTTCATCAGTTAATTAACTTAACTATTTTTAGTCAGATTTATCTATTTATGTAATGTATTGTATAGGCTATTGTGAGGTCTAGTGATGTTTTTATGTCATTTATAAAATATGTTCTGAGTGTTATTTATAAAATACGTATGTGAAACGTCACGTGTGTGTCATGGAATGGTGGAGGATAAACGATGCTAAGTGCCCTCCTCCCCTAGAGGAAAGCTTAATTGCAGTGCCTAGGGGAGGGAAAGTTTATGCCGGAGGACAAGAGGAGTGGTTTTAGTGGGTATTTCGGGTGCTTCACACCCGGCGAGTCCCACACTCCCCCCATATAAGACGGGGGGGGGGGGGGGGGGGGGGAGGCGTAAAAGCATTTCCACTCCACGTTAAAAAAAAAGAAAAAAAAAGGACCCGACAGCCTCCTCAAGGCTGCCGGGTTGGTGGCCGCCATGGAGAAGGCACTAACAGGAACGGCGGTCAGGGTTGTCTGCCCTCAAAAGACCGCTGAGATCGTGATCTCGTAGTTGACGGAACTGGCCTCTCCAGAAATTGTCAAGTGGGCGATCGCGGAGACGGGAAAGTGCGGGCTGAACGAGGTCCAGGTTGGAAACTTCCGGAGTGCTACCTCTAGACTGTTTTCAGCCTGCGCCCGATGCCCACTGAACGCGGCGAGGGTCCTAGAGCGAATTGAACACATAAATGTCCAATTCCTCCGGGCCAAGGTAGCGGTCCGCAAACAGAGGCCACTACTGTGCTATAGGTGTTTAGAGGTGGGGCACACCCGCCAGAACTGCAAGAGTTCGGTGGACAGGTCCGACCCCTGTTACTGGTGCAGCGGCACCGGCCATAAGGCGGCAACATGCAGGGCCATGCCGATCTGCCCGATTTGCACTCGCCCAGGGAAGCTAGCGAAGCACCGGATGGGGCCCCATAATGCCACCCGCCAACGAAAAAGCCAGCGAGTGCGGGAGGCCAGACCCCCCCCCCCCCCAGGATGAAGGAAGAAGGCTGCCCCTCCCACTGTTAACGCGGAAAACAGCGGGCCAGCCCAACGGAAGGACGAAGCGATGGAGGTGGAGGAGACGGCTGAGGTGACAGCGGTAGTACCCCTTCCTTTTTCCCCCGTCCCCTTCGGCGCAGAATGAGGGGAAAAGGGGCACCGACCTCCTCCTCCGCGCTGCAGGTGGAGGCTTCACCTCCCCCGATACCCACCGTAAGATCGACGACGGCAGAGAGCCTAGGACTCCCTGCTACGAGCGGCCAGGCCGAGGTAGGGATTGCCCTGGAGCAAGGCCTGTAAGCAAGCGAAAATGTCTGCGCGCCTCCTCCAGTGCAATATTAATCACTCTCGGGGTGCATACGATTTGCTGCAGCAGACCCTCTGAGAGAGGAATAGCGGCCTGGCGGTGATCGCCGAACCGTACCATGTCCTGGATTGCCTGAATTGGGTAGGGGATAATGACAGCGATCACCTGGAATAAGGTCTACGGAGGTCCGACCTCTCGCGTGCTTTATCGCGCCAGGGGCTTCGTGGGGGTAGCATGGGGGGAACACGCGGCGATCGAGTGTTATGCGTCACCCTCGAAGAGTTTTTCGCTCTCTGAAGCGTATCTTGGAGAGGTAGGCAAATGCCTTTTAGCATGCCTACCTCGCCAGACGCTGGCCTTGAGAGATTTTAATGACCACGCATTGCAGTGGGAAAGTCCCAAGACCACTGCAAAGGGCACAGCCTTGGTAGAGTTGGCGGCGCGTCACAGCCTCATCATCAAGGGTCCCTGAACGCGTGCGTCCATGCCACAGGAGGATCCATTGTGGATGTTTCTTTTTCAACCCCTGGCATGGCTCGGCGTTTGACCGCTTGGAGAGTCGAGGAAGACCACCTTAAGTAACAACCTCTATTTTTCTTTTAACATCAACTCCTCTCCAGCGATAATTGGTCCTCGTCGTCCAGACCAGTCGCCGCGGTGGGCAGGAAAAAGCCTACAAAAGGACACTGTAGAACTGGCAGCCGCCGTATTCGCCTGGCAAGAAGTGCCACGCGAGATCCTTGATGATCCGCAGACTGGTGCTGAGTGGCGCCGGAGTGCGCTGACGTCGATTTGCGACGCCACAATGCCCCGGAGCCACACCCGGTGTACTGGTGGTCCTCCGAAATCGCTGAGCTGAGAGCTGCATGCATGAGGGCCAGACACCAATTCACCCGAGCCGGTCGAAGACGACGGGCAACGAAGGAGGAGGTGTTGAGGTTCGCTCTGCCTTTTCCACAGTCCATAGAACACGAAAGAGTAATTGCCGTCCGTATGGTCAAGCATCTGTCCTTGGTCAGTCTAGACTTCTCTGAGGCCCAGTTTGGGTTCAGGCGAGGTCGATCCACTGTTGACGCCATCAACATGGTGCACAACCTCGCGAAGCGGGAGGTAGGAAGGGGCAGTATTGTTGTGGCGGTGTCGCTAGACATAGCGAAGCGGGAAGGTAAGGCGGTTGTACGTGGGAGTCGTTCGGTCGATGGCGCGATCTCCTATGCAGCCACTACTGTACTGGCGGACTCCTCCGTTTGCATTTTATGCAGAAAGGGTATAGCAGGATAAGGGGGTCAAAAGTGCCCTTCAACCGATTTCAATGGGGCCGGTCTCATTCGATAGATAATGCTCGGCGATTGATGTCTACAAATTTTTAACCCTGAATTTTGACCGGAAGGGTAGTTATGGGGAAAATTAAAAAAACAGGTTTTTGGCCCTTTTTCCCCATTTACTGAGGCGTAAAAAATCCAAATAAATTCTGACATATTTTACACGGTACCGGACATATTGGAGAATTTTTTCAGATTTTTCCGTCGATGTAGCTAAGCGTGAAAAATCGGCAAAGTCAAAAAAAACGGAAAAAAGAAGATTTCGTATCGAAATCTTCGAGGTACAACTTTTTGGTTTATATAGTAACAATCTAACACCTACGATTGTTATCCCCAATTTTTTTCAGATTTTTAAACCACCTGCGTCATTGTGAAAAAAATCGAAAACCGATTTTCGGGACGTATTTTGATCTAAAACGCAAGAAGTAATTGTTATTTTTCCATTATTTTGATAGAGTATGTTCATTTTGTGCTTTTCAATGTTTCTGCATACAAAGCAATGCAAAGAATTGAATTGATTCAATTATTCGTAAGCCACATACTTCCTTATCAGCTAAAAATACGAACGTTCTTTCAACAGCAGCGATGGCGCAGTCGGTAGAGTTCTTGGCTGCGGAACCTCTCGAAATTTTTTGTCGCCGGTTCGAGTCCCAATGAGGCAAAATAATTTTTTTTTTTTTTTTTAATCATTCACTGCATAACAACAAATAATAATTATTTTTCAATTTTTCAATAGTTTTTAAACATTTTTAAATACTTATTCAATATGAAATATATGTAAAAATAATTATGGAGCATATTGTTTTTTTCATTGATTCGTCCTAGCCACATCTCGTTATTCTTTTGTACATTGAACGAATATTAGTTTACTGTAACGAATGCAAATATGTATTCAATATTAAAAGGATCCAATTGTATATTCTGATGAATTGTAATGAAGGTGATGTCTAACGGAAAGAAGCGTCTATTTCTTTTTAAACATTCTTATTTTTGTATTTACCGCTTCTCCATTTATGCAGAGATCATCCAAAATAGACAATGAATTGAAAGAAAGAAGGTATATTGGGATTTCGTCCGTTATAATGCCTTTACTGTTTTATGCAAATCAACTTCTTCAGCTTTAGGTTTTGTGCCCCATTGCAATCGTGTTTTCCAACCACTTTAAGTACACGAAAACATTAAATTCAGTTCAGAAGGTTTTATTGTTTTATTACACTTACTCCAGTATTATGTACTCCCTTCAGTTATCTAGTCCGCAATTACCTGCGTAGCGTGTAGGTAGCGGGCAGGTACCGAGTTGTACCTTTAGAACTGATGATCATTGTTTTTAAATTATTGACTGCATAAATGTTATTAATACGTAAATGAATATTAATGTAAAAATACGAATGATAGATTATCATTTGTTGATTAGGCTACAGTATCTAGCTGCGGAATACTTGAAACTTTTCTCTCGCCAATTCACCTCCCATGAAATATAATTAGAAAACAAATGTTTTTAAGTATTAACTGGATAACAATTGTTAATACGGAAATTAATATTAGTGTGAAAATATAAATGGCATGCGATAGATTACCTTTTGATAATTAAAAGTTGAAACGCGTTTCGTGTGGCTTTAATCCTCGTCACTATGTTCACTAATGATGGGCACCACTTCATTTTTGTTAAATATTTTTGTCAATATCTCTGAAGGCCTAACAATTGTCGATAGATACCGTGCGTGCGACAGGTAGTATATTATTGCAGCAATGTGCGAACAACAACCTATGGTACCGTTACCACTCGCACATTCAGAGCAATAACATTTGATGCCCGAAATTCCAGTTATATTAGGGGTATAGTTAATGAAGCAACGATAACTTCTTTGATTAATGTGGCGTGATCGGACGAGGCATTTAAGAATATTGAGGAGTTGATTTGCATAAAACAGTAAAGGAATTATAACGGACGAAATCCCAATATACCTTCTTTCTTTCAATTCATTATCTATTTTGGATGATCTCTGCATAAATGGAGAAGCGGTAAATACAAAAATAAGAATGTTTAAAAAGAAATAGACGCTTCTTTCCGTTAGACATCACCTTCATTACAATTCATCAGAATATACAATTGGATCCTTTTAATATTGAATACATATTTGCATTCGTTACAGTAAACTAATATTCGTTCAATGTACAAAAGAATAACGAGATGTGGCTAGGACGAATCAATGAAAAAAACAATATGCTCCATAATTATTTTTACATATATTTCATATTGAATAAGTATTTAAAAATGTTTAAAAACCATTGAAAAATTGAAAAATAATTATTATTTGTTGTTATGCAGTGAATGATTAAAAAAAAAAAAAAAAATTATTTTGCCTCATTGGGACTCGAACCGGCGACAAAAAGTTTCGAGAGGTTCCGCAGCCAAGAACTCTACCGACTGCGCCATCGCTGCTGTTGAAAGAACGTTCGTATTTTTAGCTGATAAGGAAGTATGTGGCTTACGAATAATTGAATCAATTCAATCCTTTGCATTGCTTTGTATGCAGAAACATTGAAAAGCACAAAATGAACATACTCTATCAAAATAATGGAAAAATAACAATTACTTCTTGCGTTTTAGATCAAAATACGTCCCGAAAATCGGTTTTCGATTTTTTTCACAATGACGCAGGTGGTTTAAAAATCTGAAAAAAATTGGGGATAACAATCGTAGGTGTTAGATTGTTACTATATAAACCAAAAAGTTGTACCTCGAAGATTTCGATACGAAATCTTCTTTTTTCCATTTTTTTTGACTTTGCCGATTTTTCACGCTTAGCTACATCGACGGAAAAATCTGAAAAAATTCTCCAATATGTCCGGTACCGTGTAAAATATGTCAGAATTTATTTGGATTTTTTACGCCTCAGTAAATGGGGAAAAAGGGCCAAAAACCTGTTTTTTTAATTTTCCCCATAACTACCCTTCCGGTCAAAATTCAGGGTTAAAAATTTGTAGACATCAATCGCCGAGCATTATCTATCGAATGAGACCATCCCCATTGAAATCGGTTGAAGGGCACTTTTGACCCCCTTATCCTGCTGTACCCTTTATCAAAATCTCCGTACACCGCTGCAGCAAACGGATGAGGGAGGACCGTTCAGTGTAAGGGAAATGGATGTGAGACGCCAGGCAGAGCAGCGCGTGTTGACCAGGTGGGCTTCGTGGCTCGTTGAGCCCGAAAACCTGGGATCACGTGCTGTTAGTGTTGTTAGTGCTGTCCGCCCATTACTTAAGGAATGCCTGACTAGAAAGCATGGTCGTCTCTCTTACCGTCTGACTCAGGTGCTCACCGGGCATGGTTGCCTCGCTGAGTACCTGAACAGGATAGGCAAGGACGTAAAGCCTCAATGCCACCATTGTAAGAAGGGGGGAGAGGTCATTGCCCAGCGTGGCATGCTCAGCGCAGTGTCCTCAACGCGATGATAGGGTTCGATCTCCCACCACTTTCTGTGGTGAGAGAAATGCTCGAAAGCGAGGAGAAGTGGCGGGCTGCGGTGACCTTTTGCGAGCAGGTTCTCCTCGTAAAGGAAGCCGCAGAACGCGACAGAGAAGGACTGAGGGTGAACTCCTCACGCCAGCATAGCCGCGTGACGAGAAGATAACCCGAGGGGAGGGATCCGCAAGCATGCTTGGATCCTGCCACCCCCCACGGATTCACTGCTCCATAGTTCACCCTCGGCGTATTTATTTATTTATTATATGCGTCTGTGTGTTAGTGTGTATGAGTGTTATTTATTTATTTATTTAAGGTAAGTAGATACTTAATTATTTATTTATTTATTTAATCAAGGTTCTATTTCAGGGAAGGCCAGTCGAGGCAGGACGCTTCGAAGATCATGCTTCCTCGCAGAATCCTGTCTCGACTGAACTGTGGACCGAGTAGTGGTGAGGGCCCTACTCGGTACGCCTCAGCAACCACGGCGGGACGGGGGTCGTCATGTCATGAGCATGGCGGCTCCAAGTTTTGGGGGAAGCCTCGGGGAAGGATGGGAGAACACCTTCGGGTCGGAAACCACCTTCACCGGGAGCAACAGGTTACGAGTGGACCCCGGAGTTATCGCTAGTTTGGATCCCGGGACTCACTTATAAAGCTTTAACGCGAGGTCACCATAAAAAAAGGTGTTTGTAACAAAAAGATAAGTTAGTGTTGGCTGGACGCATTTTTAATTGAGCTCTGCAGTGAGGCGGTCCGACTAGAATACACATTGGATTTATCATTCTACTCCGTCTCACAATCAGTGAGGTACCTTTTCGACGAGTCCACCCGTTGTAAAGACTCTTTCCTGGCCGGCTTCCAATTAGTGTGTTTGTAGAAGCAGCAGATGCATGTACAGGGTGTTTTAAAATAATGTGCCCCCCCTCCCCCCTTCCAGGCGTTGTTCTACACCTTCTGAACGATGGACATTTGTGAAAGAACCGGGCTGCAGAATCCAGGTAAGGGTTAAAAATGAAGATCTTGACATATCGTATTTGTGATGTTGCGTAGATAAAATGTCTGAAAGGAACCGTAGGCATAAATGAACCGTCTTCGTGCAAACTAACATTAATTGTAACGGTATTTGCGACGGTTAGTGACTCTCACGATTGGATTTTCCGTCAGTATATCAGACCGCCAGTACTCCCATCCATAGGAAAGAAATACGCGAGTAATTCTTACTGGCTCGAATATAATATCTATGCTTTACAGCAGACGCATTTTACACACCTTTCGAATTTTCGGACGAGTCCATCTAACTAATACAGTGGGTCAAAAAAGTATTGGCACACCCAATTTTCTTTGAATATCTTTAAACTATAAAGTAATCTATTAATATTATTTATGTTTATTAGTGTCTTTTGAAACACATAAATAGTATGTGTGCTGAAAACTCTCAGTTATTTGTTATAAGGAAATAAAGTCAAGAAAACGAAAAATCCATAGACAAAAAAGTATTAGCACACGTACAATGTTACTGAGGAAAGCACAATAATAAACAATATGAACAATATTGAACTTACTTAATATTTGGTGTGCATCCCTTTGGCCTTAATTACGGCCTGTAATCGATTAGGTATCGATTCGACAATTTTTTGCGTAATTTCCGATGAAATGTTAGTCCACTCTTCTAAAAGCGTTGCTTTTAGGTCATTTTTACTCTTAATTTTCTTTTTTCGAATTTTTAAATCTAAAACATGCCAAAGATTTTCTATCGAGTTAATATCCGGCGATTGAGGTGGTGTAGGGAGTTGGTTTGGTACATTATACAGTAACCATTCCCTTGTTTTCCTTGCCGTGTGCTTCGGGTCATTATCTTGTTGGAAACGAAACGTTTCGTTTATGCCCATTTTTGTTGCACTCGTTAACAAATTATTTCGTAACACGTCGATATAGACGCCTGCATTCATTGTACCGTCAATAAAAGCCAAATTTTCTACTCCATGGTATGACATACAGCCCCATACCATGACATGACCACCACCGTGATTGACTGTAGGAATAATATTCTTTTGATTTAATGCGGTGTTCGGTTTCCTCCATACAAATCTTCTTCCATCAGAGCCGAAAAGATTAAACTTGCTCTCATCTAACAAGGGAACTACCCGAGGTGTCCGCCTCCGATTTTAATGAAACTTTGCAAATTTGTTAAGCACGTGAAAATAATCGATACGTATTTTTTCTATATCGGCTAAGTCGCACGTTTGGGGGTTGAAACCAAGACCACTTCAAAGTGTCGACATTTTTTCTTCTTTCGGTTATAACTTCAAAACGGTGAATGATAGAGATTTACGATACATGTACGAAATATTCGCTTTTTTTGTGTACTAAACTCGTTATATCTTTAAAGTTTGCGATGCGATTTCAACCAAACTTTTTTTAAATGATAGAATAATAAAAATAAAAGTTACATGTGTGGGATTTAATGTTTGTAAATGACTACTCACGGGAAATAATAAAACAGTATATATATATATATATGTGGAGATCAAGTAGGATCTCCTTTAAATTTTTATTTTTACATTTGTATTTCAATAAATACGCAACCGACGCTAGCTATTGCGAAATGTGGCAAAGGTGTGTTGGTGGTGCGTATTTGCGAAGGGACGGCGAAGGCGAGCGTCGTCAGACGACGAACGTGCAGTCGCAAGACGGAAGGCCAAAACGACGGACGTTTTTTAATTAATAATCTTTTACGTTTTTTTTAATAAATAGTATCTTTCATTTTTTTGTATTTAATACTAATAAAGACGCTTTAATTATTTGCACACCCCCACGTCGTGATCTGATCCCACATATTTTGGGGGCTCGTCCGAGATCCGAACAGGTCAGATCGCAAATAACGTGAGTAAGTAAAACATCGAGTTTTCAATACGGACTAAACTATTAAAAGACAAAGTGAACGTGCAGTGATGCCTCTCAAGGATCCAAACGAGTTTACGGTAGCGCAATTGAGGGAAATCTTGCGAGTTCGGGGATTAAGCATGAACGGGTCGAAGGCTGAATTAATAACCCGATTAAACGATCATGATCCATCGGGCCAGTGGACCGCGATCGGTGAAAATGCGGAAAAGAAGGACGATAAAAAAACGGACGACGACGACGCAGAAAATCCAAGTGTCATTGGATCGACGAGTGCATTGCGCGCACAGGTGGACGACGAATCGACGTACAATCGACGTGAAATGGATCTGCTTCGCCGAGAAAAAGCAGTGATGGAAAAGGAATTAGAAGTGACGAAACGCGAACTTGCGTCGCTGCGAAATACGCCGCAGCCGAATACGCCTGTGGAACACAGCCGGCAGTGCAAAACACACAGACGCACATCAGCGTAAACACAATCGCCGAGCTACTCAGCTTCTTTACTGGAAGGTCAGAGGACTTTCCCAGCTGGTCGAAACAAATAAAAGTGTTGCAGACAACTTACAAACTGAAAGACGACGAGACGAAAATTTTGATAGGGATGCGGATTCGGGGAAGAGCACAAGAATGGGTGAATAACAGACCTGAACTTCTGGAAGGGAGCGTGAATGATTTGATAAGAGGTTTCAAAGAATGTTCTGTCATCAACCCAGTACGATCATTGTGCGCAATCAATTCCAAGAGCGCATATGGAAGAGAGACGAGTCTTTTGAAGATTACTTTTACGATAAAGTAATAAAAGCAAGTCGTGTACCGATTATAAATCAAAAGGAACTTGTCGATTACCTTGTCGAAGGCATTCCTGATTTATCTTTACGAAATCAAGCGAAAATGCATTGCTTCGATTCACCTGAATCGTTGTTGCATGCATTCGAAAGACTTACTCTGCCGCCAGCAAATCATGGCGACAAATTTCGTGGAAAGCAGTACAAGCAGACGACGTCGACGTATAACGATGGAAGGCAAAGGGCTGACTGGAAGACACAGAAGAAGGACCCCCCCCACTACATGCTACAATTGCGGCGAGGTGGGCCATCTGAGCCGTACCTGTCCAACGAAGGAACGCGGTTTAAAATGCTTCCGATGCGGACAACATGGACATATTTCATCAGCATGTCCGAATCGTGAGAGTAAAGAGACGACGAGAAATGTTAACATGGCAGTGCAGCCGTCTACGCAGAACTCGTGTAAAATGGTAAAATTAAACAATACTAAGCTAATAGCCCTCATCGATACGGGCAGCGACTTGACGCTCATGAAAGCCGAATGTTATATTAAAATAGGCGCACCGCGCATGCAGAATGTTGAAACGAAATTTCGTGGTATCGGATCTGATAGTATTAAGACGTTAGGCAAGTTAGTAATGGATATTTTCATTGACGGGCATTCTTATCCGATCGTAGTGCATATAGTTCGTGACGTATTGCTAAAGCATGATCTGCTTATAGGAGCTGATTTTTTAAATACTGTCAAAGTAACAAGAAGTAACGGTAACATATTAATAGAAGGATTGGAAAAAGAACGCGCCGTTAACGATCATATTCCCGAAGTGTATAGCATCGAATGCGACGAAACTTGTAACGACGTGGATCTTTCACACATCCAGAATCCCGTGATTCGACGGGAGGTTCGCGAAATGATAACTGATTATATTCCCGAAAAGACGCGCGAAGTTGGCGTAAAAATGACGATTTTATTAAGAGACGATGAACCAATTCATCAAAGACCGCGTCGATTGGCTCCGGCGGAAAAAGATATCGTTAATGCACAAATAGACGAATGGCTTCGCGATAGTATTGTACAGCCGTCGCTTTCGGAATTTACCAGCCCCATAGTCTTGGTGAAAAAAAAAGATGGCTCTACGCGTTTGTGCGTCGATTATAGAAAAATAAACACAAGAATCGTAAAAGATCGATACCCACTACCGTTGGTGGAAGACCAACTGGACGCGTTACAGGAATCGAAAGTGTATAGCACGCTTGATCTGAAAAATGGGTTTTTTCATGTATCACTGAGCGAATATAGTCGTAAGTATACGTCTTTTGTTGTGCCAGACGGACAATATGAGTTCCTACGAGTACCTTTTGGACTATGTAACTCACCGGCAGTTTTTGTCAGATTTATTAATGCCGTATTCAAAGAACTTATTGTAAAGAAAGTTGTACTAACGTATATGGACGATTTAATTATACCGTCCAATGATATCGAAACCGGGGTGCGAAATCTTAAAATAGTGTTGTCGTTAGCTAAAGAATTTGGTTTACACATAAATTGGAAAAAATGTGCTTTGCTCCAAACTAAAGTAGAGTTTTTGGGACATATAGTCGAAGGTGGTAGCATTCAGCCATCCGAGCATAAAATAAAAGCAGTTGCTAGATTTCCAAAACCAACGTCGGCCAAACAAGTACAAAGTTTCTTAGGCCTGACTGGGTATTTCCGAAAATTTGTAGCAAATTACTCATTAATTGCGAGACCATTGACCGAATTGTTGCGGGCTAACGTAAAATTTAAATTCCACAATGAAGAATTGACGGCATTCGAAACTTTAAAGGCTAAGCTTTGTGAGAAACCTATATTAAAATTGTATAGAGTAGACGCGGAGACCGAACTGCACACTGACGCATCGATGTATGGTTTCGGCGCAATTTTACTACAGCGTGATCCTAACGACGGCGAAATGCATCCAATATACTACGCGAGCGGTAAAACGACTCCAGCCGAAGCGAAGTATACCAGTTACGAATTGGAAGTACTGGCAATTGTAAAATCCCTTAAAAAATTCAGAATTTATTTATTAGGATTGCATTTTAAAATTGTAACGGATTGTAAGGCGTTTTCATTGACTATGAAAAAACGCGATTTATGCGTGCGTGTCGCGAGATGGGCACTGCTGCTCGAAGAGTTCGATTACGTCATCGAGCATCGACCCGGTAGTAAGATGATTCATGTGGACGCTCTCAGCAGAAATCCGCTACCATCGTGTTTATTAATCACCGAAGACAATGTTAACTTGACAGCCAGGATTCGGAAGGCGCAACAGGATGACGAAAAAGTACGACGGATTTGGGAATTAGCGGAGCAGGGAACGATCGATGGGTACTTGACGAGAAATGGATTATTGTACAAGATTGTTGACGACGATATTCGGTTGGTTGTACCAAAAGCCTTGCAATCGCAGCTAATACGACGAGCGCACGAGAATGGACACTTTTCAGTTGCAAAAACCGAATTGCTGTTAAGAAAAGATTATTGGTTCCAAGGTCTTAGGTCTAAAGTCGAAAAGACGCTTAGTAATTGCCTTGATTGTATATTGGCCGAGAGAAAGACCGGAAAACAAGAAGGTTTTCTTCATACGATAGATAAAGGCGAGGTACCATTGGATACATATCATCTCGACCATTTGGGACCTTTGCCTACGACAAAAAAAAGTTATCGACATATTCTTGTCATAATCGATGCTTTCACAAAATTCGTATGGCTTTACACGACGAAGACGACCAGCACCAGCGAAGTGTTGGGGCACCTAAAAAAACAGGCGGTCATCTTCGGAAATCCGAGACGCATTATTTCGGATAGAGGGACAGCCTTCACCTCTGCAGAATTTCAAGATTATTGTGCGCATGAAAAAATTCAGCACTCGCTTATTGCAACGGGAGTGCCAAGGGGCAACGGCCAAGTTGAGCGGGTCAATAGGACGCTCATTTCGCTACTAACCAAGCTGTCGTCGCCTAAACCAGAAGACTGGTATCGATATTTAGATTCTGTGCAGAAGTATCTAAACGCTACACCCCATCGTAGCATCAAGACGACGCCCTTTCAGTTATTTTTTGGAACGCGTATGAGGTCAAAGGATGATCCCCAAATACAAGAGTTACTCGAGCAGGAATGGGTAACGATGTTTGAAGAAAAACGTGACGAGGCAAGGACGAAGGCGAGAGAAAGCATTGCGAAGATTCAACAAGAGAATCGCAAGAATTTTAATAAAAAAAGGAAGAAACCAAGATTGTACGGTGAAGACGATTTAGTGGCCATCAAACGGACTCAGTCCGGTCCTGGGTTGAAGCTAGCATCAAAATATTTGGGTCCGTACCGTATTGTGAAGAAGCTGCGCAATAATAGATACATGGTTGAGAAGATCGGGCAACATGAAGGCCCCTATCGAACCACTACGGTGGTGGACTTCATGAAACCATGGATAGGAGTAGATTATAGTGTAAGCGATGAAGAAATCGACGCCGATGAAGAGGAATCGACGGTAGCATGTGAGGACACACGCTAGACCAGGATGGCCGAGTGTGGAGATCAAGTAGGATCTCCTTTAAATTTTTATTTTTACATTTGTATTTCAATAAATACGCAACCGACGCTAGCTGTTGCGAAATGTGGCAAAGGTGTGTTGGTGGTGCGTATTTGCGAAGGGACGGCGAAGGCGAGCGTCGTCAGACGACGAACGTGCAGTCGCAAGACGGAAGGCCAAAACGACGGACGTTTTTTAATTAATAATCTTTTACGTTTTTTTTAATAAATAGTATCTTTCATTTTTTTGTATTTAATACTAATAAAGACGCTTTAATTATTTGCACACCCCCACCTCGTGATCTGATCCCACATATATATATATATATATATATATATATATATATATATATATATGGGATCTTCCCATTTTGACTTTAGCAACGCGTTTCTCGTTTTCTGTCATTGTTAACTACCTTGACCTGGAGTTTTTCGCAATTGCTGACAGCCTGCTGCTGTGGAGCACAACATATAATAAAATCAGCTAATTTTGAAGGCTCCTTATTGCCTATTATTACGGTTCTTTAGGTTCGGGATTTCGGAACCCCTAATAATCGTTAGCGATTAAAACTTCTACCAGTCATAAAATCTGACTCGTCAATTACTTTACGACCGCCACATGCATCCAGTGGCTGACATAGAAAATAGTCAGCCCATGCGGTCATTTTCGCAACTTACTACCTGGTCTAAAAAAGGTCCGGCTTGCACCGCCACACTGACATTACCAACGAACACACCCCCCACTGACACCATAGGTCAGCACCACCAAAACATCACATCCATTAGAAACTGAAAATGCCGCCCGCACCCCACTCTTACCTGTAAGTATAATATATTTGACTCTGCTCAACTTGTGAATATTAGTGTACAAGCGAAGCTCCTCACTGTGATTACCAACAAGCGGTGTGAAGTGAAGCACAAGGTTTAGAATAATACCCTTAAAAATGTCCAGAAATATAAGTGAAGATACAAATGATGAGTTGTTTATGGACGCTCTATCAGACTGTTCTGAAAACAGCGTTGCACTGATAAGTGATTGTGAAAGTGACCATACTGATAGCGCCATCGTTCCCATACGGCAAATTAATCGTCGGTTGATTTTGAGCGAATCGGAAGATGATTCCTCCGATGACATGGAAGAAGATGTTATTGCCAATGGTGTCGATGATTGGACAGAGAATGATGCAATAGTTCAACTAGAGCCGTATGGTCGGACTTCAAGGATTAACACGATGCATCAAGATCATGAAAACAAATGGGAAGCGGCACAGTTGTTTCTTGGCGATGATCTGTTCGAATTATTGGTAACAGAAACAAATAGATACCGCTCTCAGGTTGCAAACAAGTATAGAGAATATAAAGCAGTGAAATGGGTTGACGTCACAGTGACGGAAATGAAAAAGTTTCTGGGTTTAATTATCTTGATGGGACAAATACCCAAAGGTGATATATATGATTACTGGTCTACTCTATCATATATAGAAACCCCAATCTTCCCCAAAACAATGAGCCGGAATAGATTCATGCAGATCTGGAGAATGTGGCATTTCTGCAATAACGATCTATTGCATGATAAATCAGACAGACTTTTCAAGATTAGAGAAGTTCTCAATTATATGCAACACAAGTTCGAGACTGTGTATACACCAAAGCAGCAACTATCATTGGATGAAGGCGTAATACCTTGGCGGGGTAGATTATTTTTCCGCACGTATAATCCCGCAAAAATCGTAAAGTATGGGATTCTGGTGCGGATGCTCTGCGAAGCGGCATCTGGATATATTTGCAATTTCAAAATATATTCGGGCTCAGCAGCGACGCTAGAAAATACGGTCCTAACGATTTTAGATCCTTACGTGGGATTCCATCACCATGTATATATGGACAACTATTATAATAGCGTACATACAGCCGAATTGCTCCTTCAGAAGAAAACAAGAGTTTGCGGAACAATTAGAGCAAACAGAGGACTTCCGAAGAATTTAAGAAACGTTACATTGAAGCAACACGAAACGAAATTTGCAAGAAAGGGGCAAGTCCTTTTACACGTCTGGCAGGCTGCGAAGAACCGAACCGTCAGAACCATTTCAACAATGCATTCGGCAGAAATGGTCAACGTTCCACATTGGTCAGGGATGAGAACAAAACCCCAATCTGTTGTGGATTACAATAAATATATGAAAGGAGTTGATCATGCAGATCAGTACATGTCATACTACAATATTCTCCGGAAAAGCACCAAGTGGACAAAGAAGGCAGTACTTTATTTTTTTAACGCTGCTCTTTTTAACTCCTTTCTAATCCACAAAAAAACAAGTCACAACAGGACGTGCTATAAAAAATTTTTACTCGAAGTGGCAATTGCATTGCTGGAAACAAAGGAGGGAATTCAAGATATTGACACCGAACAGGCAGGACCATCGAACGTAGTTCAACCAACAAGACGAGCACCGAGACATGACCCACCAGGACGTTTATCGCAAGATTTTAAAAAACACAAATTAGTACCGATTATAACAAATGGAAAGAAAAAATATCCTCACCGGAGATGCAGAGTATGCTCTGCAAATAAGAAATCGGGCTATACCCTATATATTTGCGAATTTTGTAATGTGCCTTTACATAAACTACAATGTTTTGAACGATACCATACAAAAAAACAATATTAGAATATATTACTGTTTTTCTATTCCATGTTTGAGTCGTCTTATTTATCCTTAGTCATCTTTAATGTCCTTAATTTCCTGATCTTGTTGTCTATACTCTTTGAAAAACGATTAAAAAATGATTGTTATAAACTTTTAATTTTATGTTTTGTATAAATAATATGTGAAATCGTTAAACGAAATTGTTGCCGTGAAATATAATTGCTCACGTGACTAGCTTTCGGACTTCTTTGAGTTCTAATAATGAATTTCAGTCCGTGCTACTTCCGAAAAATGCGCGGTGGACAGCGCAGTTTGGCTTTCCCAAGCGCGGTGGAAACCGAACAGTTCTCTGTGGCGCGTGCGGTCGGCAAAGTGTTAAAAATAAACCACAGTATAAAAATAATGTGAAAACACACGCTCAGACGATTGACCGCACCTCGCAGGACCAATCGTACGCAATACTCTAAATATTCACTTTAACCGCAACTCGCAGGTGTTACGTCCCCACATTTTAACCCTTATATTTTTATCTTTTTTCTTTTCTTTTCTTTTTCTTTAGAATAAGTAATTATCTAACCAAAGCGCCAGGAAATGACATCATAAGACTTCGATTCATTTTCATAAGGCGACACAAGCCAATTCCCTATCTCTTTGGTTAAACTAAACAAACGTCATTTCCAAGTACAGTAAAAGCTGGATAAATACGACACAGTTCGGGGCTCAAGCGCATCTCTTATGAAGTAGCGGTGCCGAATTCTTGTTTACATCACGGCTTCAGCCAAGCGCGAACAAAGAAAAGGACAGACAGTAGAAGAGACAGAGAGGCCCAAGCTATAGGGGGAGCGGCCCGAATGTATCGGTGAGGCAATACTAATTGGAGGGTCCGCCGTTTTCATTTTCGGTCTTTTTCGGTCATTTTTTTTTTTGAAACCTTTACTAACGTATTTGTGAGATTTTTCTGATTAAAATGATACCAAACACGATATAGTTTGAATCATATTTACTCAATATTTAATATATTTACTTAGTATTTACATAATTAAAACATATCGTGTTTGGTATCATTGTAATCAGAAAAATCTCAAAAATGCATTGGGAAAAGTTACATTCAGCAAAATTAATAAACGACCAAGTTTTTTGTTGCATTAGCAATGCCTCGCCGATACTTTCGTGCCGCTCACTTTGTTTGCTTGCTCTCTCTGTCTCTTCTACTGTCTGTCCTTTTCTAAGCTCGCGCTCGGTTGACGCCCGATTGTAAACACAGATTAGATGCCTCTGCTACCTAAGAGCAATATTCGGTCACGACCTGTGCATTTATCGAGGGAGGTGCCTATTCAGTGTTTTTATGCGGCTCCAGCTGACCGCGAATTTAGACAGGGTCAGAATATGGAAAACCACCCCCTCGAAGATGCAGGAGTTAAATGTAGCGGGACTCGTTTGTGATGGACACGAGATTAACCGCGACTAATCCGTTCCTACGAATCTTTTGAGGAACGTTCTTTGTTCCAATTTTTCTAACTGTATTTCAAGGCTCGTTGTTCAGCAAGCAATTCGTCTTCAATATAACAAGAACCTTTTCAAAAGTTTATTGTACGAGGAATCCCATGGGTATTTTTGAGAAAAATACCTTTAATTTAATGACTTTTATTCCAAAAATTCCTCAAGGCCCATCTGGTGTATCCTGCTTTTAAAAATTTTAATTTATTTGTCTCAATAGCTTGGCCATGTATGCAATAAACTGTGAGCATCGTCCAAGTTTGCTCCATTCGTTTATGCATGGAATAAAGAACGCGGTTAATCTCGTGTCCATCACAAACGAGTCCCGCTACATTTAACTCCTGCATCTTCGAGGGGATGGTTTTCCATATTCTGACCCTGTCTAAATTCGCGGTCAGCTGGAGCCGCATAAAAACACTGAATAGGCACCTCCCTCGATAAATGCACAGGTCGTGACCGAATATTGCTCTTAGGTAGCAGAGGCATCTAATCTGTGTTTACAATCGGGCGTCAACCGAGCGCGAGCTTAGAAAAGGACAGACAGTAGAAGAGACAGAGAGAGCAAGCAAACAAAGTGAGCGGCACGAAAGTATCGGCGAGGCATTGCTAATGCAACAAAAAACTTGGTCGTTTATTAATTTTGCTGAATGTAACTTTTCCCAATGCATTTTTGAGATTTTTCTGATTACAATGATACCAAACACGATATGTTTTAATTATGTAAATACTAAGTAAATATATTAAATATTAAGTAAATATGATTCAAACTATATCGTGTTTGGTATCATTTTAATCAGAAAAATCTCACAAATACGTTAGTAAAGGTTTAAAAAAAAAAGACCGAAAAAGACCGAAAATGAAAACGGCGGACCCTCCAATTAGTATTGCCTCACCGATACGTTCGGGCCGGTCCCCCTGTGGATTGGACCTCTCTGTCTCTTCTACAGTCTGTCTTTTTTTAAGCTCGCGCTCGGCTCGAGCCGTAATGTAAACACAAATTCGGCACCGGTACACGATAAGAGCACTGCTTTGCCCCCGAAATGAATGCATTTATCGAGGGTTTACTGTATATTGTTTTTACTTTGTTAACTTAGCGTCAAAATCTTCGTCTTAGCGATTCCTTCCAATTTCCAATGGCTATCTCGGCCCAAACATACAAGGTGTGGATTTTTAATTAAACCTCCTTTCACCTCAAATCTCTGGCGGTGCGGGCTAGGCCTGCATACGAAGATTCCTACCACTTTAAATTCATTCTAAACCCCCTTAGAACGATCTTTCTCTGGCGGTGCGGGTTCTACCTGCATACGGATACGCAGATCAATCTAAGGTATTTCAACCCTTTACAAATAATCCATCTCACATCGTTTTCTTCCATGCCACGCCGAGTACGTAGAGCTGGCAGACGCTAAAACCGACTCTCCCGTCATAGATCACTCTTTGACTCCACACCCTTTACCTAAAAACGTCTCTGACGTTCCTGCAAATTCTAATACCCAATTTATAAAATCTATTCCTTTTATTCACGAGCTTACGGACGTTGATCTTGATCTACCGTGGATAATTTCACCGATCACTTACGAGTTCTCCGATCTTCCTCCTCGTAATATTCAAGGAAGTGACCCTCGCGCCGCGCGATATAGAAAACGCCGTCGCGAAGTGTTAATACAAGAGCACGGCGCTCAACCAGTCGAGAGCAATATAGTGTCGAAGTGCATAATTCCGTGGATTCAAGAAATCCAAACCGAACGCCAGCAGATGGGAATACCCACGGAGTTCTCCTCTGTCCTCGTCACACTTCCACTCGACGCCGGAGTTCCAGAGCGCCGCTATCATTTCAATCAGGAGATTGTAGGCTTATTGTACTGTTTATTTTTACGATACAGGGTATATTGAACATAACTATGGTGAACTTCAAATAACATAAACGTAAAACATAATATTAACTAAAGATAGAATATCGCTTTCATAAACGTAACTCGTCTCCGGTGCCGATCCATTCGAGACTGCCTCTCGAAAAAAAGACATTCGTCTCCTCGCACGAGAATAAAATGACGATCGCTCGTACGGCCTCGGATCGTGCGACGGAATCGGACGACTCGCGGAAGACCGCTACAAGATTGAAATAATCACGCTCGAGTAAGGCGACACCATCAACACTGACCTGCACCACTGTCGTACGCTGAGCCAGGCCGCGTACGTGCTGCCGACTCCCCAGCTGATGAGAGGCCGAACGCCGCAACCTGACTCATCACCGATCGCCAACAGCAGCCGACGCAAACAGCTGATGCCCAGCCGACATCAACATATTGTATAGAGCCGAATCAGTGAGTCAAGTGCGCCTCTCATAGTACTCCTAGTGCCAGAGTCTCTCTCTCTTATCAAAGGTAACCTTTTTAAAGTATCGGGTCCCAGCCAAAAACCACCCAGGTGGGACGGCAAATTACCGATTTTATCCCGTCAAGGCAAATCTTGGGCATTCGGTTACAATAAAGCCACCTTTCGTTCATTTCTGCCACCGGGACGTAAGACAGGTCAAAGTTTACTTGCTCTCTGTTCTCTTTCGACGACTGTCGTCTCTCGGAAAAGGCGTCCAGCTCGAACCCTTCGCACCACACACATTCACGCACACATACAGGTCCTTAAAACTAACAGTCTTATGCTGTATCTTAACCTAAACAGTTTTTGAAAGCCTCGGCCCGGACGGCGCCGTGGTCGCACCACGTGGTGTCGCTTGCGTTTCGTCGCAATTCGTTACGCCCGACACTACACATGTTTTTGTATTTTTCCGTAATTTACTCTGGAGTCGTGAAATTAACGCTTTTCTTTTGCCGGTTTTGGCACTTTACGTTACTATATTTGATAAACAAGTGACAATGGAAAGCATGTATTATGCAACAAATGCTTCCCTAGTACTGTAGAATATTATTGCTTTTGTAAAAAATCAAAATTAAAATTTTTTTGTTTTATTATACAATATGTAGGCCGTGCATGGCATTTTTGGTATGTACGATAGTTTATGATTACTGCGTCGTGGCGGATCTGCACGGCCTACATATTGTACAATAAAACAAAAAAAATGTAATTTTGATTTTTTACAAAAACAATAATATTGTACAGTACTAGGGAAGCATTTGTTGCATAATACATTTTTTCCATTGTCACTCGTTTATCAGATATAGTAACGTAAAGTGCAAAAACCGGCAAAAGAAAAGTGTTAATTTCACGACTCCAGAGTAATGTACGGAAAAATACAAAAACACGTAACTTTTATTTTTATTATTCTATCATTTAAAAAAAGTTTGGCTAAAATCGCATCGCAAACTTTAAAGATATAACGAAAAACTTGGCATTTTTTAATAAAAAATTAAGAACAAATCGTCAAATAAAATTTTAAATTCTATAGGTGTTTAGTACACAGAAAAGTGAATATTTCGTACGTTTATCGTAAATCTCTATCATTAACCGTTTTGAAGTTATAAGCGAAAGAAGAAATAATGTCGAAATTTTGAGGGGTGGTTTCACCCCTTAAACGTGCAACTTAGCCGATATAAAAAAATACGTATCGTTTATTTTCACGTGCTTAACAAATTTACGGAGTTTCATTAAAATCGGAGGCGGACACCTCGGGTAGTTCCCTTGTAAGAAAATAACCGTCTTCCAAAATTCCATTATCTTACCTATATATATTTTTGCAAACCCGAGCCTTTTCTCTCTATTCTTCTCATTGATGAACGGTTTTTTTTCTCGCTGCTGTACCGTAAATTTCCGCAGAATATAAAACATTTCGGACTGTTTGAGCACTCACTTCTTTTGCTGAATATGTTGCGATGTCAACAGCTAAACTTTTGGCACTTACAAAAGGATTTTTTATTGCTTCTCTGATAAAATCTCTTCGTTCTCTAGTTGAAAGTACTTTCGGACGACCTGATCGTGGTTTGCTCTCGATGCTACCAGTTTCCTTAAATTTTTTTACAATATTTCTCACTGTCAAGAAACTTAAATTTAATGAATTGCCGCTTTTTCGGTAACTTTCACCACTTTTATGTAATGAAATAATTTCATTTCGCATGGACAATGATAACTCGCTCTTCTTCGTAGTCATGATTCTTGTTCAAAGTGGGTGTTGCGGCGTGGTATTCTTGTATTCGAAGTCGCCCTTTGAATTTAGCGAGAACTTTCTTTTTTATAAGTGGACTGTATTTTAAATAAATATTGAGCAAACTTAACAAACTGTGACTTAGAATAACAAAACTATCACTTAGTTGCTACTAAGAAATCCGGCCGAGACGCTACTCGTGCGCGGAGATGAGAATGATATCCGAACGAGGCGCTACTCGTGTACGGAGATGTAAGTGTATAAGTGCAGAGCTGTGCACTGTTTGAGAATGTGTTTGTGTCTGATCTTCGAAGTCGTTGCGAAGCTCTTCCCCCGTTCTTTTCCCCTTCCGAGGGCACCTTGCTGAAAAGGATGTGATTTGCACGCCCTCGGAAGTTGTGCGGAAAAATGCGTTATTTAAAAGATGGGCGCGCCCTCTTTTTGGTAGCCGATAGAGGCGTATAGGCCTGCGGGGGAAGGAAAAGGCCCGCGGGAGGAGAAGGAGGCCCGCGGGAGGAGAAGGTGACCCGCTCGGGGGTTGCTCGAGGGCCGAGGGACACGCTCTGACGCTCCGAGTTTATTGCACGGCAATAACTATTGAGTCCTTGTCAAAGCATGAAAATAATCAAACTCGCAGACGAGGATTTTCTTGGAAAAGGGGCCCGCAGATGTGGCGCATCTGGCACTCCTGCGTCCCGTTATACTAACTGTTTTTCTCAAAAATAGTTGCCTCTTCGTCCGTGTAATAAACCTAATACATTAAGGGCTTAGGCCTTAACAGTGGGTGAGGTTCAAGGAGGTAAGAGATCCATAACAGCAAATTCTGTTTATGTTTATGTTCCTAGAACCGACTTCGTCGCGTACGAAAGCGAGTAACACTTGTCCTTATAGCAAAACCATTCGTATGCCAATACTTTTTTGACTATGGATTTTTCGTTTTCTTGACTTTATTTCCTTATAACAAATAACTGAGAGTTTTCAGTACACATACTATTTATGTGTGACAAAAGACACTAATAAACATAATTAATATTAATAAATTACTTTACAGTTTAAAGATATTCAAAGAAAACTGGGTGTGCCAATACTTTTTTGACCCACTGTATGAAAATCGGCCGAAACGGCAACAGCGTATGATATTTGATTCAAGCCGTGGCGTACCGGCTTGAGCTCGGGTACTATGCCCCGGGGCCTTTTGACCAACTGCCGACACTACTAATTCAAATTAACGCTTGCTCGAGCTCCTTACGGCTACTGAACCAATACACCTTAGATTATCTGAGCTCAAGCTGGTGCGCCGCGGCGTAGAAAGATACAAATAGACTACACAATAGACTACGACTCGGTCTTTGATTTTATTAGCATTTTCGTTGTTTAGATATAAAAAAATTTCATCATGGATTATAATGTTCTGCTTTCTAAAGTATGTTCTAAATTTTCCGCAGCTTCTGTCCCTTAAAGTTCCCCAAAGTCGGATGATTTCATGGTCACTATGCACGTCGTCATCTCACGCAAATTGAAAGATAGGAGATTGTTGTCTGGGTAGTCCGGCCATCATGTTCGTAAATATAGACATTTTAGAAAATAAAATTTGTCAACTTGTCGTGAATGTCCTCCTTCCTCGGAGAGTCATAAGACAGTACAATGTTTTAAGCTCAGTGTTGCGACTCACAATTCATGTCCTCTGCTGAAGGTCCTTTCCTGTCATATTTCTTCTCTGAATCTTTCCAGACTTCCCATCTGCAGAACTTTCACCCAGCAAATAACATTTCCAAATTCGTCACTTGGCCTTCCCAAAACATCACAACCTCTGCTTAATCCCTACCAACATTTTTCAGTCACGTACGCCAAATTTCCTATTTCTTTCCTCGATTTTCCTATCGTAAATCTTCTTTCTCCAACTGTTCTTCAGTGGCCCGATTCACCACGTGCACTCCTTGACCATTTCCCACTCTTCCTGAGTTTACGATTTTCCTTCTTCCGATTACTTGTTTCTAATAGGCCGAAAGTTCGAGCTATTAGAAATCAAGTTTAATGCAAAATTTCCCTATTCGTTAGTTCGCTACTGTTACCGATTTCCTGACTCGTCGTCCGCTCGATCTGTTGCTCTTGAAGTCACTTAATGTCAATCCGCGAAACTAAACATTCAAACAACAATACCAATACTCAATCTAAACAACCAACAAAATCAATTTTCTTACGAGAGATCGTACTCAGGATTGCATGCGGCCGTCTCGCTGACGATTTACGTGTTGCGGATTGACAACGCGCATGGATTTGGTGTCCTCATACCGCGTCCCAGTAACAAGCCATGCGCAGTTCGCGAAAATTCAACATCGTCGTGAGCACTCAGGCCCCGGCAGCAGCAGGCCTGGAAGATGGAGAAATCAGACGTCATACGCTGTTGCCGCTTCGGACGTTTTTCTTATTGGTTGGATGGACTCGTCCGAAACATTCCAACGGCTTGTAAAATGCGTCTGCTTTAAACTATAGATGTGGCATTTGCACCAGTAAGAAAAAACTCACGTGTTTCTTTCCTATGGGTGGGAGACCTAGAGGACTGACGTACTGAGGGAAAATCCAGTTGCGAGAGTCACCGACCGTCACAAATACGGCTATAATTAATATAATTTGCCCGAAAATGGTTCATTTCAGACCCATGGTTCCTGTCAGACATTTTAGCTATGCAACAAGACGAATGCGATAAGCCAATAAATGTTCGACCTTAATATTCAACACTTTCCCAGATTTTGCGGCCCGGTTCTTTCACAATTGTCCGTCATTCAGAAGGTGTAGAACAAGGCCTGGTAGGTGGGGACGTATAATATAGAAACACACCCTGTACATGTATTTCGATTTTTTTAAATGGATAGTTGCAATATTCATAGTCATTGTAAATTAAGCAAAATTTTGTCCTTTATTTGATAAAACCTACAATTTATAAACACTTCCCTTATGGGGTATGACTTGGGCAACCTTCCCCTAGTTGTAATACAGTATAGAGTTATTATTTAAAATAAAAGAATAATAAAATGTTTATCAATATTAATAAAAATATGAAATATAAAATACAAAAAAAGCACTAAATACAAATAACATTTACATTCACTCGCAATACAGTAAAAGCTGGATAAGTGCACGAAAAGTTTCGCTGGATAAATGCAACACGACTATCCCCTCCACATAGGGGGATCCCCCTTGGCGAACCTCGACGCTCGACGAGAGAGCAGTGTAACATGATACCACCCGAATGTATCGGTGAGGCAATACTAATTGGAGGGTCCGCCGTTTTCATTTTCGGTCTTTTTCGGTGATTTTTTTTTTTTGAAACCTTTGCTAACGTATTTGTGAGATTTTTCTGATTAAAATGATACCAAACACGACGTAGTTTGAATTGTATTTACTTCATATTTAATATATTTGCTTACCACTTACATAATTTAAACATTTCGTGTTTGGTATCATTCTAATCAGAAAAATCTCAAAAACACATTGGGAAAAGTTAAATTCAGAAAAGTTACCAAATAAAAAAGTTTATTGTTGCATTAGCAATGCGTCGCTTTGTTTGCTTGCTCTCTCTGTCTCTTCTACTGTCTGTCCTTTTCTACGTTCGTGCTCGACTGGAGCCGCCGAATGTAAACACCGATTCGCCACCTCTACTTCATAAGAGCGACATTCGGTCGCGACCTTTGCATTTAAGCCTTGCGACGGTGTCGACGATATTATGCTTCATTTATCCAACTGGGTGGCGATTCAGTGTTTTCATGCGGCTCCAGCTGAATGCGAATTCCTAAGAGCGACATTCGGTCACGACTTGAGCATTTAAACCTTGCGAAGGGGCCGATTATGCTGCATTTATCTCGCCGAGATGTTGCATTTATCCAACCGGGTGTCGATGCAGTGTTACTTCATCGGGATAAATCCAGCATAATTGACAACTTCCCAAGGTTTAAATGCTCATGTCGTGATCGAATGTCGCTCTTAGGAATTCGCAGTTTTGATTTGGACACCGCGCTGCCGTAGATTTAGATTAAGTTCGCGGTCAGCTGGAGCAGCATGAAACTTTGAATTGACACCCGGTTGGATAAATGCAACATCTCGGCGAGATAAATGCAGCATAATCGGCCCCTTCGCAAGGTTTAAATGCTCAAGTCGTGACCGAATGTCGCTCTTAGGAATTCGCATTCAGCTGGAGTTGCATGAAAACACTGAATCGCCACCCAGTTGGATAAATGCAGCATAATTTCGACACCGTCGTAAGGCTTAAATGCAAAGGTCGCGACCGATGTCGCTCTTATGAAGTAGAGGTGGCGAATCGGTGTTTACATTCGGCGGCTCCAGTCGAGCACGAACGTAGAAAAGGACAGACAGTAGAAGAGACAGAGAGAGCAAGCAAACAAAGCAACGCATTGCTAATGCAACAATAAACTTTTTTATTTGGTAACTTTTCTGAATTTAACTTTTCCCAATGTGTTTTTGAGATTTTTCTGATTAAAATGATACCAAACACGAAATGTTTAAATTATGTAAGTGGTAAGCAAATATATTAAATTTTAAGTAAATATAATTCAAACTATGTCGTGTTTGGTATCATTTTAATCAGAAAAAATCTCACAAATATGTTAGCAAAGGTTTAAAAAAAAAAGACCGAAAAAGACCGAAAATATAAACGGCGGACCCTCCAATTAGTATTGCCTCACCGATACATTCCGGCCGCTCCCCCTATAGCTTGGGCCTCTCTGTCTTTTCTACTGTCTGTCCTTTTCTTTGTTCGCGCTTGGCTGGAGCCGTGATGTAAACAAGAATTCGGCACCGCTACTTCATAAGAGATGCGCTTGAGCCCCGAACTGTGTCGCATTTATCCAGCTTTTACTGTACTATGATTTAACCCTTTCGTTACGGGAGTCGCTCTACTGGAGAGCTGCCACTGAACACGATACCGTGCCAAAATAAGTGTGCACATTTCAAAAAAGGTTTTTTATTACAACTCTTTCTTATCGTACAAATATTCCACTGCCGAATAAAAGAAAGCAGAAGCTCGTCTCGGCGGACAAAATGTATTACATATGTGATTTAATTTTATTAAATCAAATGACTAGTTAACAGACGAGGGACTCAAAATACAATGTTTTGCTTTCGCGCTGTCTTAGCTAGAAGGAGCCGCACCCCCGCAGTCCGGCGAGTTCCCGTGGCCGCTCAGTCAATCGGAAGTCCAGAAATTCACCGAATGCACCCCTTTTCCTTGCGCCCTTGGCGCGCTTTTTAGGGAAAAGCAGGAAAGGTTTTAGCAGCAAGTTTTCGATGGGAAGAGGTGGGTCACGTACGCATTACCGCCGCGCCCCCGCTTCGTCTTGTGTGGCTCAAGGTTGGCGCTGTGCCTGCACTCGGGGGGCCATCGGAACCGTGTAATTTATGGCACTCGCAAGAGCTATTGAGACTGTCCAAGGAACTCTACGAAGCGAGTCTCGAAAATTAATACAAAAGGCAGTTTTCTAAAAATACCTCTGTTGCTGCAAATGACATAAACTATGCAAACCGTTTGCACGAAGGCGGAAAAACCCTCGATGTAGGTGGTCGCTACATTGAAATTGTTACACACGGCCCTGAAAAACTTTTATTTCATGCGGCCCTGAACCTTTTATTTTTTCATCTGATACCAATCGACCATTAGAAAATATACCAGTCAGCCACTTAGAAAATCCCAGGAAGATGTAAACACGAGAGTATCACTGTACAGGACCACTATCCGTGCGGCTGGTATAAGCAAGCTGCGTTTCTTTATAATCTCCAGATTTTTCCCATGCCGTCTTGGTACCTTAATCTCCCTTCAAAAATCCTACCACCTCCACTCATTTTTCTAAAGTTTTTCCCAGGACCAAGTCCTATATAAGCGAGACACTTTTTGACTCCTCGGGTCCAGTATTCTGTAGAACGTCACGCTGTTACTTAGGGTACAGAAATTTAAAAGTCACGACTTTCGCAGTCGCTTGACTATTGTAAGTATAAGACGTGGAAACCCCCGCGAACCGACGCGTGAATTTCGGCTAAGTTTAAATTTAAGAATCATCTATTGTAATTGCATATTGAACCACTTTTGATTATAACTGTTAATATACGTTTATACTCACATTGCGACATTTCAAACGTTTTAGTTATTTTCATTTTACTTCCTTAATCTTCGTGTAACAGAGCAATCATCTCCCTTATTCACTCTTACCGCTCGGGGTGAATAAGATTTTTAAAATTAAAGTTACGGGTGTTCGTTAGCTGAGAAAGAGTCTACGGGTTGCAACAATTTCCACTTCCCTTATACCAGCTAGTGGCGGTACCCCCGTATCCTTTGGCACGGGACTGATCCGCTATACTAGCGCGAAAGTACCGCGAGGTGCCTTTCGTTATTAACGGGCATACGTCGACCCTATAGTTAGCCTATAGGTTAGTCCGGTCCCCGGATATAATTCCCTGGATATTATTCCCCAACTCGTTGCAATCCTTAGTTCTCGCAATACCAATTGCATTAACGCATTCGATCTCGTTCTGCCACTCGCCCGGCTCGTAACAAAATGTACTTTGAGTTGGATTAATCCAATACGGGTCAATATAATCAAAAGATACTTCAGAGGTACAGTATAATTCGATGCCGATTATAGTCGGCGCTCGTAACGAAAGGGTTATCTTTGTCGCTGGATCTTATCGCTGTTCAAAATACGCTTTCACCCTCTTTGCTGCTCGGAAAGAACTGGGCCTTCTTAATCAGCAACTTTCCTTCGAAGGCCCTGCACCCCACAGACACAAACACACTTAAAACATGCACACACTCTTCGTCTCGCACTATCACTGTATCAATGAAACCCTCCTTGTCCTGTCCTACGCGCCCTTATTCTCTCTCTCCCTTTCACGCACGCTTCCTTGTGACCTCTCGCAGTCTTCCCCGCAACGCTTTAGCACTTATCGTACATAGTCTTATAAGTAGTATATCATTAATCTTTCTCGAAGTCACTCATGCTCTGCACGAAGAACGAAGTGTACATATTACGCTAACATTGTTTGAAACGGAACAGCTTGGTTGGAAAACGATGAATTTCGATAACACTTACTTTTTTTTTAAAAAAACGATGACGTCGGTACTTCGAATCTATTACTTCAGTGCATCTTTTTCAGAAACACCAAATGTGGACATACAATATTTTTGCAGTAAGCCACTGATACATATTTATTATACACGTGTGGGATTCGGGATCGTTTAATGAAATTTTAACGTACATAAAAAGTTTATTAATAATAAATAATATAATAATGATAACAGTATACCGGGGGAGTCTCCTAACATGACCACCTTAAATAACTCGTAAGGTATTCGTTGCACGAAAAAATGTTTCAAACAAATATAGCATGACATCTAGGGGGACATACAGTGCTCTAATCTGTTTTTTATTACCTTACTTTTTTATTGAGATATTAGGGTGACCTTCAGTTTTTTAAATGGAATGTCTAATATTTTTTTTCGAATTCAGATAAATCATCAAATTTTTGGTAAAAAAGTATTATACAAAGTAGGACTTCAAATGAATAATTACTGAGATATCTTCAAATTTATAATCTTCTATTAGGAAATACGAGTAGTCAACGTGACTCTTAACACGACTTTGTTTACGATGGCAGGTCATGTCTGTAAACAAGTTCCCTGTTAGACGTTACAGATCATCAACACGAAATGCCTATTTACTATCTCAGTAAGCGTTAAAGTCGTATTGAGAAAGGTGCTACATTTTTATTACGATGTTCAGTAACAGCGAAAAATGCGATACGATAATTATTTATGGTGCGTGTCAAGAAAATGCTATAAGACCTAACAATAAGATCTTGTACTAAGCTAAGTATCCCGATCGAAATCAGTCTACCTTCTTAACCCTTCTTTGCATGATGAGGGAAATTTCAATCATAATATTTAGTCAACAAAAAAAGGTACTCAAAACCCTTGTACTGTAAATTTGTTGTTGCTGGCAACATTTTAAGCGACTATTGCGTACAACAAAACGCAGTTGTCAAAAAAAAGCAAACGTCACTGTCAATTACCAGGCCTAGAACTTGTCATTCCGCTGTTTGTTGTGACTGGAAAAAAAGGAGCGAGATTTTAGTTTGTTATAAGGAAATAAACGGAGATATAAAATACAGTAAAAGTGAAAATGAGTGGAAAAAAGTAAACAATAATAATAAGATTGAGTAAACAATATTTTTTTATTTATTTAGTACTGAGCTAAATATGTGACAATGCATGATGATGTAAATTTCCATCATATTGTTTTTTACGTAATACATATTTTTATTTACATTAGGATTTTTTTAAATATTTTTCCTTTAATCTAGAGCATTAATTACATCACCCTGATTTATTTTAAAAAAATAGAAAAAATCATGCAAAGAAGGGTTAAGGCATCGTCGAAGACTCAAAGAACATGGCAATTTTAATGTACAGAAGCGTAAAAGGTATCACAAAATTGTAAATAACGAAGGATGTCGTACTTCAACCTCAGCAGCTATTGCCCATAATCCGCATATCAGTACACGGCAGATTTCGCGTGGTATGGACATTTGTCAAAGCAGTGTTGTCCGTATTCTTCATTCGGGGAACTTTTATCCATATCACCTGTCAGTACATAAAAAGCTACAGGGACGAGACTTTGAAAAACGCGTACAGTTCTGTGAGTGGTTTTTGCACCAGATGCAAAATTCAAATGGTACATTTGTACCAACTGTTTTATGGACTGACGAAGCCACATTTACAAATTGCGGAAATGTTAATACAAAAAATACATATTATTGAGCAACAGAGAACCCACTTTGGCTGCGTGAAGTTGACCACCAAGACAAGTGTTATTTGAATGTTTGGTGCGGCATAATTGGTCATCAGATCATTAGACCGTACTTCATTGAAAGGTCAATAACAGGTCAAACATACTCCACATTCTTGTCTGAAACTCTACCAGGCCTATTAGAAAATGTACCATGTTTAATACGTCAAATAATGAGGTATCAACATGACGACTGACCAGAACATTACGCTCAGCAATCGCGGCAAGTATTAAGTAGAATGTTTCCTAATCGTTGGATCGGACGCGGCAGTAACATTGGTTGACCATCTCGCTCACTAGATTGGACTACTTCCTTTGGGGAACATTAAAAAATGAAGTTTATCGCGAACCACCAACGACAGCGGAAGATATACAAGAACGTATTATTAGTACATGTGCTGCAATAAGCACAGAATCACTGGAAAAAGTTCTTGAGAAAAGTGTATTAACTGTAATGGACAGCACTTCGAACACCATTTGAAATAAAAGTTGTTGTATAAGTATCTTAGTAATTATTCATTTGAAGTCCCACTTTGTATAATACTCTTTTACGCAAAATTTAATGATTTATCCGAATTTGAAAAAAAGTATTAGACATTTCATTTTTTAAAAATGAAGGTGACCCTCATGTGGTATCGAAAATCGAGGTATGGCCTCATCGCGACCGCCTAGACCAGGGATGGCGAACCAATGGCACGCGTGCCACAAGTGGCACGTTTGAAAATTTTGATGGCACGCACAAAAACAAAATTATTTTTTTTTATAAGTTATCTTTTTTGATAGGTATGAATTAAAAATTATTAATCTACACTTAATTTATAATATATGATATAAATTTGTAGTACTGAATACCTATCTTACAATTAGTATGTTAACTAGAACCGTCAAAATATACATTTTATTATTAAAATATCGCATGAATTCTCTCAAAGTATTAGATAATTTATTATCTAATACTTTGCATTAGATAAAATCGCATTAGATAAAATTTTTTGCGTATCCAGTTTCGCCTTCTAATGTTATTACATGTTGTTGCCGTCGCAGTGCTCGAATCAGACGACAGACTGCATTAGTCATTTTTAGTAAACCGTCGTCTTTGAAACGTCAGTGACTTGTTAAAAAATATAACCGTTTATTGTAAATAGATATAGTGTTATTTTTAGGTAAATATTGTTACATATTATTTCATATTTTATATTCTGCATTCGTTTGCAAGAACATATTGCGTCACGACTGAAGTTTTAACCTGTAACAACCTTAAGGTATTAAAAGTTACTAAACTTATAATTTATTTTGCTTATTTTTGAACAATAAAATATTTTAATATTATGAGAAATTATTTTATCATTAAATCAGTGTAAAATATAGAAATATTTATTAAAATTACCTTGAATTAATATATTATTTATTATTTTCTTGTGTTGGTAATATTTTTAGTACTTTAATATGTGACGAAATATGTTCTTGCAAACGAATGCAGAATAAATTATTTATTTTATAACAATATTATTAAAATATATATTTTTTAAAATTTTTTATTATGGCTAGTTCAATGAAAAAATCGAAATTATCCGAAATATGTAGTAGCAGAGAATTTCAAGCTTTGTGGACCGATAGATACGGTATGATTGAAATGGACAGTAAAGCAATTTGTATTTTATGTTCTAAAACTGTAGTCTGTAGAACATCTTCAGTAAAGCGGCATTATGAAACCAACCATAAATTTCTTCTCGATCGAAGTGTAGAAGAGCAAAAGGAGTATATATCACGTACCTTAAAAAATAAAAATGCTCAAACTACTTCTTTTGAAATATATTGGAACTCAATCAAACACCACTGCTGCTAGTTATCAAGATTCAAAAAATATTGCTCAATATGCGAAACCTTTTAATGAAGGCGAATTTTTAAAGGATGCTTGGCTGCAATGTGCACCATACTTATTCGATGATTTCGAAAACAAAGAAAAAATTATCCAAAGAATTAAAGACATGCCGATAGCTAGGAATACAGTGAAAGAGAGAATTTTGGGTATGGCGGAAAATGTAAATTTTCAACAAAAAATTCATATAAAGTCTTGCGATTTTATATCCATTTGCCTTGACGAGTCTACCGACGTAACAGGCTCTGCTCGCTTAGCAATTTTTGTACGTTATTTTGTTCAAAACAATATTAAAGAAGAGTTAATAAGTTTATCAACATTAACAACAACAAAAAAAGGATTAGACAATTGTAATGCAGTTATAGATGCATTGGAAAAAAGAGAAATATGTCCTTCTAAAATTGTGTCAGTTACAACTGACGGTGCCCGCAGCTTAACTGGACGGGAAAATGGATTTATAAATTTATTTACAAAACGTATTGGACACACAATTCTTGATTTTCATTGCATTATTCACCAACAAGCGTTATGTGCCAAAACAGGTTTAAAAATGTTTGATGATATTTTGAGTTTTGTAACAAAATTAGTCAATTGTATATCAGCACGAGCAATAAATAAAAGAAAATTTCAAGAATTGTTAAACGAAGTAAACTCGTCGTACAATAGCTTACTTTTATACAATAATGTACGCTGGTTAAGCCGCGGAAATGTTTTGCAAAGATTTGTAGATTGTTTGGAGGAAATAAGATTATTTCTTGTTAGAATTGCTTGAATTTCGCGGGTCATCGGCACACATTGGTTTTTATGCCGCGCGCGGAATGGACTGTGCGGATGTGACGTAAAAGTGTGTTGAGCGCGTGGTACCAGGGTCGACAAGCTGTAATGGGCTCAGCGGTTCCAAGTTACGCGACCCGCGTCTACCAGGTGGCGATACTGACGCTAGTCTTACATACACACCGAATTGACGAATTTCAACTACACTAGCAAAAGAGAATCGGTGTGATCTGTTACCGCCAAGACTGAAATGTCAATTCTGTTCTGGACCGCCATTATGGATGATTGGAGATCGTTCACGACGAAAACGAGCAGCCAACGAACTTGAGACATAATTATTATTTATTTCATAGTTATTATAATTGCTATAATTTTTAAAATATTGTTATAATTGAAGCTGTTTTCTTTTCCTTGATATGAAGCAAAGGAAGAAATGTTCGATCATTTCCTGCAAGGAAAATAGAGGTTAGAAAATATTTGTATTGTAAATGTATATCTATTCCTATGCATACTTATGTGTATTATGATTCTTTTGTAGTATGAATATTAATAAAACGAAAGTAACTGAAATATAGTGTTGTTATTTCCATTTTAAAATAAAATTGAAAAGAAAATATGAAGGCAAGCATTAGAATACAACCATTGAGTATACATTAATATAGATAGGCATGCTATACAAAAATTTATGCCTTTAGTTCGTACCCGCGAATACTAGCGGCGCTGTTTTCAGTCCTTTTTCATAACACGGCAGCTTGCCTACCCTGCGTGGTACCAGAGAAGTCTTCCGTTTGGTCTCGTGGTCGGCATTAGTATTAATTACAATTATATTATTCAAATAATAATAAACAACTATATTCTGCTAACGTGTGATTCGTGCGTCTTGCTGATATCATACCCACGTATCCACGCCAATATCCAACATGTTATGGGCCTAGCAGAAAATAATTGCGCGAAGTAAAAAGTAAAAAGAAAGTGAGGTTAAGTGAGCACGTGTTTCTTTTCACCCACGTTAAGTTTAACAACGAAAAGTAGGAAGAACAATGAGTACCATAAACATTCAAAGTGTAGAAAAATTAACAAATGATAATTATGAGTCGTGGAAAGTGCAAATGCGAAGCATTCTGCGTATAAACGAATTATGGGACTACGTGAGAGGCCATATCGTGAAGACTGAAGAAAATGCACCCGTTTGCACTGCAAAGGATGAGAAGGCACTCGACTTGATAATACTCACCCTCGAAAAAGGCCAATATAACCATGTGAAACGTGCAGAAACCTCAAGCCAAGCATGGGAAGCCCTTAAAAGTGTGCATGAGTCAAAGGGCCCCATGAAACAATGTGTTCTGTTTAAAGGATTATATATATATCATTGAAGAATTTATTCACAAAGTGGAACAGTTAGAAGATACAGCAATTAAACTGCCAGATGAAGTGCTGCCAATAATGCTCCTGACGTCACTACCAAGTGACTATGAAACGTTTACTGTTGCCATTGAATCAAGACAGACACTACCGACAATGGATGAATTAAAAGTCAAGCTCTTAGAAGAAGAGATAAGGGAAACAGAAAATGAAGAGACAAACGAAGGAACAAATCAACAGAGTGGTTTACTGATTAAGGAAAGAAACAACAGAAGTATAATGTTACAGCAGAAACTCTCGCCCAACAACACAGAAGCACATAAATTTAATGGACAATGTCATATATGTAAGAAACGAGGACATATGGCAATGAATTGTTGTTTCAAGCAATATGAACAACTTGGAAAGAGATCAGAAGCCATGACTGCCACAGTATTCCAAAGTCACCACATAGACACAAATAAGTGGATTTTAGACAGTGTTGCTACCAAACATATAACAAATCAACGAAGCAAGTTTGAAGAAATAAAAACCAACAGTGATAAAATATATACAGCGACAAGTGAGAGTGTCGATTCAGTTGGAATAGGCTCGGTGGATCTATCCATAAAAATTAAAGACAATGAAATAAACAATATAAAGTTACAAGAAACCATGTTAGCTCCTTCATTTAAAAGCAATTTACTCTCCGTTTCTCAAATAGTGAAACATGGATTTAGTGTAGTGTTCAATAAGCATAGTGCCAAAGTAGTACGTAAGGAAAGCACAGTAGCAATGGTTGCTGAAGAAAAAGATGGTTTGTATATAGTTCAAGATAAAGCGAAACAAAGTGCTGTGGTGCAAACACATAATACTAACAACATGCTGGTAAAGTGGCATGAAAGACTTGGACACTTGAACTTTAATGAAGTGAGAAATTTAAAGAATAAACAGATGGTGATCGGAATGAATGAGAATCTTCAAAAACTGAATCCGGATTGTGAGGTATGTGAAAAATGCAAAATTCATCAATTACCGTTTAAATCTTCAAATTACAGGGCAAGTGAAAAATTGGAAATTGTGCATAGCGACATTTGTGGCCCGTTTAGCGTGACGTCGTTAGGGGGAGCCAGATACTTTGTCACTTTCATCGATGACGAGAGTAGATACGTATGGATAAAGACAATAAAGAATAAATCAGATGTGTTGCATGCATTTAAAGAATACAAAGCATATGCGGAAAATGTTGCCGGTTGCAGGATAAAGAAATTACGAACCGATAATGCAAAGGAGTACCTTTCGCAGGAATTTAGTGACTTCCTCAAAAGAAATGGCATAGTGCGCCAACTATCAACAGCATATACACCCCAGCAAAATGGGACTGCTGAGAGGGCAAATCGTACATTAGTCGAGATGGCACGCTGCATGCTCCTGCAAGGCAACCTACCGACATCGCTATGGGCTGAGGCAATAAATGCCTCCGTATTTTTAAGGAATCGATGCCCAACCAAGGCTAACAAAGAAATTACGCCATATGAAGACTGGACCAAGCAAAAGCCTTACATAGGTTTCCTAAGGAAGATCGGAAGTACGGGCATAGCTTTAGAAAAGGGTCCCAGAAGAAATAAATTTGCGCCAAAAGGTAAGGAGTATATATTAGTCGGATACTCAAATGAAATAAAAGCCTATCGAGTGTGGGAGCGATGAACCAGGATGGTATATCTGAGAAGAGATGTCAGGTTCATCCAAAAGCAGCACACAACTGTAAATAATGACATATGCAACATGGATGAATTAGTCTTTGCAAACACATCTGAGGAAAAAGAAAGCAATGCATGTGAAGTGCAAGAGAAGGACGAGACATTGCAGGAAACAGAAGAAAGGTCAAGTGACCACATGGAACCAATGAAGGAGCTCCGTCAAGTGCAAGAGCTCCAGGACGTCCTAGACTGCTAAGAACAGGAAAAAGGGGTAGGCCCAGGAAATTGTACTTCACAAGGCCTACGGAAGAAGGAAATGTGCCTACCGAAGAAGATGCTGAAGGAGAACCATCAAACTTCGAAGATGCTATGAGTAGAAGCGACTCAGAACAATGACTATTGGCAATGAAAGCAGAAATAGATGTCTTGGAAGAAAATAAGACCTGGACGTTGGTAAGCAGACCTAAAGAAATTTAAGTTCTAAGAAATAAGTGGGTTTTTAGGTTAAAAAGGCGCCAGGACGCCACCGTCGAAAAATATAAGGCGAGACCAGTCGCACGTGGTGATCAACAAAAGGAAGGTATAAATTATGACGAAGTGCATGCACCAGTAGCGAGGCTAGAAACCATTGGGACCCTCCTGGCAGTAAGCGTAATGGAAGGCATGCATACCCATCACATGGACGTGGTAAGCGCATACGTTCAGGGGTATTTATCGGACGAAATTTATATGGAACAACCATTTCCGTTCGAGAAGAATGACACGCAAAAGTATGTATGCAAACTGAATAAACCTCTATACGGTCTAAAGCAGGCAGGCCGGGAATGGTACCGTAAATTAGACGGCTACCTAACATACCTAGGCTTGCAGAAACGCTTCCACGTATCCACGCCAATATCCAACATTTCTAAATAATGAGAACATTATTGACCAATACAATCAATTATTGGATGTAGAATGGCTAGCAAAGTTATATTTTTTCACTGATTTATGCTCTCACTTAAATGAATTAAATATAAAACTACAAGGTGTTAATAAAACAGTCATTATAATGTTTGACTTAATCAAAGCGTTCGAAGTCAAATTACAGATTTTTAATCGTGATATTTTTTCAAATTCATATAAATATTTTCCGAATACAAAAAAATTTTTTTCTGAAAGTGAATGTCACGAAAAGCCAAGTAAAGAGTCATTAACGAAAGAGTTTTCAATGGTAATTCAATCCCTGATTCAGGAATTTTCTGCAAGATTTACGCAGTTTAAAGAATTTGAAGAAACTTTAAAATTTATTTTATATCCTGATACAATACCATTTGAAAAATTAAATTTAAAAGTACTTGAGTGGTTAAATTTTAATGAATTAGAAATGGAATTAGTTGAATTTCAATCAAGTACCATATGGAACCAAAAATTTGTTGATTTAAGAAATGATTTAGAAATTATTGAAAGTAGTCGATTATTGGATAAAATAAATAAAATTGCAGAAGATGAAATTCTAACTACATGGAATTCAATTTCTGACACGTTTAATTGTTTAAAAATATTAGCAAAGGCAATTTTATCAATATTTTCATCGACGTGGGCATGTGAATCTCTATTTTCAGAATTAAATTTTATAAAAAATAAATATAGGAATAGAATGACGGATGAGTCGAGCTCTGCATGCGTACTGTTGAAATTAACTAAATATGAACCAGATATTAAATTTTTATCATCTTGTGTACAGCAACAAAAATCACATTAAAAACAATTGTTTTTAACGTGAATTTTGTTTCTAGCATATTGCTTTTTGTAAAACATTGATTAATAACAAATTGTTTAAAGAAGAATTGCTTTTATTTGTTTATTTAATTATACTTACGTATAGTTTCACCACGATAACATTTCGAATGAAATTTTATTGTGGCACGTTACCTATTTAAAAAAGAATTTTTATGACTTTGTGGCACGGACATCAAAAAAGGTTCGCCATCCCTGGCCTACACTGTTTAGTCTAGGCGGCTGTTTATAAGTTACGTGCCGCGGAGGCCCTACGATCCCTATGTAAGGAATGCATGTCTGTACGTATGAATGAGTGCATGCATGTATGAGTACGAACGAGTGACTGAGCGGAGCGAATGCTTTTTAGTTCTTCATAAGCGATCACACGAGGCAGTCCACTATTTTATTCATTTTGTATTACCATTTAGTATATAGTTTTAGATAATAAACTTAGTTTTACATTATATTTTAACATCTAATATAACCGATCCTACACTAATATCTCAATAAAAAAGTAAGACAATAAAAAACAGATTAGAGCACTGTATGCCCCCTGCATACTATGCAACTTTTGTTTGAAACATTTTTTCGCACAACGAATAACTTACCAGTTATTTGAAGTTGTCATATTAGAAGATTCAGCTTGTATATACCTTAACACACACACACACACACACACACACACACATACATTTTAAGGGTGTTAACCTCGGCGCAACGCAGCGTTCTAATGTTTTATCACGCTCGCACGGTGGTACAGACGGAATAACCGGAAACCGCAGTAGGGGGCAGCTCCCAGCCCCGAAGCGCTGCTGCGAAAAGCAGAGATTGGTGTGAAGCCTATTTGTAATAAACAAATGAGGACTGTGGCACCTCACCGAACGGCATACGCTACAGTACTCCCATTTGTTCTACCAACTAGCGAAACATTCGTTCGTTCGAATGGGCAAGTTACGTTCGAAGAGCGGGCGATGGAAAAACCGAGAATGCCTGTGCGTACGTTTTCCACAGGAGAGCACTTGGCCACGAGCTCAGAGCGGTGGTTCATGTACAACGAAACGTTGTACATACGTTTTCGCTCTGGTCACTTGTACACGGGGACCCAGCGCGTTGCGGGCTCCGGCATTGCGCGACAATGCCCATTTACTCTGGCCAGGATACCCCGAAAGGCGCCAACCTTTCGTACTGCCAGAGAAATGCAAAAGCCAAAGTTGACAGCTCCCTAGGGATCGCACAACACACAATTTGTAACCTCTCCGATCATTTATTCGAACCACCAATGAATAATGATTTTTCGGAGCAGGATCGGATTTTTCCATCAATGTATGCCCTTTTTTATGTAGCATGCACTATATAACATGCATGCCCTAGGACTAGGGCAAAGCGAAAAGCGAAGGCTGATTTTCATTTAGTCAACAGATTGTAACGGGTCAGGAACATAATCCTGGGACCGGACTAACCCATAGCATATCTATAGGGTCGCCATGTGCCCCTTAATAACGAGAGCACCTCGCGGTACCTCCGAGCTAGTATAGCAAATCAGTCCCGCATCGATGGATACTGGGACACCGGCACTAGCTGGTACAGAGAAGTGGAAGTTTTGTTGCAACCCGTAGACTCTCTTTCTAGAAATCACCCGTAACTTTAATTTGAAATCTTATTCACTTCGATCGGTAAGCGTGAATAAAGGAGATCGTTGCTCTCTTATACGAAGGTTTAGAAAGAATAGAGAAATAACTAAAACGTCGAATGTGTACGTCTAATCCTACGTCTTATACTTACAATGCTTAAGCGATGCAAAAAAGCCGTTGATTTTCGTATATCGATCGATTGACTAGCAGCGTGGTGGTTTTTAAGAAATGCTGCCCCGAGGAGACAAAAACTGGCTTGCTTATATAGGGCCCAATTTTCTTAAAACTGCGGAAAAAGCGAGTGGAGGTGTTAGGAATCTGATGGGGAAATAAGGGCACCAAGGAGGCAAAAGGAAATCTCGCCAAGGTTGCGGAAGTCGTACGTTCAGTTTATCTGATTTTTAATGGATGGTGTTTGTTCGGATGCTGATTTGAATGTGGCCCTATGCAGCCAGGCCTTTCTGTTAGAACTATACGAGAGGTGCCCGCATATCATTTTGTACTGCGTACGGCACTGCGCATAGGAATTCAGTTTATGTTAGAAGTCTTAAGTGTCGCGGCCGCCCTAGCTCTTTTTGAGCGCACCTCAGTCTGTTCTCTGTATACGCCCTACGCGGAACCACTAGTTATTCTTTTTTCTGTAACGATTCAAATATATTTTCCACTTATATTAATTGGTTTACAATTAATTCAACGCGCACCCTGTTTACTCCTATCACTTTCTTTGTCTCCTACGTTTTCTCTAAGCGTCTGACTGGCGTCGGATGAAATTTTGTCAAATTTTCAGGGCAGTATGTGACACGGTTTAAACAGTGAAAATATATATAAGCGACACCACTTCTTGTCATTTAGGTTAGCGCTCGGAATTGTCTGTACTTCCGATTCGTTCTCGGAAAAGCACCGTCTACTTCTCCCGAACGCACACCCGAGATCTCACTAATTCACAAATACTCTCTACGGCCAGGCACGGGCCTATCGTTACGCGGTTGATCGCGCATTAGAAGAACATTCGTATTAACAGGTTTCCTCATCGGCCATAGGGTGCTATTGGCAATGCGTTTCTATTTCAGTAACTTTTGCTGCAGCAAAAAAAAGGAACACCCGGTTAAATGATTTTGTTTAAAAAGCTGTAATAGCAAATTTCTATACTTCAATATTATTTTCATGTCTGCAGCTAGCTAGATAGAATTTCTAATCGTATGTAATCGGGCCTCATCTGGCCCACGGGCCGTAGTTTGCCGATCACTGAATTAATCGATGCAATAGTTTCAACGTAAACAACGAATTGAAATATGTAGATATTATTTATAGTAATATCAAATTGTTTTGTTATCAAAAACACCCTCACCGTCGCCCTATATCCTACACGTTACACGGTACTAATAAGGAGATACAACAGTGGTTGGGTCATCCAGTTTGTTAAAACTTTTTCTATCGAGTCCAAAGAAAGAAGATTAAGTAATTTATTATTTTACGGAATCAAAAACTGAAATGTTAATTATCTTTGTTAATAACGAGTATTGAATAAAACGGCCGAATAAGGAACCGAATATTTTTGCTGTAGATTTGGCAGAAAATTTTTTATCAAAATAGTTGACCCAACCACTGTGACCTGCCCTCGTAAGTCTAATTGCCATGTTATTCATTGCTTTCGTGTAATGTTTTTCCTATATGTTTAAATACAATTTATTGTAAGGCTTCACGAGAGAGAGAGAGAGTGAGAGAGGGGGGCGCCATGGTAGACGTTCCTAAGTGTGGCTTTTGTCAAAGGTGATTCTCTAATGAGGGAGGAGAATGGCCTTTCCCCTTCGGAAAGGAGGAGGCCCGTCCAGAAGTATAAATACAGCTACGATGATGTTTGGGGAACACATTTCGGTGACATTTGTTGAGCGCACTTCTTTGATGAAATTTCGACTGACACACGCGCACTGGGGCGGAAGTGCCGTTTTTCCTCGAATAACGGTTTAGAGATCGTGTTCTTTATTGTAACGAGACGTAGTGATGTATTAGGTCTAGTAATAATTAATGTCGTTTTCTAATACATTTTTAAAACTAATTTATTTAAACAAAAAGAAAAGAATTTAATCAACGATATAGTTGCCTTTGTTTTCAACTATCATATTTGCAATCAATTGCGTTCACTTGGTAAGGTCCAAAAGTTTGGAAAGTGGGTTCCACATGAATTAACCGAAAACAACCGCAATCAAAGAGTCACAATCTGTAGTTCGCTCCTCTCTCGTCAAAACCAATTGCCGTTTTTAAAGCAAATTGTTACCGGAGATGGAAAATGGGTGCTTTATGTTAATCTGAAGAGACGGCCACAATGGTTGGACAAAAGCGAAGCGCCGCAGCCCACGCCAAAGCCTGACTTGTATGCGAAAAAGATGATGTTGTGTGTTTGGTGGTATTTTAAAGGAATTCTTCATTATGAACTCTTACCAACCAACCAAACCATTACAAGTGAAGTGTATAGTGCACAATTGGAAAGGTTAGACCGAGCTTTGAGAGAAAAAGAACCTGAGCTGATTAATCGGAAGGGCGTAATTCTTCATCGCGATAACGCAGGACTGCATACTGCAAGAATCACGGCAGAAAAACTACGCCAGTTGGGATGGGAAGTTCTCCCACAACCTGCATATTCTCCAGATATTGCCCCATCCGATTATCATTTGTTTCGTTCCTTGCAAAATTTTTTTTCTTGGAAAACATTTCAATAATGAAGAGTGCCTCAAAAATGCCTTGACCGAATTTTTTGAATCAAAATCACAAGAATTTTACAATAGAGGGATTAAGATGCTACCTGAGCGTTGGGCACAAGTAGTTGAAAACAACGGCGACTATATCGTTGATTAAATTGTTTTGTTTTGTTTAAATAAATTAGTTTTAAAAATGTATTGGAAAACGACATTAATTATTACTAGACCTGATATTTTTCACAATGTACAAACTTTGAGTTTTTACACATAATCAAGTAGCTAGTCTTATGTTCGCTCTCACTGAGTCCCGCGACGACCTCGTGTCGCCTTTTTCTACAACTCGGTCCTCCCTACTCTTTCGTTTAATTTTTCGCTCCCTACTCTCGAACAACGAAAGTAAGGGAAAGTTCTTTTATCCTTGTTTAGGCGGGTTCCAAAAAGTTGTTAAGGTTGTCTCGAGACGTCCGCAACCATGGGCGTATCTTTGTACTGAAAATTCCACATCTGGTGGACATCGTTCAAGGCCCTAGCCGTCCCGAGGCAAAGCACCCACCTAGACAATAGGACTTTTCTTTACCGACGGCCCACTAACCGGCGCGTGTCCACCGCGCACTGTCCTAAACCCGTGGGACCCGAAGCATCAGAAAGGGTCTAGCAGGATAAGGGGGTCAAAAGTGCCATTGAAGCTATTTTATTCCACGATGCGTCATTCGATAGGCAACCATAAGAAACCATTGTACACAAATTTTTAATCCGATAGCTTGACCGGGAGGGTAGTTATGGGGTAAATTCAAAAAACCAGTTTTTGCCTCATTTTCGCCACTTAATGATGTGTAAAAATGTCGAAAAAATTCTGACACTTTCTAAACATGATTGCACACGTTAGGAATGATTTTCAGATTGTTCCGTTGCAAGTGCCGCGCGCAAAAAATCAAAAACGACAAAAAAATGGGAAAAATGTAGATTTTGCACTGAAATCTTCGAGACACAATTTTTAAATAATTCCTATAAGTACCTGATGTATCCATTGATATGCTCAATTTTTTTCATATTTTTTTGATATGGTGCAACACTGTCGGAAAAATCAAAAACCGATTTCTGGGACGCATTTCGGGCTGAAACGCGATCAGTATTTGCTATCATTGCATTATTTTAATTCAGTATGTTCATTTTATTACCTTCAATGTCTCTGAATACGAAATATACGTGTTAAGGAAGAGAATCAAGAAAATAAAGTAAATTGTTAATTGTATGCTCCTTATATGCTAGAACTTTGAACCTTCCTTCAAGAGTTGAGATGGCGCAGTGGGTAGAGTGTCTGCCTGTCGAACCGCTGGAAACTTTTTGTCGCGGGTTCGAATCCCCATGGGGGACTTAATTTTTTTTTCTGTAACTTTTTTTTTTAAATTATTAAACACATAGCAATAATCAATAGTCGCTTTAAGGTGTTTCACAGATATTTTTATGTCTTCAAAAAATATAAAACCAGCATGAAAATAATCATACGGTATGATTTTCCTAGTTATGCCATATTTTGCAATTATGAGTATTTTCAAACATTTTGTATGCTTAATAGATATTGGTTTATTATAATGCATGAAAATATATGTTAAATAATGAAGGGACATAATATTATATCTTGGAAAGTTATAACAAAGAAGAGGAAGGCAGAGTTTCTTCCTTTCTATAGATTATAACTTTTCATGATCCTTTTACATTTAACATACATTTTCAAATGTCTTCATAAATCGATGTTTATTCAATATACGAAATGTTTAAAAATACTAGTAATCGCAAATCGTGGCATTATTAAAAACAGTAGATATAATTATTTTTAAAAATATTTGTGAAACACCTTAAAGTGACTATTGATTATTGCTATGTGTTTAATAATTTAAAAAAAAAAAATTACAGAAAAAAAAATTAAGTCCCCCATGGGGATTCGAAACCGCGGCAAAAAGTTTCCAGCGGTTCCACAGGCAGACACTCTACCCACTGCGCCATCTCATCTCTTGAAGGAAGGTTCAAAGTTCTAGCATATAAGGAGCATACAATTAACAATTTACTTTATTTTCTTGATTCTCTTCCTTAACACGAATCTTTTCGTATTCAGAGACATTGAAGGTAATAAAATGAACATACTGAATTAAAATAATGCAATGATAGCAAATACTGATCGCGTTTCAGCACGAAATGCGTCCCAGAAATCGGTTTTTGATTTTTCCGACAGTGTTGCACCATATCAAAAAAATATGAAAAAAATTGAGCATAATAATGGTAACATCAGGTACTTACTGGAATTATTTAAAAATTGTACCTTGAAGATTTCAGTGCAAAATCTATATTTTTCCGATTTTTTTTCGGTTTTTGATTTTTCGCGCGTGACACTTGCATCGGAAGAATCTGAAAATCATTCCTAAAGTGTGCAATCATGTTTAGAATGTTTCAGAATTTTTTCGTCATTTTTGCACATCAATAAGTGCCGAAAATGGGGCAAAAACCGGTTTTTCGAATTTACCCCATAACTACCCTCCCGGTCAAGCTATCGGATTAAAAATTTGTGTACAATGGTTTCTTATGGTTACCTATCGAATGACGCATCGTGGAATAAAATACCTTCAAGGGCACTTTTGACCCCCTTATCCTGCTAGACCCTTTCAAAATATATCGGTTTCATTTTTTTATCTAACAATTTACAGCTATTATGATGAAAATATGCATTTCTTCTCCTTTCTTAAGGAAATAATTGAAAGGTAGGCTCAGCTTGGCGTTAATTTTTGTTTCAAAGTAAAATTTGAAGCTTTCTGAACAAAAGCCGATCGGTTCCAGTTGCTACCTTCTGCTATCCTTCGAATTATTAACAATTGTTGGTCGTGCGCACTTATCGCACGGTAGCGCAGAGTATCGAATTGTACTTATTGATATATTGTATCCCGCCATTTTGGTTTTGAAAATTTTGAGTTCTGATTAGTAATCACCTACTTAAAAAACATAAGAATACTAATTTTTGCGAGAAACGGAATATTTTTGGACACACATGTCCGCCGTATTGAATCCGCCATTTTGCTTTTGAAAGTTTTCAGTTCTGATTCGTACTCAGTGACTCAAGTAATGCTAATACATCAATTTTCGATTAAACGGGAGCTGTTTTGAGGTTTTGACTAGGATTTTAGCGAAATCAACCACTGTGCGCGAGCTGGGTTTTTTCCAAAAACATCCTCTCTTTCCAGACACACCCTAAAGTGGAGGGAAATTTTCGCTACTAATCATTAGTAGAAACCGATCGAATTGTAATAGAGAACTCCCAAGACATCGCTCCGCCTCCCAAGAGCGCGATTAAACAAACATAAAAATACACTGTTGAAGCCTTTAGCCTTCCACTCCTAACACAAAAAGTCATTTTCTCATCATCCACCTCGTGAACCACAACATTATATCTCATTTGTTAATACAATACAAAGAAGAATATTGATCAAAGACCTGTTGAAATGGCTGGGATAATCATATTATTTAATTTGAAAATATGCACGGTTTCTAGTTTTCTGTACTGATTGAATTGAGTAAACTTAAACACACATTCTGTACCGTGAATCTAACGATATTCCCGACACGTCGCGGTTTAAATTGATAAGCCGAGACTGATTTTAACAGTTTATTTTTAAATAATAATGATAGAACTAATAGGATGCGTAAAACAAGAAATACAAACAACGATAACAAATAACACTTATTGTTAGAACTAATCAAAAATTGTGATGGACGAATTAGAATTGAGAACTGAAGTTTAGATTATGTTGTTTCGAAGTTTGGTTTGAGACTGACTCTTCCAAAAATGAAAGAGTCCCTTGCGAGTAACCGTCCCCTCCACCGACCGGTAACGCCCCCAAGAATAAGATTCACGCGCCCTCGGAAGTGGTGTGGTATCTAAGTAAATTTAATAATTTACTAGGGAATTCCGAGAGCGCACGAAGATTTTGGCGGGATCGCTCGGCGTGTCCTTGGATCGGTGGAGGGGGCCGTGGTCCGGGCCCGGGTGGCACGGGTCAGGTCAACCCTTGGCGGAGTGTTTGCGCGCGCGAGTAAGACGGCAGGGTGACTCGTCGGTGCAGGCGAAAGTTTATGATACGGCTATTTCTATTGAGGAAGAGAGGAGTGAGAGTGCAAACTTAATCTTAAGACCTTCACTCCCCTCAATGGTTAAAGATCTGGGGAACACATGTTGATGTTAATTTAGAGTTCTTCAAAAATAGCTAAGCCGCTCGTACCTTAAACTTAGTATTAACGCGGGACCGGACAGCTGCATGCCAGGGAAAGAATTTTGAACTATTGTAACGAAAAATGGTAAAGAAAGATTGAAGTGACCATAGAGTGAAAGTAATGAAAACTAACGGGACCTGCGACCCTGTCAGCCTTGAATTCTAAGGTTTCCTGCACATGCATTGTTTGTTTTTAACAGACAGATTTCACGAAATAATTTAACTCCTGCACTCGAATCCTTACGGGAACAGTAATTAATTGTTGAATGAAACTGAACACATTCTGTTATTTTCTGTACCTGTGTAAGACGCCAGTGCTTCGACGCCTTGGCAATAGGGTCCGTGACTTGGGTACACGCTGCTCCAAAAAGCATTACTTTGTGTGGCCCACTGTGCATCATATCGAAGAACGCCTTAACTCCAACCGCCGCATTACACTGAAACAAAAAACCGAACGATATTTACGTTTTAACTATGCCATATTTTTGTAGTTAATTTTATAATTATAGTATGCTTATAAATGAAATACGCCAGTCTATTCTGAGGAACATGTATTGCAAGCTATGAATGTCTATCCCTGTAATTCCGTAGGATCGCAGATAGAAGAAGTAACTATTTGTTCTTGCAAAACCCTGCGCCTGGGAGGTGTCGAATTAGGATTTTCTAACGTTTGATCAGCGTCAGAAATTGACGTTGAATGAACGTGCACGTATAGGCAAAAATCAATGTAGGGCAATTATATAGATGATAGTCCGTCCCACCGATTTCGATGATTTTTTAATATGTTGTCAGGATCATCATTTTAAGCAACTTTTTCCTATACATGTAATACTCGCTCGGCTTTAATTTTCGAGATATTGGAAAAAAACTTTTGCTACTTCTACATTGAATTTTCCCTATACATGCATGATATTTTTCGCACATTCTTATGAGGTAGCTTTTCGGCGAGTCCACCCGGTATAAAGTTTCTGATTCGAGCGCCGCAGAAACAGTAGAAAAGTGATCGTATTGTGCTGACGCACACGTTACCACGGACGTGCATGTATAGGGAAAATTCAATGTAGAAGTAGTAAAAGTTTTTGCCAAGATCTTGAAAACTAAAGACGAGCGGAGATTATATCTACCGGAAAAAATTGATTCTAATGATAATCCTTACAAAATATCGAAAAATCATTGAAATATGTGAGGTGGGACGTTTTCTGTAGAATTTACTACTGGGATACTACTGTAAAAAAAAAAAGCGGATTAGTAATATATTCAAAAGATACGCGCCTGAGCACTATGGCATCAGGTGGGGGGGGGGGGGGGGGGGGGGGCGTACAAATATGTCCGCCCGAAAGAATAGGCGGTGCTTGTCAAAAAACGATTCCGTCGTGCAAATGTCGTACATCCTTGATGTAGAACAACGCTTCGTAGGTCGTGACAAATAATGACATCTGCTCGATGGCAGATGGCACGCGAGAAACGCAACGCCGCACGTAACAGTACTTTCGCCAACATGGTTAAAGCTCAATTTATATAATAATAATGATGCAAAGATTTGAAAAGGGGATTAGTTGCTGTTTGTAGTTCGGAAATAAAGTGTAAAGCGGGAACATTATTTCTTAATACGTTGAATGACGCCATGTGGGGATCACCGGTGTCCGGCAGAATATTTAATGCTTCTTATAACTTTTAATTTCTAATTTTCACCAATACGCTATTATATTCATCATATGAATATGGTTGTTAAAAAATTACAATACTGCTGAATGTATAAGTACTTTTACCTTAGCAGGGGTACCGCGGGGGACGGGTCCGCGATAGAAGAAGATCGGAGCGTGTGGCCCAGCAGAGTATTTAAAGCGATCCTCACGACACATATCTTATATCGGTTCTCTGTATTTTTAAAGTATTCAGCATCATTTTTAAAGTATTCATCATAGTTTTTATAGTTTGTTATATTTCATTATTTTTTACACCTAATTCTGTTTTTACACGATAGATACGTTTCCGAAGAATAATTGTAAAAAAAAATCGTGTAAAAAAGTATATTGCATCTATGGAAAAATAGAAGATTGGTTCCAGTCCTAAGAAGTCAGCAAATATAATAAAATAAACCATGGGTTTTCATGTTAGGATCTTAAACATTTTATTTTATAAAGATTGCAACATGTATCATATAAAATAAATTATCATTTAAAAATGAAAAAAACATGTCACTAATTCATGAACACAAAAATTAGGCAAAATAATATGAATTGCACATAAAAAGATTTTATTTTATGCCGCTTTCTGACAATAAGCGTATACGTTTGCGTAAGACTACTATATTACTGCTATCACTAGAAACGTCTTGGTTATCATCTTCGTGTTCCATTGGTGAAATTCTTTCTGTAATCTTTTGAACAAAATTATGGCTGCTATAACTAGCCTCCTGTTATGCCGACGTTTCAGTGGATTTACGAACGAATTCAGTAATTAGCCTTTTAGGTACGGCTGAGTTCTGCATGTGGCTATTTCCCTGGACGGCAAAGTGTGACGGGCAATACCGTTCTAATACTTTTTAGGCTTTCGCGGCCAGAAGGGTTGATACTGGATTTGGCTTCCGGGTTGGAGCCGCGTGCGAAAGACAATAAGGTCCGACGTTTCGCCAGCATTGCAGCTAGCTTCATCAGGGAATCGAAGACGCTCTGATACTGATACAGTATCAAAACAGTACAGCTACAGTAAGCCAAACCCAGTATCAATACCGTTCTGTGCACGAGTACATTCAAATGAAGTATTTGATGATTAAATCATAATTTTTTTAAAAAATATATTACACATACTTTAACTTTAACAATTCACTTTAATAATTAATAATGTAATTGAGTATGATATATTTTGAAACATGGTACAACACATAAACCTACGTCACAATTTTCACATTCATAACAAGATCTTCGCCTTGTATCGTTTTTATACAATTTCGTAACGCTTTTTTAGAATTTTTAGATTTCCAGTAGGATGGAAAATGTTTTTCGGTCAATCTAAACGGTTGGTCAACGGTATATTTACTGCAGCTAACGTTATTGTTCATATCCCCGTATTCAAAGCGTCGATCAAAGATGACATCCGCGAAAGTCACTACAGTAAAAGCTGGATAAATGCGACACAGTTCGGGGCTCAAGCGCATCTCTTATGAAGTAGCGGTGCCGAATTCTTGTTTACATCACGGATCCAGCCAAGCGCGAACAAAAAAAAGGACAGACAGTAGAAGAGACAGAGAGGCCCAAGCTATAGGGGGAGCGGCCCGAATGTATCGGTGAGGCAATACTAATTGGAGGGTCCGCCGTTTTCATTTTCGGTCTTTTTCGGTCTTTTTTTTTTGAAACCTTTGCTAACATATTTGTGCGATTTTTCTGATTCAAATGATACCAAACACGACATACTTTGAATTATATTTACTTAAAATTTAATATATTTGCTTACCACTTACATAATTTAAACATTTCGTGTTTGGTATCATTTTAATCAGAAAAATCTCAAAAACACATTGGGAAAAGTTAAATTCAAAAAAGTTACTAAATAAAAAAGTTTATTGTTGCATTAGCAATGCGTCGCTTTGTTTGCTTGCTCTCTCTGTCTCTTCTACTGTCTGTCCTTTTCTACGTTCGCGCTCGACTGGAGCCGCCGAATGTAAACACCGATTTGCCACCTCTACTTCATAAGAGCGACATCGGTCGCGACCTTTGCATTTAAGCCTTACGACGGTGGCGAAATTATGCTGCATTTATCCAACTGGGTGGCGATTCAGTGTTTTCATGCGGCTCCAGCTGAATGCGAATTCCTAAGAGCGACATTCGGTCACGACTTGAGTATTTAAACATTGCGAAGGGGCCGATTATGCTGTATTTATCTCGCCGAGATGCTGCATTTATCCAACTGGGTGTCAATTCAAAGTTTCATGCTGCTCCAGCTGACCGCGAACTTAATCTAAATCTACGGCAGCGCGGTGTCCAAATCAAAACTGCGAATTCCTAAGAGCGACATTCGATCACGACATGAGCATTTAAACCTTGGGAAGTTGTCAATTATGCTGGATTTATCCCGATGAAGTAACACTGCATCGACACCCGGTTGGATAAATGCAACATCTCGGCGAGATAAATGCAGCATAATGGGCCCCTTCGCAAGGTTTAAATGCTCAAGTTGAGACCGAATGTCGCTCTTAGGAATTCGCATTCAGCTGGAGCCGCATGAAAACACTGAATCGCCACCCAGTTGGATAAATGCAGCATAATTCCGACACCGTCGTAAGGCTTAAATGCAAAGGTCGCGACCGATGTCGCTCTTATGACTTGAGTTGGATTTATCCAACCGGGTGTCGATGCAGTGTTACTTCATCGGGATAAATCCAGCATAATTGACAACTTCCCAAGGTTTAAATGCTCATGTCGTGATCGAATGTCGCTCTTAGGAATTCGCAGTTTTGATTTGGACACCGCGCTGCCGTAGATTTAGATTAAGTTCGCGGTCAGCTGGAGCAGCATGAAACTTTGAATTGACACCCGGTTGGATAAATGCAACATCTCGGCGAGATAAATGCAGCATAATCGGCCCCTTCGCAAGGTTTAAATGCTCAAGTCGTGACCGAATGTCGCTCTTAGGAATTCGCATTCAGCTGGAGTTGCATGAAAACACTGAATCGCCACCCAGTTGGATAAATGCAGCATAATTTCGACACCGTCGTAAGGCTTAAATGCAAAGGTCGCGACCGATGTCGCTCTTATGAAGTAGAGGTGGCGAATCGGTGTTTACATTCGGCGGCTCCAGTCGAGCGCGAACGTAGAAAAGGACAGACAGTAGAAGAGACAGAGAGAGCAAGCAAACAAAGCGACGCATTGTTAATGCAACAATAAACTTTATTATTTAGTAACTTTTCTGAATTTAACTTTTCCCAATGTGTTTTTGAGATTTTTCTGATTAGAATGATAGCAAACACGAAATGTTTAAATTATGTAAGTGGTAAGCAAATATATTAAATATGAAGTAAATACAATTCAAACTATGTCGTGTTTGGTATCATTTTAATCAGAAAAATCTCACAAATACGTTAGCAAAGGTTTCAAAAAAAAATGACCGAAAAAGACCGAAAATGAAAACGGCGGACCCTCCAATTAGTATTGCCTCACCGATGCATGCGGGTGGTATCATGTTACACTGCTCCCTCGTCGAGCGTCGAGGTTCGCCAAGAGGGATCCCCCTATGTGGAGGGGATAGTCGTGTTGCATTTATCCAGCGAAACTTTTCGTGCACTTATCCAGCTTTTACTGTATAGTGGCGCGTCGTCCTGAAAGATGACATACACGAAAGCCACTATAGTGACGCGTCGCCCTGAAAGATGATATCCGCAAAAGCCACTATAGTGGCGCGTCGGTCCTATAAGTTTAACCGTTGTGTTTGTGTTTTGTCTAGGCCACAGTAAAGCAAAATTTTCTTCATATAATTCGGGTCGATCGCGCTAAATCAAAATAAGTCGTGTAAAAAGTGAATTATTTTTTTTTTCTAATTCGTGTTAAATCAAAATCCTGTAAAAGAAGTTCGCGCAAAACCCAAATTGGGTGTTTAGAGATCGTGTTCTTGGTTGTAACGAGACGTAGTGATTTATTTTTCTCTATGTATAAACTTTGTTCTTTTACAAATAATCTAGTCGCTAGTATTCTGTTCGCTCTTACTGCACTTGGGACTACCGCGTGTCACTCTTTTCAACACCTCGGTCCTCCCTACTCTTTCAGATAATTTTTCTCCCCCCCACTCTCGAAAAACGGGAGTAAGAGAAAGTTCTTTTATCATTGTCTAGGTGGGTTCCGAAAAGTTGTTACGGTTGTCTTGAGACGTCCGCAACCATGGGGGTGTCTTGGTATGGAAAATTCCACATCTGGTGGACACCCCTCAAGGTCCCAGCCGCCTAGAGGCAAAGCAGCCACCTAGGCCAGGGGAGCCGTTTATTTGATCGCCAGAGCCGTCCTTGGAAGAGCTCTGCCTGGTTCCCCTTACCGTGCGCTCGAGAGCTCGCTCGTTGATTTGCCTTTCACTTGCCAGGCTCGGACCTATTGGCACGAACGTTGTTGCGTATTGGGGCGACATTCGTATCTAACCGCTCGCGCTGGAAAGACATGCCACGCGCGTCGATCGCGGAAAGCAAAACGACGTGCGTGGCACGTCGACCAAGGTTATTTATGGAAGAACAGTTTCAGATTGTAACAACTCGCGTGTACGGCAAAACAGACGTATTATTAGTGAAAAAGTATGCTTGGATATGTTTTAAATCAAGTACGATTAACAGATTTTAATATTTTTGGACTTCTGCCGATGGCTTTAGTCGAATTCGACTACTACGTGACGCCTTATGGCGAAATATAATGCTGCATTCTAGCACGCGCATTTGTAAATTAATTTCCAGCGCAAATAGTTAACACATTGTACGCCGGTGGCATCTGAGACATTTAACCCTTTGCGGACGGGACACTCTGACGCGCGAGTGTCCGCCTGGATGGGAAGGCTTGGGAGCATTTCGTGGGAAATTAGTATACGCATGAAGATTCGTTTGCAACAATTATACATTTCGTACTATATAAACAAATGTTTGCTAAATGATTTACAACATGTTAAATTTTATATTTCAAAATTTTATAGAGTGTGATTTTTCTGAAAACAGTTGCCTATGCACATAAATGTTTTTTTCGGACATGTGTCACAGTAGAAACGTGTTTGTTTCCTTCCTCCTTTTATTTTCATATTTGAGCACACAATGCAGTCCCTGCAGTTTTCATTATCATCATGACGAAATTTTTATTTGCTTGGGCTGCTGTCCGCAGACACGTGTCCAAAACAGTAAAAATGCTTGGGCTGCTGTCCGCAGACGGCCTTCTGCAAAGGGTTAAAGTCTGAGCGCCGGCACCGTATCGACCACCTAAAGCCTGGGCGCCGGCAAGATTCGCTTGTTTACGACCAATCGGTAGGTGAAGGAAATAATGGGTGAAGTAAAAAGTTCTGAGCGTTTTTTCTCTTTATTTTGATGATAAAATTAACAAACTTAGAATTTTCGGAATTAAATCAAATAAGCGCCGTTTTGTTCAATAACTTTTTCCCATTTTGAAGGCAATTTCATAATTCCGCGATTGAAGAAGTCTTCGTCCCTATTGTTAAAAAACTCGACCAGCTCACTTTCGCAAGCCTCTCTTGAGGCCAGTTTTTTGCCATCAAGAAAATGTTGTAAATGTCTAAAAAGGTGATAATCGCTTGGTGCCAGGTCTGGGCTATACGGCGGGTGCGATATAACCTCCCATCCAAACTCTCGGAGCTTGTGGCGTGTCGTTAAAGATGTGTGCGGCCTGGCGTTGTCTTGATGGAAGACAACACCCTTCCGATTGGACAATTCTGGTCGCTTCTCGTTGATCGCCTGCTTCAATCTGGTCAGTTGTTCACAATATAGGCCCGAATTGAGTGACTGGCCCGATGGGAGCAGCTCATAGTGCAGGATTCCCTTCCAATCCCACCAAACACATAGCAAAACCTTCTTGGTCGTTAATCCGGGCTTGGCGATCGTTTGGGCCGTCTCACCGCGCTTGGACCACGATCTTTTTCGCCTGTCATTCTCGTATGTGACCCATTTTTCATCGCCAGTCGCCATCCGCTTAAAAAATGGGTCCATTTCGTGACGCTTCAGCAAAGAATCGCAGGCATCAACTCGCTCCAAAAGGTTCTTTTGCGTCAGTTCGTGTGGCACCCATATATCGAGCTTCTTTTTGAGACCAGCCTTATGCACATGGTTCCAAACGGTTTTCTGGCTAATCTTCAGTTCCTGGGCAATGGAATAAGTGCTCGCATGCCGGTCTGACTCGACGATTTCCATGATTTTATCGACATTTTCAACGATAGGCCTACCAGAGCGTGTCTCATCTTCGACGTCCATATTACCAGAACGGAAGCGTTGGAATCACCGCTTTGCTGTTGCATTCGATACTGTTTTGGGTCCATAAACAGCACAAATTTTTTTGGCTGCCTGCTCGGCTTTTTCCCCTTGATCGTAGTGGTATTGTAGAATGTATCGAATCTTCTCTTTCGTTACCTCCATTTTGATACGCTCTAACAAACAACTGGCTTCACAAAACAAAAGAGTGTCAGAGAACTTTTTTTTAAAGCGTTATGTTGCCTTTAAGTCACAGTATAGAATGACATGATGCAACGTATACATTGTGAGATATGGCTCACTAAAGCCATCTAACAAAAAACGCTCAAAACTTTTTACTTCACCCATTATTTACAACTTTATACATTTTCGTAAAACATTAAATTTTGTTTGCATATTCGTCATATACAATTTAACGATAACGAAAAACAGAAGCAAAATCGAAAATTTTAATTTATAATTATGAAAAAAATACATCTCAAGCGACAGACTTCGAAACCCGCGTTTTCGCGTGGCCGGCGCTCAAGCGATAGGCTTCGAATCCCGCGTTTTCACGGGGCCGGCGTACAATGTGTTAAGAAACTCCGCGGCAGCAGAACGCAAGGCCTTCTCGCGTTAAAGAATACATTGTCGCGGCCGCGGGCGTCTTAACGATACATTTTACAATCCTGCCTAGACTCTCGCCAGCAAAGTTTTAATAAGTTTCCACAGCACCCATGGGATACTATTGCCAATGCGTTTTTTTGCAGTGGTATCCCCTGTATCGATGTCCTTTTCTGTTTAATCGTTGTCGAAAAATGGCGTTAAAAGTAAAAACTAGTAAAATGTATCGTAGAGACGGCCGCGGCCGCAACAATGTATTGTTTAACGCGAGAAGGCCTTGCGTTCTGCTGCCGCGGAGTTTCTTATCTATTTGCGCTGAAAATTAATTTACAAATGCGCGTGCTAGAACGCAGCATTATACATTAGTATTTCGCCACAAGGCGTCACGTAGTAGTCGAATTCGACCAAAGCCATCGCCAGAAGTCCAAAAACATTAAAATCTGTTAATCGTATTTGATTTAAGACATATTTGAGCATACTTTTTCACTAATAATACTATTGTTTTACCCTGCACGCGACGCAGTGCGATCTGAAACTGTTTTTCGACAAATAACCTTGGTCGACGTGCCATGCACGTCGTTTTGTTTTCCGCGATGGACGCGCGTGGCATGCCTTTCCATTGCGAGCGGTTAGATACGAATGTCGCCCCAATACGCCACCACGCTCGTGACAATAGTTCCAAACCTGCCAAGTGAAAGGCAAATCAATCAGCGAGCTCTCGAACGCACAGGAAGGGGAAGCAGGCGGAGCTCTTCCAAGGACGGCTCTGGCGATCAAACAAACGGCTTCCCTGACCCAGACAAAAGGATTTCTCTTTACCGTCGGTTCACGACCCGAGCCCTGTCCACCGCGGACGGTCCTAAACCCGGGGGACCCGAAGCTTCAGAAATTTGCTATATTAGAAATAGCTAACGAGCCCAGCGCAGAGTCGGCCGCCCGAAGTCGAACAATGGCGGAGACCGGATCGTAAACCGTCGTCCCTACAGGTGTATTTAGAATAAAGTTATTTTTTTTAGCTTATTTTTTTTAGCTTATTGAATTTGTATCGTTACGTAGGTAAAATGTCAGAAAGGAATTATGGGTCAGAAATGAACCGTTTTCATGCAAATCAATGTTAATTGTAACCATATTTGCGACGCTCGGTAACCCTCGCGATTGGATTTTCGCTCAGTATGTCAGGCCTCCAGGTCTCTCACCTACAGGACAGAAACATACAAATTATCCTTACTGGCTCCAATGTCACATCTACCAGTCTATAACAGATGCGCTTCGAGCAAGAGCAGTGGCGTCGTCAACCAGGTGGTGAAGGAATCTGCACGCCATCGCTCTCGCTCGATGCGCATTTGTTTTAAACTGGTAGATGTGACACATCAGCCAATGACGACAATTCTCGTGCTTCTGTTTTCTTATGGATCTGTAACCTTCCGATCGGAAAGCTAATCACTGAACTGGAACTTAACCCTTTCGCTACTACGGGCAACTATAGTCGCTCTCCATAAGATGCCACTGACATACTACGGGTGACTATAGTCGCCCTCCATAAGATGCCACTGACATACTACGGGTGACTATAGTCGCCCTCCATAAGATGCTACTGACATACTACGGGCGACTATAGTCGCTCTGCATAAAACGCAGCGAATTGTACATACGACGAGTGATTGGAGTTATTGCGCATCGAATATCTTACTCTGAACATGTAGCATTAGAAGGAAAAATTTTTTTTAAAAAAACGCCGTCAAAGCAACTCTGTTGCAGCGAGGCGTAAGTGCGATCGCTTACGATTTTTCCCGCGCAGCGTGCACACTTTTGGCGCAGCGGCCCGTACAGCGGGAATACCGCGCCGGAGAAGACGCCCGTAGCGAAAGGGTTAACATTAACTTATTAGAAATCGATTCATTTCTAGCACATGGTTCCTTTCAGATATTTTACCTACGCAAAGAGACCAATGTGATAAGCGAATAAGAAAGTTTTACCTTAATTTTTAACCCTTTCCCAGATTTTGCGGCCCGGTTCTTTCACAAATGTCCATCGATCAGAAGGTGTAGAACAACCCCTGGTAGGTCGTGACACATAATTTTGAAAAACTGTGAACAATACAGGGTGGTCCACACAACGTGTGCACCGTTAAAAACTTCCAAAATATGCGTTGCACAAAAAAGTTTTTATATAGAAGTTGCATGGTCTGAAGGGGCACATTATATAGTGTAGTTATTTTTTTATAGGTGGAGGCGTTTCGGAGATTTGAAGGTCAACTTTATTTTTTTAAATGGAATGCTATATTTTTTATATCAAAATATGGAAGAATGTCGAATTCTGAGTAAAAAAGTATTGACCTTCATTTGCCCTAAACCTAATAACTAACGAATAATTTCACTTTATTTCCTGAAAATTTTCTTCGCGTAATATCAAGTTAGAAATTCGACCTTATCACAGATTTCCGCAGGACAGCGATGTTTACGTGACAGTGTTTACTAATATGAGTGACCTAGTGGCTTAACGCAACTAATGTAAATGTTCAAAGTGATATCCATTGGCATTAATACAGTGATGCAATCTATTAACTAATGAAGAAACTGCATTCTGAATCATATCCGCACTGAGTGTAATGCATGCTTCACGAATACGATGTTTCATATTCTCAGATGTTGTTGGTGGTTCACGATACACTGTGTCTTTTAATGTGCCCCACAGAAAATAGTCTAAAGGAGTAAGGTCCGGTGAGCGTGGAGGCCACATAAATTGTCCGCCACGACCAATCCATCGATTAGGAAATTTTCTATCCAGTACTTGCCTTACATTACGCGCGTAATGTGCAGGACAACCATCATGTTGATACCAGATTTGTGTAAGGATATTTAAAGGTACATTTTCCAATAAAGATGGTAAAGTGTCGCTCAAAAAGTTAGCATATTTTTGTCCTGTTAGTCGATCATTAATCAAATATGGCCCAATCAATTGGTTGCCCAGTATTCCACACCACACATTAACGCTCCATTCACGTTGGTGGTCGACTTCTCTCATCCAGTGAGGATTTTCTGGTGCCCAATAATGCATATTTTTCAAATTAATCTGCCTGCGATTAGTAAACGTTGCTACATCAGTGAACAAAACTTTTTGTAAAAAATAATTATCACTGTTCATTTGATGCAGGAACCACTGGCAGAACCGAACGCGGTTTTCATAATCCGTTCCATGGAGCTCCTGATGAAGTGCTAGGTGATAGGGACGATGTTTTTCATTATGAAGAATGCGTAGTACACTTGTTTTGCTAATTCCAGATCCTCGTGAAATCTGCCGTGTACTAATATGGGGGTTTTCTGTTACAGCTGCTAGGGCCGCAATAGCATTTGCATCAAAAGTAGCAGTTTTCCTTAAGTTACGTTTAGTAACATTAAGACTTCCGGTTCGTCGAAGCGATTGACACATTCTCTCAAATATGGCTCGAGATGGCTGATTTCGTTCAGGATACCTTTCGGCATACATGGCTTTGGGTCTTATTGCATTTGTATGGCACTCACCATAAACTAAAAGCATATCAACTTTTTCGCTATTACAAAATTTCATTTTTACTTTTATCTGTCTGGTAATTACACACAACACCGAAGGTAACTTCAATACTGGATTGCGAATATGTAGACGATTGCGCATCATGATAGATGTTGTGTTGATAAACACTGTCACGTAAACAGCGCTGTCCTGCGGAAATCTGTGATAAGGTCGAATTTCTAACTTGATACTACGCGAAGAAAATTTTCAGGAAATAAAGTGAAATTACTCGTTAGTTATTAGGTTTAGGGCAAATGAAGGTCAATTGCATTTAAAAAACCAAAGTTGACCTTCAAATCTCCGAAACGCCTCCACCTATAAAAAAAATAACTACACTATATAATGTGCCCCTTCAGACCATGCAACTTCTATATAAAAACTTTTTTGTGCAACGGATATTTTGAAAGTTTTTAACGGTGCACACGTTGTGTGGACCACCCTGTATATGCATACTAACGGCAGCAAGTATGATGGCGCGCGGTTGATACCTTCTTTTTTCATCATGTCGTTCCCGGCAACCTGAAGCTCGGCCAGTAACAACCGAAAACAAAACACTGCTTTCGTCGTTAACATAACGACATAACGAATGTGCGGGCTTTTCGGCCAGTAGCGGCGCGGCGTTAGAATCGAAAATGACATGCGAACGAGGGATATTCCTATCCGTCCGGCAAATCAGACCAAACCACTTGCTACGCGATATCAGGTCGTTCGTGCTCGGTGTATGTCATCTTATCATTTTCTACTTGTGAAAAAATCAAAAATCGCGACGCAACAAAAACGTTCGGGACTAAACCGTTGACATAAGTTGACAGTAACAATCCAACATAAAGATATACTTCCTCAACATCCTGTATATTCAATCATATACATACGGTTTAGGTGAAAGATCCTGAAAACGCTTTATTAAAATAATGATTTATTTATTAACCCTTACTTATTTGTAGTGTTCCTTATTCATTTAACCCACAGATTCTATCCAGAAAACCTGCAATAACATTCCGTCAGAATGTCAGATGCCATTCAAGTTCTACATGTATTTATCGACGTAATTGCAGGATTGTAAGGATGGAATGTATTTACGTGAATGTATGCGTGAGATGATTGACGTGTGCAGAATAATGAAGTGCTTAGAAGAATCACAGCCCGAAGGTTTTTCGAATTCTTAGGATCTGTGAGGCAATGCGATGGTGACAATGCATGTATGAAAATATGTACGTGAGCGGGATGGCGAATGGAAACGAAAGAAAAAAATGAAGGCAACTGCAAGAAGCGAAAAGCAGTGTTTTAAAAACGAGCATATCCAGCGAATCAGAAAAGCGATTTTAAATATGTTCTCAATTTTAGTTTTCCCCATCCACGTCGATTTTATAATTCCACATAACTTATGCGCACGTATAACAAGTAATACATGAAATAACAAGCATCGTGTTCACGTGACAGGTGTGCCGGTATACTGCATTTAGTAACCGCAAACGGCATAGCTCGTATATCAGAGTGCATAATAAATTACCGATTCCTTGTGAATTGGCATTTACGTCGGATGAGCAAACTCATCTCAATGTATTTAAGCGTGAGTTGATGGCATTAATTAAACGTCTACGTCATTCGCCTCAAGGTGCGGTTGGATTTTCTATCCCACGTTAATTCCTTTGAAAATTGAATTATCTCTTCTATGCGAGTTATAACTACATATCTACTTTATAACGTTATGCCATTAACATTATACGTATACAATCGTAGTTTCCTTCAAGTATGCGCAGGCCATGTAAATCAATATTCAGTTATATCTAAAAATACGTTCGTCCTTGAGAATTATTAGGTAACTAAAATTTTGATCGATATTTTGGAATAAAGCCAACTAACACACAAGTATATAAATTCGAAAAAACAGCTTTATTCATTAAAATAATCAGCATCGCTGCCTACAAACTTTCTCCAACAAGATATAAGCTCATAAATTCCCTTGTTATAATAAAAGTTTCTATCCACCAGCTTATCTGTTATATTAGATGTATGCGAAACTTTTAGTCTTTTCTTCAAGCATTCATGTATAATCACTTTTGACCAATAGAATTCTCCTCCTTTCTGTGAATTTGTTGTGCTTTTATTCATTTACCTAAAACGCCAACTTCATGATCGACTGCTGATCACAACCTCACAAAGCAATGGTAAGCAGAATAATCGATGAAAAATTGTATACATACTCGATATTGCATTCGATATAAATTTCAACACAGAAGAAACATCGCTGACGCATATTAATTAGTTTATTTAGTACTTGGGGAAAATACTAAAGCCGTGACTTTTTTTCTGCAGCATTTGCATACAGTTTACATTCACAAAGCAAATATGCTCAAATTATACGAGGTTTGACAGGTATTTCAAATACTGTCTGCGTAATTTCCATAGTTCTATACTTATTTTTTGGCAATTTTGGTTCATTTATAGAATAAATAAAGGAGCCGTTTACTTTAAAGGTGGTGTAACTCCCTTTTAAAATAAAAAGAGATATTTCACGGTTTGAATTTGAATGGATTGACCTTTCGATGACCTCAAATGGGCTTACACCACTTTCGAAGTCAACAAAATGTGAAAATCATACATTTCTAAAATATTAAATATTATAATATATTATATTACATTATGTTATATTATATTGAATGATATATAATATAAAATTCACACTTGTTATGAAATTAACAATTAGTAATTTTAGAGGTGTTCGTACTTATTTACTTGAAGTTAAGTGAGCAAACAGAACACACGTAAGTTTTATACTCTACAGTAAATGGGGAAAGTATCAAAATTCAGTGAACGAACAAAAATTTTTATGTCATTAACAGTGTTGTCACACATAGAAATGAAGTAGAGGCATTATGTAGTGTCATTTTTGAACTAAATATTATGTCTTTGTGGAAAGTGGACTTACACCACTTTCAAAGAATACGTCTCAAATAGTTTTTAACTGCTTATTCATGTTATATTAAGTTGATTACGAAGACGTCTAAAAGGTTTCAAGATAAAATGTCTTTTCATTCAAGTGATTAAATTGAAAAGTATGTATTTGTGATAAAGGGATATGCGAAATTTCTATAGCAGCACTGAGTACAATACTTTATTTGTTTTTCAAAATCAAAATGTTTTATTTAATAACTCCATGTTATAATAATATGGTATATTGCTACTGTTACGTCCGAAACGAATTTAAGACTAACAAACGAGAAAATGGTAAAGATTCCGCGGAAACCTGTGGTCAGTGATATAAGTCAATTTACGCACAATTCCGACGGACAATACCGCTCGTCCGTTTTTAGTCAGAGAACCGAATCTCTTTACACGGGACCGGACCCAAAAACGCGAGGTTGTGTAAAGGTATGAGCTTGAAGGTAGCTGAAAGTTAAAGGTGGGAAAGGTTGATAGCCGGATTGTAAAATACGAAGAAACTTACTTTTATTTTAACGGAGTTGATGCCAACCCTCGAAGATACAGTTCGTAGTTTGGTCACAATATACTGCACTCTTCCCGATTCTGACTCTACTTTCAATAACTGCTTAATACGAATCCTCACGTAATAATCTCGATAATGAACCTTTAATAATTCCTCCGTGATAATTTCATAATGAAGGAATGAACTACTCCAATCAACTACTGAAGAACTAACTAAAAAGAAAAGGCTCACGCGCCCTAGTTTCCAAGGATTTTATATTCCTTTCGCATCCCTACTCTACGGTTTAAAACTACGTTTTGAATTGTGATTGGGTCATGAGTCGAAAGAGGGGACTCTAAATCACCTCATAGCGTTGGAATTTTGAGGCAGGCATAATCAACACCTCTGGTCTTATGCTCCCAACATAGTTTGATCGAGGGGATGAGAGAATCGACCATGAGGTCGGTTTGTTGCCAACTGCCTTTTGCGATACCATAGTTTAGCCTACTCCTTCGACACATTTTACGATCTTAACGCATGAAGCATACTTTTTCGTGTCACCCCACTGTTAACAAAGAACGTTTTGGGTTGCACTCTTGTTACTCGCTTTTAAATTATGGAATTTCTCCCTGAATGTTCATGACAGGTAGAATAAGGTTTGTGAAGGACGTAACAGCTACCATTTTTTAAAATGACTTGAAAATCCCGATTAGTCATACTTTTAATTACGGTTTATAACGTCAATATATCTATACTACCCCACAATTGTCTTACACAATTTTAAGTTTTGTAACATTTGCCAATTGTTTCCCATTTGCATACACCTTGCGAGGTAGTTTTCCCCAAAGGTTCTCTATTGGGTTAATGTCCAAAGATCGGGTGGGCCGCTGCATTAGTTGAATATTTTTCCTCTGAAACCACTCCTTACTCATTCTCAAAGTATTGGTGGCTGCATGGTCTTGTTGAATTATATAATCATCTGAAAACATTTCTTCCACGAACGGAATTAGAACGTCCTGCAAAAGGTCTGTGTACTTTTCAGAATTCACTTTCGTCGATGTCAAATAATGGGTGAAGTAAAAAGCTTTGAGCGTTTTTTGTTAGATGGCTTTAGTGAGCCATATCTCACAATGTATACGTTGCATCATGTCATTCTACACTGTGACTTAAAGGCAACATAACGCTTTAAAAAAAGTTCTCTGACAGTCTTTTGTTTTGTGAAGCCAGTTGTTTGTTAGAGCGTATCAAAATGGAGGTAACGAAAGAGAAGATTCGATACATTCTACAATACCACTACGATCAAGGGGAAAAAGCCGAGCAGGCAGCCAAAAAAAGTTGTGCTGTTTATAGACCCAAAACAGTATCGAATGCAACAGCAAAGCGGTGGTTCCAACGCTTCCGTTCTGGTAATATGGACGTCGAAGATGAGACACGCTCTGGTAGGCCTATCGTTGAAAATGTCGATAAAATCATGGAAATCGTCGAGTCAGAGCACTTATTCCATTGCCCAGGAACTGAAGATTAGCCAGAAAACCGTTTGGAACCATGTGCATAAGGCTGGTCTCAAAAAGAAGCTCGATATATGGGTGCCACACGAACTGACGCAAAAGAACCTTTTGGAGCGAGTTGATGCCTGCGATTCTTTGCTGAAGCGTCACGAAATGGACCCATTTTTGAAGCAGATGGTGACTGGCGATGAAAAATGGGTCACATACGAGAATAACAGGCGAAAAAGATCGTGGTCCAAGCGCGGTGAGACGGCCCAAACGATCGCCAAGCCCGCATTAACGACCAAGAAGGTTTTGCTATGTGTTTGGTGGGATTGGAAGGGAATCCTGCACTATGAGCTGCTCCCATCGGGCCAGTCACTCAATTCGGGCCTATATTGTGAACAACTGACCAGATTGAAGCAGGCGATCAACGAGAAGCGACCAGAATTGTCCAATCGGAAGGGTGTTGTCTTCCATCAAGACAACGCCAGGCCGCACACATCTTTAACGACACGCCACAAGCTCCGAGAGTTTGGATGGGAGGTTATATCGCACCCGCCGTATAGCCCAGACCTGGCACCAAGCGATTATCACCTTTTTAGACATTTACAACATTTTCTTGATGGCAAAAAACTGGCCTCAAGAGAGGCTTGCGAAAGTGAGCTGGTCGAGTTTTTTAACAATTGGGACGAAGACTTCTTCAATCGCGGAATTATGAAATTGCCTTCAAAATGGGAAAAAGTTATTGAACAAAACGGCGCTTATTTGATTTAATTCCGAAAATTCTAAGTTTGTTAATTTTATCATCAAAATAAAGAGAAAAAACGCTCAGAACTTTCTACTTCACCCATTATATCGGGGTCTTTGCGGAAAAGCTAAATGTGACCCAAACCATGGCATCTCCACCACCAAAATTTCGAGTCATAGCAATGTCATGTGGGTAGTGGTTAGGAATGATTGTGTATGTGTGTGTGTGTGTGCGCGTGCGTGCGTATGTGAGGTATGAAGGAGAGTATTGGAGCAAGGAAAAAATAAGACGATCGGGTGAGCGAGAGACGCGTGGCAACGAAGATTCGGGAGAGTCGAGTCTGAGCGACGACCACGAAAAGAAGTAAGTACGGTGATAAGAAGTACAACGGGAGCACGTTTTTCTTAATTCCTTTTGTTTTATATCTTTGCGCTTTTATTAATAATTTATACTTTATTTTTTATCTCTAAATATATGTAGGATTTGGATTAACGGATTTCCAGGAATCACACTTAACACTAGGCTTACAACAAAACTAACACGAAAATAACTTTATTCTAACTACAAAAAAACAATGAAATATAATGAACTATAAAAACTATGAAAAATACTTTAAAAATAACAATGAAAACTTTAAATGCAAAGGAACGATATAAAAGGTGTTGTCGTGAGGATCGCTTTAAAAACTCTACTGGGCCACACGCCCCGATCTTCGTCTATCGCTTACCCGTCCCCCGCGGTACCCCTTATAAACTCGTTCGATTACGTTCGTCGCAACCTCGCGGCATACGCACACATTTCCATCCTTCATATATATATATATATATGTAGGATTTGGATTAACGGATTTCCAGGAATCACACTTAACACTAGGCTTACAACAAAACTAACACAAAAATAACTTTATTCTAACTACAAAAAAAACAATGAAATATAATAAACTATAAAAAAAACTATGGATACTTTAAAATAACAATGAATACTTAAAATGCAAAGGAACGATATAAGAGGTGTTGTCGTGAGGATCGCTTTAAAAACTCTCCCGGGCCACACGCCCCGATCTTCGCCTATCGCGTACCCGTCCCCCGCGGTACCCCTTATAAACGCGTTCGGTTACGTTCGTCGCAACCTCGCGGCATACGCATACATCTTGCATCCTTCACTCGGCCACTCCTGCATACTCTTCTTCGTTCCCCGAAGAGATCACACCATAGCGCTCATATAATCAGCCGCGGTTGTCGTAACACTAGGTCCTTCGCCCTGACCTACCCGAATCACCTCGTATCGATGGTTCCGTTTAACTCGGGATACTTTATACGGTCCGAGGAACTTTGCTTTCAATTTCGAACCGGGATCGGACTGTGTCTTCTTAATCATAACTAAATCGCCTTCCGCGTATTCGGTTGCCGATTTACATTTTTTATTATAGGTGCGGCGATTTTCTTCTTGAATTTTTAACAAATTCTCCTTCGCTTCATTCCTTAATTCGTTACGGTCCCTATCAAATCCCTGGGCTGCCTCCTGACGCTTGCCGCATCTTAACGCCAAACATTAATTCAAAAGGAGACATCCCTACGCTTCGCTGATACGTACTATTAATATTACGCTGTACGCGGTCTACATAGCGATACCATTGATTAGGATTGCTTAAACTTAACTTAGTCAGTACCGGAATAACTATTCTATTAATTCGTTCTACTTGGCCATTGCCTCGCGGAACACCGGTCGTCGTCAGAACGTGTTCAATGTTTTCTTTAGCGCAGTATTCTTTGAACTCTGCCGACTTAAACGCCGCGCCGCGGTCCGATATTATACGCAACGGATTACCGAATGTCTTTTGCTGAATTACAAACTTATCTAGTACTTGTATTATCGCACGGATTCGTTCTTCTTTTTGCTGTTTCTTCCGTATTAGCGTAAAGACCGTATCTTTTATTGTAAATACCGGGTAACGACTTAAAGCGTCTATATGTAGCAACTGAGTGCCCGGTCGGTGTTCGATTTCGTATTCGAATTCTTCTAATACTAGCGTCCACCCTGCGACTTTTGGCGACAAATCTGGCTTGTATAAGGTTTTACGTAGAACATCACAATCAGTAATTAATTTAAACTGTATACAAAAAGGATATACTCTAAATTTCTGCATGACTTTAATGACGGTTAAACTTTCAAGTATAAAGGAATGATAATCTTTCTGCAAATCGTAAATCTTTCTGCTAATAGAATATACTGGCTGAAAATGCTTTTGTACTATATCGCGTCGTAATAATACGGTACCGTAACTTCCTTTGGTTGCTTCGGCGTTAGAGATAGGAATACGTAATATTGGTTTATTTATCTTACGGTAATCAACGCTGGGCAAAATTTTTGTCTCACTCGGGGATAATCTTCTCGATCGCGCGTAGATAGGTTCTTCCTGTCGTACCGTAATTTTTGTTTCGACTGTTGTCTCGACGTCCTTAGCTGGTTCGTTTGCTTCCACGTAGTTTATCGCGAGTAATTCGGCGACTTCTTTGGCGCTTTCGCTTTCAATGTCGTTCGGCTTTTCTTCTTTAATCTCGTCTTGTTGACTTTGTGAGCCGCACTCCGCGACGCTTGTAAGAAGTGGTTCAGGTGGATCCTTTTTAGTTTTATTTGACGACGGGCAGAGTAACGACTTACAGCAAGTTTTTAAATACAATGACTGATTTTTCGGTTTTTCGGTGGTCTTAAATACATAGCGTTCCTTTGTCTCGAGATAGGCGTACGTGCCTATCGACGGGGCAAAAGTTCTATTGTATTCCGGAAATGCACCGGCGACTAAGAGTAAATAAGAGGCGGAGGCCTAAGTTTGCCTAGCGGTCGACGGTCAAGACTGAGGCTTATCTTACACGCTCGCTGGTCTTATCGTTATGGTGCCTTTGTTGATATTCATTTCGACGCGACCTAAGAAGTCTCGTCCTAATATGACTTGTGACGACATAGCACCCCGCGGGACCACCAACATAGTCGTCTTGTATACGTTCTCGTCGATAATTATTTTTGCGTTGAACTGTCCTTTTGGAATTATTTGAGCGTTTCCGAATCCCGTAAGACTTCGCGACGTTGAGCGTAATTTCGTGTCGTTCGTTTTTTCGTATACGTCCTGACGGATAAGACTGACATCGCTGCCCGTATCTATCAGAACAGTACAGCATGCATCGTTGATTCTTACGTTGGCTAATTCTCCTTTATTACTTTTTATGCACATTACTTCAGGTTTCGTTTGTTTCGACGACCCTGCCTCTGGACACCTCGTTGCTATATGCCCGAATCTATTGCATTGGAAACATTTCATACCTTTTCCCTTGTTTGGGCACGTCGAAAAGTCGTGGTCTGTCGAGCCGCATCCATAACAATGTAGCCTTTTGAGATTATCACGCCTCACTTTGTCGTTCTCCCTTTTACCGAACTGTTTACGGCCTTCCATCATCTTCTCTCTTCTTCTGTCGTACAATTCCAGTTGTTTCCTCATCTCGTGCAATGTGCTAGCGTTATACAGCATTGTTTTGTGTAATTCGCTATCCTGGATTCCATTGATAACGTGCTCGATAATTGCTTCTTCTTCCACGTTGCCTTGACTTGCGATTTTTTGCATCGCCCCGATGTATTGGCGCGCACTTTCACCTGGTCTTCTTTTCCGCTTCGATAGTTGTTCGTGGACTACCGCACTATTTAATTCTGTTTTGAATTCGCGAATCAATAGTCTTTTTAATATTTTCCACGACACAACACCCTTTTCGTACGTGATGAACTGCTTGGCTGACCCTTTGAGCATTCGTTTCCCGTACAGCAGTTTTTGAATATCACCCCATTCCAAGAGTGTGCTTAATTCCTCGAAGTCTGCGACCCACTTCTCTATGGATAGTTTATCGTCACCCGTGAAATACGCCAAACTCTCGTCCACATCTTTTATAGTAAACTTGACTTGTGTTCGACGTCGGTTCTTATCTTTGCTTGTGTAACTGCTTTGTTCTTCTTCACTTTCCGAACTGCTTTCTTCTTCTGAATCCTCACTATCCGACACCATTTCCGCCGCATTTGCCTTGAGGTGGTTTAACAGCATGTTTCTTAAATCCCGTTTTTTTCCGACGGGTTGCAAATTCAACTTTCGTATTTCTTTCTTTAGCTGTTCTACCTTCATGGCGTTTATTGCTTCTTCTGTTAATGCGTCGGTGACCGTGCAACTTTTATCTTTTTGACGGAATCTTGGTTCCTCTCTTACGGTCTGGTCCAAGTCGGTTATATCGTCCTCTTGCACAGGATTATTTGCGTCTTCTACCTGTTTTCCGGTTTGTCTAGCTTCTGCCATCGTGTCTATCTTCAAACGCGCTTTTCCTTTGATGAAATTCAGTTACAACTTTTTGCAGGACAACTTTCACTGCACTTCGAATTTCAGCACTTTACAACTTTTGCGCGTCGAACTTATGTGATCGCACCTGGTTATCAGTTCGCATAGATCCCGGCTGAGCCCCCAATTGTAGGATTTGGATTAACGGATTTCCAGGAATCACACTTAACACTAGGCTTACAACAAAACTAACACAAAAATAACTTTATTCTAACTACAAAAAAAACAATGAAATATAATAAACTATAAAAAAAACTATGGATACTTTAAAATAACAATGAATACTTAAAATGCAAAGGAACGATATAAGAGGTGTTGTCGTGAGGATCGCTTTAAAAACTCTCCCGGGCCACACGCCCCGATCTTCGCCTATCGCGTACCCGTCCCCCGCGATACCCCTTATAAACGCGTTCGGTTACGTTCGTCGCAACCTCGCGGCATACGCATACATCTTGCATCCTTCATATATATATATATATATATATATATATATATATATATATATATATATATATATATATATTCTTATCTAATTTCTAATAAACAATATAAATCCTACATGTGCTTTACACAAATCGTGCCAATAGTACTTAAAACCATTAGGACCATCTAAATTAAACTTTTTCGCGTCCGCAAAAATTACATATTTCTATTCTTTATTCCACGACACGTGAGCTCTAGCAAAAGCGGGTCTTCCTTGTTTATGACAACGCGTTAAAAGAGGTTTTAATGCCTTTTTAGCCCATACGAAACATTTCCTTTTCGTTAGTATTTGTTGAACACATCTTGTATATACTGAGATATCTAAATTCGTTTTTATTTGCCTTACTGTTACATTTTGATTTGATGCAGCATGTAAAACTAACAAATTATGCCTTCGACTCAACTTTTCATTTCCGCCCTACAGATGATGTATGCCGTATAAATCACTTAACAAAATAATTTATTTAACAAATTATTTAAGACATGATGGGACCTGTTTATTTTTAAGGCAATTTGTCTATTAGAAATTCCTGCATCTTTATAAGCTTGTATCTTAATCTGCTCCTACGTATCTAGTAATTTACCTCCTAGCATATTACAAAAAACGATATAACCTGAAAATGTATCCTATGTTATAATATAAAAATTAAAATAAATCACTACATCTTTATACTGTACACAACACTTACTCTGTTATAAATGAAGAAAAATATCAGCTGGAACTATGGTCATTTCGTTGGAATTCTTAATAAAATATCACATGTCACTGTAATAATTGAGACTACACGCAATAATCAAAAATACTAATGCAGAAAACAATTTAAATTCCAAAAACAATGACGCTTTGTTGGTGATGTAATTTTACGGAGGTTAGGAACATGTCCATGACCTGCGAACGATGTCGGGTTCGCTCAAAGGCCCTCCTGGAGGGGACGTAATTACATACGCTTTTTTACTGGCTCGATGACCCAGCCCCTCCGTTTTCGAACTTCGTGTAGCGCGCCTCACCTTTAACTAGTAGACGTGACATTCCAGCCAGCAAGGAAAGTCAAATCACGGAGTCACAACTTTGGTCACAATTAACATTAATTTGTAAGAGAGCGGTTCGTTTGTAACCCATGGTTCCTGCCAGACATTTTTCCTAAGCAATAAAATAAATGCGGTGAGTCAATAAAGAATTTTGTCCTCAATTTGCAACTATTTCGCAAATTCTGCGGCGGGTTTCTTTTTTGCAAATGTCCGTCGAGCTAAAGGTGTGAAACAACGCCTGGTAGGCCGTGACATATCATTTCGAAACACCCTGTAGAGGCTTGTGTTACAAGTGTGAAATGTGTACGTGTAGCGTGTCAACGCAAGTGCAAGTGCAATGGATATGCGTTGTGCGACACTACGAGCGAACGCCTGCCCTTTTACGTGTTGAGAGACGTATCTACACTCCCTACCCTTCCTTCTAAGGCCAATAAGGGGGGACTTGTATTCCGTAGGAGTGCACAGACGTCTCCGTTCAAGACGTTCAAGTGCGAGATCTGCACGGCAGAGCCGTTTTTCGAGAAGCGTCACCTACTTCACCCACCACACAACCGAAATGTCACTGATTCACAAATACTCTCTCTCTCTCTCTCTCTCTCTCTCCCGTCAGGCACAAACCTATCAACACATTAAAAAACTCCGCGACAGAAGAGCGCCAGGCTTTCTTGCGTCAAAGAATAAATTGTTGCCGCCGCGACCCTGTGACATTTTGGGTGTGTGGTTGGGAGAAGTAGACGGCGCTTCTCGGAAAACGGTTTGGACGTGCACATCTTGTGCACCTCTGCTAAAGTGTGGGACCAGAAACAAGGCACTTGGAATAGAAGGGGAGATTGCTCTCGCACAGGCCTATCGCCGCCATGTCGGACCTGGAAACCTGAGATCGACGAATGACAACCGAAAATAAAACACTCCTTTCGTCGTTCACATGACGACGCAACGAATGTGCAGGTCTCTCTTGCCAATAGCGCGTCAAAATCGAAAATGCGTGAGAGAGAGAGGGGTGTCCCTATCCGTCGGGCGAATCAGAGCCAATTACCCCTCAAGTGCCTTGTTTCTGGTCCCTCACTATATAAGATAATCACTACTGAAATTATTAACAGGCAAGGGAATTTGCTCACCTTGCTAGCGAGGGCTGTTTCCGAATTACGCCCACTGAAGGCCCGTAGGCAGTCTTCGGACAGCCTCAAAACTGATTAATATTTCAAAAGTAGTGGCATCGCGATTCGTGTAATAAACCTCGACACATTAAGGTTGTAAACCTCAACAGTTTGACCGTGCCAATTATATTACATTAGAACGGATTACTAAAGCAAGATCTGTCCGAAACTGCTTGAACTTCTGTGGTTACTCAATACAAATAACTATATATTTAAAATTATTATAATTGTAAGTAGGTGTCGGGGTGACGGTTTACGATCCGGTCTCCGCCATTGTATCAACTTCGTGCGGCCGACTCTACGCTGAGCCCATTTGCTACTTATAATTAGCACACGCAAACATGTTGGGACCTCACGGGTCTAAGACCGTCCGAGGTAGACAGGGGCCGGGTCATGAGCCGCCGGTAAAGGAAAGCCATTGTCTAGGTGGGCACGTCGCACTGTGGTCCAGAACGAGCGATGAGCCGCGCTTTTGCCGAAAAGTCGATTTTCTCGAATCGCTTTTTTTTTCTTTATATCGATTCCTAAATGTCCATGGATTTCAGAAATCGCAAAATTAATGAAATCCGACAAAAATTGTAGTTACAACAAACGCTTAAAGTTGAAACTTTTTCTCGAGACCAATTTCTATCGAAAAAACACGTTGTCTTCTTCGTGACATTCTGACGAATCTATCTTACATTTTCTAATGATTTTTTTTTAAATTAAAGAGCATTCTTCTATGATCAAAATGCATATGATGAATATGAAATTAGCGTTTGTAGTTTATTCAAAAATTAACGTTCAATAAATGAGAGAAAATCATCAAAGTTTTCTATCATTGACAGTCAGCATCTTTTATGTACCGTATATTCTCGTCGTTTGGCGTATAAGGCCCTTCTCTGTAAGGTCTCTACTATGTGATCCTGCAAAAAAACGATCCCAACTCGTCCCACAAATTTGATTTTTTATTGTTTAAAGAGTCGCGCGCACTCCAGCGGCTGCTCGCCGCTAGAGTCTGTCAGTGGTTTTAAGGAAATCTTACTATGAATTGGCTAAATTAGAAGAGGGTAAACAGTTAATCTTGTGTTGTAAATGAGTATTCGAAATTTCTGTCTACTTGTAGTTCAAACAATATCGTTTTAAATGGATTCGAAAAAAAATCAGAGCGGTTTTAGTGCAACGCCATGCGGTTCACAACTTCTTGGAATTCGGTAAGCCAACTTGTAAAAACCGAGAGTTAAATAGAAACCCTCATCGGCAATTACAAGTCGATAGTTTCTTAAACGTCGGTTTTACAACTTAACGGCTCTAAGTCAACCAGCAGGTCGCACATGCCATAAACCGCGGGCGGCGAGGAAGCCGAAAATGTTGACCACCGAATGAGTCAGGTAAAAACGGTTTTTTCTAATTATTCTTCTTCTTGGCAAAAATAACAAAATGTGGAAGGTGGTTTTCCTAATCAATCATTTGCATAAACCAATAATTTTGTAAAAGGGGAAAGTTCTTGTAAATTTGCTCCGCCTTATGACACTCTGCCTGATTTTTGAATCCGCCTTATTGTTTTTGGAAATTTTTAGTTCATATTCGTAATCAGCGACTCAAAAAACATAAGAATACTAATTTTTATGCGGAACCATTAATTTTTCGATATACCTGGTCGCCATATTGAATCCGCCATTTTATTTTTGGAAATTTTGAGTTCAGATTCATAATCAGCGAATCAAAAAACATAGGAATACTAATTTTTAGCTAAATCGGATGTGTTTTGCGCTTTTGGCGAGGATGTCAAAGAGATCGAAAACGGTGCGAGGTGCCTGAACAGCTAGATCGACGTTCTGGACCACTGTGCGTCGCCTCGTGGCGGCCGAGACGTTGAGGGGTGTTCAACAGATGTGGGGATTTTCCATAACAGAACAACCCCGTGGCCTACGGGCGTCTCGAGGCAACTTTAACGGGCCCACCTAGAGAGGGATAGATACAGCTCCCTTTCTCTCGTTCAAACCCGCAAAGAAGGGAGGACAACGGAAATTCACGGGAAGGAGTAGGGAGGACCGAGATGTCAAAAGGACGACGCACGGCTCTACCAGGGATCTTTACGTGAATTTTCGGCGAGCCCATTAGAACCTTAAAATACTCCAAGTGATTTGTATTTGATGAAAAGATAATTAAAGAAGTTTCGAACTAACGGGTTAAGAACGTTAATTTCCACAGTAGGCAAAACTAAAAACGGCGACAATATACATAAAACTCCACGGAGTTTCTGGGAATTGCATAGATCAGAGATGAAGTTTAGTTGCTCGCCGCATGTGTCTTTAGAGGAGTTCCACCTGCTACTTCGGCCCTTGCACTCGAGAGCTCGCTGTTTGACTGGCCTTTCACTTGCCAGGCGCAAACCTATTGGCACGAGCGTGCGTGCGCCGGCATTCGTATTTAACCACTAGCATTAGAAAGACGTTGCCATGCACGTCCGTCTTGGAAATCAAAATAACGTGCATGGCACGTTGAACAATGCTATTTGTCGAAGAACAGTTTCAGATCGCACCACGTCGCGTGTAGGGTAAAGAAAAGTATTTGTTCAGGCACAGGCCATCGACAGTTGGAAGGTTTATTATACGGACCGATAGGATATTCCTCGGTCACGAGTTTGAAATTATTTTTATCTTTGCATCTTTAAAAATATCGCCGTACAGTAAACCAGGGACATTGGCAAAGGGTCTAGGCGCTCGTTGCCTGCCCGCGCTATTTGCACGTGCGTCGCAGATGTATTTCCGGGAAATTGTCCGGTCTTCCTGGAATACCTGATGGTCACGGGAAAGACCGGGCCTCGGAAATCTGCGACGCTGCCAATGTCCCTTCCACCCCTTCAGTAGGGGAGTGGGTGTCCCTTCCACTCTTGAATAGGGGCGTGAAAGTCGTTTCCATCCCTTAGATGGAGGCGTTGACATCTCCCACCCACAAGTCCCAGTACTCCGGGCCTTGGAGAAGGGAGTTGGGGGAAGATTAGAAAATTTATAAATTAAGAGTCGCAGAGCGCGACAAGTCAGATACATACAGATATACAGATAGATAAAGATATAAATACAGACACCGATATAGATACGGATACTGATAGAGATATTGAATCTCAACGAGATATTGAATCTCGCATAGATATTGAATCTAAAGGAGATACTGCATCTCCGGGAATAATACATTCCCATTGTTTAACGTAACAATTAGAGTCCGCAAGATAAACGCGACGTTAGTGAATACGTTCGCGATAATAAAGTGTGATTAAGTGTTACAAATTTTACATACAATTTTTCCCTCATTACGAGGGTGGTCCTTCGAACCATTATAATAATACAAAGACCAAGTTTCGGTAACTCGAACGACGATCGCCGACCACGAGTAGAAACAGTATTATTGGTGGAAAAGTGTGCTCAGGCATGTCTTAAATCAAATACAATTAATAGATTGCAATGTTTTTGGAATTTTGGCGATGGTTTTGGCGAAATCGACCACTATGTGCCGCCTTGCGGCGAAATATAGTCTTGTGTTCTGGCACGCGAATTTGTAAATTAATTTCCCACACAAGTAGTTGAAAAACTCCGTAACGGCAAAGCGCCAGGCTTTCTCGCGTCGAAGAATACATTGTTATGACCGCGGTCGTCTTGGCAATACATTTTACAATCCTGTCTAGGCTCTCGATAGCAAAGTCTTAATAGGTTTTCACATCACCCGTGGGGTACTATTGCAACACCATATTTCACTGCAAGGCGTCACGTAGTAGTCGAATTTGCGAAAAACATCGCGAGAAGTCCAAAAACATTAAATTTGATTTAAGACATATCTCAACGTAATTTCTCAGTAACAATACTTTTCTTTTACCCTACTCTCGACGTGGTGCGATCTGAAACTGATTTTCGACAAATAATCTTACAATTAGTCGTCATGCTGCGCACGTCGTTTTGATTTCCGTGACCGACGTGCGTGGCATGTCTTTTCAGCGCGAGTGGTTAAATACGAATGTCGCCCCAATGCACCACCACACTTGTGCCAACAGGTTCGCACCTGGAAAAGAAAGGTTCGTCAATGTTGGTTGGGTGAATCAGGTGGTTGGAAGAAGCAGGCGGAGCTCCTCCAAGGACGCATGCGGCGAGCAACTAAACGACATCCCTGGTATACATTATAACCATTCAATTTCTTTTTGCGCTCGTTTGTGTTTCAGCGAGAAAAATTCTATTCTCATAACACTGTTCAACAAATTTAAACATGTTTAATTTTTTGCAATATTCACTGGGTGATCCTCGAAGAGTTGCTCATCCTGAACACGAATCCGCCGGCAGAATTTCTCCATCACCTTCAGTTTTCGCGAGAAATGAGTTTTAGTAAAAACATCTGATTTTGGTAGAAAAATGAGGTATTACGCGAAAACTATAAAAGCTAGGAATTTAAAACTTGTCTTAAAAGATAGAGGAAAACATGCCGAATATTTTAGTGTTATTAAAATTGGTTATTTTAAATAGTTGTAATTGATCGTCAAAGTTTAAAAAGTGCGATTGCGCGAACTTGCTATGTTATATTTTTACATTATTACCAAAAGTTATTTATCTAGCACAAACTTGTTATGCAGGATCGAATTCTGTAGATATTGCTGAAGAGAAAAATGCACAGTAAAATTTCGGAAACAGTTTTCAATTCCGACAAGTCGAAAAAATATCTGTCGGGAACACGTAATCGGCGTTTTTCCGCCATGCGGCCATCGCATGGGGAGAGTGCCATAACTACGCGTTATCAGCACCGATGCGATAGTCTCATCCGAAAGTGATAGAGCAATTCTGCCGGCGGATTCGTGTTTAGGATGAGCAACTCTATGCGAATCACGCAGTGGATATTGCAAAAAAAATTGTGTTGGACAATGTAATTGTCCTAAATTTGGAGACCCCAATAGAGCTACTGGGGTTGCCTGTTTTTCGTTTTCAATGGTCGTGGAGCTAATTTTTGCAATAATAACTACTGAAAAGAGATGTAATATCAATCCAGAAGAAAGTATAAAAGTGTTATCATACGTTTCGTATGCCTAATGCATATTGCTTAAAGGCTTGATTTTAAATATCGGTCCAGTGAATCTTTAAGTTATAAACAATTATTTGAGAACAGAAAAATAAATTAAAAGTGATTTTAAAAGTAAAATGAAGTTATAATCAATCAAATAAAATAAAACAGAGGAACATTGAATGTTAGTACAGTAAAAGCTGGACAAATGTAGCACAATTCGGGGCTCAAACGCTTCGCTTATGAAGTAGCGGTGTTGAATCCTTGTTGACATTACGGCTCCAGCCAAGTGCGAGCAAAGAAACGGACAGACAGTAGAAGAGGCAGAGAGGTCCAAGCTATAGGGGAGCGGCCCGATTGTATCGATGAGGCAATACTAATTGGAGAACCGGCTGGTTTTATTTTTTTTGTGAGACCTTTCCTAACGTTTTTGTGAGATTTTTCTGATTAAAATGATACCAAATACGACATGGTTTGAATTATATGTACTTGCTATTCAATATATTTGTTTACTATTTACATAATTTAAACATATCGTGTTTGGTATCATTTTAATCAGAAAGATCTCAAAAACGCACTGGGAAAAATTACATTCAGAAAAATTAATAGATAAAAAAGTTTATTGTTGCATTAGCAATGTCTCGCTTTGTTTGCTTGCTCTCTCTCCCTCTGTCTCTTCTACTGTCTGTCCTTTTATAATTTCGTGCTCAGCTGGAGCTGAGATAAACACAGATGCCATACCTCTACTTCATAAGAGCGACATTCGGTCGCGACCTTTGCATTTAAGCCTTGCGAAGGTGTCGATATTATGCTGCATTTATCCGGCCGGGTGTTGATTCAGTGTTTTCATGCGGCTCCAGCTGAACGCGAATTCGTAAGAGCGACATTCGGTTATGACCTGAGCAGTTAATCATTGCGAAGGGGTCGATTATGCTACATTTATCCCGCCGAGATGTTGCATTTATCCAACAGGGTGTCGATGCAGTGTTATCTCGGCGGGATAAATGCAGCATAATTGACACCTTCCGAAGGTTTAAATGCAAAGGTCGCGACCGAATGTCGCTCTTATGAAGTAGAGGTATCGAATCTGTGTTTATCTCGGCACCAGCTGAGCACGAACTTAGAAAAGGACAGGCAGTAGAAGGGGCACAGAGAGAGAGAGAGAGAGAGAGAGAGAGAGAACAAGCAAACAAAGCGGGACATTGCTAATGCAACAATAAACTTTTTTATTTATTAACTTTTCTGAATGTAACTTTCCCCAATGCGTTTTTGAGATTTTTCTGATTAAAATGATACCAAACAATGCAATACAATGACAATGTAACGTGCGTCAGGATCCGCTTGTATCAACTCTCTCTCCGAAAGAGTATATTGCAACGATATCGCGACGATGTGACCGAGATGTGACCTCGGTGGGTCCTAGGCGTCGACTCTCCTTGCGACGCTTTCCCTCCCTCGGTGGTGGGGTCCTTCAAGGACCTCCTTTCTCCGAAAAGGCCCCGTAGGGGCGTCTTCCTTCCTTCCTTGCTAGAGAAAGTGTCCTTTTGACGAAAGCCAAGCGTGACAACGCCCGGCTCGGCGCCTCGCTGGCGCGGAGTCTTACATACAGCAAGAGGAGCGGCTCTGCTTTCCTTTAAACAAATTTTAAAGCCGTCCCTACCGCTTCCTCATTCAGCCGTCGAACATTACATCGTTGCACTTCAACAAAAAGGTTTGCGCCAGCAGCGTTGAGCACTATGGGTTCCCCTGGGATCTAAGACGCGCGGTGGGGAGAAATTAGCGGCACACAGTGGTCTGGTTTGAGAATTTTCGCGACATTTTTGTATAACTTTTGATCTACAAGACATATCGTAATGAAATTTGAACTGAAATTTAAAGAAAAAATTCCCTTTCCAATGATGTAGAATATAATAAATTTTATGCTTATTTAAGTATTATTTATTTAATTTTCGTATTCATTTATTTAAATAGATTGCATAAACTGTTTATTTGTCTGCCCATTTACTATTTTTTAGCTAATTAAATAAAAAATTATGAAGAAAAGTTGAAGAATATTGCAGTTTGTGTACACATTGAAATATTTAATGCGAATGAAAAGTAATGGTAAAATTCTGATTATATATTTAACATATTAATCTATTTATTGCACATTATCAAGGAAGAAATAAAATATAGAAAAAGTGTATCAATGTAATATAACTTATAAATGCGGACTTAACTTAAGATGAAGATGTCTGGTTGCCAAAAATGGGATCTTCTCGCTCATTTAACAATTAGTTCTTGAGCCTCTGGATCTAATGATTTATGTTTCTTTGTTTTTGATTTACTTCTCAGCGTAGACATATATGGATCTGATGTTAGTAGAAGTCTATAAAATGTATCCTCATTTGTAGCAGTTCTGGAACACTTCCTGTATTTTTTAAAGTCTTTGTGTCGTGTTTCTTGTGCCTCTTTAGATAACTGTCCGATTGGAAATAATGCATTTTTTATTATTTCTGCTCCATGTATTAAAAGTTTATGTACAGAAGCTGGCATATGATACCACCCATAATTCTGTATATAATATTCTGCCGTTTGATAAGTGTACTCTTTAAATTTAAACGGATCTATTTTATACGGTGACGAAATCAATTGGAGTATGTATTATGTGAAATCTTTTGATACTAGACTTCACGTTGGGCCGCATTCAGTACAGCGCGCAGCCGCATGTGGCGTGTAGGCCGTGATTGAGACGCGACACCGTTGTCTTTAAACATTAATATTTGGAAAAATGGGACGAAGTGGGACGTGATTCATGTATGGCCATGTAGGGGAAAGTACACTGAAAAGATTGGAAGTTATAAGAACATGGGATATTGCGGGACTTAGAAGATATTACTTCTCAATCAAAAAAAAAATTGTAACTTTCGTTACCCCATTTAGCATTGTTTTTTAACCATATTGTGCACAATAACTATTAATTATATATATGATATTGTAGGTGAAAGAATGCTTTTCAGTTTAAAAAAAAGGGGGACAGAAATAGCAAACGTAGTTGTCAGGGCATCTCAAGGAAGAAGCAAGAGATTTTAGCTGAACAGTGCAGTTTTTAAAATGTCCAACTTTAAGCGTACAATGTAACCAAAGTTTGTATTATATGTCATTAATTACTTCATTTTTTAATGGAATGGACATTTAAAAAGCAATATACACTAAGTTTATTTCGAAATGAGAAAGTTGCATTTTTCGTAAAATGTCGCGGACATTCTCAAATCAGACCACTGTGCGGCACTTCTCCAGGGATGCCTGTTACGTGCACTTAATTCTAAACCCTGATCTATGTACAACGTACAGTAAACAATACGTAAACAGAAACAACCGAACAGGAGGAAATTGTAGTATATGTTACTAGAAAAATGATAGCGTATTTAAATTTATGCATTTTTAATATTTTTTTAGAAATAAAGGTGGCCTTCATTTTTTTAACTGGAATGATACATATTTTTTGCAGCATATGAAAGCGGGCATATTGAGATTAATCCAACCATATAATATACCACGATCTTCAGAGTCATACAATACTTCATGCAAACATTTCATAATATTGTATTTACTAGTGTGCGTAATGATAAGGCTACATCCCGTTACGGGCAAAGAATTTTTTTTTTAAATTGCACTAGAACACAAACCATTGACAACTGACTGAAGAGAAAGTATTTCTAAAAGTATATGGCTGCATCCATCTTAATATCCGCTTTCATATGATGTAAAAAAATGTGTAGCATTCCACTTAAAAAAAATGAAAGGTCACCGTTGCTCCTAGGAAAATATTAAAAATACAAAATATTTAAATAAGCTATCATCTTGCTAGCAAAATATACTGCAACTTCCAGCTCTTCGGTTTTCTTCTAATGTTTAGCGTTTACGAAAAAAACGATGGTACAATTTATCGCAAACACCCAATGTATATCGTTTAACGCAAAAGGTGTATATGTAACACAACCTAACGTAAATCACTTTCGCGTTTGTAATACAACACGACATCAATGCTCGTGTGCATCGTACGGTAAACTAACAATAAAATACAAATAAAAAAAAATGAAATTGATACCATTAAATTTATTCCTAACATATGATTATTATAATCCTTTGAGAAGAATTAACATTTCAATGCTTTTGTAATAGAGCAACACTTTCCTTTGTGATCTTCAAGTGCATGTACGTAGTTCAACTTCAGATGTTTCTTCCGTGGAAAAATTTGGCTTGCTTACGTGCACTCGTTGAATACAAAGCGACCCTTGAGTTTCGTTGAGAGACCACAATATCGTACATTTATTCTCGCTGGTGAGCTGCTGTGGAGCTGTTTATTAACATTTGCATTAAACAAAGGCTTTTCTTTCAAGTGTTTCCGGTATTAACGAAAATCAATAGAACTACCCTATAGAACTATCAAAATTTAGTTACATTTTTGAGAAAATAACGTCTGAAACCTCTTTAAATATTGAATGCAGGTTCTTTAATGCGCTGTTTTCTGCTTTGTATTGTTTCTGGTTTTAAAGACCATAATCATAAAGTCATTAATTGTTTTATACAAAACTTGGTAATTATACAGATGATGGTCAGTTCCATCGACTTCAATAATTTTTGAATACGTTGTGAGGATCATGATTCTGAATAATTTTTTCCTATACATGTAACTCCCGCTCTACTTTAGTTTTCGAGATATTGGCAAAAAACTTTTGCTACTTCTACATTGAATTTTGCCTATACATGCACGCCCATAGCAACGGTGCGTCAGGACGATGAGATGACTTCTGTACTGTTTCTGCGGCGCCCGGCAAAGACTTTTTATAACAGGTGGACTCGTCGAAAAGGTACCTTACGAGGATGAACAGTAATATAATATTAATGTTTATTGTTAGTCGGACTATTTCAAGGCGGACTTCATTTAAAACTATGCATAATCAACATTAATTTATCTTTTCAGCACAGGCACCTAACATGAACCAGACCCTTCGGGGACAGGGACCCGCGATTAATAGTGCATAACAGGATACTTGTCCCCGAAGAGCTTCGTTTAATTTAGGTGCTTGTTCCGTCGCGAAGCAACGGTTTTTAGGATTAAATTAGACCCGGCAAGTTTACGATGCGGACGACGTGCACAGCTGTTTTTTGAGTATTTAATATTTTCAGAAACTTGCTAATTGTATTCTCATCACCTTTTTACGGAAGATCCAGGAAGGGACCCACGTACCACGGAACACCCTAGCAAGAGGGTAATATAGCTGGGCCTTCCAATTTCTTGCCTTCCGTGTCTCAGCAGCTATAGACGTATCGTAAACCTAATTGTAAGTATTCCAAGAACCAGCGTTCGGCTGCTTACCTGGCCTAATCACTCATAGAGCATTCGATTTCCAGCCCACCAACTTTGAATTTGTCACCGACGGATAGGTGGAGTCTCAAAATCAAAGTCACACCTACATGCCTATGAGTGGTTAGGTCAAATCCCTTCCCTAACGAAGGCACCCCCAAGGAAGTTGCGGAAGGGAAAGCCGAAAGCTTTAAAAAGGCATATTTTCGCAAAAATCGTCAGATTAAGATTCAGATCAGATACAGGTCAAGACATGCATCGACAAGTCTGTTCACATCGCGAAGTATAATACATTACTTTGAATACTACCACCAACACCTTGTACATAAGTGTATATTTTGTTAAAACACTATCAAGTCAGTTAAGTAAACAAGAAGTTTTTGCAAGTTTCTCACCAATTTTCCTAGTGAGCTAAACCACCGGAAGTAATCGTTCGGTCTACGAATTCGGGCGATTCAATTCTCGCATAAAAATTCCCGGTGGTCGAAAGAGTGCTCGTAACGAAAAGATAAATTAGTGTTGGTAGGGCATAGTCCTAAGAGACGGCCGCCGTAAGGCGGCTCAACTAAATATTGGAATTATATTTTTCGCACATCCTTATAAGGTACCATTTCGAGGAGTTCACCCGTTATTTAGAGTCTTTGCTCTAATTTAATCGTTATTTAGAGACTAATTGTAAGATCATTTGTCGAAGAACAGTTTCAGATAGCACTACGTCGCCTGTAGGGTAAAATAAAAGTATTATTAACGGAAAAGTGTTCTCAGGTATGTCTTAAATCAAAAAGGATTAATAGATTTTAATCTTTTTGGACTTTTGGCGAAATCGACCACTATGTAAATTAACCCTTTGCACTCGAAGTTTTTTTTCATTCATATTACCAGCAACTCGAAGCAATTTCAATAGAAAAATCATATTCACATATAAGTAAATGATATGCGCATTAAAAGAAAAGTCATTGTTGTATGTTATTGGTTTTTCAATTGATTATGGATACAAATGTTATAATATATAAAAAAATAAAAAATTATAAAATTATTACATTTTGTAATGCTCCAAGGTGTGATACCTCTCGAAGCAATCGCTTATATGTAATCTTGGCTTTCCTATACAGATATCACAAAAATAATGTGTCTGCCACCTTTCGCCCGGGATTTTTGTATTAGAACATGAATTGACCTTTATTTTTCAATTAATGTTCCCCCAGAGGATAATACCATCTGAGGGTAATACATTAAGGTTCCAAGTCTTGCGACTGCGCGTAAATTACAATTATATTGATGGCACCCGGGTAGCTGCCCGGAGTGACTGCAGTGCGTTATCTGGGCAAAGATTTTTTAAATGATTCAGCGTCTAGTTGGCGTCGCTTGGCGTGTGTGACCGCAGGTCACTATTGGCTTGTAATATATAAATAAATATAAATACAAACAAACAAACAATAGATACTGATCAATAAGTAAATAGGTAATAAGTATAGGTATATAAATATATAAATAACACACTAGACACAGTCACGATCAGATTAAAATAATTGGAATAAATTAAACTAAAATAGAGTGAGACGGGAAGGAATAAATTGAATAGATTAGACATAGAACTGTAGAATATGAATACAATGAGATGATAAAATAAATAAATAGATGAATAAATAATTAAGTGAGTAAAACAGAATAAAATACATTTTGTAAGTTAAAAATGAGACTGGGTCAGTGTGTGAAGATAAAAACGCCTATGTAACTAAATAATGTGCGCCAACTTAGAACTAGCTAACAAGATTTCTTTATGAACGTGATTCTCTTGTGCAGCTCGGGTTGTAAAATCCCGGCCGTAACAACGAGAAGAGATAAAATAACAAGAATAAATAAATAGATATCATAAAACAGAAATAAAATTGATAAATAGATAGCTAAGTAAATAACATTTTCGGACAATAGCCCCGCGGCAAGCATTCCACCCCTCTGAGCGATATATCGCAAGGGAGGTCGCGCAGGACCGTATATCACTCAGAGGGGCCCCATCCACTCAGATCATACACTCACTCTCGGGGAGAATTCCCGGATTCACCTCCGCGCCGTCCGAGGCCTCGGCGTGAGATTGAATTGGTCCTCGGGCTGAAGCAAGGTGGTCTGATCCACCCTCTGAGGGGGAAATCCGATACTGGCGGATCCCCGACACATCCTCGACATAAATATCCCGTGACCAGCGTATGGTGTCAGATATCATGAGGCGGCGCATCATTGCTGCGTACCGCTCGCTAACGCGGAGCAGTCTCAGCACCGACTCATTACCCTGGAACCATGAGCCAAGGGCACCGACGAGGAAGGCCTCGATGACTACTCGGTAGCCATCCCGGGCCAGTTTTTCTGCCAGAGGAGCGTACTTAGCGATTTTACGCTCCCTGGCCTCCAAAAAGACTTCCATTCGATTCTTGAATGGGATGGCTACATCAACGATAATTATTGGCCTCGCGGCCTCGTGACGAATCACGAGGTCTGGTCTTAGTGAGGCAAGTTCCTCGCCCGCGCCCTCAACGCGCTGGTTAACGCATACGGACCCTGGCAGACGGGTAGCTACTCTCAGGCGTTCCAGTACGGCATTGTGTCCTAGCTGAATTGCAGCCGAGTGAGGTCCACAGTGGCCGAGTACATGGGGTAAGGTCTCGAGACCGTCCCCGCATCGCCGGCAACGCTTGTCTCCATCTCCCCAGCGCCTGTGGCCGTTCAGAGGAACGACATCAAGCCTGGCTCGATGGATAAAACGCCAATCGGCGAAGCGGGTAAAGCTGCCCGTCCGGAGAAAGTGATTGCTCACATTCGGCCGTACGGACACCTCGTAGACCTTACCCTGGTCTTTCTTTAATAGCAGTGTATGCATATAGTACTCGGACACTGCTTCTCGCACCCGAGATACAACCTGATTACGTGACCGCGGAGGCACGATCACAGGCCGCCCACGCGACACTCGGAGGTTCAGAGCCAGTTCATTAAGCTCATCCACATTGTGGATGATTGTGGCGAGCCCAGATACCGGGGGTCGTGCCGTCTCTTCGCAGCCTGCCCTCCCGGGAACCCGAGAGGTAGGCGGCCATGTCCACGTTGGAGGGGGACATTCGAGTCTTGCGTAGCGTGACCTCCCTCAGCGTAGCCCAGGCCAACTCCCTCACCGGCGCATCAGGCGCGCTTAGTAGTCTAAACGCATGCGCGACGACGAGGGCGTCGGCCAGGTCTGCGAGCGGAAGTAGTCCCCCCCCCCCCCCCCAGGGGCCTGTCTATCGCGCTGCGAAGGCAGGCACGGGTATTGACGCACCCGGGGTTACCCGAGTCCGTGTACCTCACCAAGGTTGATTGGTAGTAGTGCCGGATGTCCGAGACTACCCCCTCACCAAGGGGAATGTTGGTACCACGGGGACCAGGTTGAGCCCCAGGGCAGATTTCTTCGCCCTGACCTGGTCATTAGGGTTGGCCTTGTGGGGACATGTAGTAACCCCAAATCGCAGGGGGAGAGGTGGCTACCTCGGCGGGTGAGCTGCGCTAACTCGGCTCGGGCACTGACACTGCAGAGCCAGTAGAGATTTAGAAAGGTCTCGCCTCCACTAGTAGGTAACTAGTAGCACGTACTTGTTAATGTACATGTGCGTTGATTGGGCGTATCTCAATCCTGCGCCCATGGGGGCCGTGTGGGTAAGCTCTTTAGTTAGGTACCGCACGTAAAAACAAGAACACTGGCCTAGCCCATCTTTGGGGGAAGGAAGGCTACCGCCGCGCTTGCTCGATGGGGGAGGTTCATCCACGTCTTCGCAAGACGCTTGATGTATTTGTCCACTTCCAATAATGGACCCAGGAGAAGTCTTGCGCCCCTGAGCAAGAAGTCGAGTCGGGGCAGAATGAATACTGCCACCGTCTCGAGTTTATGCCAGGGGGCCAATTTCGAGTCGTCTACCGCTCGCAGGCAATCGATCAGCTCCTCGATCGTGGCGATGGGCGTCTGGCAAACCCTGAATCCCGTGGGGATTCCAAGGTTTTCATACGAATCTCCTTCTGCCAGCACCCGTAGGGGGATACCCTGAAGGGAGAACTTGGAGGGCAGGGCCCTGCCACCACTGCCCCCGGCGGTAGTAGAGCGTAGCACACTTGGCAGGGTTGAACCACATCCTATCCTCTGTCGCATCCTGCGTCTCGCCCTCCCCTTGTATTAACTCATATTATAAAAATAATAATAATAGATAAGATCGGTACCCCCAGAAGGAAAAGCTAAATACGGCCCTGGGTTTATGACCACACACAGGGCCCAGGACATCGGCCAGCACCACCGAACAAAGGGTGTGCTGGCAAATGTCAACTTTCCCCTACCAACCAGACGAAAATAGCCGAAGAAAACGGCCAAGTTACTTAGGCAAATGAAAAATGGAAAATATTAGCTTTTCCTTCTGGAACGGAGGATAAAACATTCACGATATTTGGATTCACCGGTAATATTACAGAAAAACATTATCTCATACATATATACATATTTCAAGATTAATTAAATAAATTTCCGTACTAATAAATACCGTTCAAAAACCATTAGAATCCTAATATCGTGAATGCAATAAAACCGTATATATAAAAAAAGGAAAAACCTTGTAATTTATCTATAATTAATAAAAGGAGAAAAGGGAAGGAACTACATACGAAGGGAAGGAAAAGTGGTGAGGAAGGGATTCTCCCTCCTCTTGTAGCAAAGGAAACCCTGGGACCAATCAGCACCCGCACTGGTCCCAGGATTTTCTTATAAAAAGGCAAAAGGAAAACACGAATGCCTAGTACGTAAAAGAAACCTGACGTGGTCAGTCGGAGACAGTTTCCCTTCGTGTAGTTCTGGTTCCCTATATTTTTGTGTTACAAGTCAACCGTCTCGTTTTTTTTTGGGAGTTTTGTTTCCTTTCTCCCGGAATCTTCTCCGGGAACCATTGTTGTCTCTCTCTCGAACTACCAAATTCCTTGATCCTCAAGCTTGCGCTCTCGCCATAGGGCGTTCAGCTTGATTCCTTACATGGGTTTGCGCTCTCGCCACAGGGCGTTCAGTCGATTCAACCCCCGTTTTCCTAACCCGGTTTTCCTATGGGCAAAACCCGAGCAGGGAAACAACGCCAGGCACGCCGCCTGATTCGAGCCCTTCACCAGGTGCCGAATAAGGTGGGCCCGGAGGAGTTTTCCACTCTTTTCGAGAACCTCCTCGACCAGGTTCCTCCTCCTCCTCCTCCTCCTCTTCCAACACCGTCTCCTAATTCTCCACCCCCTCCACCAAGTCCCGCCTATAAGGGCCTTCCCAAAACCGACCCCGAACGTCTCCGACTCAAATTAGAACACCTTTTCGGGTAACGTGGCGGAATTCCCTGGCGAGGACCGCATAGGTCCAGTGACCCGGAAGAGACTGGCGGCTACGACGCGACACCTCCCAGCGTCCCCCTCCACTGCTTGAAGGAGATCCCGCATTCCCTCAGGCGTATCCCCGATGAGAGCGAGGTCGTCCGCATACACTACTATGTTAAAACATTGGCCATGCAGCGTATAACCCGCTACCGAGACGGCTGCCCTGCGGACAACCGACTCGATCGCAAGGTTAAACGTGATTGGGCGAATGGGGATGGGATCCGTGTACCCCTCGGCCGCGCGGATCCGTGTCGTGCAGCCTTCATACATTGCCTTCCATGTACCATGGAGGCGAGGGTGCACACCGGCGTTCTCGGGGGTATTGCTAATAGTAGCATGCGGGATAGATCCACAAGCATTGGATAAATCGAGCCATACGACTACCGCCTGTTTTCTCGGCCTGCGTGCGTCCGCCAGGACTTCACCCAGCACGAAGTTGTGTTCGTAACAACCTTCGCACCGGAGGAAGCTCTTCTGCGCCCAGCTTACTCTCCCGTTTTCAACCGCCCAGTTGGTCAAGCGGTCAGCAATCAGCGCAGCGTATAGTTTCGCCGCGGTATTGCCGAGCGCGAGTGGGCGCCAGTTCGATACCGCTGTTAGTAACCGAGAACCCGGATCGGCCATTCTGAGGTCGGAGTAAGTAATTACGTCCGGCCCAGGCGCAGAGTTGTTCATGCGGCCAAGCCGGCCCTCGACCTCCTTCTCAGTAAATGGCCGAGCCAGGCCCACGGTACTGGCTTCTGAAGCCACCGTGTTCCATGCGGAAGGGAGGCTGGACGGGACATTTCCTTCACCATGCACGTCTTGGAAGTAACGTTGGATTTCCTCCCTCTGCACCTGGCAGAAGGGGGAAGTTCCTCCGAAAACTTCTCGGACGGCCCGGCTTCGGTTTAGCCTGTACAGCTTGTGAATCCTTGCGGCCTCCCGCACAGGATTCCCGCGTCTTTCTCCTTGTGAAGGGTTGGGGCGATTGACTCAAACTGAACGTCCAGCATCGCGCTCGGCGTCTTCGCGGCGGACTCCCGCAACGCGCTGACGACTAACAGCCGGACCCCCTGGACGGCGGGTACCGGCCTCCCCTCGGTAGGTCGTGTCGCGACTTGCTCCACAGCTCTGGAAGTATATGGAGATCTCGGTCGCCATACACTCCAGGTCAATCTCGTTGGAGACCGAGTTCACCATCCCTATCAGCAAGTCCCTCTGTTGGAGGTCCTCACGGGCCGCGCGGCGTTTTGTAGCACGACCCGGATTTCCACCCGCAGAGGGTTGCCTGGGAGGCCTGTTCCGCCCCCGCTGTGGGGTCGTGACCCGATCTCCTTCAGCTCGACCGGGACGGGAAGAGGGCTGGGCACTCAACGTACCCGCCGCATAGCGCCGGGACACCCTTGCTGTCTCCGACACGGACACGCTCTAGACGGGGAGCACACGGTATATCGAGGGATCCGTCAGGGAGCCGTTGGTTCCGCTAGTTGGCGGGACTCCCCCGTCTCGCTCAGCCCGGGACCTAAAATTGAGAAACCGATTAGAATTTTTAATATTCCTTACTCTGATCCCCGGAGGGGGAAGTAGAGGGAAATTCTCCGTTGTAACGAGCGGAGGTGGCGGCGACATGCGACCCGTCGGTAAAAACGCGATTCGCGCCGACGTTCCCGGGGGAGATTACGGCGATAGTGTTTTCCTCGCTCTTCTCCCCGCGACGACTTGCCACGGCTGTTCTTCATCGTCGTCGTCGTCCGCCACTTCCTCGGGGGGGGGGGGGGGGGGGGGGGGGGTGGTTTGTTGGTGGTGGTGGTTGTCCTCTTCTCTCCATTAGGTGCAGAGGCTGCTCTCACGATCACCACTTCGCGCACCGTGGGCATCGCCTTGACCGCGGGGCGAATCCCGAGAGCAGGGAACACTGGAGCGGAGACGGTGGCCGAAACCACCGGAACTCCGCAGCACGAAGTGGTGATTGTTGCCGTAGTCAGTCCTACGGAGGTCGCTGACGTGCAAGGGCGGTAATTTCTCCAACGGCGACCGCTCCTGGGCCCCAGGTGACAAGAGGGACCCCGGTCGCCGTTACTCTCGCCGGAGATGAGATATGCACGCCAGCGGTGGCCTCCACGGTGACCATCGGCATTTTCGCGGTCCTGGTGGTCTGAACCGCAGCCAGCTCGTAACGACATAAGCGGTCGTTTCGGCCGCGCACCTCCCCCCGAGCTGGCTACCCCTGATCGAGTCGCTGCACAATCTTTCTGGGTTCCAGAACGTATGATCTGTAGGTGGTTGTTGAGTCTGCCCTCCGTATTTGGAGTGTAAATAGGGTCTCGAGATGTGCTGCTTTGTCGAAACTTCCCAACCAATTGGTCCACCAACAATTTTACAAACTTCAAATGTTACATTGGTCTGTCATTATTTATTTTTTTAACGGTAGTGTACAATATGTATGAGTTTACTACACACATTCCATCCCCCAGAAAAATAGTTTTCTCCGCCATTTCAGCGATTTTCTCAAAAAACAATATGTTGCAGCATATTGTTCGGCCCGATCTACACCACGCATATTCTTTGTATAATCAATAACAATTTTAGGTTTTTGTATACTGACTAATTGACCACCACGTATTCTTCTATCAACCGATATCAAACCCGCTTCATTACAGGTACTTAACAAAGTTACAATCCTATGAACTGAACATTATTTGCATTGTCTCCATAGCAGAGCCCTCGAGTTTGAAAACAAATTTTAAATCGCTCCGCCCCTCAGCCCCCGGATGCAAAGGGTTAATTTCTAACATATGTAGGTAGTTGGGTCAAGCAATAAAACAGTTAGATAGTCACATGCATCGCAGTTCTTCCGGCATATTCTGACTTGGAAAACCTTTCTCCCTTCTCGGGTATTTAACTAAATCTTCCGATGCGACTTTTCGGAGACTAGGAAGACGTTAATGACATGCGTCCGGTGTTAGGTTCGCTCAAGGGCCCTACTGGGGAGAAGAACATAAACACTTGCACTGTTCTTAGTGGTTCGGTGACCCAGTCCCCCAATTTCTAATGTCGAGTAGCACGCTTCTCCTTAGACTGTTCGAGCCGACAAGGATGTCTTGTGTGTTTCTTTCCGAAGGAACAGGTGACTCTCTCACTTACTAAGCGAAAATTTGATCGCCGAGGCCCAATTAAAAGTCGATTTGCGGGAGAACGGTTCATTTCTGACCCATGGTTCCTCTCAGACATTTTACCTACGTAACAATGCGAAGACGATGGCCCAGCCCAAAAAAGTCAGAGATCCCTCAAATAATTTTGCGGCAGGTTATTTTCACAAATCTCCATCCAATCCGAGGTCTAGAACAACCCCCCGAAACCATGACAAAACCTTTTGAAACACCCTGTACGTGGCACGAGTTTCCAGCACGAGTGATTAACCCTTGCGCCACGAGCGGCGCTTGTAGACGCCATCCGCGCAGGGGGTGTCAACTCCCATACATTAAGTTTCGTTTGCAGATGTGCTGCCGCCTAGAGCGGAACCCGCACACTAGAACTAGATTTTATATATAGCACAGTATGCTATATATATCGTATATATATAGTACTATTGCTTACTGATTTCAAGATAATAGTATTTACAGAGGTATACTGAACTTTGCTTCATTATTGTGAAGTTCGCTGAATTTTTAATTTTGCAGTCCAGAAAATTTTTAATTTCTCGCTTTCACAGTAATGACGCTAAATACAGTATACCTGCTATTTTAAAGGAAAATAATGAAAAGGAAAATATTATAAATATTCAATTTATCTTTAGAAATTTATTTAAAAGACGTACATACATACTGATTTTTACACGTTTACGTAAAGCTACTTATTTTAAAACTAATAATACTATTGCATACATAACCCTCCTTCTTTCTCAAACGGACTTGGGATCGTTTATGGCGGAGTTGCTGGGCGCATCGAACCCATCAGATATATTTGGGTCTACAAATTGTACTGACTTTTCCTGCTTTTCCATTCCTCAATTTTTTCCGAAACTTTCTCTTTTTGGCAACATTTGGCAAACACATGTTTTTATACTACGTCTTCTCTATGCGCTTCGATGCAACAAGTCGCGTGTTCATGACATCTCACGTATTGTTTAAAAAGAGACTGGTAGGTTTCTCATGGATTTGAAAGCTGTACCTGTGTTAGTTCTTGTACGTGGCGTCAACTAGAGCGGAACCCGGCAAGTAGTACTATATGAGTACCAAGTTTTTGTATAAGAGTTGACACCCCCTGCCATCCGCGTGACGTCCTGTGTGTACGAGCGTCGCCTATAGACGACATCCGCGCGATGACCTGTGTGTACGAGTGTCGCCTATAGACGACGTCAGCGCGATACCATTTGGCTACGAGCCCCGCGATGTTTTTATTTTTACAAATACTGCACATAGATCACATTTGTTTCATCCTCTGGTTTGTTCGCAGTTGTTTTAAACAAGTGAAATATAAACATGCATTCTTTTGGAGCAATCGGGGCAAGAATCACGCTCCAGTCTCCTTCAAGCTGTCAGTGGCTAATATTCAACCGTCTTGAATTAATCCGAGTAATACCCTTTTTGTAGATAACTGGTATCCGAGTCCCGCTTTATTTAAGTTTTTACATAATAATGGCACAAACGCCTGCGGGACCGTAAAAAAATGAGAAAAGGAATGCCCAAAATTGACAAACGATTAAAAAGGGGGGAGGCAGCATTTAGATCATCCGATAACTTATGAGTCTTAAAATGGATGGATAAGAAAGACGTGTATATGCTTTCTACAATGCATACAGCAGAATTTAAGACGGTAATCAGGCGCGGAGGAGAAAGAGTGATCCAGAAACATGTATGCGTGTTACACCACAATAATTCAATGGGTGCAGTGGATAAAGCTGATATGGCCATAAGCACTGTGAACGCAACACGGAAATCTTTGAAATGGTACCGTAAAATTTTTCTTTCATTTGGTGGACATTTGCGTCTGGAACGCTTATTGGCTGTACAAGCATAAGATGAAACGACCGATATCTATGACAAGATTTCAATTGCAATTAATTAGGGAAATACTGGGAAAGTACCATTAAAGTACATTATAAGTCATCAACATCGACCGGGGAATAATCATCCACTGAGATTAACAGAACATTTTCCGTCGGTTTATAAATCGGTAGGAAAAAAAACCAAGAAGAAGGTGTGTCGTTTGCCATGCGAACGACAAAAGACGCGAAACTGTGTATAAATGTAAAAACTGTAATGTTGGATTGTGTGTCGACCCTTGCTTCAAAATTTATCACTGTGAATTAAATTATTGAGAATTTTAATTTGTTATTGGAAAGTGTTTGTTGTTTGTTATTGTAAAGTGTAATTTTTAATTTTTAAATATATTTTTATTGATAATAATTGAAAAATCTCCAAATATGTTGTTGTATAACACTTAAAGAATCGTACGATCCGGATAATGACGAAGCTGCAGCGAAAGATATAAGTCCGAACACCAGTTTACCTAATTGTAAGCGCAACATGCACACTTTCCGGCGCAGTTCTCCGTTCAGTGCCGCTCCTCCGGCAGCACGGTGGCCCGTTCAGCGGTGTCACTCCGATGGAGCACACTGCCGTAGCGAAAGGGTTAAATACGAATGTCTTCCTAATGTGCCACGACGCTCGTGACAATAGGTTTGTTCCAGACAAGCGAAAAGTTCATGAATCTTGGCTGGGTGAAGCAAGTGGTTGGGACAAGCAGGCGGAGCTCTTACCAAGATGCATGTGGCGATCAAATAAACGGCTACCCTGGTGTAGATTAAAAAAAGTTACCAATTCTTTTGCTACCTAATAGCAATGATTTTTCTCAATTGAAAATTTCTATTACTCATTGAAATAATTTAAAAAGAAGTTCTTCTTACCTATAAATACGACGATAGAAGAAGAAATTTATGAAAAGGTAGTAACCGGAATATTAAAAAAAACTGTGGGGGATTCAAAAAATTGAAACACTGTAAGACTCCGCGCCATGGAGGCGCCGAGCCAGGCATTCTCACGCCTGGCTTTCGTCAAGAGGAGACGCTTTCTGCAGCGAGGAAGGAAGACGGCCCTCGCCCTTATGGGGCCCTTTCGGGGAAAGGAGGTTCTTGAAGGACCCTACCACCGAGGGAGGGAAAGCGTTGCGAGACGAGTCGACGCCTAGGAACCAGCGAGGTCACGTCTCGGTGGTATTGCCGCGATATCGTTGAAATATACTCTTACCGAGAGAGTTGATACAAGCGGATCCTGACGCTTGTATCATTATATTGTATCTGCCCGCGTATCGGAAGATTATGTTGTACTATTATTATATTATAATATATATTGTGAAAGAGACTAAAAGTATATATGTGTATACATGTATACATCACGCAAATTTGTATGATCTCTTATACCATATTTTGCAAAAGAAGAGAATAATAATTGTTTTCTTTTTGATTAGCTGCACGTTTAAATCTCGCTTAATACCGATGAGCCATTCATATTTTATGATTATTTCAACCACCAACATCGATTTTCAATATTGCAACGGCCCGATTAAAGGCTCGTATAAATTGATAGAAAGTTAAATATTAAATTAACCCAATTTCACCTACATATCGGGTGCCCAACTTACTTATCTTTACCGTTGAATTTTGATGCAGCTTCATTTACTGATTTGTGTTTCCTGTGTAGCTGACTTATTATATTCTAATACTTCAAGGAATTGATTTTCAAGCATTTATTTTTAATGAACGAAAAGAAAATGAGCAAACTATAGCACAAATTGTTAATCCTTAACCACATTGCTATTGTGTTACGTGATGCATTATTTCCACCATAATACCACAGGACAGTCATTTACATAGCAGTTAAATAAAACTATTTAATAATCTATCCAACTGTACAGGATGTTTCAAAATGGTTTATCACGAAGTATCAGGCGTTGTTCTCCACCTTTGGATCGGTGGACATTTGTTAAAAAAGGAGCTGCAAAATTTGCGGAAGGTTTGAAAATTAAGGACAAATTTTTTATTGGCTCATCATATTTGTCGTGTTTCGTAGGTGAATTTTGTGATAGGAACCATGGGTCAGAAATGAACTATTTTCTTGGAAATTAATGTTAAAGTTTCAATTCCGTGCTTGGGTTTCCGATCAGTAAGGCAGCCCCTGGGGATACCTACACCATGAAAAAAAACATGAATTATCCTTATCGGCCGAAGTGTCACATCTACTAGTTTAACACTATTTCTACCGAAGGTGTCGAAGGACACCTTGATATATTTAATTTATAACGCTATTTTTTAGTTAATAATGTCACAATGTCCAATTGATTTTCTGATAAAATAAAAAATGTTAAGCAGAAATTAATTTATAGCAATTATTTCCAAGATATTTGCATTCAAGCGCAAAGGTGTCAAAAGACAGTACTCAGCAAAACAGGAATAAACGTTTGCGCAAATATCGGTCGAAAATCCTAACGGTTTTAGAATTCTAATAAGTTCTTGCTAGTAAGACGTTATCTCTATAGTGCATGATCCACTTGTCTTTCTTCCTTTCAGAACACACTTCATCTTAACCCTTTCGGAACGAGCGCTCTATCCACCATGACACTCTCGCTGTACAAGGCCTCGCGGCGCCATTTTTACATTATCATATAGCAGAAAGCCTACAGGAACGTTTCTCATTGGCAAAAACACGAAATTCACAAGATACTCATTGTCAATGATGGAAAACTTTGACGATTTTCTTTAAATCATTGAACGCTAATTTTTTAATAAACTAGAAGAACTAATTTTATATTCAGTATGTGCATTTTTATCGTAAAAGGATGCTCTTCAATTAGGAAACAAAATCATTAGAAAATATAAGATAGATTCGTCAGAATGTCACGAAGAAGACAACGTTTTTTTTTCGATAGAAATTGGTCTCAAGAAAAAGTTCCAAATTTAAGCGTTTGTTGTAACTACAATTTTTGTCAAATTTCATTACTTCTGCCATTTCTGAAATCGATAGACATTTAGGAATCGATATGGATAAAAAAACAAATGATACGAGAAAACTGATTTTTTTGCAAAAGTGCATCTAATCTGTCGCGCTGGACTACTGTGCGCCGCTCCAAAAATGCACACATAACGCGTGGTCAGTCCTTTTTTGTATTAAAATTGACCTAAGCGTTAAATAAAAACTGTGCTTAATAAAACAATGTTTCTTCTAACAAGTAGCGTTAATAGTTTTAATATTAACCCTTTTGGTAGAAGTGCCGGATATATCCGGCACTCGTACACACAGGTCATCAGATGGATGCCGGATATGCGCTCGTACCGAAAGGGTTAAACATTTTTCACTTAAATTGACTTAAAAATGTACATTATTTACACATTGCTATTATGGTTGTGTAAATGTTTTATGGTGAGTTACAGATAACTATGGAAGAAAGTCTACTATCCCGTTATACCATTATAGCAGGCAACATTATTTTGCGATTTTGAAGCCAATAGCTTTTGGTCATGCAGTTGCTGATATAATTGAGCATACACCTACCTTAGTTGCATAGGATTGGTAAATGTGAGAAAAAGTACATGTTTGAAATTAATCCAATTCATCCGTAAGCGGAATATTCCGCGGATGGCGAACATCTTTTTCACCAGCCGCGAAATATTCTGCACTGTACAATATTAAACTGCTGCGCGCGGAAGTGAATGGTACTACGGGTATTCTGCCGTTTTTACAGCTATGATGCAAATGGGTTAAAAACATAATGCATATATTGCTTGCATATTTTTATAAATAATCCGTGGAATTTTTTGGGAATATAATAATCTATTTATTTACGTTTTATGAACAACACGATAATGAACTTATTGCACCATCATAAAATTGATCGTACTAATAATTATGTAACTGTAATAATTATGTTGAGTGCACGCCTCTTTCGATTGCTCGAATTCTGACGTGTCGGCTATGATATAAGTTAATATAACTTATTGTTAGCCTGGGTTTTTTGGGTCTCCCGAATGAGATGATACGCTCTGTTTGAACTTAGAATTTATTTACACTTCTAACGAATTAACACTTTAACACAACACTTAAGCTAACTTCTTCTCTTGATCGAGAATGTTTGAGAGTTAAACGAATGTTCCTCAATCGAGGATGAATGAACGTAAACGATGTGATAGTATTCCTCACTCGAGGATGAATTGCAGAAATACGATAATAAGCCTCAGTCGAGGATGAGTTGTTCCTCAGTTGAGGATTGGAAGGCAACTGATTTGTGAGGGAGAATCCTTCGCCGATTCTCCCTCCTTCCACTGTCGCTGACCTCAAGGAATTCGTCTTGAGCGCCATCGGAAGCCACACGAAAAATTAATGAGTGTTCGATCGCTTGGTTGCCCGCCCCCTTTTGGGATCGGATGGCCTTCGGTTGAGGGGCTGAGGCCCCTGGGTACCGAAAGAGGGTGGTTCGTCAGCGCAGGCGAAGGTTTATGGTATGGCTATTCCTATTGAGGAAGAGAGGAGTGACAATGCGAACCTTAAGATAAAGATTTGCACTCCTATCAATTGTTGAAAGTCAAGGAAGGCATATGCTGATTTGAAGTTTATTATAATCCTCACAAATAGCATTGCCGCTCGTACCATGAGCCCATTGTTTGCACGGAACCGGACATCTGCATGCCAGGGAAACTCTGAATTGTTGGGAAGAAAAAGGCTATTGATTGAAACGGCGAGGAAGATAATGGAGACTGGCGAGGTCCGTGGGCCTGTGAGCCTTAAACGCTATGATTTCCTAGACATGCATTTTCTGTTGGAACAGAAAGATTCCGTGAAACAATTAGAATCCTGCGCTCGACGCCTTGATGATACCAGCTCGTTCAGGGGTGGTAATAAGGCGTCAAAAAATTAGTTAAAAACTGCTTTTTCTAAAAATTATTTCGCAATAGTATCATTTAGAATTGCTCCAATTATTTCTGGCTTATCGACATTGTTTCGCTGCGATGTCATGTTTGATCTTCAGTTAACACCGCTTATCAGTATAAATTCGCGTCATGGCCTCAACAATAATAGTCTCTCCGCTTTGTAAATGTACACGTTTTCCCTTGTTATCCTACCATGAAAGCCTTTATCACGTAGTATTCTACGGACACTGTGGATGCACGGACTTTCTCTAGATATTGCTTTTTTAATTATTGCTAATACATCTCTCCTTATTTTTGATGTACTGGTTCTCCAATTAATTTGAATTTGTCGAACTATATATTGCTCATCAAATGACTTGGCTTCCGGGTTGGACCCGCGTTGGAGATTGGTGTGAATCCGATGTTTCCCTGATGAACCCGACTGCAATGTTAGCGAAACATCGGATTCATTCCAATCTCCAACGCGGCTCCAACCCGGAAACCAAGTCATTTGATTACCAATTTAATTGCGAAAGCCTCAAAAGTATTATTCGGCAACTCTACGGGGTGGCCATCCTTCAGAAAGTTATTTATTTCTGCAAAACCAGGAACACCTTACAGCAACATCTCTGGACCCTAACTTTTCTAAAAACATGCCGGGACATCAAGATCGTCCCTAAAATCCTTAAAATCAAGGGTCCCATCGGCTCCGCGAAATCCCGTAATATCCTCCTACGGACCAGCCATGCACTGGTTCGGGAGCGCATCCAAGCTATGAAAAAGCACCCTGATACCCTATCCAGAAAACTCCTCTCCCTTCACCTTTCTCTTTCCACTTCAATCTCTCACCACCTTTGGTCAAAAATCTGCTCTCACTCCCCGACACATTCCAACTGAACTGATAATCAGTCAAGTTGAGAATGCCATTCGTCGTCTTCCTTCTGTGGCGACCAGTGAAGTCCGGAGACTCACAGCCAATGCCCTCAAAAATGCCAAACCACCACTTCAGAACATTTCCAAACAAGGACATCTAGCCCTCGCCAATCTCCGAAGAAACAAACACCTCCTTATCACTTCCGCAGACAAAGGCAATTCCACTGTCGTCATGTACCGCAAGGACTATGACAACAAAATCCACGAACTCCGCAATACTGCCACCTATTGCAAACTGAAGAAGGGCCCCACAGCCAGCATCGCCAGAAAAACAGCCATTCTAATCAACGAAGCCAACCTCTCTCCTGAAATTTCCAAATCGCTCGCCACTTCAAAACCTCAGCCTCGAAAACTATACGATCTCCCAAAAATCCACAAGCAAAACATTCCTTTGCGCCCAATTGTGAGCGCCATCAATTCCCCTTCTCACAAAGTAGCTAAAAACCTTAGTAACATCCTCCAACCTCTAACAGGTAATACCAAACACCACATCAAAAACTCGTTGGATTTTGTCAATAAAATCAGGAGCATCACGATACAACCCCACGATATTGTTGTCAGCTTTGACATTGATCCCTGCTCACCAGCATACCTATCCGTAAAACCCTCAACATCATACGAAAAATCAACCTAGTCCCTTCTAACCTAATTCCTCTCATAGAACATTGCCTCACCTCCACCTACTTCTACTACAAGTACTCCCCTACTACCAAGGGGAATTCTACAAGCAAGAGACAGGAGCAGACATGGGCTCTCCCATCTCACCAGTAGTGGCTGACATCTTTATGGAACACTTAGAAACCATAATACTTAAAGATGCTCCTCTTAAGCCCATGATCTGGTTTCGCTACGTAGATGACACCTCCGTAGTATGGAGACATGGAAAACAAACTCTACATTCCATCCTGGCATACCTGAACTCCCTACACCCCAACATGAATTTCACAGTAGAAGTTGAAAACCAGAAACAGATGCCTTTCCTTGACGTCCTGGTCTCCAGAAATCCGGATGGTACCTTAGGGCACAAGGTTTATCGTAAACCCACGCATACCAACAGGTACCTGCAGGCATTCTCCCATCATCATCCATTCCAAAAATCCTCCGTTATTTCTTCGCTGGTTACCAGAGCAATAAACCCAACTGCAATGTTGGCGAAACGTCGGATTCACTTCAATTTCCAACGCGGCTCCAACCCGGAAGCCAAGTCATTTGATTACCAATTTGGCCGCGAACGCCTCAAAAGTATTATATATATTGCTCGTCATTTTTCGCCACGATCTTTTTCCTTCCACTTCCGCTTTTATTGTGTAATGTACCACTGTATTTATAATATAGGCCCTCTTAACAAAGCGGTACGATGGTATCTAGAACTTTCGCGAGTATGAATGTTCTGGAAGAAATGGGATATGTATATGTGTGTGGGGTTCTATGAATTTTTGGGGGCTCGGCCAGAATACGAACTACATCGCGGAAAGCGCTCTACCTAGGTGGATAAGAGCTACGTCAATCCACGTAATATTACGATTTGTGAAAAGTGCAGGCTGAGTGCTCGTAAGGCATTTCGCGATACGTTTCGCGGACTTTGTATATCGGAGTTACGAGTCGAAAAACATGAATTGAGATCATGTTCTTTATTAAAACGATTTGTAAGTGATTTATTTTATTCACTCTAAATAGTGTACAAATTATGCGTTTCTACAAAACTACCGAATTGCTTTTCTAGTTGTTCGCTGTTCTCTCCCGGGAGGACCGCATGCCGAGAGTAAGGGAAAGTTAGTTTATCCTTGTCTAGGCGGGTCCAGAAAAATTGGTAAGGTTACCTCGAGGCGTCCGTAAATCATGGGGTTGTGCTTATGTGGAAAATTTCACATTTGTTGAACACCCCTCAAAGCACAGCCGCCTCGAGGCAAAGTGCCCACCTAGTCAATGTTACGAGCCGGGCGAGTGGCAAAACAAGGCGGAATGCGTTAATGCAATTATACTTGCGAGAGTTAAGGATTGCAACGAGCCTAGGAATTATATCCGGGGACTGGACTAACCTATAGGCAAGGGACGCTCTTTATTTGACCGCCAGAGCCGTCTCGGGAAGAACTCCGCCTACTTCACCCATTCATACAGCTGAGATGTCACTGATTCACAGACACTCTCTCGGTGTCATGGCCGGACCTATTGCCACGAGCGTGGTGGCGTATTGGGGCGACATTTGTATCTAACCGCTCGCGCTGGTAAGACATGCCACGCGCGTCAATCGCGGAAAACAAAACGACCTGCATAGCACGTCGACCATGGTTATTTGTCGAAGAACAGTTTCAGATTGTAACAACACGCGTGTGCGGCGAAACAGAAGCATTATTTGTGAAAAAGTATGCTCTGATATGTTTTAAATCAAATACAATTAATAGATTTTAATGTTTTTGGACTTCTGGCGATGATTTGGTGGAATTCAACCACTGCGTGACGCCTTACGGCAAGATACATATAATGCTCCGTTGTAGCACGCGCATTTGTAAATCAATTTCTAGTGCAAACAGTTAAGAAACTCTGCGACAGCAGAACGCAAGGCCTTCTCGCGTTAAGGAATACATTGTTGCGGCCGCGGCCGTCTTAGCGATACATTTTACAATCCTGCCTAGACTCTCGCCAGCAAAGTTTCCACATCATTAAGGTGACCAGACATCCCGCTTTTGGCGGGACAGTCCCGATTTTTCACAATTTGTCCCGCGTCCCGCGACGTTTTTCAAAAGTCCCGACTTTTAGAATTAAGTTAAATTTTATATTCTTGAAAATCATTGTTTATGTATAAAATATCATACATTTTTTTATATTTATAAATTGTACTTATGTTAAAAATAAAAAAATATTATGATATTATTTTTATTCTGTATAAAATTTTCGTTGATACCCCCCCCCCCCCCCCCTCCTTCAGAGTTGTCCCGCTTTGCCCATCTAAAAATCTGGTCACATCACCCATGGGGTACTATTGCCAATGCGTTTTTTTTTGCAGTGGTATCCCCTGTATCGATGTCCTTTTCTGCTTAATCGTTGTCGAAAAATCACGGTAAAAGTAAAGACTAGGCAGGTTTGTAAAATGTATCGCTAAGACGGCCGCGGCCGCAACAATGTTGTTTGGGCGTGGTTTCGTTCAGTTGAATTCGCCCTTTGGTTTTATGTAGATTAGACTTTGTAGTGGACTGTATTTTTAATTAAACTTAACAAACTATTTACAATTGTGATTCGAGGTGTTTTTGAATGTTTGTAAGATTATGTAAAGTGAAGTAAGTGTCTTTGAAGTGTCTGTCGAAGGGCGAGTGCATGGCCTTTTTATAAATTAAGAAACATCACTGCGTTCCCTCACTCTTTTCCAAGAACCAGTCAGAAGAGTTTGAGCGTTGGGGGAACGCAGTGACGTCTTCGTTCAAGGGGGTGTGAGGGCATCGGCAACGCTGGAAGTTCCGAGTCAGAAATTCCTCACCCTTGACCTTCAAGCGGTACCTGAAGGGGGGTTCGGAACTAGCGGGGTGTGCGGACCCAACGGCCCGCTAGCCAAGGGGCCAGGGTGACAATGGAATAGGGCCGTCTTGCCAACGCCTCACTGGTTTACTATATGGCAATAACTATTAAGCCTGCATGGAAAATATGGAAACAATCAAACTCAGAGGCGAGGATCTTTGTGGAATTAGGTCCGCAGAGGCACAATGCTAGCACCTCTGCGTCCATTAAAACTAATTAAATACTCAAAAATAGTTGCCTGCTCGTCCGTACAATAAACCCGATACATTAAGGCTACGGCCTTAACAAATGTATTCTTTCACGCGAAAAGGCCTTACGTTCTGCTGCGCGGAGTTTCTTAACACATTGTCGACCGCTCACGAGTTACCTCGTGTTTTCATGCCCAATCGTTGTTGACCGCTCACGAGTTAACTCGTGCTTACACTTGCATTAGCTATTTCAATTTTTGAAACTCAGGATACTATAAGACACTGTAAAATCTTTCTTCGCTGTGTTCAATCGCGTTCAGTTTATTATAAAAAAAGGGACTTGTCGTGATATTTAGGTTTTTATCGCAATTGTAGTACAGTAATACCTCGAAGTTACACGATAGATGGGACCAGCGAAAATCCCGTAATTGTAAGTAAAAGAGCTCCTTGCATTGATTCACCTTTTAGTCTTTGCTGCGGATGAACGTCTTGACGAGTTATGCCTGCTCGTGCTCTTTAGACGACACCTCTGGAGTGAGCGTGTAATTAAAACAGGCTCACCCGATTTGACCCACGCACGGAGGTATTGTGATGTTGTAGAAAGAATTGAATTGGACTTGGCCGACTTGCCTTACACTAATCCGTTTATTTACACTTTCTACAGTAGTTGGATAGAACACTGACTTCTATCCGTATCCGAAGGACCAATGTTACGGTCCGAACTTGTTTAGATTCGGCTCGAAGGACCAATGTCCCGAGTGATATGATGTTGAATATTAAAATTACTTCCCGGTCTTAATCTCGCAGACGGAGCTTCTATCGAAAGCGCTAGATGTTGTTTAGTTCGAATTTGGATGAAGACTGATTTTTGAAAGTGCGTAAGGACGCGCTTCCGTCATTATTTGGCGGGGGCGGTTACTGCTACGAAGTGGGAAAGCTGTTGATTGGGAGACTCTCATTATTAACGAATATTAATTTTGCCATTGGTGGGCAAAGGAATCGTCCTTTGCCCATTGGCTAAGAGTCTCCCTTGCCGATCGGCGGAATCGGAAAAACCCAGGTCGCGTGGGGGAAAAGTCCCCGGTCAATACTTCTTGCAGGACAAAATTTTTCCTGAAGAAGTACTGACGACAATAGGCCCATAAAGCGCATTGATTTCGAGTCATAAATAGACGACAATGCGCGACTGCTAGTTTTTCTAAGAAATATGTGAAATATTAAAAAAGGTAAGATGCGAGGTTGGAAACTACATCTGTGAGCTTCAGGGGCGTATTTTTGCTCCGCAACAGTCTTTGAGAGCAACTAAAAGACTAAGTTTTAGAAAAAATAGTTACTGTTATACAAAAAAATCTACCTAGAACGTGCAAAGTGTGTGGTTTAAAAGGAAAGCGCAGTCAAACGAGATACAGGTATCCCCCGAAGAACGCGATTAATCCGTGCCGTGTTCTTTGAAACCGTGTTGTACGAGACTACAAAAATCGAGATTCCGTTTCAAATGTGAAAATAAAAAAACCATTCTGTTTAAAATTTTTCTGTTAAATATAAGCTAAAAATAGTAATTTTCTTGAAAAAAAAATTACAGAGATATATAATATATATAAAATATAATATTTGGCAGATATGTACATTGTTTCATTTAAATTCATTATGTATAAATACAATATACTGAAGTTCATGTAGATTGTTCCAGTTTCTCACTCAATGACGAAAAAATTGCCGGTGACATGAGATAGCTTCTGCATAAAATTGCCGGTCAACAATGTGTTAACTATTTGCGCTGGAAATTAATTTACCAATGCGCGTGCTAGAACGTAACACTATATTTCGCCGTAAGGCATCACATAGTAGTCGAATTCGACCAAAACCATTGTCAGAAGTCCCAGAAACATTAAAATCTATTAATCGTATTTGATTTAAAACATATGAGAGCATACTTTTTTTTTACTAATAATACTCTTGTTTCGCCCTACACGCGACGTAGTGCGATCTGAAACTGTTCTTCCACAAATAACCTTGGTCGGTTTTGTTTTCCGCGATAGACGCGCGTGGCATGTCTTTCCAGCGCGAGCGGTTAGATACGAATGTCGCCCCAATACGCCACCACGCTCGTGCCAATAGGTCCGAACCTGGCAAGTGAAAGGCAAAGCAATCAGCGAGCTCTCAAGCGTACGGGAAGGGGAAGCAGGTGGAGCTCTTCCAAGGACGGCTCTGGCGATCAAATAAAGAGCGTCACTGCTATAGGCTAACGATAGGGTCGCCGTATGCCCGTTAATAACGAAAAACCTTACGGTATTTTCGCGCTAGTATAGCAAATCAGTCCCATACCAAATGATACGGGGGTACCGCCACTAGCTAGTATAAGTAAATGGAAGTTTTCTTGAAGCCCGTAGCCTCTTTCTCTTCTAACGAATACCCGTAACTTTTGTTTAAAAAAATCTTATTCACCCCAAGCGGTGAGAATGAATAAGGGAGATCGTTGCTCTGTTATATAAAGATTAGGGAAGTAAATTGAAATCACCAAAACGTTCGAATGTCATAAATGTGAATATAAACGTATATTAAGAGTTATAATGATTTGTTGTTCAGAATGCAATTACAATGAATGATTCTTGAAATTAAACGCTGTCGAAGTTGACGCTTTGGTTCGCGGGGATTTTCTACGTCTTGTACTTACAATAGTTAAACGATCCAAAAGTTGTGGACTTTGAAATTTCTATATGCTAAGTAACAGCGGGACGTTCTAAGGAATACTGGTCCCGAGGAGTCAAAAAATGTCTCGCTTATATAGGGCTCGGTTTTGGGAAAAACTGCGGAAAAATGAGTGGAGGTGGTAGGATTCTGGAAGGGAGATTAGGGGACCAAGGCGGCATGAGATATATCTTGACAGGATTGTAGAGGATCGTAGTTTGTTTATAGTAGTTGCTCGGGCAGTGCTCCTGTACAGGGAGACCCCTTTGTGTTTACATCTGAAGGTAAGATACAGGCGAGCGTGATTCCCAGAACCGAGAGTTTATTGTGTTGAGAGAGTTGTTCCTCTACGTATTCTGTTTATACTGGTGTCATACAATTTTCGGCTTAATTTATATGTTTTCTGTAATGTGCGCGTCGGAGTAGGGGGCGTCTACCTATGTCTCGCTAGACGTGTCCCTTCCACGCTTGTAATTGGTCAAGGAGGTAATGCGGGGGTAAGGCCCTAGGCAGGTATATCTATATTAGGACCCCCGTGTCATGAAGTTCCTCATTTGCATATTGTCCGCGGCTAGTGATTTTACTTTACTAAAAACATTGGTTAGTCATTATCAAGATAGTTATGATTTCAGAATTATTACGATCTCCTGTACTTCATGACACGGTCGCCACACATCTTTTCGTAAAGGGTCTAGCAGGATAAGGGGGTCAAAAGTGCCCTTGAAGCTACTTTATTTCACGATGGGTAGGTAACCATAAGAAACTATTCGATAGGTAACCATAAGAAACTATTGTACACAAATTGTTAATCCGATAACTTGCCCGGGAGGGTAGTTATGGGGTAAATTCGAAAAACCTGTTTTTGCCTCATTTTCGCCACTTAATGATGTGTAAAAATATCGAAAAAATTCTGACACATTCTAAACAAGATTGCACACGTTAGGAATGATTTTCAGATTCTTCCGTTGCAAGTGCCACGCGCAAAAAATCAAAAACGAAAAAAAATGGGAAAAATGTAGATTTTGCACTGAAATCTTCAAGACACAATTTTTAAATAATTACAGTAAGTACCTGATGTAACCATTAAAATGCTCAATTTTTCACATTTTTTTGATATGGTGCAACACTGTCGGAAAAATCAAAAACCGATTTCTGGGACGCATTTCGGGCTGAAACGCGATCAGTATTTGCTATCTTTGCATTATTTTAATACAGTATGTTCATTTTATTGCCTTCAATGTTTCTACATGCGAAAAGATACGTGTTAAGGAAGAGAATCAAGATAATTAAGTAAAATGTTAATTGTATGCACCTTATATATTAGAATTTTGAATGTTCTCTCAAGAGATGAAATGGTGCAGTGGCTAGGGTGTCTGCCTGTGGAACCGCTAGACACTTTTTGTCGCGAGTTCGAGTTCCCATGGGGGTCTTAATTTTTTTTAAATTATTAAACACATAGCAATAATCAATAGTCGCTTTAAGGTGTTTCACAGATATTTTGATGTCCTCAAAAAATATAAAACCTGCATGAAAATAATCATAGGGCATGCTTTTCCTAGTTATGTAAGAATATGGTGTATTTCAAACACCGGCGACACGCGGCCCTCTTTAGTGCTACTTCCTGTTACACTCCGCGCCACCACCGTCTGCGGAACGCGCCCTTTTTGGCGCAGTTGTTCACAAAAGTAGTGCAAGCTTCGCACATGTAAAACACGCAGTTACTAATTACAGCCGTTTTGTTATAAGCACGTAGTGTTCTAGTCCCCTTGTCTTCCTCCCTGCATATTACCTGCCAACAAGTTATGCCATATTTTGCAATTATGGGAATTCTCAAACATTTTGTATGCTTAATAGATATTGGTTTATTATAATGCATGAAAATATATGTTAAATATTAAAGGGACATAATATTATATCTTGGAAAGTTATAACAAACAAGTGGAAGGAAGAGTTTCTTTCTTTCTATAGATTATAACTTTTCATGATCCTTTTACATTTAACATACATTTTCAAATGTCTTAATAAATCGATGTTTATTCAATATACGAAATGTTTAAAAATACTACTAATCGCAAATCGTGGCATTATTAAAAACAGTACATATAATTATTTTTAAAAATATTTGTGTAACACCTTAAAACGACTATTGATTATTGCTATGTGTTTAATAATTTAAAAAAAATTAAGTCCCCCATGGGGATTCGAACCCGCGACAAAAAGTTTCCAGCGGTTCGACAGGCAGACACTCTACCCACTGCGCCATCTCAACTCTTGAAGGAAGGTTCAAAGTTCTAGTATATACGGACCATACAATTAACAATTTACTTAATTTTCTTGATTTTCTTCTTTAACACGTATGTTTTCGCATTCAGAGACATTGAAGGTAATAAAATGAACATACTGTATTAAAATAATGCAAAGATAGCAAATACTGATCGCGTTGCAGCCCGAAATGCGTCCCAGAAATCGGTTTTTGATGTTTCCGACAGTGTTGCACCATATCAAAAAAATGTGAAAAATTGAGCATATTAATGGTTACATCAGGTACTTACTGTAATTATTTAAAAATTGTGTCTTGAAGATTTCAGTGCAAAATCTACATTTTTCCCATTTTTTTTCGTTTTTGATTTTTTGCGCGTGGCACTTGCAACGGAAGAATCTGAAAACCATTCCTAACGTGTGCAATCTTGTTTAGAATGTGTCAGAATTTTTTCGATATTTTTACACATCATTAAGTGGCGAAAATGAGGCAAAAACAGGTTTTTCGAATTTACCCCATAACTACCCTCCCGGGCAAGTTATCGGATTAACAATTTGTGTACAATAGTTTCTTATGGTTACCTATCGAATGACGCATCGTGAAATAAAGTAGCTTCAATTGCACTTTTGACCCCCTTATCCTGCTAGACCCTTTTGCCTTATTTGGAATTTGTTTTCTATTTCTCCGAATGGTGGCAGTGAGATATGTCTTTTTCTGTAACAATGCTTTTGCAAGATGAATGCTTGTGAGAAAATTATCTATGATTAAGTGGTATTCTTTATTCAAGTAATTTCCTAGTGTTAACAATTTCTCAACCACTGAATAACCGAGACCATTTTTTTTATTTCTTCTTTATCATCGCTTGACTTTGCACCTTGATAACAAAAAAATCCCAAACAATAATTTGAAATGGAATCGCAAATCATCCAGAACTTGATGCCCCATTTGTGATGTTTTTTGTTAGGAAGATTCTGCTTTAGAATAGAGTAACAATGAGTACCAACCAAAGATTCGTCTATACTCAACTGACGGTGTGGCGTATATTGTTCCCGAAAAATTTTATTCGCGTAATCCACGAAGAAGTTGAATTTACCGCACGGATCGTAATCTGAATGTCCTGATGGTGCTAAACTGTTATTGCCTACCAGGTGGAAAAACTTCGAAATCAATTGAAACATATCTCTAGTAAACATTTTGCCAAACCACGGGATGTTCCTCGAACCTTTACTCCAATAGGAGTTTATGGATATTCGTTTTGTAATTCCCATTTCTAATAGAGCCGCAACAAATGGTTTCATTTCTCCAGTAGTTACTGCTACCCAAGATTTCGCACGTGAACGTCGTTTCAATGTTCTTCTGGAATTCAAAAACTGCTCGGCATAGCGATTCGTTTCTATCTCCATTGTAGTGAAGAGCGAAATTGAAAAGAATTTATTGAAATATTCAATTGGTTTCGCATTAGAAGCAGGGGCATGTTTTGGACCAGGTACTTCAGAAAAAATATTTGATGCGTTCGAAAATATTGTGTCCTCGGGTATAGATTCATTTATAATATCGCCATCGCAGGTACTTGCAGTTACTTCATCATCATCTCTGCTATCACTAATAACTCGTAATCTCTTACGAGGGATGATGATACTACTTCCACTATCACTTTCAAAGTCATTACTACACTCTTCATTATCACTTCTCATATCATAGTCACTCTCAAATGAATCGGAACTTGACATGGTGCTTTTCGTAATTATCAGTATAACACTTGTTAAAAAAATGAAAACAATTTCTAATTCCTATAAAACAATAATGTAAGGAGTACATCGATTACACGATTCTGACAGATATTTTCTCGACATGTCGGATGTGGATACTGTTTCCGAAGCATTTCTGGGCAGTTTTCTCTTCAGAAATGTCTATAGAATTCAATATAGTAAATTTGTGCCAGAGAAATAAATTGCCGTAAAAATGCAAAAATATAACTTAGCAAATTCGCCCATTGGCACTTTTTTAAACTTTGACGGTCATTTATAACTATTTAAAAAAACCAATTTTAATCATTATATACATCAAAACATTCGGCATGTTTTCTGCTATCTTTTAAGATAAGTTTTAACTTCCAAGCATTTATAGTTTTTGCACAACACCTCATTTTTACCAAAAATCGGGTGTTTTTACAAAAATTCATATTTTTGAAAAAGTGAGGGTGGTGGAGCAATTCTGCCGGCGGATTCGTGTTGACGACGAACAACTGTACGAAGATCACTCACGATCAATGTATATTGTTGATTAAATATCGTGTTGAACAGTCTAATATACGCTCAGAATTTTATAGCATTTTCCTTCTGTATTCAATTTTCAGTTGACACTGTTGCATGCCATTGAACCACAGCTATCCGATAATCACAACGCCTACCATTGCTTCGCCTCTTGAACATGCGGTGAGAAGTAAGGGAGCACCTTAATCTTTCCTCTCTGTTTATCCGAAAATTTCATTTTTCACTCCAGTTGACTTATGTATTCCGATTTCGCTGGAAATCATACGGTGAGGAGCCATTTTTCTACATTTAATTCTCCGTGTAGCCTAAGAATGAGATGATATAGAAATTGAGTGAATTGCTTCATCTGGTATTTTGAGAAAGTGAAATGCACCGACCCTCTCGCTTATAATTAGTATTCTATAAGATGATGATAAGATCATTCCAAATATTTTGTACAGTGTCGACGTCATGAATCGACTATTAATCGCCACTATCCTAAACACAGTCACCTGTTATGATCCGTGCGAGTGGCAGAACGAGGCTGCGTTAATGCAATTATACTTGCGAGAGTTACGGATTGCAAAGAGTCAGAGAAGCAAATCCTAGCCGGACTAACTTGTAGATTAATTGTAGGATCGCCGTATGCCCGTTAATAACAAAAGCACCTCCCGCTATTTTCGCGCTAGTATAGCAGATCAGTCCCATAGCAACAGATGCAGGGGTACCGCCACTAGCTGGTATAAGGGAAATGGAAGTTTTATTGCAACCCATAGACTCTTTCTCTCTAACGATTAACCGTAGCTTTAATTTAAAAATCTTATTCACTCCGAGTGGTAAGAGTGAATAAGGGAGATCGTTGCTCTGTTACACGAAGATTAAGGACATAACTTGAAATATAACCGTATATTAAAAGTTATATTCAATGTTTGCCTCAGAATGCAATTACAAAAAATGATTCTTAAAATTAAACTTACAATTAGCCGAAATTCACGTGTCGCACAGTAGCCCCAAATCGCTAAAATGTGCGCAAAACCTCAAAAATGAACTTTTCGTTAGTGACATTGTTTTACTGCATTCGGTACTCAGATAGTATGTCTATGAAGACGCGGACGGCTGGGGTTCTATTGCCTATACCTGCGACGTTGTCGCATTTCGAAAATCGCGTTCATTAGTCTCGCGGTCGTCATGAACGTAACCACTGTTTTATAGGCCGAAGTAATACTGAATAACTTGTGTGAAAATAAATTTATTTCATTTCTGCAAAATGGATGCGGTTCCTGGAAGTAAGTACAACATTTATTGATATACAAAAAATAGGTATGATTTAAAACCACAAAGTGAATACTAGGAATTATGGGGTTAATCTTTATACGCGAATATTAAATATGTACGATAAAAATTAAGTGTTCCGCCGTGTTCCACTATGATTAGGCTTACAGGTTACACTTTCAACTTGCTGTATCTCCGAGATTTTGGTGCTATTCGGTGCTATTGGTGTATTTCCATAATTTTCTGTACAGCAGTGAATTCGCGTTATTAGCTTACAGCGCATGTTGTCGAGAACCGTGGGCGATATAGAAAAAATTCCCAGATAAAATTTATACGACCCGGAAGTCACTTATTATTTAATTGCAATGAATTTGTTTAAACTAATGTATAGAGGTCATAAGAAGGTCAAATTAATTTTTTTCTTGCAATTATACATGTAATGGTAACTATTCGATTTATTTTGTTATTATACATTGTTGCGTCGCGGAGACTAAATTTCTTTTTCTTTTGAGTTTATTGTCTGCGTATTTGTCAATATTTTATGCATTGTGAGAGATTCCTCCGGCAAATACGCAGAACGTTAATAATTGTTCTCCGATTCCGATGATGCAGAAATGCTTATGCATTGAGAGTTCTCTGTAACTGCATTATAATATCGTTTGAGATACTCTGTTACAAAATAAATGCTCATCCGGCTGCTCTGCTGACAAATGGACTCTACTTAATAAGCTAGCGGATAGGATGTCGTTTCGAGTCACGTATTTCGCCCGGTCCCAGGAATTGAGAGGCGCATCAGCAGCGGCTGATGTGTGGGGCTCGGACGGAAGGGAGGATGGAGACTATCATTCAAAATTGTTAACCTTAGCAAAACGCGAGCACGGAACGTGGCTACCACCTCCACCTAGGGCCCACCCTTGTTAGGCCAAAGACGAGCTCATCTCGTCACTATCGTCTGGAAAGTCGCGAGGTGCGTAGGTATAGTCCGAGGGTTTAGTTGAGCATTAGGTTATACGCGAATAACTTATACAGTTTGATACGCGGTAACGGACTTTATAACTCTCGTTAAATAAATCGTTCTCTTGGTTTTCAATTGTAAAATCGCGAGGTGCGGGATTGTTAACCCGCGAAACCGTGAGAGAATCCTAGATTCTCCGTGAGCGTAGTTCGGTAACGCTATAGTTCCGAAGGACTCAGAGTTTCGTGCGAGAATTGTATTATAAATCTGTCTTATAAATTTCGTTAACCGTATTTCTTAATATTGTATAATCGATAGAATCGTTAGAATAGGTAAACTATAACAAGTGCACATCTAATCCATCCACTCTTCTGTCCAACCATCTGTAAGCTGAGATTACCATAGGGTATTTCTACATACCGATATAAGAGGTCTAACAGATACCGTTAGTTACATATACCACCAGAAAAATCAGGGTGAGTTCTAACTTTCCAATAACCATACATATTTCGTTATGCTCCATTGTAAACTGCTGTTTCAATAGTGAGCTCTGTTACCGTTGATTAGTTTTAAATATACATTTTCCTGTAAATGGGAGGTTGCTTCGGAGTCGAAAGATAGATTCAGTTGAATCGAAATCACTCAATTTCCGAGCCAGCTTCACCACCCACACATTGTTAATATACATATATATTCAAAACCAGTTATTTTATATCCGACTTATTCGATATTCTAATCCGTTTCCTTACTGTATGTAACGTTTCTCTAATTGAATCAGAATATACTTTGCTTTTACCTATTATAATATTGTGAGATTCAGTTATATCATTCAATACCCTTATCCTTAAATTTCGATTAAGCCAGACCTGTATAGGTCTTAACAGATCGGCCCATCCATCCTGTCCTCTCCTCGCCTTAGGCTGGGGAGAGCAACAAAACTTCAAATAGAGTCAACCGCGGAAACCCTCGTGCGACTAGTTCTCGTATTAGCCGTTACGCACGGAAGCTACCATCCGTCGGCACCCGCTCGACGGCGGATGGGACGTTTAAATAATACGCCGTTCGTAACAACGTCAAAAATGATTCAATTGTTTTTAATATTTATTATTTTTCTAAATTATTAAATTATTGAATGAATTACACCAAGCAAACATTAGTTTCTGAGATATTTAAATATCAATTTGAATTTTCCTTCATATTTTTCATCGAAGAATAGTGGAAATTATCGGTAAAATAGTTAACATTCTTCGTCAAGCTATAAAATGAACATACCTGTTACACGTAAATATACGTAGTTGTTACAATTCTTTCTAATTTCTGGTAATTTGTTATAGGACCATTATAATACATTATTATGAATAAATTTATCGCAGCAACCTAATAAATTGTTAATTAATAACAGATTTCATTGTTTGTTAATGATAAATAGTTGTTGTCACATATTCTAATTACTTGTTAGAGTAAAAATATATTGCATACTAATTTTTGCGCAGAACCAGCAATTTTGAGATACACGCGTCCGTCATATTCAATCCGCCATTTTGTTTCCCCAAATTATAAATTCAGATACGCAATCAGCGACCCAAATTATCCCGGCATGTCAATTTTCAGGTAAATTGGAGCACGCTTTGAGGTTTTGCGCATGTTTTGGCGATTTGGTACTACTGTGTGTCGTGTTACGTATGGCCCTGAAACTTTTATTACATGCGACCCTGAAAGTTTTATTTTTTATCTGATACCTGTCGGCCACTTAGAAAATTTACGAACAGATGCAAACACAAAGGGGTCTTGCTGTACAGGATCACTGTCCGAGCAACTGCTATAAACAAACTACAATCCCCTACAATCCTGTCAAGATATATCCCATGCCGCCTTGGTCCCCTAATCTCCCTTCCAGAATCCTACCACCTCCACTCATTTTTCCGCAGTTTTTCCCAAAACCGAGCCCTATATAAGTGAGAATTTGTTGACACCTCGGATCCAGTATTCCTCAGAACGTCACGCTATTACTTAGCGTACAGAAATTTCAAAGTCCACGACTTTTGCATCGTTTAACTATTGTAAGTACAAGACGAGCAACCCCCCGCGAACCGACGCGTGAATTTCGGCTAAGCTACATTTAAGAATCATTCATTGTAATTGCATGCTGAACAACAATTGATTCTAACTGTTAGTATACGTTTATACTCACATTTGTGACATTCAAACGTTTTGGTTATTTCAATTTACTTCCTTAATCTTCATATAACAGAGCAACGATCTCCCTTATTCATTCTCACCGCTTGGGGTGAATAAGATTTTTTTAAACTAAAGTTACGGGTATTCGTTAGAAGAGAAAGAGGCTACGGGCTGCAACAAAACTTCCATTTCGTTATACTAGATGGTGGCGGTACCCCCGTATCCTTTGGTACGGGACTGATTTGCTATACTAGCGCGAAAATACCGTAAGGTTTTTCGTTATTAACGGGCACACGGCGACCCTATCGTTAGCCTATAGGTTAGTCCAGTCCCCGGATATAATTCCTAGGCTCGTTGCAATCCTTAACTCTCGCAAGTATAGTTGCATAAACGCCTTCGGTCTCGTTCTGCCACTCGCCCGGCTCGTAATAGCCCGTTCGCGGGAGTTTTCACGTCTTGTACTCACAATAGTCAAACGATGCGAAAGTCGTTTTGAAATTTCTCTAGACTAACATAAGTAGCAGCGTGACGTTCTAAGGAATACTTGCCCCGATGAGTCAAAAATACCCCGCTTATATAGGGCTTTATTTTGGAAAAACTGTAGAAAAAGGGCACCAAGGAGGAATGGAAAAAATCCTGCCAGGATAGCAGGAAGTCGTAGTTTGTTTAAATTGGCTAATTGGAAAATATCCCTGTACAGCGCCCTTTGTTTTTTCGTCTTTCGCGAATTTTCTGAGTAGCTGACTGGCATCAGATAATCAATTTTTTAAAAAGTTTCAGGGCCGTTTGTAACTGAGTATTTAACCTTTTAGATACGACGCGCCACTATAGTGGCTTTTGCGGATTCATCTTTCAGGACGACGCGCCACTATAGTGGCTTTCGCGGATATCATGCTTTTGGACAGAATTACACGTTTTTTGCTTTATTTCTCAATTGTTTCGCCTAAACCTCATTTCCCATCATACTATAAAACCGCTAAGACCAAAAAAACTTTGCGAAATTGTGTAGTGTGCACAAAAAACGATATAAGGAGAAGATCGCGGTACCAATGCGAAGACTGTGATGTGGGACTCTGCGTCGTTCAGTGCTTTAAAACAGGCAGCCAGGATAGTTGATCGACTGAGCCGTCCTTGGAAGATCTCCGCCTGCTTCACCCATTCATACAGCTGAGATGTCGCTGATTCACAGACACTCTCTCGGTGTCATGGCCGGACCTATTGGCACGAGCGTGGTGGCGTATTGGGGCGACATTCGTATCTAACCGTTCGCGCTGGAAAGACATGCCACGCGCGTCGATCGCGGAAAACAAAACGACGCGCGTGGCACGTCGACCAAGGTTATTTGTCGAAAGACAGTTTCAGATCGCACCACGTCGCGTGCAGGGTAAAACAAAAGTATTATTAGTGAAAAAGTATGCTCCGATATATTTTAAATCAAATACGATTAATAGATTTTAATGTTTTTGGACTTCTGGCGATTATTTGGTGGAATTCAACCACTACGTGACGCCTTACGGCGAAATATAATGCTCGGCCGCAACAATGTATTCTTTAACGCGAGAAGGGCTTGCGTTCTGCTGTTGCGGAGTTTCTTACCTGTTTGCGCTAGAAATTAATTTACAAATGCGCGTGCTAGAACGGAGCATTATATTTCGCCGTAAGGCGTCACGTAGTGGTTGAATTCCACCAAATCATCGCCAGAAGTCCAAAAACATTAAAATCTGTTAATTGTATTTGATTTAAATCATATCAGAGCATACTTTTTCACTAATAATACTTTTGTTTTACCCTGCACACGACGTGGTGCGATCTGAAACTGTCTTTCGACAAATAACCTTGGTCGACGTGCCACGCGCGTCGTTTTGTTTTCCGCGATCGCCGCGCGTGGCATGTCTTTCCAGCGCGAGCGGTTAGATACGAATGTCGCCCCAATACGTCACCACGCGCGTGGCAATAGGTCCGAACCTGGCAAGTGAAAGGCGAAGCAATCAACGAGCTCTCCAGCGCATGGGAAGGGGACGCAGGCGGAGCTCTTCGAAGGACAGCTCAGTCGATCAACTATCCTGGCTGCCTGCTTTAAAATATACCACACACACAGATAAACTTATTATTAAAATGTAGCATATAATAATAATTAATTAATTAATAAAGTTTTTCGATGTCGTTACATGAAAATATATAAAGAAATTATAATTTATTCATTTCTCTATTCCCACGTAATGTCGTTGTGGAAATCGTCATGAACGGTTTTTGTGCCATCCGCGGCCAGGCGCGCGGTTCCCGGGTATACACTCGCGGACGAGCGCGCCGTATCTAAAAGGTTAAATTCTGAGAAGTCAAGTGTTTGAAAATGAGAGTACCTGGATGAAGGAAAGAGAAAGACTATGAACGAATGGGAACATAAGAAGGGCGCACGGCGAAGAGTGGAGAGTACGTTGCAAAAGTTCAAAGACGAAAGAACATGAGTCGAGTGAGCGATAGTTTTATATGAACTGTCAAATTCTTCTACAGCCAACAATAATAAATTAGTTCTAGTACACATACCGTTTAAATTAATTACAGTAAAACATCAATAAATGCACAGATTTCGGGGATAAAGCAGTGCTCTTATCGAGTACCCGTGTCGAATCTGTGTTTACATTAGGGCTCGAGCCGAGCGTGAGCTTACAAAAAGACAGACGGTAGAAGAGACAGAGAGCAAGCAAACAAAGTGAGCTGCTCGAAAGTATCGACAGGGCATTGTTAATACAACAATAAACTTGTTTATTTATTAATTTTTCTAAATTTAACTTTTCCGAATGTATTTTTGAGATTCTTCTGATTAAATTGGTACCAAACACGATATAGTTTGAATTATGTAAATAGTAAGTAAATTTATTAAATATTAAGTAAATATAATTCTGTAGGATTCAGACGGTAGGGAAAACCAAGATATTCACTTAATTATATATATATTAGGGGAAAATATTAAAATGCAAGAAAAAACACAGGAATAAACTACTGCGCACCGTCTAACACGTGTCGCTACACTATTCTCTCGTTTCTCTCGACAGCGCCGCGTAGCGGGCCTTCTGTTTTCACACACCATACGTACATACACACATACAAACATACATACACACTCAGTTACATCCGGAGCACTAAAAGTCACTAAACACTACACTCGGTACTACAATTCAGACTATAACGTGTTTGGTATCATTTTAATCAAAAAAATCTCAGAAATACGTTAGCAAAGGTTTAAAAAAAAAGTCGAATATGAAAACGGCTGACCCTCCAATTAGTATTGCCTCACCGATGCATTCAGGTGGTATCATGTTACACTGCTCCCTCGTCGAGCGACGAGGTTCGCCAAGGGGGATCCCCCTACGTGGACGGGATAGTCATGATGCATTATTGAAGAAAACTCATGATGCCTTTATCGAGGGTTTACTGTACTGTGCATTTTTATATCTATATAACATAACGGTAATAATTTTTGAGGCTTTCGCGGCCAAATTGGTAATCATTTGACTTGGCTTCCGACTTGGCTTGAGTTCCTCCGAAACCCTGATGAAGCCAACTGCAATGTTGGCGAAACGTCGGATTCATTCCAACTCTCAACGCGGCTCCAACCCGGAAGCCAAGTCAAATGATAACGGTAATAACTTTTCATAAAAAGAAAATCTTTAATCAAATTGTACTGTGTCGTCTATCTTCATCGGTTTCCTGAATTGCTTTATGAAAAGAAAAAGGAGAAGATCGATAACTAAATGATGTTCTGTCTACGTATTTCGATTTTTAGCTTTATTGAGATCATATTATATATTTTGAAACATAACAATATTATATATTGTTATCTAAATCTTGAAGTCTATATTCACAACATTTTTACAAAACATTAGTAGATAATCGTGCCGGTGGTTATAACACTGGTCTAATTGTAATTAAAAAACATGAAAAATTGAACTCATAACTCATTTGGATTGCATCAATATACATTACAATATCGTGGAACTTTTTCGTAGAAATAAATAAAAATGACACCGTTTCACGGAGTCAACACTTCTCTCGTTGCACAGAACTCGATGCGTCGACCAAAATAGAAGCTGAAATTCTTAGAAACGACGAGTAAATGACTTACAATTAGGGCGCTTTCATAATTACCCGGAGAATAAAGAAGATGAACTTGTAAGTGAAACTTATATTACACAAGGCAAGTTCATAATCAAGTTAGTACTAAAATGTAATTTGATTGTTCTTAACATTGTGCTATTTTAATATAATATCTGCTATTTGAAGAAATATTCCATAGATATATTACCTTTTTTTGTGTTCCGTGATGCAAAAAATGTGGAGCAGAACTAACAGCCGTGACTCTTATAAATTACTTGCATAAAATGTGACGGATCCTTGGAATTTTAAAAAACAAGAAGTAAAAGCCTATATAACGCAATAAATCATGGATTTGTATTCATGCCAAAGTTGACTATTCTTGATAATCTAAGTAAGCGCAAACATGTACATGATACCGAAGGATAAACATATTTGTAATTCAAAGCTAAGGTAAAAACTAACATATGTACGTTTAACGTATATCACGCATTTTATAAAACATTTCTGTGCTTATCTTTGAACCGTGGTATTTATACTAGGCAGAGAGAATGCAGTTAGAATGAATTATATTACACAAAAGAATCATTTTTGAAAGAACTCTAAAAATTATTTTGTATTGCAAGTGGCTGTTATTTAAAGTAAGAGTATTATTATAAATATAATAACAGGTTTATTTTAATAACCGTAATTCAAAAATATATTAATCTGCGGATTACACAGTGCTGGTTCTGTACAATATACGTTCTAATTTCTTTTAACTACCAATTTTTGTTTAATTTCATTAATAAGATCATTTATAGGAAATTAACACTAACCGTACCATACGCGACCAAATAACTAATTCAATGAAACGAAAGTATGTAATTTTTTGTGTTATTAACTAAAGGCTGTTTTCTGCGTTGTTTCCTGTATTAAATTGACAATCTTCTTGGCAGTCTTATTTCATAACCGATTAAAAGATAAGTTATGGTCTGGATAGATATATGTAAAGTTCCGGTACGGTTAATGTTACTTTCGTTGAACGCATTTGTGAATAAAACATTGGAACGCTTATGAAAACATGATAGTTTTTTCGAAAATGTATTAGTCGTACTGACAGGGCCAAAATACAAGATAAATTTTGCTTGAGTGTACAAGAGGATATTTCCGTCCAGCACTAGGGACAGTTTGAATGTGAAATAGTCTCGCATGTAACATTCCAAGATGTTTGGAATTTCTCATATTATACGCAACATCTACTACAACCGGAACTTCTCTGATTCGATGGCGATCTTTCCTTAAATTCCGGGCTGATACTGCTAGCAAGAATGCTATAGTACGTTACATTACATGAAGGCTTAAGTATTTATATCAATTGTGTAGTATCGAGAATTTTTGGACATACTATAGACCAGGCAGCATGGTTAGTTGACCGACAGAGCTGTCCTCCGAAGAGCTCCGCCTGCTTCACCCATACATGCAGCTGAGATGTCACTGATTCACAGACACTCTCTCGGTGTCATGGCCGGACCTATTGGCACAAGCGTGGTGGCGTATTGGGGCGACATTCGTATTCTGGTGGAAAATTTACTTGGCACCTCAGGGGTAATTTGCTTTGATTCGCCCGACGGATAGGGACATACCTCTCCCTCACGCATTTTCGATTGCGACGCGCTATTGGCCGAGAGACCCGCACATTCGTTGCGTCGTCATGTGAACGACGAAGGTAGTGTTTTATTTTCGGTTGTCATTCGTCAATCTGAGGTTTCCATGACCGACATGGCGGGGATAGGCGGTGCGAGAGCAATCTCCCCTTCCGTCTCAGCTGCCAAGAAACGGTTCCCCAGCTCTACCAACCGGTCAAAATGACCGGTACACAATTTTTCCAAAACTTCTCCAAGTTTAAAGAAAACTCATAGAATAAATATTCTACGTCCATGTCAAAGAACATAAATCACCGAATCGATCATCTTTTCTGCCTCTCGATTCCTCTTTTTTCAAAGTAGTTATTTAATATGTTAGACTATAATAGATTTAACGTCGGTAGTTCTAGCGTTAAAAAACTCCATGACAGCAGAGCAGCAGACTTTATCGCGTCACAGAATGCAGTGTTGCCACCACGGCCGTCTTGACGATACATTTTATAATCTCGTCTAGTTTCTCGCCAGAAAAATGTTAATAGTTTTCCACATCACCCATAGGGTACTGTTACTATATAGCGCCCCCTGTCAAAAAGATGTATTGGAAGAAGGGATTTCGTAGTTATCTCGTAATTATTACGTGTTATCTGTCTAGTAACGAACGCCGATGCATAGCATTTTTAACCCATTCACTGCCAGGAAAACTAAGCAAATACTACCTTTGCTTGTTAAAATTTGAGAAGATGACAGAAAGTTTTCAGGACATTGGTTTCATTAGTCGAAAATATAATCTCGACATTTGTAATGATGCGAAGAACATTTTTGTTCCAAAATTTCTATACAAGCTCGGCCATTATTGTTAACTTATTAATTTAAACTTATAGTGCAACTACGAGATATCTCGTAGTTGGCAGCCAATGGGTTCAGCTGTCTGATTTTACCACCTTAGTGAGACGAATGTGGTACTCTTATGACTATTATTAACCTTATGACCATTTTTATTACTAACATTATTATCAAATATATACATACTCTAGTTTTGTTTAATTTGTGTTATGTGTGTGTTTCCATTTTATTTAATACTTTACTATAGCTAATGCGGCCTTTTTGCAGTTCTATACCCCGTAGACCTATTTCATTGTGTCGAGGACCTTTCCATCTGAATAGTTGGTGCAAACTCGCGGTTAAAGAATAAATTCCGGAAATATTTTTAAACTTTACGAAATTTAAAATCAAAATTGGAAATGGAAACCGCAGAAGTACTGTTTAGCATTAATTGGTTCCTCCAGTTGCCTTCAACTTTAATTACACTGATCTAAAAAATTGAACGTTTTTTCGGCCGAAGAATATTTATACTGATTCTTGTGTATTTTGTGGCGCTCAACACGAATATGAAGTCCGATTGTCTTTATTAGACTCCATTTTTGAGAAAATCAATTTTGAAAAAAATGCAAATTTTCAACCTTCAGAATTTTTCCTAATTTAACCGTAAAAATTATTTGAATTTTTATTAATTATCCAATCCGTTTGCCTTCATCAAGGAAGGTTTTTTTATAACAAACACTTTTCACTTAATAACATGTATAATCTTGCAATTGAGAATGCTGTCGCGTCGTAGTTTTCCGCGTCTTTTGGATCACAGAGTCCCCGAGGGCCCTAACCTGGGAATCCGCCAAACTTTCACCTGAATAAATATTCGAGGTTAAAAACAGTCGTTTAGGACTGGTTTTCGACTATATACAATTCGTATTAAACGAACGGGTTGAACGGCCTATGACAAGAGCGGAAACCCATATGTAAGGATCAAGCTGAACGCAGTATGGCCACGGTGCAAGGTTGAAGATTGACGGATAGATAAACAAGTGGAAGAGCGAGAAAAACACCATTGACAGCCAGAAAGAACTAAATTTGTGTTTCAGCAGTATTGAAAATGCTGTTACAGGCGGCGCTGAGTCTAATAAAAATTAGACTCTCTACTTCGAGCTCGGGGCCGGAAATTCACCATATGTATAGCTGGACCCCTTGCTAGGACCGAAAACCGCTCTGTTTGCCCAGAATAATTAAGACTACGAAAACTAGAACTTGAGCGAACGACGAAACGCATATCTTATAGACACATTCCTATTGCATCCCGTAGGAAAATTCCAGAAAGTGCATCGTACCCCGCCAGTTTTTCTTGCTATAAAAGACGGATTACGAACTATCTCGGGGGATTAATTCAGTAATAGACTGTCACGCTGTAGGGTCGTTATAACCACGCGGATAGATCTTCTTCGTTTGACCGAACTTAGTTTTCGTCGATACGTCGCTAACCGTATAGAATACGCGCCAAGTCCGCGATATCTAGTAGGCATTTTTGTACGATCTAATACCCCCGCATTCCTCAGTGCGTGAAAACCGAGAGCATTACAAGTAGGTGCGTGCGTCCAGAAACACAAGTCCACGTAACACCTTTGTGACAAAACACATTACACATTAACTTGTAATACTTGCTGTTGCGGAGCAAAAATACGCCCCTGAAGCTCACAGATGTAGCTCCCAACCTCGCATTTTAACTTTCTTCATTATTCACACATTTCTTAGAAAACCTAGCAGTCGCGCATGGTCGTCCGTTTATGACTTCAAAATCAATGCGCTTTATGGGCCTATTGTCGTCAGTACTTCTTCAGGAAAAGTTTTGTCCTGCAAGAAGTATTGACCGGGGACTTTTCCCCCACGCGAACTGGTGTTTTTCCGGTTCCGCCGATCGGCAAGGGAGACTTTTAGCCAATGGACAAGGGCCGATTTCTTTGCCCACCAATGGCAAAATTACTATTAGGTTGGTGCATATGAAATGTCGGATTAGGTCTGTACACTACATTTAGGCCATATTTTGTAAATAGGCAGCCGTAAAATTAATAATTTTACAGTTGAAACAGGTTGTTTGGTCTATATGCTCAATATTGAGATGTATTTTATTTGGAAGACACCTAATTTCTATAAAAAAATAAACTTTTTTGTGCAACGCCAATAATAGTGAAATACGAGTAGTAAACCGATATGAAATTAAACTTGGTAATAATGATGCAGCTGCAAGTCTTAAATTAAACAGAGCATATGGGAGGCAAATCTTAATAAAAAAATCGTACAATGTTGGTTCAAAAAGTTTTGTTCTAGATATAAGTATCTCCAAAATGCGCCTCGTGGTAAACCCACAACCGTATGCCATAATGATGTCCTATCTATACATGGAAAGCTGAACTTCCATTTTTCCAAGGCGTTGAGAGCATTACTATTGCCAGATACTGTAAAAAAATTGAACAAATGCTCGGAGAATTGAAAATACTGCGTTCGGTTTCAATTAATCGGCGGGGGCCTACTTTATTGCACGACAACGCAAGACCATACCCGTCAAAAGTGAGCTCAATAAAATTTCTTGAATTGAAATATGAAATTTTACGTACCCACCTTATTCACCTGATCTTCCTGTAACGGATTATCACATTTTTAAACACTTAGGCCACTTCATTATAGAAAAAAAATTCGATAATGAAGGTGACAATAAAAAAGTCGCCTTCAATTTCATCCTTTCTAAAAACTCAGATTTTATTAAAAATGGTATAAAAGCCCTTGTGGATCTTTGGCAGAAGTGTATTGATGGGGATAAAAATTATTTTCATTTATAAACATTCATTTTGCAAAAACTGTGGTCATTTTAATGTCGCCGTATACAATCCGACATTTCATACGCACCAACCTAATATTTGTCAACTCAAGATTCTCCCAATCAGCAACGTTCCCGCTCTGCAGCAGTGGTCGCCCCCGCCAAATAATGCCGGAAGCGCGTCCTTACGCGCTTCCAAAAAGTCAGTCTTCATCTAATATCGAACCGAATATGTAACATCAAGCGTTCTCGATAGAAGCTGCGTCTGCGCTACTAAGATCCGGACGTAATTTAATATATCATCATCGTATAAGGCTCGGGACATCCCTTACATTGGTCCTTCGAGCCGGATAGAATTGCATTTATCCATCATCTATAAAGCTCGGGAAATTGGTCCTTCGAGCCAGATTCAAATTATGGAATCCAACATACACATTTCGCACCGAAACATTGGTCCTTCGGTCAGTGTTCTTTACTATTGTACAGTGTAAATAAAGTACATAGATTAAGGCAACTTTCGCCTTTTTGTGAGTTTCATCACAATACCTCCGTGCGTGGGTCAAATCGGGTGAGCCTGTTTAAATTACACGCTCACTCCAGAGGTGTCGTCTACAAAACACGAACAGGCATAATTCGTGAGGCGTCATCCGTAACACTTGCCATCATAAAGAAATATAACTCGATCGTGTTCTTAGTCTTATCGCGTTTAAATTCTTTTCTACAATTACCTTCCAGAAATCGTCAGCCTGCGTTCCCACAGCAATACACTTTTCCGCTCGAAGTGTATTGCATAATTATGAAATTACGTCAGCCAAACTAACATTCCTGTCGCAACACGTGTTAGCCATACACGGGATCGTCCACGCGTGTTCCAACTTCCTGTGGCAACCCGTGTTATCCACACACGGGATCGTCCACGCGTGTTCCAACCTCCTGTGGCAACCTATGTTAGCCATACACGGGATCGTCCACGACTAACACTACTTCTAAAACCCAACGAACACCACAACGAACACTGCACCTTATTCTTTAACGTCGTCCACTCGCAACGCTCCTGGCGCTTGGCACGTAACAATGCCAAGTACAATGATTTCGTCGCGTAAGATCACTGCAAAAACTGACTAAAAATTGAACTCTGCCGAGTTTTCCGACCCCTTTTATTCGAAAAGCCCTGGAGCCAGTGTGGGCGTTGATTTGTCTCAGTCGTTACTCGGCGTTTTCTGGAAAGGAGGGGGCATCCCCTCCTTACAAGGGGAGGACCAGCACCGGGGGTCTACGATTTTTTTCAAATTTGGTACACGTGTTCTACTCGGCAAATAATTAGACACGTATTTTGCCAAAAGTGTAGATAAGTCCAAATGTTTGAAAAAATTGAGTTAAAAAAAAAGTTCACCGATCGACTCGAAACTTTGTAGGTATGTTCTACGAGCAAAATTAAGGTATACCTATTTTTTTTATTTCGCTATAAAAATTTTTTTGAAAAGCGACATGTAGTTTTAGTACTCTAGAGTTAGAAGTATTTTCAACATAACGGCGTGGCTGAGCGGACAAGGAAGCGGACTGCGAATACATATGGACCTTGGATCGATCCCCGCATGGGGTTTACTTTTTTTTTTACCCTGCCAGTTTCATTTTATTTCCTTGTGGGATTTGTTTTACTTATTGTCATATTGTGTCATACATATTTTATACATTTTAACTTCTACTTTACTGTATATTTTATTTACGGATTTCAGTGTCAGGATTACAATAAAGCCCACAATTATGCATTTTAATAGTAACCATTCATTTCTCTT